>CM065819.1:48840643-50080643 GCA_033398695.1 Orobanche coerulescens | reverse complement strand
ACAGCGGTTCCAGAACCGATGTTAAATGCTATTTTTGTAGTAGTGTCAGCAACAAAGTAGTTGTGAATACTATGACTAGAAAACGTGGTAGGTATGAAACCAATCAAGTTTTGAAATGGCATCTTAGACTTGGTCATGTTGATTAGACAAAGGTTTACAAGACGGAAAAAGATGGACTTATGGGTCCATTGGGATCGGATCCCTTTCCAACTTGTGAATCTTGCCTTAAAGACAAAATGACTAAGTCCCCCTTCACAGGGACTTTTGAAAGAGCCGCTGATAAAATGGGATTAATCTATACCGACATATATGGTGCTTTGAAAGCAGCACGTGACAGATATCAATATTTCATTACGTTTACAGATGATCATACTAGGTATGGTTATATATACTTAATGAAACATAAATCCGAGGCGTTTGAGAAATTCCAGGAATTCAAGGCCTTAGTTGAAAAACAAAATGGTAATCATATCAAAGCACTTCGGTCAGACCGAGGTGGCGAGTATATGAGTATGGAGTTTGACGAGTTCCTTAAGGAATATGGAATAGTTTCACAACTAACACCTCCACGTACTCCTCATTTAAACGGTGTGTCAGAAAGAAGGATCCAGACCTTGTTGAACATGGTCCGTTCCATGTTGGGCTATACTGGCTTACCGATCTACCTGTGGGGGTTTGCACTCCTGACTGCTGCTTACATCTTGAAAAGATGTCCTTCCAAATCTGTTCCTAAAACTCCACATGAGATGTGGGAGGGCAGGAAACCAAGTCTTAATCATATTAGGATTTGGGGATGTCCCGCCTACGTCAAGAAGACTAAGGTGGAGAAGTTGGAAGTGAGGTCCGCGAAGGGACGTTTCATTGCATTCCCATCTGGGACGATGGGGTATCTATTCTACATGCCCGAAGATCGAAAGATCGTTGTTGCTTTACAAGCAAACTTCCTAGAAGATGAGTTCTTTCAGGAAGGCGGAACAGGTAGAAGTATTTCTTTAGAAGAATACAATGAAACTCCTCGGGAGACACCTATGCAAGAAACTGGAACCGAACCTTCTGAAACACAAGTATAACCACCTCGTAGGTCTAGTAGGGTGTCTTATTTACCTGAGAGGCATGGGCTTGTGCACTTGGAGGAGCTGGGTCTCCATGAGGTTCCAAGTGATAGCTAAGATACCGACCCACGACCTATGACCAAGTGATGGTGGATGTAGACTCCGCGAAATGGCGTGAAGGTATAGAAGTTGAGATAGACTCGATGCATGTTAATCAGGTCTGGCCTCTAGTAGACCGCCCCAAGGGCATAGTGCCTATTGGGAAAAAGTGGAACTACAAGAGAAAGACTGATGGTGATGGCAAGGTTGATCCCTATAAGGCCAGGATTGTGGCAAAGGGTTATACCCAGAAGGAAGGGACCGATTACCACGATACCTTGTCGCCCGTAGCCATGATCAAGTCTATTCGCATGATGCTTGCTATAGCTGTAATATTCGGATTTATTACTGTGTATTTTACCTGTATTCGAACCCTGTATTATTTGGAATTGTAATCTTGATGATTGGAGTATGATATTTCTTGCATTGGCATCATTGTACTTGAGTATTGCAACATACAAATTTTCTCATGCAAACTCGTGATAGCGCACGCTAAGAATGTAGCTTAACGCGCACTATCGAGCTACTACTAGCGCACGCTAGTTATGTAGGAGTTGCGTGCGCTAAGCACTCAATTATTGAGCGGGACGGCTAGCACATGCGCCAACCGGGACATGGGTCCGGATAAGATTCCCTCGGACGAACCTGGACAGTTTTGAAGTCAACTCTTATTAGCGCGTGCTAAGGAATGCTTAGTAGCGTGCGCTAATTAGCTAAAGTGCAGAATATTATAAATGAGACAACAACCCGTTTTGGCTTACATTTCATTCGTCCATTCTTCATTCTTAAGAGGCCAGAGAGCTATAATAATCCTTCTACACACTTAGAACACATCTTATTGATCCTTGTATATTGATTATCACTTGTGAGTGATCATTGAAGTGGAATAGCACCTTGGAGTGGTATACAACCAACCGGAGTTGGATTCTACCTTACGGTTTAGTGATTTTCATCATATTAAGGTATGTTCAACCTATCTCCAGACTTAGAGTTAGATTCTAAAGAATTAGATGATCATGTTAACAAGATATTGATTTTCACTAGTGAATTATTCAACATGCATCATGTTTGGAATATAGAGATGGTTATGCCTCAAGTACCTTGATTATGAACACCATGATTCGAATCTTATTACATTGAACAAGTAGAGGAAGCTTCTATCATTGGTAATCCAAATCTAGTAGATGACTTCATAGCAATCATGGACTTGACTTTAACATCATTATTGTTAGATGAATCGAAAGGATTTATCATGGAAGGATTTATCTAGTATAGATGGAATGTTAAACAATTACAGTACGATAATTTTGATTGACATTAAGGTGTCGATATCAACCGTTAAGCCTTTCGAATTGTCGTATGAATATTGTAGTCGAAATGGAAGATGGTTTCATAATAGTATACATATCCTTGAACCCGAGGTTGTTGTTATCCGTTAGATCATTCATAGCCGTATGAACATGATATTCATGGAAGTAACATGAACTAACACTGAGGATTTAATTTGGTATAATCATGTTGAGGTCTGTCTACTGCCCAGCAGTAAACTGCCATGCAGAGTTAGCGCACACTAAGCTATGTAGATTAACGTGCGCTATCGAGCACGAGTTAGCGTACGCTACGTTTGGTACGTAACGTACGCTAGGCCACCAGACGAGCCAGTCGACTGATCAGTGAAGTACTGACCATGCATAGTTAGCGTACGCTAGGCTTTGTTGTTTACGTGCGCTATCGAGCAGACTTAACGCACGCTACACAGAGTACTTAGCGTGCGCTAAGCAGTTCAGGCAGATTACATTTTATGAGCTTTTGACCGTAAATCGAATTGTTAGACATTCGTACGATGTGAGATAAATCCTATATTATTTCTTTTGTTAAGGTTTGAGCTTGATACGTGATTGATTGAGGGGTGACGACCTTCAAGTGTTCGTTTTCGTGGAAGTATTGTTCTTATCTTCAAACCGAGGCAAGTACCTTATTTGTTTTATGTATTGATGTTATATATATTGTCGTGCATGTATGTCGTTGTTGTATGTCCACCTCGTGTTGGTCCGACGGGATCATCGGGGGATCTATGCTAGCGTGCGCTGGATCATCGGACGAGTTTTTCCACCACGGGTTGGTCTGACGGGATCATCGTGGGTTCTAGGCAGTGAACGCTGGATCGACGGATTTACCATATGTATGTTATGATATCATGTTATGATTATCAGTTGTGTATGTTATGTTTGAGTTTCTCGCAGGAGAAGACTCGTTTGACATTTTATCATTTACGTTATTATTATTATTCTGCGTGTGACGTTGAATAATATGTTGTGGTACTTGTACTAGCATCGTTGTGCTAACCCCTTCGGGGGTGAACATTTTGTTTATGTTCAGGATCCAGGAGAGCGGGAAAACAACCACTGGAGCTGCATGACGACGAGGGTGCAGAGTGATGTTCCGGCCGGGTTTATTTATCTGTTGTTTATTGGTTATTTCAATAAGTACTCGAGTACGAAGTCATTTATGATGAATTTGAATTTGGTGATGTATTATTAAGTCCCTGTTGAACAAATTTTACTTTCAGTATTTGGTCAGAACTGTTGTATCTTAATTCCGATATTTCCATTCGTTAGTATTTCTTAATGTCTGTTCAATTCTTCAGCCTTGTAAATCCTTATGTAAAGGATTTACGTCGCTGTAATATTCCTGAATATATCGGGGGTGTTACAGAATATGGTATCGGAGCTAAGATTATGGATATCTTGGCCGTTGGGTTAAAATAGGGGTCATTTATGTCTTTTGAGGTAACCGGCCGTGAATGACATCACTGCACTGCCTACGTCTTCATGCGAACGATGGTTGTAAGTTCCTAAACTCTACCTTATTTTTTACATGTTGTGTCTCCTTATACTCGAATATTAGAATGATATTGTTTCCTGTATATTGAGTATTTATGCTTACAGTATGTTGAGAGGCGGACGTGGACGTGGTCGCGGTCGTGGACGCGGACGAAGAAATGCTGAAAGGGAAGCGTCGCCTTCTAATCAGGCTAGTCATAGCTCAGGTGAGCCGCAACAATCTATTAATAATGAACCGGAACCTGCTATACCAGAGATCCTTCGTCAAGTGGTGAACCAGATGACTCAGTTCACCCAAGTCGTGGACCGAATGTAATTGGCGGTGGGACTACAGCAGGGAGAGATACAGCAAGGGATCCGAGACATGGGAAATCGAGGTGACCGGTGGCTGCAAGAGGTGGCGAAGATGAAACCACCCAAATTCGACGGTATTTCTGAGACTCCCACCTGGGACCATTGGTTGAAGGAACTGGAGAAAATCTTTGCCGGAATTAACTGCCCAGACGACCGGAGAGCCTCTACCGCTCAATACTTTCTGATAGGGGAAGCGTCCGAATGGTGGGAAGCCATCCTGCCTGTAGACCATGATGCTGATTGGATAGAGTTTAGATTGATGATGGAAGCTCAGTATTGCCCTCGTCCTGTGAGGGAGGCCAAAGTTCGGGAGTTTTTCTCCGCTCAGCCTTCAGATGTGCCAGTATCCCAGGCAATTAAAACGTTTAACCAGCAGCTGGCATTTGTTCGACATCTGGTCAAAACAGATGCAGAAATGATGATCCATTTCGATATGAGGATGAAACCAGAAATCCATAGGTACATGTCCGGATTTGAATGTACCACACTCCGTCAATACCAGGATAAGGCGTTGGCGTATGAGATCACGGAAGCAGCTATGGAGAAATTTTCGGAATCCAAGAAACAGAAAGTCTCTGGTACTTTTACAGAGAACAAGAACAGTGGACCCCGTAAGGCCCAGTCATCCTTTCACTCTTTCAAGAAACCTCCGCACCTAGTTAGGAGCGGAAAGAACTTCGGAGCGACATCAACTATTACTGATGTTACCAGGAAATGCTTTAACTGCGCCCAGACGGGACACTATCGACGGAATTGCTCCCTACCTGCCGTGACTTGTTTTGATTGTGGACGAGAGGGACATCGGGCAGTGTTTTGTGAAGAGGCTGCAAAGTCTTTTAGAGCCCGTACACCACGGCCGATCAGAGAAGCGGTATCCACAGAACCACAGCAAAGTGTTCAGTTGCCTCAGAATTTCAGCCGCGGACGAGGCATAGGACAATGGGACCGAAAGGGGACATCGAGTGCCAGATCTGCTCCCCCACGTTTGTACAAGATGAGGAGGACAGACGACCAGGATGCTACTGTCGCATCAGGTACTGTCCAGATCGTTTCCCAGCCAGTTAGCGTTTTATTCGATACAGAAGCTACACATTCTTTCATATCTTTGTCTTGTGTAAATTGTTTGAATATTTCCGGTTTTCATACTTGTGAACTTTATGTTATTGGTTTACCGAGTGGAGAGAGGATTGTCGGGAACTCAGAAACTAGAAATTTCCCGGTATCATTTGGAGGCAGAGAGTGGCTCTCAAATTTGATTGTAATAGAAATGCAAGGATACGACCTGATACTCGGAGACGATTGGCTTAATCGATATGGAGCAATTGTAAACTACCGAAGGAGGAATATCTCGCTGATCGCTGACGATGGTTCCGAAATATTGTTCGAGGGGTGGAAACCGGGAAGCTCAGGAAAATTGATCAAGGCAATGAAAGCTATCAAATTGTTGAAGCAGTGTCTAGGATATTGGTGTTATGCAATGAAGAAAGAAGACGAAATTACGGAACTTTCATCCATTCTGTTGTGAATGAATTTCGGATGTATTTCTGACGAGTTACGGACTACCTCCACGAAGAGATGTAGAATTTACCATTGGTGGAACCGGAGCTATACCAATTTCTAAGGCGTCGTATCGTATGGCACCTCTTGAGATGTATGAACCGAAAAGCAGTGGAGGAGTTCTTGGACAAAGGCTATATTGACCAAGCGTTTGCATACAGGGAGCGCCAGTTCTTTTTGTCCGAAAGAAGGATGGATCGCTTCGACTGTGTATTAACTATCAAGAGCTGAAAAAAATGACGATTAAGAACAAGTATCCGTTGCCACGGATTGATGATCTGTTTGACCAGTTGCAAGGGGCAACAGTATTTTCTAAAATCGATCTGAGATCAGGGTATCATCAGCTGAGGATTAAGGAATCTGATGTTCCGAAATCAGCGTTCAGAACTCGCTACGGACATTATGAGTTTGTAGTGATGCCGTTTGGTCTCACTAACGCACCTGCTGTATTTATCCAATTGATGAACTGAGTGTTCATAGAATTTTTGGATAAATTTGTGGTCGTGTTCATTGATGACATTCTGGTATATTCTAAGAGCCCGGAAGAACATGCGCAACATTTGCGGATTGTATTGAAACTTTTGAGAAGCGAGCAATTGTACGACAAACTTTCTAAGTGTGAATTCTGGCTAAAAGGAAGTAATGTTCCTCGGCCATGTGGTGTCAGCTAAAGGAGTCCGAGTAGATCCTCAGAAGATCGAAGCAATTATGGATTGGAAGCCTCCAAAGAACGTGAAAGAAGTCCGAAGTTTCTTCGGACTTGCTGGGTATTATCGTCGGTTCGTGGAAGGGTCTTCCAAAAACTCCCGCCCACTTACTCGACTCCTGCAGAAAACTCAAAAGTTTGAGTGGAACGAGTCGTGTCAGACTAGTTTTGATGAATTAAAGAAGAGATTGACGACGGCACCAATTCTATCACTTCCACAGGGGACTGGAGGATTCATAGTTTACAGTGATGCTTCGAACCAAGGACTCAGATGCGTATTGATGCAGAATGACAAGGTGATCGCTTATGCTTCACGACAGCTGAAACCTTATGAAGTGAATTACCCAACACACGATATGGAGCTAGCAGCAGTAGTTTTTGCTTTGAAGATCTGGAGGCATTATCTGTACGGGACTCACTGTCAGATCTTTACGGATCACAAGAGTCTCAAATACATATTCAGTCAGAAAGAGTTGAACATGCGGCAAAGAAGATGGTTAGAGCTGATCAAGGACTATGACTTGGAGATTTTGTATCATCCAGGCAAAGCAAATGTAGTGGCCGATGCACTCAGCCGCAAACCTGTTTCTATTCAGATCTTTGGAGACGCCGACCTCCCAACTTAGACTTAATCGAGAGATGATTCGAGAAGGAATTGAAGTGTGGTTACAAAGAGTCCAAGGACAACTGTGCGTGATGGAAATAACTTCATCATTAACTGAAGAAATCAAATCTAGACAGGCAGATGATCCTCTGATGATTCAGTTACGTGATGAAGTGATCAAGGGAAAGGCCCCCGGATTCATAATTCATCATGATGGAGTTTTGAGATTTCAGAACCGACTCTGCATTCCCGATGTCGATGTTCTGAAACAGACAATTATGAAGGAAGCTCACAGTTCGCCCTATTCTATCCACCCAGGCACCAGTAAGATGTATAAGGACTTGAAGCAGAATTTCTGGTGGGGAAACATGAAGAAAGATGTAACGGACTATGTTTCGAAATGCTTGACTTGTCAGCAGGTTTAGATCGAGCATCAACGGCCTGCCGGAATGTTGAAGCCACTCCCGATTCCTGAATGGAAGTGGGAGGACATATCGATGGACTTTATCACTAGTATGCCGAGAACCAAGACAGGAATGAACATGATTTGGGTGATAGTTAATCGTTTAACCAAATCAGCTCATTTTCTAAGCATTAAGGACACGTGGGGACCAGAGAGGTTGGCACGAGTATTTATATCAGAGATAGTTCGATTGCATGGTACGCCGAAGATCATTATTTCTGATGGAGACGGCCGTTTTGTGTCTCATTTTTGGAAAGCAGTTCATAAGGCCTTGGGGACCGAATTGAACTTCAGTACAGCTTATCACCCGCAGAATGACGGACAATCCGAGAGGACCATTCAAACGGTGGAAGATATGCTGAGGGCCTGTGCCTTAAATTGGTCAACTGATTGGGAAGTTCATCTACCATTGATTGAATTTACCTACAACAATAGTTGGCATGCTTCCATTAAGATGGCACCGTTTGAGGCATTATACGGGAGGAGATGTAGATCGCCCCTATGTTGGGACGATTCGTCAGACTTGATCGGAACAGAACCAGAGTTGATCGTGCAGACTCGAGAGAAGAAAGCCTTGATTGGTGAAAGGCTGTTGACCGCCCAGAGTCGCCAGAAATCTTACGCAGACGTACGCCGTCGCCCTTTGGAGTTCAGTACGGGAGACCACGTACTTTTAAAAGTTTCTCCTACTCGAGGAATTTTTCGTTTTGGAAGGAGGGAAAAGCTGAGTCCGAGATATATCGGACCATTTGAGATCCTTGAGAGAGTTGGGGAGTTGGCATACAGATTGGCATTGCCGCCGTCATTATGCCATGTTCATAACGTGTTCCACGTATCCCGATTCGGAGGTATATACCAGATCCCAGTCATATCATTGATTTCGGCGAGATCGAAGTCGCGCAGGATGGGACGTTTGAAGAAAGACCGGTCAAGATACTCGAGAGTCGAGTTAAGCAGTTAAGGAACAAACCAATCGTTTTGGTCAAAGTTCAATGGTCACGTCACGGAATGGAAGAAGCCACATGGGAAACGGAAGATGGCATGAAGTCCAGATATCCCGAGTTATTTTCGTCTTGTGTTTCGGGACGAAACTCCTTTTTAGTAGGAGGGTATGTAATATCCGGATTTATTACTGTGTATTTTACCTGTATTCGAACCCTGTATTATTCGGAATTGTAATCTTGATGATTGGAGTATGATATTTCCTGCATTGGCATCCTTGTACTTGAGTATTGCAACATACAAATTTTCTCATGCACACTCATGATAGCGCACGCTAAGAATGTAGCTTAACGCGCGCTATCGAGCTACTACTAGCGCACGCTGGTTATGTAGGAGTTGCGTGCGCTAAGCACTCAGTTATTGAGCGGGACGGCTAGCACATGCGCCAGCCGGGACATGGGTCCGGATAAGATTCCCGTGGACGAACCTGGACAGTTTTGAAGTCAACTCTTATTAGCGCGCGCTAAGGAATGCTTAGTAGCGTGCACTAATTAGCTAAAGTGCAGAATATTATAAATGAGACAACAACCCGTTTTGGCTTACATTTCATTCGTCCATTCTTCATTCTTGAGAGGCCAGAGAGCTATAATAATCCTTCTACACACTTAGAACACATCTTATTGATCCTTGTATATTGATTATTACTTGTGAGTGATCATTGAAGTGGAATAGCACCTTGGAGTGGCATACAACCAACCGGAGTCGGATTCTACCTTACGGTTCAGTGATTTTCGTCATATTAAGGTATGTTCAACCTATCCCCAGACTTAGAGTTGGTTTCTAAAGAATTAGATGATCATGTTAACAAGATATTGATTTTCATTAGTGAATTATTCAATATGCATCATGTTTGGAATATAGAGATGGTTATGCCTCAAGTACCTTGATTATGAACACCATGATTCGAATCTTATTACAATGAACAAGTAGAGGAAGCTTCTATCATTGGTAATCCAAATCTAGTAGATGACTTCATAGCAATCATGGACTTGACTTTAACATCATTATTGTTAGATGAATCTAAAGGATTGATCATGGAAGGATTTATCTAGTATAGATGGAATGTTAAACAATTACAGTATGATAATTTTGATTGATATTAAGGTGTCGATATCAACTGTTAAGCCTTTCGAATTGTCGTATGAAGATTGTAGTCAAAATGGAAGATGGTTTCATAATAGTATACATATCCTTGAACCCGAAGTTGTTGTTATCCGTTAGATCATTCATAGCCGTATGAACATGATATTCATGGAAGTAACATGAACTAACACTGAGGATTTCATTTGGTATAATCATGTTGAGGTCCGTCTACTGCCCAGCAGTAAACTGCCATGCAGAGTTAGCGCACGCTAAGCTATGTAGATTAATGTGCGCTATCGAGCACGAGTTAGCGTACGCTACGTTTGGTACGTAACGTACGCTAGGCCACCAGACGAGCCAGTCGACTGATCAGTGAAGTACTGACCATGCATAGTTAGCGTACGCTAGGCTTTGTTGTTTATGTGCGCTATCGAGCAGACTTAACGCACGCTACACAGAGTACTTAGCGTGCGCTAAGCAGTTCAGGCAGATTACATTTTATGAGCTTTTGACCGTAAATAGAATTGTTAGACATTCGTACGATGTGAGATAAATCCTATATTATTTCTTTTGTTAAGGTTTGAGCTTGATACGTGATTGATTGAGGGGGGACGACCTTCGAGTGTTCGTTTTCATGGAAGTATTGTTCTTATCTTCAAATCGAGGCAAGTACCTTATTTGTTTTATGTATTGATGTTATACATATTGTCATGCATGTATGTCGTTGTTGTATGTCCACCTCGTGTTGGTCCGACGGGATCATCGGGGGATCTATGCTAGCGTGCGCTAGATTATCGGACGGGTTTTTCCACCACGGGTTGGTCTGACGGGATCATCGTGGGTTCTAGGCAGTGAAGGCTGGATCGATGGAATTACCATGTGTATGTTTTGATATCATGTTATGATTATCAGTTGTGTGTGTTATGTTTGAGTTTCTCGTAGGAGAAGACTCGTTTGACATTTTATCATTTACGTTATTATTATTATTCTGCGTGTGACGTTGAATAATATGTTATGGTACTTGTACTAGCATCATTGTGCTAACCCCTTCGGGGGTGAATATTTTGTTTATGTTCAGGATCCAGGAGAGCGGGAAAACAACCACTGGAGCTGCATGACAACGAGGGTGCAGAGTGATGTTCCGGCCGGGTTTATTTGTCTGTTGTTTATTGGTTATTTCAATAAGTACCCGAGTACGAAGTCATTTATGATTAATTTGAATTTGGTGATGTATTATTAAGTCCCTGTTGAACAAATTGTACTTTCAGTATTTGGTCAGAACTGTTGTATCTTAATTCCGATATTTCCATTCGTTAGTATTTCTTAATGTCTGTTCAATTCTTCAGCCTTGTAAATCCTTATGTAAAGGATTTACGGCGCTGTAATATTCCTGAATATATCGGGGGTGTTACAATAGCTGCCTACCACGATTATGAGATATGTCAAATGGACGTAAAGACGGCTTTTCTTAATAGATTCCTCGAGGAGGAAATCTATATGGAGCAGCCTAAAGGCTTTGTGTCCGAGGTCGATATTCAGAAAGTGTGCAAGCTTCAGCGTTCCATTTATGGACTAAAGCAAGCGTCGCGTAGTTGGAACCTTCGTTTTGACGAGGCAGTCAAAGAGTTTGACTTCGTGCAAAATGAAGAGGAACCTTGTGTATACAAGAGGGTTAGTGCGAGCAAGATCGCATTCTTAGTACTATTTGTGGATGACATTCTACTAATAGGAAATGATGTGGGAATGCTCAGTTCTGTTAAAGCTTGTTTTTCGAGTAATTTCTTCATGAAAGACTTGGGAGAAGCAACCTATATTCTTGGAATTCGACTCTACCGGGATAGAGCGAAGAGAACAATAGGTCTTCCCCAAGCCCTCTATATAGATAAAATCTTAAAGCGATTTAAGATGGATGATTCTAAAAGAGGGTTCCTACCGATGCGACATGGAATAAAACTCTCCTTGAAGATGTATCCTCAAGGTGAGGAACAATGAAAGGAAATGACTAATATACCATATGCTTCGGCTGTGGGTAGCCTTATGTATGCTATGTTGTGTACGAGACCTGACATTGCGCATGCTGTAAGCGTGGTGAGTAGGTTTCAGGTAAACCCAGGTAGGGAACATTGGACTACCGTAAAGAACATTCTCAAGTACTTAAGAAGGACTAGAGATATGGTTCTGATGTATGGCGGTGGAGAATTGGATGTGGTGGGATTCACTGATTCGGACTTCCAAGGACTGAAGGACGATTCGATGTCTACTTCTGGCTACATATTTACTCTTAATGGAGGAGCAGCATCTTGGCGTAGCGACAAGCAAAGCGCGACTGCTGATTCCACCTGTCAGGCTGAGTATCAAGCAGCCTCGGAGGCTTCCAAGGAAGGGTTCTGGATTAAGAAGTTTATGGGAGAACTTCAAGTGATACCATGTGCTGAGCTTCCTGTTACAATGTACTGCGATAACGACAAAGCTGTAGCACAGGCCAAGGAGCCGAAGTTTCACAATAGTACCAAGCACATTGAGAGGAAGTATCATCTCGTAAGAGAATTTGTTCGCAAAGGATACATTATGCTGCATAGAGTAGACTCAGCCGACAACGTCGCTAATCCACTGACCAAGCCACTTTCTCAGACTAGCTTGGAGCGTCATCTGGAGAATATGGGTATTAGATACCATAGTGTGTGGCATTGAGTGCAAGTGGGAGATTGTTAGGAGTATGCTCTCGAATGCCACTCAGAGGATGTTGAGTGAAGGCATTGTACTTGTAATTATGTAAATCATTAATATAAGGCAATGGATGTTTCTTTATTTACTGGTAGTTACTGGCATTAATAACTCGTAAATATACATATAGAAACTAGTCCGTGTATTTGAGAGCAAAATGCTCCACTCCTTATTGGATAAGGGGGTCAGCACTGGAAAGGTTTATAGCTCAAATACTTAATCGTTCGAAAGTCGATGAAACTTGAATGAGCATTAAGTTTATGTGAAGACTTGTATAATGTATTCTTTGACATGGAGAGTGCCTGTCGAATGCTAATGGTTAATGGGAACACACGTTATAGGTATGCTAATTAGATTAGGATACTCGAACCGACTCTCCCTCGATTCGTCGCATGGATTTCACTCCGGGACAGTCAATGATGGAATCGAAAGGTTGTGAGAGGTATTCGTGAACCTTCCACTTGAGGATTTATTAGGGATGTGCTTGTGACGTCAAGATTTTTATTAGAGTAGTTCGACCCTATAAATCGGGAGGCGGGGGTCAACCTCGACGTGCATCTTGACGAGAAAGTAGCAGGTCCTACTGAATACCAAGATAGAATTCTTTCTCCCGTTAGTGAGCGGGTTATATGTCCTATGCGGTTATTGGCAGATGAGATCATAAGTCTTTGGCCAAAGCATTGGAGCTAGTTGTATTAGATACACGAGAGCTCAATGATTTCGATTTGCATTAACGCATACATAGCGTCAAGTACATATAGGGTTTGACTGACCGTGACCCTATAACTTGATCAGGACATTTGAAAGAAGGGTTTATATGTATACTTGTATTCACGACATAATGGTTCTTGAATGATCCCATCATTCGTTCTCAGTTGGGGTACAGTGTAGGCTGCCATGCTGGTTAGGTGGTGCTACTACTCTTTGGTTCCTCCCATTGCTGACTGAGACGGACCTAACGATTCGCGCAATAGGATTGACGAAATGAATCAATCTAATTATCTCATTATGAATATTAGATATTGGATATCTAAATTTAGGACATTAGATGTCTAAATCGATTTATTGGATAAATTGGTTTACAGCCTAATGAATTAAATATATCACTAGATGATTAATTTAATTCATGAATATAATTATTTCTTGGAGAAATTAATTATGTTATTTTGTATTTGATATGTTTAATTAATTGGATTAATTAAATGATATAAATACATCGGAAGAGAATCGGAGTTTATCTGTTTGGACTCTCGGGAGTCCGAAAAGAATCGAAATCGTCCAATTTTCATCTTGCCCCCCCCCCCTCTTTCCACCTACCTTCACCTTTTGTTCTTTTGTGTCCATTTTATAATGGATGAAAAGACTTTGTGGGGATCACTCATGTGGCATGATTTGTTCATCATGTAGGTGAGATTAGAATAAGTATGGAAGACTTGTATCTCTTATCACTCCATTCATTTCAACGTGAGGAAGAGATATATAGAGAATGAAAAAGGTTTTTCTCAAAGTTTCCGTCTTCTTCATGTGTTCTTGATGATTCTTGGAGAAAAATCAAGAAAATAAAGAGAGGAAGTGAGTTATAAACTTAGAGTGTTGTAATCACAAATCAATAGCTTCATCACCTAGCTCTAGACGTATCCTTGGAGGATAGCAAGGTGATTGTCATCCCGTTAGTTTCTCCGGCGCGTGGCAAGTAGAGGCGTTGTATTTTCGACGTTGGATCATCCAAGGGCTTGGAGCACGTTTGGATCGTAGGGATATACAACTAAAGCTTGGGGAATAGCTCAAGAGAAGGAATCCATTTAATCAACGGACTACAAGGGTGAGTTTCTATATCTCCTGTGTTTTCGTTTGTATATTCGTATATATGTAGCTCGATCGATCCTCGTAGGGATTCAGATCGAATTAATTTTCGTTTTACCGCTTCCGCTGGGCCTTCGTTTTAGGTACCGAATACCAATAGTGGTATTGGAGTGTAGGTCTTGCGATCGTATATACGATATTAGCATTTGGAATGCTTGATTAGATGGTGAATGATTTGGAATCATTTTAGTCATAATCGTGATATATGTTTTTCGTTCGTTATAGTTGTATTTTTGTAAGTTTATGTCTAAATATAAGTCTTAATTTCTTGGAAATATGATTTATATTGAAGATATGAATGTTGGAAAATATAGATATTGAATATCCAGTCAAAAAACTAGCCCCGAATTGCCGTTGGACGGTCCGGGAGTGGTCCGAAGAAGGGGGCCGCGGCCCAGGGCTGCTGGGCAGCCCACTTAATGTTGCTGGACTGGGGGCCGCGGCCCAGGGCTGCTGGGCAGCCCTGCTTGCTGCCCGGTGGGTTTTCGGGCGCGGTCCAGCCCTTTTCGGACCCGTTTTGGGCTTGTTTTCTTCGTGTATTCCTAAAAATGATTTCCCACATTTTAAATTAGATTTAATATGATTAAAATGATTTATGGTATTTCATTTTATAAGGGAAAATTTATTTATTGGAATACTTGTGATCGACCAAATTATTTTGAATGTTTTCATATTACCGATTCCGTGAATCGATTGGATCGGTTCGTATTGTTGATTGGATCAATGTATATCTACACTTTTCATTTATATAGTATTTATTGAATGAATGCTTTTGCGTGGGGATGTGGTTCGTGGACTTAGTTTTGAATCGTTCGTTTTATTCGATTGGGTTGTAAAGGCCGTTTTGAGCCTATTCATTTTACTAGAAATAATTGTATCTAGGATGCAATTTTCAATGTAAAATTTATATGTAATGATGAAGACCGGAGGAAGATCCGTTTCGAGAAGACGAAGATTCAAGACGAAGACTTGTAATTAGATTACGGAGTTTTTGTTTTCTAGGAACGGTCCATGAACCACATGTTGGTAGCAACTAGGTTGTGAGTGGTTGTTTCATATTGTATGAATACCACAAATGTGCTTAAATGATTAATTTGCAAAGTGTAATGTTAATCGCAAAAATTCTCCCATGACAAATTATTATGTTTATAAGGTTTCAAGGTTTTCCTTCCCTCCATCGAGCTTTCGGGAAATTGAAATCCAAACCGGATGTGCTATGCTTCCGAGTTATCGCGGTAGTCGTTCAGGGAGGACGAATAAATTACCGGGAGTGCATTAGATGCCTTCGGTTGTTGCAAATTTTATCCCTAGAAACCTGATAGGTTTCCGGATAAGATTCAATTGTGAAACTGATTTGCGTCAATGGTATAAACTTAACATGTTCACGAACCATAGAAACCGTATAGGTTGAGGGGAGTGAACAAGGGGAAAAAGAAGATTGTATCATCCATTAGATGGGTTGGTGTAGGATACCACTTTATGAAAATTAATAGACTAGAAACCTATTCGGTTACCCTCTATTACGATTTATAAAGAACTCGATAACCACTATGAAGTAGAGCGACGATACTTCCGAATTTCACATGGGAGTGTGTTATTCCGATAAAAATAGTGGGATCTGGGTAACAAGAATAGAAAAGACCTTAATTCTATATTCAGAACATAATTAAACGAGTCACTAATTAATCTGTCATACTTAATTGCAGACATAACTCTCAATATGACAATGAACCCACTCGCAATTCTACTCGAAAAGAACACCTTAATCGGACCTAACTTTGTGGATTGGCTCCGCAATCTGATGATGGTCCTCAGTATAGAGTCACTGGGATACGTCTTGGAGATGGACATTCCGGCACCTCTTGTGCGGACCAGAGCCATTCAGTAAGAGATTGAAAACCACGAAAAGTGGGTTAAGGATGGCATAAAAGTCCATGCATACATGATGGCTTCTATGTCTAATGAGCTTCAGAGAGCTCATGCGAAAATGACTTCTGCTAGGCAGATTTTATCTCACTTAACCGAACTTTATGGTGAGCATAGCAGAACTGCTAGATATGAGATATCCAAGCAACTGTTCAATGCAAGGATGAAGGAAGGTGAGAAGGTTGGGGAATTGTTCGAACATAATTGTATTAAGGTGTGTTATCTGTGGTGATGGGTTATGTTTTGTTGTGTATGTTACTTGTGAACTATGAGTTTGAATGACACGTTGTCGTTATTCCACCTGGGGAGGGTCTGACGAGACCTCTAGGGACCGGTACTAAGGGGTACGGTCATGGAAGTTGTTTCCCACCTGGGGAGGGTCTGACGATACCTCTAGGGACTGGTACTAAGGGGTATGGTCACGGGAGTTGGTTTCCCACCTGGGGAAGGCTCGACGAGGCCTCTAGGGACCGTTACTAAGGGGTACGGTCGCAGGAGTTGGTTACCCACCTGGGAAAGGCTCGACGGAGCCTCTAAGGGCCGGTACTAAGGGGTATGGCCGTGGATTATATATATGATGTTGTCGTAATGATATGATGTGTACGAATAGTGAATGCGTGGAACTGTGTACAGTCCGTCGTGACCTCCGGAGTTCGGTACTTGACCACTACGAACAATGATTGCGCGGATAATGTTTTGATGTTAAAATCACGGGCACGTGATGATATTTCACTAGTGTGTTTTGAAACAAGAACCGGGCTGAGGCCTTGATGATTTCGAAAAAAAAAGTTTTGTAATATGGGACTCGATGTCCAAAAGAAATTATGTTCTAAAAACTCCCGAGATGCCGAAGTTTTAATTCTTAAAACTTCATCACTTATTTTCTGATTAATAAAATCTCTCGGGAATATTTTGACAACTGATTGTGTTATCTGATTCGTGATTGCCTTCTGATTGATACATTTTGTATGCTATTACACTTGCACTAGTAAAATAATGGAGTTTTACTAACCCCCGAGTAATCGGGGGGTGGATGTCTGTTTTACGTCCAGGTATTTGCTGGTTTGAGGGAGCAGTCACAGGATTGGCATAGGAAGTGACGAGCTATGATACTAATCAAGAGTTGAGAGTTTGGTCGGGTTATGTGTTGTCGACCAAGTTATAGTCAGACATCACTGTTGTGTATCATTACCCGTGCATGGGTATTTATTATAAAGGGATGTATTTTGTCTCGTTTGCACTGGTTTTATGACCTCATTGGTCTGTGTGGTTGTATTGTAAGTGACCTTAATGGTCTGTATTATTGTGGTAATTGTCTTCAGTCGGTCAAGTCATAGTGTTTTTGTGTTGTTTAGCCTGGTAGGTCCTCGTGGAGAGGTTCTATGGCATGTAATATTCCCATATGGTCTGGGGATGTTACAATTGCGTCCAGGTACTTGCTGGGGAGCGAATCACAGGATCAATACGAAGGATGATGGAAGACGACGATACTAATCACGTGAAGACCAGTTGTTGAGTATTTCGGTAGAGGTTTGTTGTTTGTCTCTCCATTGTGTTATTCTTCCGTTTTATGGGAACGTTGATGTATTCCAACCCGTGCGTGGGTATGAGTTCTGAGAAAGAGTTATGTATGTTCGATGTGTATGTCGTGGTAAAAGACCAAATCGGGTTAGTGATTCGTTATTAGCCATGATGGCATGTATCTATACATTGTGTTTTCCTCATTTAGCCTGGTAGATCCTCACGGAGAGGGTCTGCGGCGCTGTAATATTCCTAATTGGTTTGGGGGTGTTACATTTTCCACCTTGCCGTGATTTCTTCTCTCTGTGATTATTGTCATGATTAAAGTATGTACAAGTTTTCCTGAGAGGAGAAGTGATTGTTCAGACTCGAGAAGCCATTTTTTCATTAGTGTTTGTCCTTCTCATGAACTCCTTACTTATTGCAAAGAGTTTTAAAAGAATAACAATTGAACTCTCCACCATGGTCGGTTCGTATAGAAAGATTTTTCTCATTTTAAACCAAATGACACCATTTAGAAAACTTATTAAAAGCATCATCTTTCTGTGCAAGGAATCAAGCCCCAGTAAATCTTGAAAAATCATCCATAATCACCAAAGTAGGAAATTTACCATCCAAGCTACTATATTTAGATGGTCCAATCAAATTCATATGAATAAGTTCAAGAATGCGACTAGCGAAAATTTTGTATTTGTGTTTAAAAGACTCTCTTATGTGTTTGCCCTTAATTTAGGGTTCACTTAACTGTTCTTGATCGTACCTAAAATTTGATAATCCACGAACTACTTCATGTCTTGCTAATTTCGAAATGATTGGTAGAGACGTATGTCCTAACTTACGAGGCCATAAAATGCGTTTTCATCTAAAGTTACCAGATATTTTTTATTGGAGGATATTTTGTCAAATAAATTGACGATGTATGTATTCCACATCATAGTCCAAAAAATGATACCTTATTATTTTTGAAAGTTGTGCAATGGGTTTCTTCAATTACAATAGTGAAAACATCTTCACAAAGTTGGGAAATAGTAAGCAAATTATGATATAAACCTTCAACAAATAAGACACTTTTGATAGTGGGTGAAGATTATTTTACCTACCTTATCGATACCCAGAATTTTCCCCTTATTGTTGCCAACAAAGTTTACGTCCTTGATCTTGATATCCAAAGCTTTCGAACAAGTCTTTGGTGCCACACATATACCTTGAGCGGTAGGTCATAAATATATATGGTAAATGTCTAGGGGAGGTGAACAGACTTTTAAAACACTTTGCTGAATAGATGGTTTAAGAAACTTAGATGTGATGTATGTGTAACACCCCCAGAATACGACCGGGAATGTCACACGCCGTAGACCCTTATCACAAGGATCCACCAGGCTAAACTCCAAAAGACTACTCAAAGATTGACCGGCCGGGGTCAAAATTTAATACAAAGCAGACCAACAAGGTCATAAACCAATTCAGAAACTAACGACATTCATATTACAATGACAACAATAAACTTGAACACAGAAAAGAATGACAACTCAATTTAATAAATGATAATTACACCCATGCAAGGGTGAATACTCGAACGACAGAGAAATACCGACCAAAATGATACAAAAGAAAAGACTCTGACTCTGGTGTGATTAGCATCGTCGTCTTCCAAATCCTTCCAAGCCAATCCGTGGATGCTCCCAGCCGCCAAAACTGAGCGCATAACAGCACCCACCCCGAAAACTCGGGGTTAGCAAGCGGAATTTTGCTAGTGCAAGTACATAATATACAAGATATACGAACAGTAACAACACAAAATTCAACCGCCGTGAAGCCTTAACACAAACCATACATTCCCACAGTCAGCACAGAATAACACTCGCATACACGAGGTGAAAGGTAATCACATAGTCATATTCTCCTTACGGAAAATAACATTCATGAAACTTTAAACGAGCCCAAGGAGTCAGGAAGATCCCTTTTGTAAAAGGAAAAGTATTTTGATAAGATAGTTTGCAATCATTATTATTGACTCGGGCCGTTTAGGGGTTTTAAAATCGAATGGGAATACTTTTGGAAATTAATTTCAAAACTCTCGGGTCCTTGACCCAACGTATGGAAAATGATTACACAAAAACCAAGTCAACTTATTTGGGGTTCTCGACCCAATTTATAGAACACCGTCACAAACGAAATCATTACAACATCTCACAGGGTTCTCAACCCATTCCAAATAACATCATCACGAAACCAATCATCTCAACATTCCACAGGGTCCTCGACCCAATACACAGAATAGCACCACAATACAATCAAAGGTACAAAACTCTCATTCGACATATCCTGCTCAAGACCCCCGATTAATTAACCCTCGGAGATTTCGTCAAACCTCCGTGGTTAACTAACCCTGATACCAACGCTTTAAAAACAATTTGAAACAAGCTTTCAAAAACATGAATTGCGGTCTGTATCAAGACAAATATTAAAAGTGAGTTGAAAGAATTTGAGATACGAACATCGTTCGGTAACGGGGTCTTAGCTATCACTCGAATACCCGTAACCAATAAGCCTGCCAGGCGCCTCCACTGCACACCTGTGCACCGGCGTTCACTCCACTATGTCGGCCGCTCCTTGAACATGTCACCGCACCGGCGTCACTCCCGCAAGAGCCGCCCCTTGCACGCGCATTAGGTGACACCGGCGTTCACCACCCATATGGAGCCGCACATTGCAGCGTACACCAGGCCGGAGTACACCGCCCCGCCCTCAGAGGTTCCCGGATATGACGTTTCTCACAACAAGTATCCACATTGTTCAAACATCAAGCACACGGACAATTGTCACAACAATTTTCAACTCGGTACATCAAGTCACACAATTTCTCCGCCAGTCCATATCCACACAAATAAACAATAACACGCACGTTATCAATCAAACTCAATCAACACCGCACATATATCTCTATGTTGCGACTCAACCGAATATATACACATTTATATATATAGATATATATGTATATATAAATATATAACCTCACTATATTATATGAATAACTATAGTTCGCCCATCAATCCAAGTTGAGTACGTCAACTAATGGTAGAATTCAACACTCGTCGATCACCGACATAAACATATATATTAATATACGTATATATATACATATATTTAACATGTAATTATATATATAAACACATATATATATATATATATACATACATATATATACCTCCATATAAACTCATACACTTCGACAACAATGATTTCACGCAGTTACAATTCGTATATCGAGGTACTTGCCTTGGTGATACGACGCGAAGGAGACGACGAAGGAATAGGTTCCGGTCCGAACAATCCTCTCAAATCCGACCCTAACACAATAATGATATACAATCAATCTCACATCATGAATACGAAGAAACCCCTCCTAGTTCTACCCGTTGGGACAATTTATCGAACACCAAGAGTGCGTAGGGAATTGAAATCGGTTAACGGTGAACTAACGGGATTTCATCCCAACCAAAAGCAAGAAAACCAAGGGTCACGAGAGTACTATCAAAATCTAACAACAACATCGGTTAATTCGGATTAAAACACAAGATCACCACCAAACCCTCCCCAAAAATCATACTAGGGTATAAGAGATCTTACCTCTTGAAGATACAAACCCTATAATCCGAAGAACACGTGCTAGATCCACAATCCGAGCTACACGATCGAAGGAAGATGAAGAAAAACACACAATCAAAAGGGTGGATGGAGAAGAAATCCCCCTCTCAACCCTCTCTCTCTCGCGCACGGTGGAAGAAAAGGAGGAAATGAGCGAAACTCGGAAAACACCCGATTATAGCGGCGGCCGCATTGTGTGCCGCGGCTCGGCTAATGTCGCGGCACGGGGCCAAAATGCGCCCGGTGGTCCGCGACCGCTCGTTGTGCCGCGGCTCATTCGGAGTGTGCGCGGCTCGGACTCGGCATGTGCCGCGGCCTGCCCGGTGTCTTGAGGCACGCGTGCAGAGGTTTTAGCCGGAGTGCCACGAGGTGTGCGCGGCCGGACAAGTGTGCCGCGACTCGGCTGTGTGTGCCGCGGCGCACAATCCTTGTGCCGCGGCACAGTGCAACTGCTCGGCCAACAAGCTGGGTAGTATGTGTGCCGCGGCGCACAATCCTTGTGCCGCGGCTCACACCCCCTCGGGTCCCAAAATGACGAAAAAGATCCTAAAGAGAATAAAAGCAATAGGAATCGATATTTGGGCAACAATAACACGAAATGGAAGTACGGAACCCCAAAAGCGATCCGAGGTACACAACCAAGGTCGAACAAGGAACAAATTCCCTAAATTTCTAGGAAGTTACAAAAACGGCCCAAACATCCGAAAATCACGATACAACGTCGGATTAACAATCCGAAACTCACAACATGTTCTACTCAATCATACGAACTCATGGAAGTAAGAAAATGACGAAATCGAACGAGTTTAACGAGAATCAAATGCACATGAGACAAAATATAACACAAGATGAGATTACGTAAAAACATCATCGAGACCCGTCTAAGCGGAGAAACTACAAGAACAAAATAGGTTCAGAATTCCAAAACAGTGTCAAGCGAGTTGTCGAAACGGACCTCCGCCGGAAAATGAAAATTACCGGAAATCGAATTTGCGGGTATTACAGTATGCAGCTAGGTAAACTTAGCTGATCTTTAAACATATATGAAATCTCAGCTAGGTACAGTTCAGATGTGTTCAGATGCAGCTAGGTAAGACTTAGCTGACTTTTGACGTAATAGTAAAGATGGATGCAACAATTAAGTATGATGTTTAAAATAGTAACGAAGCACTTGTAGTGGATTCAAAGGTGTGATAATTCTCTACTAGTCCACTTATCTCCAATCCACTTGGAGATAAAAATCAATATAACTTGATGGTTACAATGAATTATTTACTAAAGCTGTCAACTAGTGAAAATTCTTGGCCGCGGTAACTCCTTCCCTTGGTTGCTTGTCACCTCCTGATCAAGAACCCGGGTGTAACACCCCCAGATCCGACCGGGAATATTACAACGCTGTGGGCCCCAAGATGGAACCCACAAGGCTAAAAGACATTTTCGCAAACATTTACAAATGCCTAAGAGGCGAACGACGGTACTATCTTTAAAAACATTCGAAGACTTTATAAAACTCGTTTATCAAAACCATCGTAAAATCTCATTGGAAAGGACAAGGCCAAACAGCCAAAACTCAATAGTTTAGAAAACGATTTCCCAAAGTAACCTGAGTTACCAGATAACGAAAGGTCATTTATGTAATACCCGTACTTTTATTGACTGTTTGACCTTACCGTTCTTCCTATTATTGTCGCTCTGGAAACTCTGAATGTTTTTGTCGATGTTGTTGTAGAGCTTCGCACCTTGTTTAGATCATGATTTGGGTTGTTTAGACCTTTCGGTACTGTTCTGTTCAGTGGAAATAGCGCACGCTAGGCCTAGGCTAGCGTACGCTAATTATGCCTGAGTAGCGCACGCTAGCTTTGAGCTGTAACGCGCGCTAACGGGCCAGACAGGGGAGAGTCAGTAACTTATACTGCTCTCTAGATTAGTAGTTAGTGCACGCTATTCGTGGACATTAGCGCGCGCTAACACCGTCCGTAGCGCACGCTAACGGGCTGGGTCGGCAGAGACAGTGAGGTTGTCTGACTGACTGGACTATCAGGTAATGTACGCTAAGCTTCGGCTAGCGCACGCTATAAGCATTTCGTAGCGCACGCTATACTGGCACAGCAGCGCACGCTAGGACTCTAGCAGGGCAGACGACAGTAAGTTCTGGACTCTAGTTTCTGGACATCAACTCCCAGTTAGCGCATGCTAACTATTGGCTAGTGCGCGCTAAGAGTAGTCGAGTAGCGCACACAACAGATCATCTAACGCACGCTAGCGAGGCTGTCAGAAGCCACTGGACTGACCGGTGACCCCGTTAGCGCCCGCTAATTCTTAAGCGTAGCGTGTGCTAGACTGGGCGAGTATATATTGGACAGATGATTTCCTTTTCGTCATTTTTTTTCTCATCTTTCTCATTTTCCGATCGAGAGCAGCGGGTTTTGGCGATTTGGAGAGTTCGGAGACGATCCTTCTTTAGATATCAACATCTTTGGTTGGAGAACAAGGATTTCACAACATTTAATCTATTCTATCTCCCGAATCAAGGTATAAATGCTTAAAATCCTATTTTGGGGATTTTTGCGGATTTTCTTAGATTCGTCCGATTTATCCATTTTTGAGATTGAGAACCTCGATATTATGAATTATCTAACTTGTTAACATGTTTCCCATATGATTCTATGAATTTTTTCATGATGGTTCGGACGTAAGAGGGTTTTGGCGATTTTCAAATCCCTAGATGTTTACCCTAGTGGTTTCGAGAATCATAGGCGGGTTTCGGGAGTTTCTTCGTGTGTTATGAATATGGATTATTGATTCTCATATTCCTTGCAAATCGTTTAGGTGCCAGAAGTGCATTCTCGGACCTACCGAACTTGTACTCTTTTCCTTCCGGATTCGCGATGTCTCAAAGGCAAGTATATGTGTATGTTAATACGTTCTCGACTTTGAAAGTGAGGTATATGACTTGTATGATTTTATGTATTCACCCTGGGAGGGTCTGACGGGGCCTCAGTGTGTTCCGTTGCTGCTGGAACATTCCACAAATAGTTTGGGGTTAACCACTCTGGGAGGGTTCGATGGGGCCTTAGAGGGTTCTGTTGCTGCTGGTGCGGTTCCATGGTTAATCATGTATATTTTGAAATGAGATTTAGTTATTCCGAAATACTAGTCTTGAATTGATGATTTGATGATTACCTTCACTGTATTGTTGAGTAGTATTGTATTTCATATTCGATATATTTGTACTAGCTATTCGACGGCTAACCCATTTATGGGGGAAATACGTTTTATGTGTAACACCCCCGATATATTCAGGAATATTACAGCGCCGTAAATCCTTTACATAAGGATTTACAAGGCTGAAGAATTGAACAGACATTAAGAGATACTAACGAATGGAAATAACGGAATTAAGATACAACAGTTCTGACCAAATACTGAAAATACAAATGTTCAACAGAAACTTATTAATACATCGCCAAATTCAAATTCATCATAAACGACTTCGTACTCGAGTACTTATTGAAATAACCAATAAACAACAGACAAATAAACCCGGCCGGAACATCACTCTGCACCCTCGTCGTCATGCAGCTCCAGTGGTTGTTTTCCCGCTCTCCTGGATCCTGAACATAAACAAAATGTTCACCCCCGAAGGGGTTAGCACAACGATGCTAGTACAAGTACGACAACATATTATTCATATCTCACAAAGAATAATGACGTAAACGACAAAAATACCAACAAGTCTTCTCCTACGAGAAACTCATAAATGACATACATAACTGATATTCACAACATGATATCACAACATACACATGGTAATTCCGACGATCCAGCATTCACTGCCTAGAACCCACGATGATCCCGTCAGACCAACCCGTGGTGGAAAAACCCGTCCGATGATCCAGCGCACGCTAGCATAGATCCCCCGATGATCCCGTCGGACCAACACGAGGTGGACAAACAACAACGACATACATGCACGACAATATGTATAACATCAATACAGAAAACAAATAAGGTACTTGCCTCGATTCTAAGACAAGAACAATACTTCCATGAAAATGAACACTCGAAGGTCGCCCCCCTCAATCAATCACGTAACAAGCTCGAACCTTAACAAAAGAAATAATATAGAATTTATCTCACGTCGTACGAATGTCTAACAATTCGATTTACGGCCAAAAGCTCATAAAATATAATCTGCCTGAACTGGTTAGCGCACGCTAAGTACTCTGTGTAGCGTGCGTTAAGTCTGCTCGATAGCGCACGCAAACAACAAAGCCTAGCGTACGCTAACTATGCATGGTCAGTACTTCACTGATTAGCCGACTGACTCGTCTGATGGCCTAACGTACGTTACGTACTAAACGTAGCATACGTTGACTCATGCTCGATAGCGCACGTTAATCTACATAGCTTAGCGTGCGCTAACTGTGCATGGCAGTTTACTACTGGGCAGTAGACTGATCTCAACATGATCAAACCAATGAAATCTTCAGTGTTAATTCATGTTACCTCCATGAATATCATGTTTATACGGTTATGAATGATCCTACAGATAACAACTTCGGATTCAAGGATATGTATACTATTATAAAACCATATTCCATTTCGATTACCATTCTTCATGCGATAATTCGGAAAGCTTATCGGTCGATATCAACACCTTTATCTCAATCAAAAACTATCATTCTGTAGTTTGATTAACATTCCATCTTTACAAGATAAATCCTTCCATGATCAACCCTTTAGATTCGTCTAACAATAATGATGTTAAAGTCAAGTCCAAGGTTGCTATGAATACACCTACTAGATTCGGATTACCAATGATAGAAGCTTCCTCTACTTATTCATTGTAATAAGATTCGAATCATGATGTTCATAATCAAGGTACTTAAGGCATATTCATCTCAATATTCCAAACATGATGTGCTTTGGATAATTCATCCAAGAAGATCAATACTATCTAACATGATCATCTTATTCTCCATAACACGAATCTAGAGTTGAAGATAGAATCAACATACCTTAATATGACGAAATCACTGAACCACAAGGTAGAATCCGACTCCGGTTGGTTAAATGCCACTCCAAGGTGTTACTTCCCTTCAATGATCACTCACAAGTAATATCCAATGTTCAAGGATCATGTAGATGTGTTCTAAGTATGTTAGGAGGATAATTATTGCCCTCTGGTCTCTCAAAACTGAAGAATGAACGAAGGAAATGGGAATAAAAATGGAGTGCTGGCCCATATATAAACTTTCTGTACAAAGCAGATTAGCGCACGCTACAAAGCATTCCTTAGCGCGCGCTAATAAGAGTTGACTTCAAAACTGTCCAGGTTCGTCCGCGGGAATCTTATCCGGACCCATGTCCAGGCTGGCACATGTGCTAGCCGCCCAGCTCAATAATTGAGTGCCTAGCGCACGCAAGTCCTACATACGTAGCGTGCGCTAGTAGTAGCCGATAGCGCGCGTTAAGCTACATTCTTAGCGTGTGCTATTACGAGTTTGCATGAAAAATTTTGCATGTTGATAAACTTATGTACAAAGATACCAATGTAAGAAATATCATACTCCAATCATTAAGATCACAATTCCGAATAATACAGGGTTCTAATACGGGTAAAATACACAGTAATAAATCCGGATATTACATACTCTGCTACTAAAAAAGAGTTTCGTCCCGAAACTCAAGACAAAAATAACTCGGGATATCTGGACTTCATGCCATCTTCCATTTCCCATGTGGATTCTTCCACTCCGTGACGTGACCATTGAACTTTGACCAAAACGATGGGTTTGTTCCTCAATTGCTTAACTCGACTCTCGAGTATCTTGACCGGTCTCTCTCCAAACGTCCCATCTTGAGCGACTTCGATCTCGCCGAAATCAATGACATGACTAGGATCTGGTATATACCTCCGTAATTGGGATACGTGTAACACGTTATGAACATGGCACAATGACGGCGGCAATGCCAATCTGTATGCCAACTCCCCAACTCTCTCAAGGATCTCAAATGGTCCGATATATCTTGGACTCAGCTTTCCTTTCCTTCCGAAATGAAAGATTCCCCGAGTAGGAGAAACCTTTAAAAGTACGTGTTCTCCCGTACTGAACTCCAAGGGGCGACGGCGTACGTCTGCGTAATATTTCTGGCGACTCTGGGCGGTCAACAGCCTTTCACGAATCAAGGCTATCTTCTCTCGAGTCTGTACGATCAACTCTGGTTCTGTCCCGATTAAGTCTGATGAATTGTCCCAACATAGGGGCGATCTACATCTCCTCCCATATAATGCCTCAAATGGTGCCATCTTAATGGAAGCATGCCAACTATTGTTGTAGGTAAATTCGATCAACGGTAGATGAACTTCCCAATCAGTTGACCAATCTAAGGCACAGGCCCTCAGCATATCTTCCATCGTTTGAATGGTCCTCTCGGATTGTCCGTCAGTCTGCGGGTGATAAGCTGTACTGAAGTTCAATTCGGTCCCCAAGGCCTTATGAACTGCTTTCCAAAAATGAGACACAAAACGGCCGTCTCGATCAGAAATATTGGTCTTCGGTGTACCATGCAATCGAACTATCTCCGAAATAAATATTCGTGCCAACCTCTCTGGTCGCCACGTATCCTTAATGCCTAGAAAATGAGCTGATTTGGTTAAACGATCAACTATCACCCAAATCATGTTCATTCCTGTCTTGGTTCTCGGCATACTAGTAATAAAGTCCATCGATATGTCCTCCCACTTCCATTTAGGAATCAGAAGCGGCTTCAACATCCCGGCAGGTCGTTGGTGCGCGACCTTAACCTGCTGACATGTCAAGCATTTCGAAACATAGCCCACTACACCTTTCTTCATGTTGCCCCACCAGAAATTTTGTTTCAAGTCCTTATACATCTTACTGGTGCCCGGGTGGATAGAATAGGGCGAGCTGTGAGCTTCCTTCATAATCGTCTGTTTCAGTACATCGATATCAGGAATACAGAGTCGGTTCTGAAATATCAAAACTCCATCATCATGAATTAGGAATCCGGGGGCCTTTCCCTTGATCACTTCATCACGTAACCGAATCATCAGAGGATCATCTGTCTGTCTAGATTTGATTTCATCGGTTAATGATGAAGTTATTTCCATCACGCACAGTTGTCCTTGAACTCTTTGTAACCACACTTCAATTCCTTCTCGAATCATCTCTCGCTGAAGGATAAGTTCGGAGGTCAGAGTCTGCAGCATCTGAATAGAAACAGGCTTGCAGCTGAGTGCATCGGCCACTACATTCACTTTACCTGGATGATACAAAATCTCCAAGTCATAGTCCTTAATTAGTTCTAACCATCTTCTTTGCCGCATGTTCAACTCTTTCTGACTGAAGATGTATTTGAGACTCTTGTGATCCGTAAAGATCTGACAGCGAGTCCCGTACAGATAATGCCTCCAGATTTTCAAAGCAAAAATCACTGCTGCCAGCACCAAATCGTGCATTGGGTAATTCACTTCATAAGGTTTCAGCTATCGCGACGCATAAGCGATCACCCTATCATTCTGCATCAATACGCATCCAAGCCCTTGGTTCGAAGCATCACTGTAAACTATAAATCCTCCAGTTCCCTGTGGAAGTGATAGAATCGGCGCCATCGTCAATCTCTTCTTGAATTCATCAAAGCTAATCTGACACAACTCATTCCACTCAAACTTTTGAGTTTTCTGCAGGAGTCGAGTAAGTGGGCAGGAAATTTTGGAAAACCCTTCCACGAACCGACGATAATACCCAGCAAGTCCTAAGAAACTTCGGACTTCTTTCATGTTCTTTGGAGGCTTCCAATCCAAAACCGCTTCAATCTTCTGAGGATCTACTCGGACCCTGTAACAGCCCAAAAACAGTGGCTATTACAGTGCCGTGGACCCCTACTGGGACCCACCAGGCGATATCACAATATACATTTAAAATCTGACAACGTGGCACCGTACCACAATATTTATCAAAACCCCGGTGTGGAGTATGAGTTATTCATGTTTTTAAATACGAGCAAACATACACAGGATCCAAACTTGGTACAGACCATATGACGATGGGCAGTACCTAACAAATTTTAGTACATTCATCCGACACAAAATAAAATGAAAGTCACAATAAAACATAACCGAACAACCAAAAGACTCGGGGCCCCCGAAATAGCATACATCAGAATCCTCCATCGCCATTGTGCTCCTCCTGTGCCTTGCCCTTTCCTCGTCCTGAAATACAAGTATTTCGCCCCAAACCACAGGGTCAGCTATACATGATGATAATTCTCATGACATTATACAATTCATATATACTGATCTCAAAGAAATCCACCGACTACTGAATATACCCCGAAGGCGTATAAACAATCGATCCCAAGCGCCGAACATAACCAAATATACGAACGACCATATACTATGGCTCAAGACGGACGTCACAGTACGCCCGATCCGAAAATGTGTCCGTGCACATGTCCACCCCGTATACGGAATCCAGAATATACGTGGGACGATGTACCTAATTAGCCTCACGAACTACGTCTCGTGTGCACGATCTAAATGCGGAAAACCTCCATGCATGATCATCAAGTGCCCGGCTAAAAATCCTACACATAACCAATCGGCGCGCAGATATAACTCCAGAGATGTCACGATACAACATGACAACGAAACTCAACGAATTACACTTTTACTAAGGAATCGAACAACTCACCGAAGTGTCAACAAAGCTCAACGATATCAAGGGTCCAAAAGTAACGAACTTGTGAATACAATCCCACGATGAAAACGGGACATCATTAAGAACAACCTCAAGTCACAAGACACAAGTTTATAGGTGTTTCATATACACGAAATGCATAATTATCATAAGAATCCACACATCATTATAACCAAGCAAGATAACTTGCCTCAATTCCGTAGACGAATAATCCTTCTTTGAATGGTCAAACGAACGGTATCCTCGTCTAACAATACTCACGTGAACAAGCAACCTTGAATGAAATATAATTCATTCAACAACACATTCGTACGATAATGGTATTATCGCATAAACAATATTCGTAAATTTACTTGAATAAATCGATTATCCTATTGATCATTTTAATGTTCTTATTACAAATCATCGTATGTTTATCATGTTCATTACATATTCTAACCTTAATGTCAAATTCTTGATGTCTAGTTTATTATCAATGCAATATCGGGAAAATATCTTTTCAAATCATCGACACTTCCAATTACGATATAAGTTGTGTTTAATTACATTCTTCATTATTTTACCAACGATTTCATTCAAAACTTGATTACTATATGAAACATAAGTTTAAGTTTTTAGTGAACTAGAAACATCATCTTAATTTACGTCTCTTAACACGCACGGATTAATGAAATGGAATTCGGCTACTCATCTACCGCATTTGTATCATCATATTCAACACAATTCTCTTAAGAACATTATCAACCTGTTGCGATATTTCCTACACGCAAGTGCACGTCATCGTTTACAAGTAATAAAGTGATAAGTAGAGTATCGTTCCCACGAGGATTGAATCTCTAACTACCGATTTTTTCGTATTCCAATTTTATCTGAACAATCGAATTTGGGTTTTGCGATTAATAGCTAAAAGAATTACTAAAAGACTAAGCAGTAGAAAACAATATCTTGGATAAAAGAAATCAAATGATGAATAAGTCTAGGGTTCTGAATCCACCTTAGTTTATCCGAATTTACTCTCGATTATCCGTAATAAATAATTTTCCCAATTTATTGAAGGCGGAGATTGCTAATATATTCTACCGCCTCTCCCGAGGTCAATAGATTTATCTAAAGGCGAATAACGCACTCTATCCCTAGGTGAATTAATTCGTCAATAGGCGAAAGGCATAAAATCTCCTAAAGGCCATGTAGTTCCTATGAGTATATTCCTATCTCACAGAATAAAACGGTCCTCACCAATAGTTCCTCACCAAATCTCCTCTCCCGATTCGAAATGAATGATTAAATCAATACAACTATTGGCCAGATAATTGCAAGCATTAAACATAATTGGGAAAACTCAATAAAAAGGTAATAAATTGGATAATCTCAATCAATTCGTCAAAACAAAGGTTTCATCAAAACCCTAGATTAGGGCTTTAGCCTGACATACTAAAAACTGAAAATACAGAATAAATAAACGAAAGCATAAAATTAGCGGGGATGAAGCGCGGATTCCTCCGTTCTTCAGCTTCCGCCTTCTGCCCTTGAATTCTTCTGCTTCCCTCTTCTTCTGCCGTCTCCAAGCTTAAGCTCTCAAAGGTTAAAAATCCCCAAGATTCCAAGATGATTTTATTAGGGTCTTAAACCCTATTTATAGCTCAGCACATCAGAAAATCGCGTCCGTATTAGTCGGTCGAAAACTGGCTTCGAAACAGCTCAAAATCCGCGCGGGTATACACAAACCGCCAAGTGTGCCGCGGCTCACTAAACCTGTGCCGCGGCACATCGCCTTCATTGAATGCACAGGCGTTAATTAATTCTTCCGTGCGCGGCTCACTGGCGTGCCGCGGCACGAAGTACAAGTTACTCGCCCTTGGTGGTGTCTTCTGTGCGGCTCAGCGTCCTTGTGCCGCGGCTCAGAGTCCAGTTTTGCCGTTTTCGCCCGTTTTGCCTCGTTTTAGCTTCCGGACTTCAATTTCCTGTCAATCATACAAAATTAAGGCATTAAAAGCTCATTTAGACAATTTCACTCACCAAAACACTACAAAATAATGATAAATAAGCGTATAAAAATACGCCTAACAAATAACCCCAAACTTAAGCCTTTGCTTGTCCTCAAGCAAAAAGAATTAAATTCAATAAAGGAATGTCGTGAATCATCGTGCAACTCATAGTGTTCAACCTAATTAATACTATCCTGTAATTCTCTCTAAATACTACGAGTGTCATAAAAGCGAGCTGAACTCAGAATAATGATTCCGCAAAGTAATCAAATTCAGTCCTAATCACTCGTTCATGAAGAAATTCCAGCTCAAAGATTAACAAAACGTGAGTCTAATCGACCGTCAATATGAAAGGCTAACACAACCAAGCTAGTTTGTCCCGTTCCACAGTCGAAAGGCACAATTTTCACGAGTTTCATAACAAATAAACCTCGGACAGTATCCCCTTATATATATGCTCAAGAATTTGATTCGAGTTGACCACTAGGTTAGGATCTCGGGATGTTTCATCGGGATAATCCTAGGGTGGAAACTCCATTCTCATGTATTGGAAAACCGTTTGACGTAAAAGACACTCATGGGGCACATGGATGCTTCTAGTTACTAAGTTCCCGTCTACAGCGGAGAAACAACTCGAATATATAATTTCCGCATGTCTGAATCAAGGTTGCCGTTTTACGCGAGTAAGCAATGGTCACGCGAATACCCCGGTTACTAGGCTTCCTATCATTGGCACATGTGAAATATCTAAATCAGGTCTAATCGGGGTTGTCGTTTTACGAGAGTAAGCAATGGTCACGCGAATACCCCCGGTTACTAGACTTCCCATCATAGAACACATTATCTCGACTTTTAGGGAAAAACTGACCACCTCTAAACTCAATCTAAGTGCCAAAACGACTAAAGAAACAGTACGACTCTCTATCCGGAAAATGTAGCCAAACGTATTGATGGGGATTTAAAAACAAGTATGTATCGTCTCTTATCTGCCAAGACCTCTACAATGACGAAAAATTTCGGACCTAACTGAATACTAAGCAGAACAGAAATAACTGACTACAACTCGACTAAAACTCGACCGCTTCTTCAGAGAGAAAAACAGTGTCGTAACATCAGTATCACACAAATAGAAGCACGAAAAATTCACGAATAAAGAAAACTAAGACAAGCAAGGCTATCTAAAATTTTTTACGCAAAGTAATGAAAAGTGCAACGAAATAAAGTACATCAAGAAAATAAAGTCCAGCAATGAATGTAGCAACTGAAAGTAAATCCCCCCCAAACTTAGGACGTACATTGACCTCAATGGACAAAAATGATATGCAATACAAGTAAAAGATCAAGTACTCCCCTCCAGTCTGTTCAGGAGCTGGTGCCGGCATCGTCTGGTGAGCTTGCACGCTTCTTGACTACATCATGCGGAGTGTGAATGAATGAGCTTGCATCATCAAAAAGGAAGTTAAGTACGAGCTCTCAAGTTGAACATGATGTAGGGGTTGGGGATAATGTAACTTGACAACACGATTCATTGCATATAATTTTGAAAATGCCTAGCTTACCAATTTCTCATTGCTGCAATTTATCAAACACCTTGTGTGCACAAGTTAAAATGAAGAACAAGAATTTTGATGGTTAATTCCAAATCCCAAAAATAATAACACAGATTATAACCCTGAATTACGACAACCATCATCAACAATTCGTTCATAAACATCAATTCCATCACAATATCAAATTCCCCATATTCCAACTCCATTTTAGAAACAAAAGTGAAGAACAACTAGCAATATAAAACTTCAAATCTTTTCACATCAAGAATCACTTATGATTTAGAAATCAACAATTACCTGGAGAATTTGAGAAGGAGACAATAGAATGGTATCAACTGACCTCATTGTGTGAAGGAAGGAAGGAAGGGAGGGAAGAAGTATCTTATGCATGCCGATCGATTGAATGAGCCCTACCTGGCTGTTCTTATTTTGCGACGGGGGCCGCGGCACAATATAAGTGAGCCGCGGCCCAAAGTACATTAGGACTGGGACGTTTTGTAATGTCGTCGGGTGCCGTGGCTCAGTTTTTGTGTGCCGCGGCTCAGTATGTTATTGTGCCGCGGCTCAGGTATAGTGTGCCGCGGCTCAAAGTACAGGCTCCCTGGGTGTTTCTTGGCCATTTAGTGTGCCGCGGCTCAGTTTTCGTGTGCCGCGGCTCAGCGACCTGGTGTGCCGCGGCTTAGTAAGATCATGCCGCGGCACAGGGTACAGTTTGATCGGCCATTTTTCATCAGCTGGTGTGTGCCGCGGCTCACCTGGAATGTGCCGCGGCCCATCATTGAATTCCTCCCCTTTGCTGATTCCTGCATAGAATTTTTACACGAAAACATCAAGACGAGAGGGAAGGATGGATCAAAGAAGAAAGAAGACAAAGAGAGACACTAAAAATGCAAGAAAACAACAAAGAATCTACAACTAATACTCGGGTTGCCTCCCGAGGAGCGCTAAGTTTATAGTCTTCAGCCGGACCTATTGGAAAACATTAGTTCGCTTTTCGCAAACTCCATTTGGTTTCCGCCCCGTTCATCGAACCGTTCATATTTTTGTTAAAATTATGACCATTGGTCATTAGCGGTTCGACTTTCGGTTCGGTCATCAAATGTTGTTTTCGAAAAGGTTTCGACGTGAATAACTTCCCGAAACACTCGGTTTTTCCATGACTAATTGTACGCTTGGCTTCCGGCTCACTCTCCTCCTTTGCAACAGATTTTTCCTCATGTTCGAGGAACGCCACCCGGTCTACATCCTTCTTAAGACTTGGACCATTTAACACAAAATCTGAATTTTCCCACCGACGATGTTTTCGGTGCTTTCCTCTTTCAACAACATCCACACTTTCAATTTGTGACCCTTTATCAGCACTTCCGGGACATGGGAATGATTTGAATACTTGAAAAGTAACTTGCTCGTCTTGGACCCTCAGAGTTAACTCCCCCTTTTCCACGTCTATAAGGGTTCGGCCCGTCGCTAGAAATGGTCGTCCCAAGATGATTGGAATATTTTCATCTTCCTCCATGTCGAGTACGATGAAATCGGACGGAAAGATGAACTTATCAACTTTAACTAAAACATCCTCGATCACTCCCCTCGGATACTTTATTGATCGATCCGCCAATTGTAAGGAGACTGTTGTTGGCCTGGCTTCCCCAATATTCAGCTTTTTGAAAATCGATAGAGGCATGAGGTTGATACTCGCACCAAGATCGCATAGTGCCTTATTAAATGAAAGATTCCCCATGGTGCACGGTATGTTGAAGCTTCCCGGATCTTTCAATTTAGGTGGGAGCTTCTTTTGAAGAATTGCACTGCACTCCTCTGTCAAGGTGACCGTTTCAAACTCCTAAAGCTTTCTCTTCTTCGATAGTATCTCTTTCATGAACTTGACATAACTCGGCATCTGTTCCAATGCGTCGGCGAACGGAATATTTATGTGAAGCTTTTTGAACACATCAAGGAACTTAGAAAATTGTTTGTCCGCCCTTCTTTGCTGTAGTCTCTGCGGAAACGGAACGGGGGGGACACATGTCTTCGAGTTATCCGGCTTCAAATCCTTCGACTCCTCTGGCTTTAAATCCTTCTCTTTACCCCGCTCGGGCTGATCCAGCACCTCTCTCCCGCTTCTCAAGCTAATTGCGTTTAGACTCTCTCTAGGATTTGTCTCTGTTGTACTCGGCAATGCTCCCTCCGGACGAGCAGTCAACACATTAGCAATTTGGCCCAGCTGGACCTCCAAGTTCCGAATGGAAGCAGAATGATTTTGTAATGTAGCTTCCGTACGAGTCATAAATTGACTCGTATTTGCTGCCAATTTTGTAAGTGCTTCCTCGAGAGACACTTTGGGAGCGGGAGGGGGCTGCTGTTGATTCTGGGCGAACGGGGGCTGGTGTGAGTTCTGTCCGTTTCTCCATGAAAAGTTAGGATGATTGCGCCACCCCAGATTATAAGTGTTGGAGTACGGGTTATTCGGCCGATTCCCATTTCCTACGAATTGAGCCTGCTCCATCTGATTTTGCTCGAACGGATTTCCAACTTGACATTCCGCGCTCGGGTGTGATCCGTTACACCAATTGCATGTCTCTATGGTAACGGGGGCTGGTGCGTGCGAAAATGCCTGGAGCTGTTGTGTCAAAGCGGCGACTTGAGCTGACAAAGTGGAAATCGGGTCATTGTTGAAACTTCCATGACTCTCTTCGGTGTCAATCTTTCTGATGGCCATTGGTATGCGTTTTCGGCCATATCTTCCAAAAGCACGTGTGCCTCCGCCATAGATTTTCCCATGAAGGTCCCACCAGAGGCCGCATCCACGAGAGTGCGTGTAGAAGCACTCAAACCATTATAGAACGTATGAAGCTGAAGCCAATCAGGAATGCCGTGATGAGGGCATCTTCGTAGCAATTCTTTATATCGCTCCCACGCCTCGTGGAGCGATTCCATATCGTACTGGGCAAAAGTGGTTATTTCGTTTCTCAACCTCGCCGTCTTCGCAGGTGGGAAGAATTTGGCAAGGAAGGCTTGCGCTAGCCTCTCCCATGTTGTAATCGACCCCGACGGTAAGGAATTTAACCAAAACTTTGCTTTATCCCTCAAAGAGAAAGGGAAAAGCCTCAATCGGATGGCGTCGTCGGTGACACCATTAGTCTTAAACGTGTCGCATATCTCAAGGAAAGAAGCAATATGGGCATTCGGGTCATCCTTCGGCAGTCCACAGAATGGGCTCGCCTGCACCATCTGAATAATGGCGGGCTTGATCTCAAAATTATTAGCTTGGATAGTGGGACGCCGAATTCCCGAAAAATTAGCGTTGACCTGCTGCATGGCATAATCTCGAAGAGCTAGTTCCGGTTGAACTTGCCGCACTTGGTTATCTCCTCCTTGGACTTCGATATTCTCGGCCATATTGACCGTCGTCTGCAACTCTCTTTTCTCCTTTTTGTTCCTTCTTAGAGTGCGCTCGAGCTCGGTGTCCAAAGGTAGTAGGCCTTCGTTGCGAGTCTTCTCATGCACTACACGAAAGGTCCTGAAAGGAAAAACAAATAAAAGAAATTAAATACACAAAAATAAAAATAAAACGTTCAAATTAAGACTGGAAATACTTAAATCGATATTAGAAAATTTCACTCCCCGGCAACGGCGCCAAAAACTTGTTGCGATATTTCCTACACGCAAGTGCACGTCATCGTTTACAAGTAATAAAGTGATAAGTAGAGTATCGTTCCCACGAGGATTGAATCTCTAACTACCGATTTTTTCGTATTCCAATTTTATCTGAACAATTGAATTTGGGTTTTGCGATTAATAGCTAAAATAATTACTAAAAGACTAAGCAGTAGAAAACAATATCTTGGATAAAAGAAATCAAATGATGAATAAGTCTAGGGTTCTGAATCCACCTTAGATTATCCGAATTTACTCTCGATTATCCGTAATAAATAATTTTCCCAATTTATTGAAGGCGGAGATTGCTAATATATTCTACCGCCTCTCCCGAGGTCAATAGATTTATCTAAAGGCGAATAACGCACTCTATCCCTAGGTGAATTAATTCGTCAATAGGCGAAAGGCATAAAGTCTCCTAAAGGCCACGTAGCTCCTATGAGTATATTCCTATCTCACAGAATAAAATGGTCCTCACCAATAGTTCCTCACCAAATCTCCTCTCCCGATTCGAAATGAATGATTAAATCAATACAACTATTGGCCAGATAATTGCAAGCATTAAACATAATTGGGAAAACTCAATAAAAAGGTAATAAATTGGATAATCTCAATCAATTCGTCAAAACAAAGGTTTCATCAAAACCCTAGATTAGGGCTTTAGCCTGACATACTAAAAACTGAAAATACAGAATAAATAAACGAAAGCATAAAATTCAAACGCAGATGAAGCGTGGATTCCTCCGTTCTTCAGCTTCCGCCTTCTGCCCTTGAATTCTTCAGCTTCCCTCTTCTTCTGCCGTCTCCAAGCTTAAGCTCTCAAAGGTTAAAAATCCCCAAGATTCCAAGATGATTTTATTAGGGTCTTAAACCCTATTTATAGCTCAGCACATCAGCAAATCGCGTCCGTATTATTCGGTCGAAAACTGGCTTCGAAACAGCTCAAAATCCGCGCGGGTATACACAAACCGCCAAGTGTGCCGCGGCTCACTAAACCTGTGCCGCGGCACATCGCCTTCAGCTGAATGCCTGGGCGTTAATTAATTCTTCTGTGCCGCGGCTCACCTGGGCTGTGCCGCGGCACAGAGTACAGGTTACTCTGCCCTTCGGCTGGTGGCTTCCTGTGCCGCGGCTCAGCTTCCTTGTGCCGCGGCTCAGAGTCCAGTTTTGCCGTTTTCGCCCGTTTTGCCTCGTTTTAGCTTCCGGACTTCAATTTCCTGTCAATCATACAGAATTAAGGCATTAAAAGCTCATTTAGACAATTTCACTCACCAAAACATTACAAAATAATGATAAATAAGCGTATAAAAATACGCCTAACACAACCTATTAATGTAGTGATTAACACCCTTTAACGAAATCGATAATTTCGAACATATGAAGATTACAACTTCCTTCTATCAACATTCATTGTTTTATTTTGAAGAATTTATTAAAAGCCTAGTTATATCATTGGATACTTGAGATTTTTGAAGTAACTTCATCCATCTAACAAAGATCATCTACAAAGGGTTAACATCATCTTTCCAACAATTTTATTACAAAGGTTTTAGAGGCCAAAAATCATGGTTCCATACTACCTTCAAGAATCAATAGAATGTTCAAGACAAATTTAACATTTCTCACTTTTAATCATTAAGGATATTATCCCTAACATGTTCCTAGTGTTGAGACTAAAATCAACTTCCGATTATCATGCTATACCTCAGGTTTTATATATATCATTATCAACACAATCACATTATGAAGTTATTTACATCAAGAAGTAACACTAATACCTTCAAAGTTAATCTTCACTTAGTTTGAGCATGATTCAATTAACTTATCATGTTTACACTAGTTTAAACTAACATTATGTGAAGTATTTATCTACTAACATCATCATAAGCATGGAATTGATATGAGTTAAAGAAAGACCAACCTTAAAATGAAGAACAACACCAACACTTCAAGGGATGCACTTCAATCTCTAACTTTCCAAGTCACCAATCAAGTGTTGAAGCTCCAACACAAGTTATAAAGGCTTAGAAATGAAGTTGGAGGGGAAAAGAATCGTTCCTCAGTTGGGAGGTTGAAGAGGGTCGAGTAGGAAGTGAATGGCAAGGCATACTATTATAATCTGAACTCGGCATTACGTACGCTAACGAACGTGGTTAACGTACGTTATAGCCCTTACGTACGTAACCAATTTCATCAAATCTTACTGCCTCAAAACACGCAATTCGTTACGTACGTAACCATGCAGCTATTACGTACGTAATAGCCGTTGACTTGGCTATCGCGATCGACTCCTGACCACCTACCCCTGCTCGGCCCCACCCGCCGAAAGGCGGACTGCTGGAGGATCTTCCGCATTACGTACGTTAACGTATTGATGTTACGTACGTAAGGCGGCCTACATAGCGTACGTTAAGAATACATGTTAACGTACGTTAAGTACTATAATAAGCATAAATGGAATTCTCCCAATATCACCCAACAACTAATATAGTATGAATGACCATGAATCCAACTTAACATAATTCGTCGGTACATGCTACAACATCACAGATATGGTGCGAAAATACTTAACTTAAATCATGAAATACAATATTAAAGGCGAGGGTATTACAGACCCCTTCAGCTGATACCACATGACCGAGGAACATTACTTCCTTTAGGCAGAATTCACACTTAGAGAGTTTGGCGTACAATTGCTCACTTCTTAAAAGTTCTAATACAATCCGCAAATGCTGTGCATGCTCTTCCAGGTTCTTAGAATACACTAGAATGTCATCAATGAACACGACCACAAATTTATCCAAATATTCGATGAACACTCGGTTCATCAGTTGCATGAATACAGCAGGTGCATTAGTGAGACCAAACGGCATCACTACAAACTCATAGTGTCCGTAACGAGTTCTGAACGCTGATTTTGGAACATCGGATTCCTTAATCCTCAGCTGATGATATCCTGATCTCAGATCGATTTTAGAAAATACTGTTTCTTCTTGCAACTGGTCAAACATATCATCAATCCGTGGTAACGGATACTTGTTCTTAATCATCATTTTATTCAGTTCTCGATAGTCAATACACAGTCGCAGCGATCCATCCTTTGTAATACCTGGTTGTAATTCAGTAAGTATCATTCAGTATTTATCTTTCAGTAATTGTCACTCAGTATTTTTCACTCATTAATGATCATTTGTCACTCATATTCAATCACTGTACTCATCGTTCAGAGTAATTGTATCGTGTATCAATCGTCATTCATCATCAATCTAATTGGAGAATCGTGCGGTGTTTACCACCGTTGTCATTTCATAGTGTGCTGTGTGTGAGGAGTAGCGCACACTACGTACTCTCTTTAGCGTGCGCTAATTGACGCACGCTACCTCTCAGCACTAGCGCACGCTAGTATGTTTCAAGCAGGCAGTCGAGGATGCACTGGACTGCAGTTGGGTTGTTAGTAGCGCACGCTACAAATGTAAAGTAGCGCGCGCTAGTAGGCCGGAGTAGCGTACGCTATGCAGCCGGTATAGCATGCGCTAAGGTCGAATCAGGTTGAGTCCAGTGGCTATTGGACTGCATTGGATTAATTCATAGCACACGCTATGAGTGGTTTTTAGCATATGCAATCGATATTGTAGCGCACGCTAAATATTGATTGTAGCGCACGCTACCGCGATCAGATTAGAGGACAGAAGGTTATGGACTCCAGTACTGGGCATCAGATAATTTGTTAGCGCACGCTAACATTTTGGGGTTAGCGCACACTAAGTGTTCAGCTGTAGCGCACACTACAAGAAGGTACGTAACGCGCGCTACCATTGTCGGACAGTGAGTACTGGACTTACCAAAACACCCGTTAGCACACGCTAAGAACTGGGGCTAGCGTGCGCTAAACTGGAATCTCTATAAATTGGACAGTGTAGCAGGATTTCGGCATTTGTCATTTCTTCTCATTCTCTCATCGGTTCCAGATGATTTGGAGCGATTTGGAGAGTATTCTTCGAGCTGTAATCATCAATCATCATCTTCAAGTCTTTGAGTTGGATTAATCATCACTTCATCATCTCCAAAACATCAAATCAAAGGTATTAATCTCTTGGATCTAGAATTTCGGATTTTTGGGTTTTTCCTTCCGATTTCTCCGTGTAAGCTTGGATTGTTGTTGGAATATGTTAGATATGGATTATCTACCTTGGATAAATATATTCCTACGGATTTAACGGCTATTTTGGGTATTTATTTCAAGAACCCTTGGGGTTGACTTCGGTTAATTTGGGGATTTCCGATTGATGTTGTTGTAATTTTGAATTGTGGATTCCTATTGGATTATTGATGCCATTGATATTGTTTTGCTGGTTTGAATCAATCATTTGATAGTTGGTTTCGATAATTTGGGTTGGTTGTAACCAACGGGAAGGATATTTTCAACGTATTCGTTAGAGTGCACCTACGAGTTGGATATTGTTGTATCGACGTTTGAGTTGGTTATAATCATGTTTGATGCGTGTATTGATCGAATTATTGGTAATTGTGTTATTCAAGGTTGTTCGAGCGACCGACATTTCATTTAGGACGTTGTTCGTGGACGGACATTCTTCATCGGTGTTGTGTAAGTTAATTCTTACTCAGTTAAAAGTATATTCGTTGTTGTTCATTCATAATCATAATTCATTCATAAGGTACTACCCGTTTTAAAACTTGTAATTGTCACTTAATTACTTCATTCACGAGGAACGACGGTTCCAATCATTTCATTGAGCTGTCATTCATTTCACCATCATTTCATATTGGTGAGTCATTATTCATTTTCGATGTCACTTTTGTTATATCGTGGCATTCCGCGTCATACTGGCGTGCCGGTTGGTATGTGTAGGATTTTCATGTCGGGCACATTTAAGTCGTGTGTTGGTTGTTGGCCTCACATTGGACTGTGCACACAAGTCGATTGCTTCGTGAGACTGATTAGGTACAAGACCACACGTGTATTCGATCGATACTCGTTGGTGGCTTGTGCACGGACACATTTCCATCCCGGACGTAGTGTGGCGCCATTCCTTTGAGCTGTACTGTTAGTCGATTCATATAGCATGTTTGATTGCGTATGTTTCGACAGGATTGTGTGTATTCAACTCTTGAGGATTGTTGTTACGTATGGCCCGGCCGTTGGGGATATTGTTTTTCGTGTCATGGCAAGGCAAAAGCACGGGAGAGCACGTTGGCGAGGAGTTCCAATGATACTAGTAGGGGGCCCCGGTCTTTTCATCATTTATGTTTCCTTCATTTTATTCAGCTGAGACATTCCGTTCGAATACTCATTTTACTCAGTGTTGTATATTTTATCTCCATATAAAATATACATGTATTCTGTAATATCTTGGGTGTGTTGTATGAAACTCCTCATCGGAGTAATTAATGTTGTAATGTGGTTCGGTACTACATTTACCCTGTGTAATTCATTCATTTGCATTCACCTGGTGGGTCCCAGTCGGGGGTCCATGGCACTGTAATATCCGCCTAGTTTGGGGTGTTACAGAGTTGGTATCGGAGCGTGGTTTTGAATACTACCTTCCGAGTCATGTCTCATTTGAAATCATCGTTCATCAGACTAGTATCATTGGATTTTCGCATCATGTGTGACCTGTGCAAGAGCCGAGCCCCTCAGACCAAAGAACAGTAAGATTTCCTCATCTATCATTTTCATTTGTGATCACGTCGATCATGTGAATTCATTAATCACTCAGTTCATTTCATTGTTCAGTTGTTGATCTTGAGGATCATGTCATTAATCTAGTTAACTTGTTCAAGATATTCATTTCAAGAATTTCATCAGATAATCACGTCATTTCAGTTGATCATTCATGTAATCATTGTATTTGAGCACGTATGCTCATTTTCATCATTTCATAATATAATCATAATGTGATATTCATGCGAGATATATAATCATCATATGACTTTCCACTTGATATGGAAAGAATTTGTGAAGGACGCGGGGAAGAGGTCGTGGTGCGGGGAACCCGAGAGCTCGTGTGAATACACGCACGAATGCTAGAAATAATACTAACTCATCGAGCAGTGACGCTGCCACTCATTCACCTGGGCGTAATCATTCACTATCAAGGAGTCGTACCCGGGACACAGCTCAGTCAGAGGGTGTTCGGGTTGACCCACTCGCTTTTATGCAGGGCATAATGGCCCAAATGACCCAGATGGCACAACTAATGGAGACGATGCATAAATCCACTACTCAAAATCAACAGGCTCCTCCGCCGCCATCTCAGAGGCAAGAGAGGGGTGTAAGCAGTATCATTGGCGATATCTCTCGCCAGCGACCACCTACCTTCGAGGGCTCATCTGAGCCGGCGGATATTGTTCATTGGCTTGAGCATTTTGAGAAGTTATTTGCTATGGTGGATTGCCCTGAAGGGCATAGAGTTTCAGTTGCGGCCTACTATCTTGGTAAGAGCACTCATTCGTGGTGGTTATCGTTGAAGCCCACCGAAGGATCATGTACTTGGGATCAGTTCAAAACTCTCATGATGGAGAGGTATTATCTAGCCCCACTCAGGGAGGCTAAATTGTCGGAATTACTCACTCCCGACCTCTCAGCGGAGGATGATGTTCTTGCCATCGCCGAAAAATTTCAGGAACTTCTTCCGTTCGCCTCATCTATCATTCATTCTGAGGCGGACAAGATCAAGTATTTCAGTAAGAGGCTGAAACCTCGTATGCGGCTACCGTTGCTTAATCATAATTGCACCACTCTGGCCGAATTCATCGAGAAATCTCTTACTTAAGAGCTTACTGCTAAGGAAATTGCTAAGCAACAACCTTCATCTGCTGGCAAGAAGTCTAAGAACCGTAATCAGTCTGACGGCAGTCAGGCCACTTTCAAGAAACCACGTGCGGGCTCTACCTTTTCTGAGCAACCTCCTATGGCGCCTAAACCCGCGGAATCTCAGTCACGAGTGGCCAGTTTGGTCATCACCTGTTTCAACTGTGAGGAACAGGGTCATTTCAGCACCAAATGTCCGAAACAGACTGTCACGTGCCACAACTGTGAGATTACTGGGCATAGAGCCCGTTTTTGCCGAAGGGACTCTAAACCTACTCCGGCGTCATCTCAGGCCCCAGGACATTCAGCGGTGCAGAATCAGGCCACTCAGTCAGCATCATTCAAGACGACAGGAGCTAAAGGCGGAGCCAAGATCTATCAGACGGGAGCGTCCGGTTCGAGGGCCGGCAAGCCCCGAATTTATGAGATGAAGAAGACCGACGATCCAGAGGCCCGGATGATCTCAGGTACACTCGATATTTTATCTCAACCTATGTGTACCCTTTTTGATACTGGTGCATCGCATTCATTCATTTCCGAGTCATGCTTGAGTAGACTACGTCTGGGTAGTGCTACTAGTTGTGAGCCTTATGTCATTGGCCTACCTGATGGTAGAAGAATTATCGGTAATAATGAGATTAAGGATTGTCGATTGACTTCATGGCCGTGTTTGGTTAGCAGACCTAATTGTGGTGGATCTACCGAGAGACGACGTCATCCTGGGTATAGATTGGATGGATCGTCACGATACCATCATTAGCGTCCGTAAGCATATGGTCACTATCATTTCAGACGATGGGGTTGAATGTGTTTTTCAGGGAGGTAATCCCGGCTGTTCGGGTAAGGTCATTAACTTGATGAAAGGAGTGAAATTTCTCAGTCAGGTGTGTGTTGATTATTGGTGCTATATGACCAAAACCGATAAATCATCAGTAATGTTGACAGATATTCCGGTAGTGAGGGAATATGCTGATGTTTTTCCAGACAAGTTACCTGGTTTGCCTCCACAGAGATATGTGGAATTCACGATTGAGTTGGAGCCCGGTACATCCCCGATATCGAAGGCACCATACCGGATGGCCCCGACCGAAATGCATGAATTAAAGAACCAACTTGAGGAGTTGTTCGAGAAAGGTTATATCCGACCGAGTGCATCCCCATAGGGAGCACCAGTGTTGTTTGTCAAGAAGAAGGATGGTTCGTTCCGCTTGTGTATTGATTACCGGGAATTGAATCGGGTGACGACCAAGAATAAGTATCCATTACCCCGCATCGATGATCTTTTGGATCAACTTCAGGGAGCTTCAGTATTTTCCAAGATCGACTTAAGATCTGGATATCACCAGTTGCGGATTCGAGAGTCGGATATCGCGAGGACGGCGTTTCGAACAAGCTATGGTCATTATGAGTTTGTGGTTATGCCGTCTGGATTGACTAATGCACCTGCAGTATTCATGGAGTTAATGAATCGAGTTTTCATCGACTATTTGGATCAGTTCGTGGTTGTCTTCATTGATGACATTTTGATTTATTCTCGTAACTGGGAGGAACACGAGTTTCACCTTCATCAAGTGCTCGACGTGTTGAGACGAGAGCAACGTTTTGGAAAGTTTTCCAAATGTGAGTTCTGGATGTCCGAAGTGGCGTTTCTCGGACATGTAATTTCATCAGACGGATTTCGTGTCGACCCTCAAGAGACGGAGGCTATTCGAGATTGGCTACCTCCGAAGAATGTTAAGGAGATCCGAAGCTTTCTAGGATTAGCCGGTTATTATCGGCGATTTGTGGAGGGATTTTCTAAAATCGCCCAACCCATGATGAACCTTTTATGGAAGGATAAGAAATACACGTGGTCCGAAGCATGTCAACAGAGTTTTGAGGAACTCAAGAGCCGGTTAATTTCAGCACCTGTCCTTTGTTTACCGCAAGGGACGAAAGGATTTGTGGTCTACAGTGATGCGTCCGGAGAGGGTCTCAGATGTGTACTAATGCAGAACGGGAAAGTCATTGCTTATGCTTCATGGCAATTGAGACCTTATGAGGTTAATTATCCGACCCACGACCTGGAGTTAGCAGCCGTGGTATTTGCATTGAAGATTTGGCGTCATTATCTTTATGGCGTTACCTGTCAAATATTCACCGATCATAAGAGTTTAAAGTATATATTTACTCAGAAGGACTTAAATATGCGACAGAGACGGTGGTTGGAACTAATCAAAGATTATGATATCGAGATCCTTTACCACCCGGGCAAGGCGAATGTTGTCGCCGACGCCTTGAGTCGTAAGTCCGTTCAGGAGCAGATGCTTTCTCGATTAACAGTTCAGAAGGAACTTCAGCAGGAATTTCTGAGACCCGAGATCGAGGTCTGGTTACATCGAGTACAAGGACAACTTTGTACGTTGGAGATTTCATCGCCACTTGAGGAGGCGATCGGGGAAAATCAGGGTTCAGACCCATTTTTTTTACGCATTCGAGAGGATGTGACTCAGGGGAAAGCCCCCGGATTTGGGGTCCACAAGGATGAAATTTTTGCATTTTAAGAATCGGTTGTGCGTACCGGCGAATGACGAGTTGAAAAACTCGATTTTGAGAGAAGCTCATGCTACCCCTTATTCCGTTCACCCGGGGTCTAGCAAGATGTATAAAGACTTGAAACAAAATTACTGGTGGAGTAATATGAAGCGAGAAGTCCCGGAATTTGTTTCGAGATGCTTAACCTGTCAGCAAGTCAAGATAGAACATCGGCCGATCGTGGGTATGCTGAAACCTCTCCCTATTCCAGAGTGGGAGGATATTTCTATGGACTTCATCACGAGTTTTCCGACGATTCGTCGTGGCATGAACACAATCTGGGTAATTATAGATCGCTTAACTAAATCAGCTCATTTCCTTGAGATTAAGGATATGTGGGGTCCCGAGAGACTCGCTCAGTTATTTATCAAAGATATAGTGAGATTGCACGGTACTCCTAAAAGTATCGTTTCCGATCGTGACGGACGATTCGTGTCTCATTTTTGGAAATCAGTTCATCGTGCTATGGGAACTCAGCTTAATCTCGATCTGACTTTTCATCCTCAGTCTGACGGACAATCAGAGAGGACTATTCAGACTTTGGAGGACATGTTGAGGGCATGTGTCCTCGATTGGAAAGATGATTGGGAAGCCCAACTACTGTTGATCGAGTTCACGTACAATAATTGTTGGCATTTTTCGATTAAGATGGCACCTTACGAGGCCTTGTACGGTCGTCGTTGTCGATCTCCTTTGTGTTGGGATGACTTATCAGAATTAATCGGCATCGAGCCCGATATGCTTATAGCCGCTCGTGAGAAGGTAGCTTTGATCAGGAGTCGTTTGTTGACCGCTCAGAGTCGACAGAAATCATATGCAAATAATCGTCGTCGACCATTAGAGTTCGAGACGGGTGACCATGTTTTGGTCAAGGTATCCCCGAGTTGTGGTATCTTCCGTTTTGGGAAGAGGGGAAAGTTGAGTCCGAGATTCATTAGACCGTTTGAGATTTTGGATCGAGTAGGCGAGCTAGCTTATTGATTGGCCTTACCTCCGGCGTTGAGCCGAATTCATAATGTGTTTCACGTCTCTCAGTTGCGGAAGTATGTTGCCGACCCGAGCCACATACTTCAGTTCGACGAAATCGAGATCGCCGATGATCATTCATATAAGGAACGTCCTATACGAGGAGCGGCGAATCAAACAGTTGAGGAACAAGACGATTCCTTTGGTTAAAATTCAGTGGTCTAGACACGGAGTCGAAGAGGCTACTTGGGAAACCGAGGATAGTATGCGGGAGAGTTATCCCAAGTTTTTTTGACCCTTAGTTTTGAGGACGAAACTCTTTTAAGGGGGGGTGTATGTAATACCCGGTTGTAATTCAGTCAGTATCATTCAGTATTTATCATTCAGTAATTGTCACTCAGTATTTTTCACTCATTAATGATCATTTGTCACTCATATTCAATCACTGTATTCATCGTTCAGAGTAATTGTATCGTGTATCAATCGTCATTCATCATCAATCTAATTGGAGAATCGTGAGGTGTTTACCACCGTTGTCATTTCATAGTGTGCCGTGTGTGAGGAGTAGCGCACACTACGTACTCTCTTTAGCGTGCGCTAATTGAGTACGGGTAGCACACGCTACCTCTCAGCACTAGCGCACGCTAGTATGTTTCAGCGAGCGATCGTAATGCACTGATCGCAGCTGTTGTTAGTAGCGCACGCTACAAATGTAAAGTAGCGCGCGCTAGTAGGCCGGAGTAGCGTACGCTATGCAGCCGGTATAGCACGCGCTAAGGTCGAATCAGGTTGAGTCCAGTGGCTATTGGACTGCATTGGATTAATTCATAGCACACGCTATGAGTGGTTTTTAGCATACGCAATCGATATTGTAGCGCACGCTAAATATTGATTGTAGCGCACGCTACCGCGATCAGATTAGAGGACAGAAGGTTATGGACTCCAGTACTGGGCATCAGATAATTTGTTAGCGCACGCTAACATTTTGGGGTTAGCGCACACTAAGTGTTCAGCTGTAGCGCACACTACAAGAAGATAGGTAACGCGCGCTACCATTGTCGGACAGTGAGTACTGGACTTACCAAAACACCCGTTAGCACACGCTAAGAACTGGGGCTACCGTGCGCTAAACTGGAATCTCTATAAATTGGACAGTGTAGCAGGATTTCGGCATTTGTCATTTCTTCTCATTCTCTCATCGGTTCCAGATGATTTGGAGCGATTTGGAGAGTATTCTTCGAGGTGTAATCATCAATCATCATCTTCAAGTCTTTGAGTTGGATTAATCATCACTTCATCATCTCCAAAACATCAAATCAAAGGTATTAATCTCTTGGATCTAGAATTTCGGATTTTTGGGTTTTTCTTTCCGATTTCTTCGTGTAAGCTTGGATTGTTGTTGGAATATGTTAGATATGGATTATCTACCTTGGATAAATATATTCCTACGGATTTAACGGCTATTTTGGGTATTTATTTCAAGAACCCTTGGGGTTGACTTCGGTTAATTTGGGGATTTCCGATTGATGTTGTTGTAATTTTGAATTGTGGATTCCTATTGGATTATTGATGCCATTGATATTGTTTTGCTGGTTTGAATCAATCATTTGATAGTTGGTTTCGATAATTTGGGTTGGTTGTAACCAACGGGAAGGATATTTTCAACGTATTCATTAGAGTGCACCTACGAGTTGGATATTGTGGTATCGACGTTTGAGTTGGTTATAATCATGTTTGATGCGTGTATTGATCGAATTATTGGTAATTGTGTTATTCAAGGTTGTTCGAGCGACCGACATTTCATTTAGGACGTTGTTCGTGGACGGACATTCTTCATCGGTGTTGTGTAAGTTAATTCTTACTCAGTTAAAAGTATATTCGTTGTTGTTCATTCATATTCATAATTCATTCATAAGGTACTACCCGTTTTAAAACTTGTAATTGTCACTTAATTACTTCATTCACGAGGAACGACGGTTCCAATCATTTCATTGAGCTGTCATTCATTTCACCATCATTTCATCTTGGTGAGTCATTATTCATTTTCGATGTCACTTTTGTTATATCGTGGCATTCCGCGTCATCTTGGGCGCGGTTGGTATGTGTAGGATTTTCATGTCGGGCACATTTAAGTCGTGTGTTGGTTGTTGGCCTCACATCGACTGCACACAAGTCGATTGCTTCGTGAGACTGATTAGGTACAAGACCACACGTGTATTCGATCGATACTCGTTGGTGGCTTGTGCACGGACACATTTCCATCCCGGACGTAGTGTGGCGCCATTCCTTTGAGCTGTACTGTTAGTCGATTCATATAGCATGTTTGATTGCGTATGTTTCGACAGGATTGTGTGTATTCAACTCTTGAGGATTGTTGTTCTGTGTAACTGACCCCGTTGGGGGATATTGTTTTTCAGGTCATGGCAAGGCAAAAGCACGGGGAGAGCACGTTGACGGCGAAGAGTTCCAATGATACTAGTAGGGGGCCCCAGTCTTTTCAGTCATTTATGTTTCCTTCATTTTATTCCGCTGCAGACATTCCGTTCGAATACTCATTTTACTCAGTGTTGTATATTTTATCTCCATATAAAATATACATGTATTCTGTAATATCTTGGGTGTGTTGTATGAAACTCCTCATCGGAGTAATTAATGTTGTAATGTGGTTCGGTACTACATTTACCCTGTGTAATTCATTCATTTGCATTCACCTGGTGGGTCCCAGTCGGGGGTCCACGGCACTGTAATATCCGCCTAGTTTGGGGTGTTACAGAGTTGGTATCGGAGCGTGGTTTTGAATACTACCTTCCGAGTCATGTCTCATTTGAAATCATCGTTCATCAGACTAGTATCATTGGATTTTCGCATCATGTGTGACCTGTGCAAGAGCCGAGCCCCTCAGACCAAAGAACAGTAAGATTTCCTCATCTATCATTTTCATTTGTGATCAAGTCGATCATGTGAATTCATTAATCACTCAGTTCATTTCATTGTTCAGTTGTTGATCTTGAGGATCATGTCATTAATCTTGTTAACTTGTTCAAGATATTCATTTCAAGAATTTCATCAGATAATCACGTCATTTCAGTTGATCATTCATGTAATCATTGTATTTGAGCACGTACGCTCATTTTCATCATTTCATAATATAATCATAATGTGATATTCATGCGAGATATATAATCATCATATGACTTTCCACTTCAGTATGGAAAGGGCTGGCAGAGGACGCGGGGGAAGAGGCCGTGGTGCAGGCCGGAACCCGAGAGCTCGTGTGAATACACGCACGAATGCTAGAAATAATACTAACTCATCGAGCAGTGACGCTGCCACTCATTCACCTGGGCGTAATCATTCACTATCAAGGAGTCGTACCCGGGACACAGCTCAGTCAGAGGGTGTTCGGGTTGACCCACTCGCTTTTATGCAGGGCATAATGGCCCAAATGACCCAGATGGCACAACTAATGGAGACGATGCATAAATCCACTACTCAAAATCAACAGGCTCCTCCACCGCCACCTCAGAGGCAAGAGAGGGGTGTAAGCAGTATCATTGGCGATATCTCTCGCCAGCGACCACCTACCTTCGAGGGCTCATCTGAGCCGGCGGATATTGTTCATTGGCTTGAGCATTTTGAGAAGTTATTTGCTATGGTAGATTGCCCTGAAGGGCATAAAGTTTCAGTTGCGGCCTACTATCTTGGTAAGAGCGCTCATTCGTGGTGGTTATCGTTGAAGCCCACCGAAGGATCATGTACTTGGGATCAGTTCAAAACTCTCATGATGGAGAGGTATTATCCAGCCCCACTCAGGGAGGCTAAATTGTCGGAATTACTCACTCCCGACCTCTCAGCGGAGGATGATGTTCTTGCCATCGCCGAAAAATTTCAGGAACTTCTTCCGTTCGCCTCATCTATCATTCATTCTGAGGCGGACAAGATCAAGTATTTCAGTAAGAGGCTGAAACCTCGTATGCGGCTACAGTTGCTTAATCATAATTGCACCACTCTGGCCGAATTCATCGAGAAATCTCTTACTTAAGAGCTTACTGCTAAGGAAATTGCTAAGCAACAACCTTCATCTGCTGGCAAGAAGTCTAAGAACCGTAATCAGTCTGACGGCAGTCAGGCCACTTTCAAGAAACCACGTGCGGGCTCTACCTTTTCTGAGCAACCTCCTATGGCGCCTAAACCCGCGGAATCTCAGTCACGAGTGGCCAGTTTGGTCATCACCTGTTTCAACTGTGAGGAACAGGGTCATTTCAGCACCAAATGTCCGAAACAGACTGTCACGTGCCACAACTGTGGGATTACTGGGCATAGAGCCCATTTTTGCCGAAGGGACTCTAAACCTACTCCGGCGTCATCTCAGGCCCCAGGACATTCAGCGGTGCAGAATCAGGCCACTCAGTCAGCATCATTCAAGACGACAGGAGCTAAAGGCGGAGCCAAGATCTATCAGACGGGAGCGTCCGGTTCGAGGGCCGGCAAGCCCCGAATTTATGAGATGAAGAAGACCGACGATCCAGAGGCCCGGATGATCTCAGGTACACTCGATATTTTATCTCAACCTATGTGTACCCTTTTTGATACTGGTGCATCGCATTCATTCATTTCCGAGTCATGCTTGAGTAGACTACGTCTGGGTAGTGCTACTAGTTGTGAGCCTTATGTCATTGGCCTACCTGATGGTAGAAGAATTATCGGTAATAATGAGATTAAGGATTGTCCGATTCAGCTTCATGGCCGTGTTTGGTTAGCAGACCTAATTGTGGTGGATCTACCGAGAGACGACGTCATCCTGGGTATAGATTGGATGGATCGTCACGATACCATCATTAGCGTCCGTAAGCATATGGTCACTATCATTTCAGACGATGGGGTTGAATGTGTTTTTCAGGGAGGTAATCCCGGCTGTTCGGGTAAGGTCATTAACTTGATGAAAGGAGTGAAATTTCTCAGTCAGGTGTGTGTTGATTATTGGTGCTATATGACCAAAACCGATAAATCATCAGTAATGTTGACAGATATTCCGGTAGTGAGGGAATATGCTGATGTTTTTCCAGACGAGTTACCTGGTTTGCCTCCACAGAGATATGTGGAATTCACGATTGAGTTGGAGCCCGGTACATCCCCGATATCGAAGGCACCATACCGGATGGCCCCGACCGAAATGCATGAATTAAAGAACCAACTTGAGGAGTTGTTCGAGAAAGGTTATATCGGACCGAGTGCATCCCCGTAGGGAGCACCAGTGTTGTTTGTCAAGAAGAAGGATGGTTCGTTCCGCTTGTGTATTGATTACCGGGAATTGAATCGGGTGACGACCAAGAATAAGTATCCATTACCCCGCATCGATGATCTTTTGGATCAACTTCAGGGAGCTTCAGTATTTTCCAAGATCGACTTAAGATCTGGATATCACCAGTTGCGGATTCGAGAGTCGGATATCGCGAGGACGGCGTTTCGAACAAGCTATGGTCATTATGAGTTTGTGGTTATGCCGTCTGGATTGACTAATGCACCTGCAGTATTCATGGAGTTAATGAATCGGGTTTTCATCGACTATTTGGATCAGTTCGTGGTTGTCTTCATTGATGACATTTTGATTTATTCTCGTAACTAGGAGGAACACGAGTTTCACCTTCATCAAGTGCTCGACGTGTTGAGACGAGAGCAACTTTTTGGAAAGTTTTCCAAATGTGAGTTCTGGATGTCCGAAGTGGCGTTTCTCGGACATGTAATTTCATCAGACGGATTTCGTGTCGACCCTCAAAAGACGGAGGCTATTCGAGATTGGCTACCTCCGAAGAATGTTAAGGAGATCCGAAGCTTTCTAGGATTAGCCGGTTATTATCGGCGATTTGTGGAGGGATTTTCTAAAATCGCCCAACCCATGATGAACCTTTTATGGAAGGATAAGAAATACACGTGGTCCGAAGCATGTCAACAGAGTTTTGAGGAACTCAAGAGCCGGTTAATTTCAGCACCTGTCCTTTGTTTACCGCAAGGGACGGAAGGATTTGTGGTCTACAGTGATGCGTCCGGAGAGGGTCTCAGATGTGTACTAATGCAGAACGGGAAAGTCATTGCTTATGCTTCATGGCAATTGAGACCTTATGAGGTTAATTATCCGACCCACGACTTGGAGTTAGCAGCCGTGGTATTTACATTGAAGATTTGGCTTCATTATCTTTATGGCGTTACCTGTCAAATATTCACCGATCATAAGAGTTTAAAGTATATATTTACTCAGAAGGACTTAAATATGCGACAGAGACGGTGGTTGGAACTAATCAAAGATTATGATATCGAGATCCTTTACCACCCAGGCAAGGCGAATGTTGTCGCCGACGCCTTGAGTCGTAAGTCCGTTCAGGAGCAGATGCTTGCTCGATTAACAGTTCAGAAGGAACTTCAGCAGGAATTTCTGAGACCCGAGATCGAGGTCTGGTTACATCGAGTACAAGGACAACTTTGTACGTTGGAGATTTCATCGCCACTTGAGGAGGCGATCGGGGAAAATCAGGGTTCAGACCCATTTTTTTTACGCATTCGAGAGGATATGACTCAGGGGAAAGCCCCCGGATTTGGGGTCCACAAGGATGAAATTTTTGCATTTTAAGAATCGGTTGTGCGTACCGGCGAATGACGAGTTGAAAAACTCGATTTTGAGAGAAGCTCATGCTACCCCTTATTCCGTTCACCCGGGGTCTAGCAAGATGTATAAAGACTTGAAACAAAATTACTGGTGGAGTAATATGAAGCGAGAAGTCCCGGAATTTGTTTCGAGATGCTTAACCTGTCAGCAAGTCAAGATAGAACATCAGCGACCGGCGGGTATGCTGAAACCTCTCCCTATTCCAGAGTGGGAGGATATTTCTATGGACTTCATCACGAGTTTTCCGACGATTCGTCGTGGCATGAACACAATCTTGGTAATTATAGATCGCTTAACTAAATCAGCTCATTTACTTGAGATTAAGGATATGTGGGGTCCCGAGAGACTCGCTCAGTTATTTATCAAAGATATAGAGAGATTGCACGGTACTCCTAAAAGTATCGTTTCCGATCGTGACGGACGATTCGTGTCTCATTTTTGGAAATCAGTTCATCGTGCTATGGGAACTCAGCTTAATCTCAGTACAGCTTTTCATCCTCAGTCTGACGGACAATCAGAGAGGACTATTCAGACTTTGGAGGACATGTTGAGGGCATGTGTCCTCGATTGGAAAGATGATTGGGAAGCCCAACTACTGTTGATCGAGTTCACGTACAATAATTGTTGGCATTTTTCGATTAAGATGGCACCTTACGAGGCCTTGTACGGTCGTCGTTGTCGATCTCCTTTGTGTTGGGATGACTTATCAGAATTAATCGGCATCGAGCCCGATATGCTTATAGCCGCTCGTGAGAAGGTAGCTTTGATCAGGAGTCGTTTGTTGACCTCTCAGAGTCGACAGAAATCATATGCAAATAATCGTCGTCGACCATTAGAGTTCGAGACGGGTGACCATGTTTTGGTCAAGGTATCCCCGAGTTGTGGTATCTTCCGTTTTGGGAAGAGGGGAAAGTTGAGTCCGAGATTCATTAGACCGTTTGAGATTTTGGATCGAGTAGGCGAGCTAGCTTATTGATTGGCCTTACCTCCGGCGTTGAGCCGAATTCATAATGTGTTTCACGTCTCTCAGTTGCGGAAGTATGTTGCCGACCCGAGCCACATACTTCAGTTCGACGAAATCGAGATCGCCGATGATCATTCATATAAGGGACGTCCTATACGAGGAGCGGCGAATCAAACAGTTGAGGAACAAGACGATTCCTTTGGTTAAAATTCAGTGGTCTAGACACGGAGTCGAAGAGGCTACTTGGGAAACCGAGGATAGTATGCGGGAGAGTTATCCCAAGTTTTTTTGACCCTTAGTTTTGAGGACGAAACTCTTTTAAGGGGGGGTGTATGTAATACCCGGTTGTAATTCAGTCAGTATCATTCAGTATTTATCATTAAGTAATTGTCACTCAGTATTTTTCACTCATTAATGATCATTTGTCACTCATATTCAATCACTGTATTCATCGTTCAGAGTAATTGTATCGTGTATCAATCGTCATTCATCATCAATCTAATTGGAGAATCGTGATGTGTTTACCACCGTTGTCATTTCATAGTGTGCTGTGTGTGAGGAGTAGCGCACACTACGTACTCTCTTTAGCGTGCGCTAATTGAGTACGGGTAGCGCACGCTACCTCTCAGCACTAGCGCACGCTAGTATGTTTCAGCGTGCACCCGTAAGGCACCGGATCAGCTGCTGTTAGTAGCGCATGCTACAAATGGAAAGTAGCGCGCGCTAGTAGGCCGGAGTAGCGTCGCTATGCACGGTATAGCGCGGCTAACGCCGATCAGTTGAGTCCGGGCTACTGGACTGCATTGGATTAATTCATAGCGCACGCTATGAGTGGTTTTTAGCGTACGCAATCGATATTGTAGCGCACGCTAAATATTGTTTGTAGCGCACGCTACCGCGATCAGATCAGTGGACAGAAGGTTATGGACTCCAGTACTGGGCATCAGATAATTTGTTAGCGCGCGCTAACATTTTGGGGTTAGCGCATGCTAAGTGTTCAGCTGTAGCGCACACTACAAGAAGGTACGTAACGCGCGCTACCGTTGTCGGACAGTGAGTACTGGACTTACCAAAACACCCGTTAGCGCACGCTAAGAACTGGGGCTAGCGCGCGCTAAACTGGAATCTCTAGAAATTGGACAGTGTAGCCGGGTTTCGGCATTTGTCATTTCTTCTCATTCTCTCATCGGTTCCGGATGATTTGGAGCGATTTGGAGAGTATTCTTCGAGGTGTAATCATCAATCATCATCTTCAAGTCTTTGATTTGGATTAATCATCACTTCATCATCTCCAAAACATCAAATCAAAGGTATTAATCTCTTGAATCTAGAATTTCGGATTTTTGGGTTTTTCCTTCCGATTTCTTCGTGTAAGATTGGATTTTTGTTGGAATATGTTAGATATGGATTATCTACCTTGGATAAATATATTCCTACGGATTTAACGGCTATTTTGGGGATTTATTTCAAGAACCCTTGGGGTTGACTTCGGTTAATTTGGGGATTTCCGATTGATGCTGTTGTAATTTTGAATTGTGCATTCCTATTGGATTATTGATGCCATTGATATTGTTTTGCTGGTTTGAATCAATCGTTTGATAGTTGGTTTCGATAATTTGGGTTGGTTGTAACCAAGGGGAAGGATATTTTCAACGTATTCGTTAGAGTGCACCTACGAGTTGGATATTGTTGTATCGACATTTGAGTTGGTTATAATCGTGTTTGATGCGTGTATTGATCGAATTATTGGTAATTGTGTTATTCAAGGTTGTTCGAGCGACCGACATTTCATTTAGGACGTTGTTCGTGGACGGACATTCTTCATCGGTGTTGTGTAAGTTAATTCTTACTCAGTTAAAAGGATATTCATTCCTTTCGTTGTTGTTGATTCATAATCATAATTCATTCAGAAGGTACTAACCGTTTTAAAACTTGTAATTGTCACTTAATTACTTCATTCACGAGGAACGACGGTTCCAATCATTTCATTGAGCTGTCATTCATTTCACCATCATTTCATCTTGGCGAGTCATTATTCATTTTCGATGTCACTTTTGTTATATCGTGGCATTTCGGGTCATGCTAGCGTGCCGGTTGGTATGTATAGGATTTTCATGTCGGGCACATTTAAGTCGTGTGTTAGTTGTTGGCCTCACATTGGACTGTGCACACGAGTCGATTACTTCGTGAGACTGATTAGGTATAAGACCACACGTGTATTCGATCGATACTCGTTAGTGGCTTGTGCACGGACACATTTCCATCCCGGACGTAGTGTGGCGCCATTCCTTTGAGTCGTACTGTAAGTCGATTCATATAGCATGTTTGATTGCGTATGTTTCGACGGGATTGTGTGTATTCAACTCTTGAGGATTGTTGTTTTGTGTAACTGACCCCATTGGGGGATATTGTTTTTCAGGTCATGGCAAGGCAAAAGCACAGGGAGAGCACGTTGACGGCGAGGAGTCCCAATGATACTAGTAGGGTCCCCCAGCCTTTTCAGTCATTTATGTTTCCTTCATTTTATTCCGCTGCTGACATTCCGTTCGAATACTCATTTTACTCAGTGTTTTATATTTTATCTCCATATAAAATATACATGTATTCTGTAATATCTGGTGTGTTGTATGAAACTCCTCATCGGAGTAATTAATGTTGTAATGTGGTTCGGTACTACATTTACCATGTGTAATTCATTCATTTTCATTCGCCTGGTGGGTCCCAGTCGGGGGTCTACGGCACTGTAATATCCGCTTAGTTTCGGGTGTTACATCCTTCTTCCGAACAAAAAGAACTGGCGCTCCCCAAGGCGAAACGCTTGGCTGGATATAGCCTTTGTCCAATAACTCCTCTAGCTGCTTCTTCAGTTCGTACATCTTAGTAGGTTCCATACGATACGGCGCCTTATAATTTGGTGTAGCTTCGGGTTCCAGCTCAATGGTAAATTCTACATCCCTTCGTAGAGGTAGTCCAGGTAACTCATCAGGAAATACATCTGGAAATTCGTTCACAACAGGAATGGATGAAAGTTCCACAATTTCGTCTTCTTTTTTTATTGCATAGCACCAGTATCCGGTGCAGCCCTGTTTCAACAATTTGACACCTTTCATCGCTTTGATCAACTTTCCTGAGCTTCCCGGTTTCCATCCCTCAAACAGTATTTCGGAACCATCGTCAGCGATCAATGAGATATTCCTCCTTCGGTATTTTACAATTGCTCCATATCGATTAAGCCAATTGGCTTCGAGTATCAGGTCGTCTCCTTGCATTTCTATCACAATCAAATTTGAGAGACACTCTTTGCCTCTAAATGATACAGGGAAATTTCTGGTTTCTAAGTTCCCGACAATCCTCTCTCCACTCGGTAAACCAACAACATAAGGTTGACAAGTATGAAAACCAGAAATATTCAAACGATTTACACAAGACAAGGATATAAAAGAATGCGTAGCTCCTGTATCGAATAAAACGCTAACTGGCTGGGAAAGGATCTGGACAGTACCTGATGCGACAACAGCATCCTGATCGTCTGTTCTCCTCATCTCGTACAGACGTGGGGGAACAGATCCGGCACTCGATGTACACTTTCGGTCCCACTGTCCTCTGCCTCGCCCGCGGCCAAAATTCTGAGGCATCTGAACACTTTGCTGCGTCTGTTGGATACTGGCTTCCTTTTGGACTGGCTGTGGTGTACGGGCTCTAAAAGACTTTGCAGCCTCTTCACAGAACACCGCACAATGTCCCTCTCGACCACAATCAAAACAAGTCATGGCAGGTAAGGGGCAATTCCATCGATAGTGCCCCGTCTGGACGCAGTTAAAGCATTTCCTGGTAACATCAGTCATGGTTGATGTTGCTCCGAAGTTCTTTCCGCTCCTAACTGGGTGCGGAGGTTTCTTGAAAGAATGAAAAGATGACTGGGCCTTGCGGGGGCAGCTGCTCTTGTGCTCTGTAAAAGTACCAGAGACTTTATGCTTCTTGGATTCCATAAATTTCTCCATAGCTGCTTCCTTGATCTCATACGCCAACGCCGTATCATGGTATTGACGGAGTGTGGTACATTCAAAACCGGACATGTACCTCTGGATTTCTGGTTTCATCCTCATATCAAAATGGATCATCATTTCTGCATATGTTCTGATCAGATGTCGAACAAATGTCAGCTGGTGGTTAAACGTCTTAATTGCCTGAGATACTGGCACATCTGAAGGCTGAGCGGAGAAAAACTCCCGAACCTTGGCTTCCCTCACAGGACGAGGGCAGTACTGAGCCTCCACCATTAATTTAGATTCTGTCCAATCAGCATCATGGTCTACAGGCCGGATGGCTTCCCACCATTCGGATGCTTCCCATATCAGAAAGTATTGAGCGATAGAGGCTCTCCGGTCGTCTGGGCAGTTAATTCCAGCAAAGATTTTCTCTAGTTCCTTCAACCAATGGTCCCAGGTGGGTGTATCAGAAATACCGTCGAATTTGGGTGGTTGCATCTTCGCCACCTCTTGCAGCCACCGGTCACCTCGATTTCCCATGTCTGGGATCCCTTGCTGTCTCTCTCCCTGCTGTAGTCCCACCGCCACTTGCATTCGGTCCACGACTTGCGCGAACTGAGTCATCTGTTTCACCACTTGACGAAGGATCTCTGGTATAGCAGGTTCCGGTTCGTTATTGATAGATCGTTGTGGCTAGCCTGAGCTATGACTGGCTTGATTTGAAGGCGACGCTTCCCTTTTTGCATTCCTTCGTCCGCGTCCGCGACCACGTCCACGTCCGCCTCTCAACATACTGTAAGCATAAATACTCAATATACCAGAAACAATACCATTCAAATTCTCAAGTACAAAGGAATATAACATGTAAAAGATGAGATAGAGTTTTAGGAACTTACAACCACCGCCCGCACGAAGACGCAGGCAGTACAATGATGTTATTCGTGGCCGGTTACCTCAAAAGGCATCAATGACCCCTATTTTAACCCAATGGCCAAGATATCCATAATCTTAGCTCCGATACCATATTCTGTAACACCCCCGATATATTCAGGAATATTACAGCACCGTAAATCCTTTACATAATGATTTACAAGGCTGAAGAATTGAACAAATATTAAGAGATACTAACGAATGGAAATAACGGAATTAAGATACAACAGTTCTGACCAAATACTGAAAATACAAATATTCAACAGAAACTTATTAATACATCGCTAAATTCAAATTCATCATAAACGACTTCGTACTCGAGTACTTATTGAAATAACCAATAAACAACAGATAAATAAACCCGGCTGGAACATCACTCTGCACCCTCGTCGTCATGAAGCTCCAGTGGCTGTTTTCCCGCTCTCCTGAATCCTGAACATAAACAAAATGTTCACCCCCGAAGGGGTTAGCACAACGATGCTAGTACAAGTACCACAACATATTATTCATATCTCACGAAGAATAATGACGTAAACGACAAAAATACCAACAAGTCTTCTCCTACGAGAAACTCATAAATGACATACATAACTGATATTCACAACATGATATCACAACATACACATGGTAATTCCGGCGATCCAAAGATTCATCGCCTAGAACCCACGATGATCCCGTCAGACCAACCCGTGGTGGAAAAACCCGTCCGATGATCCAGCGCACGCTAGCATAGATCCCCCGATGATCCCGTCGGACCAACACGAGGTGGACATACAACAACGACATACATGCACGACAATATGTATAACATCAATACATAAAACAAATAAGGTACTTGCCTCGATTCGAAGACAAGAACAATACTTCTATGAAAATGAACACTCGAAGGTCGCCCCCCTCAATCAATCACGTAACAAGCTCGAACCTTAACAAAAGAAATAATATAGAATTTATCTCACGTCGTACGAATGTCTAACAATTCGATTTACGGCCAAAAGCTCATAAAATGTAATCTGCCTAAACTGCTTAGTGCACGCTAAGTACTCTGTGTAGCGTGCGTTAAGTCGGCTCGATAGCGCACGCAAACAACAAAGCCAAGCATATGCTAACTATGCATGGTCAGTACTTCACTGATCAGCTGACTGACTCGTCTGATGGCCTAACATAAGTTACGTACCAAACGTAGCATACGTTAACTCATGCTCGATAGCGCACGTTAATCTACATAGCTTAGCGTACGCTAACTGTGCATGGCAGTTTACTACAAGGCAGTAGACTGATCTCAACATGATCAAACCAATGAAATCTTCAGTGTTAATTCATGTTACCTCCATGAATATCATGTTTATACGGTTATGAATGATCCTACAGATAACAACAACTTCGGATTCAAGGATATGTATACTATTATAAAACAATATTCCTTTTCGATTACCATTCTTCATGCGATAATTCGGAAAGCTTATCGGTCGATATCAACACCTTTATCTCAATCAAAAACTATCATTCTGTAGTTTGATTAACATTCCATTTTTACAAGATAAATCCTTCCATGATCAACCCTTTAGATTCGTCTAACAATAATGATGTTAAAGTCAAGTCCAAGATTGCTATGAATACACCTACTAGATTCGGATTACCAATGATAGAAGCTTCCTCTACTTATTCATTGTAATAAGATTCGAATCATGATGTTCATAATCAAGGTACTTACATGCGAAAAAGAAAACTTAAAAGTAAAAAAAATAATAATTAAAAAAAAGAAAAAGAAAAGAAAAAAAACACGCATAGCAACTTTTTGTAAAGTTCAGTAACCTATTTAATAACCCCGTAAACTATAGTAACTTCTTTGTAACATTTAAAACTATGGTGCTGACGTGGACAAGGGGAACCGGTAATCATCCGGTTGCCCACTCTCGCAGTTACATTTGTGTAAGATTTTAATCTTTGAGTAACCCAGTTGACAAACCCGAAAACTTGAGTAACCTCTTTGTAACAAAAAAAAACTTTAGTCTGAAAATTGTCATTTTTGGTAAACTTTAGTAACCTGTTTGTATAATAACCCTTTGTGAGTTTATTGCTTTATCAACACGGATGCCCACTATCGTTGAAGAAAATGAAGCAGACGACATACATGTCATTCGAGATGATCATGATGAAGGCATAGGGGAAAACATTGTTATCTAGAGCCAAGTTAGATGGTTGATGATGAAGGTATAGTCGATTATATTGAGTTGCTGTATTAATGTTGAATTTTGTGGTATTGTGAATGATAAAGTTGGTTTTGTTGAATTGTAGTATTAATGTTGAATGTTGTGTTGGTTTATAGTTTTTGTATTTTATTTCATTACATGTTATTAAAAAAGGTATGTGTGTATGTGTATGTGCAGTGTGTGCAGTGTGTGTATGTGTGTGTGTGCAGTGTGTGTGTGTGCAGTGCGTGCAGTGTGTGTGTTAGGAGTATGCCTTGAATGCCACTCAGAGGATGTTAAGTGAGGGCATTGTACTTGTTATTATGTAAAACATTATCAGAAGGCAATTGTACGTTTCTTTATTTACTGGTAGTCACTTGCATTCCTGATTCGTATATATATAGAAACTAGTCAGTGTATTTGAGAGCAAAGCATTCCATTCCTTATTGGATAATGAGATCAGCACTGGAAAGGTCATGACTCAAATACTTAATCATTCGCAAGTCTATGAAACTTGATTGGGCGTTAAGTTTATATGAAGACTTGTATGATGTGTTCTTTGACTTGGAGAGTGCCTGTCGATCATTAATGATTAGTGGGAGCACACGTTATAGGTATGCTAATGAGATTAGTATACTCGAACCGACTCACCCTCGATTCGTCACACGGATTTCACTCTAGGACAGTCAATGACGGAATCGTAAGGTTGTGATAGGTATTCGTGAACCTTCGACTTGAGGACTTAGTAGGGATGAGCTTGTGATGTTAAGATTTTCATTAGAGTAGTTCGACCCAGAAAACCGGAAGTTAGGGGTCAACCTCGACGTGCGTCTTGACGTGCATGTAGCAGGTTCTACTAAATACCAATATAGATTTCTTTCTCCAGTAAGTGACCAAGTATATGTCACTACTACAAAATAGCCATTTAACAGTACACTTTTAACAGTGGTTATGCAAAAACCACTGTTAAATTTGTGTAGTTGCATATATTGTATATATCATGGAACTTTAACAGTGGTTATTAGAACAACCATTGTTAAAGTCCGAAGGTTAACGACGGTTATCATAAAACCGCAGTTAGGATTCATTTTTTAACAATGGTTCTTCTTATAACCAATGTTAACATTTAATATATTACATTTAATAGCGGTTTTTGTTGTAATTGCTGTTAATAATGTCTTCTTTTTAACTAGTCTTCTTTCTTTCTTCTCTCTTTCTTCCCCGACGCTACTGCCTCCCCCCAACTCTGCCTCCCCGACACTTCATAACCGACCCGCGACCTCTGCGACCTCCCCGACGCTTCACAATCGACCCACGGTCCTCTACATTGAAATCAAGTAACTATTCCGAACACTCTTCTTTTTTTCTATTTCGTAATTGTATCTAGTTTTTAAGGATTATTGTGTGATGTGTGTGTGTGTATTGGTGTGGCAGTGTGTGTGTGTGTGTGCGTGTGTGCATTATGTGTGTGTGTGTGTGTGTGTTGTGAGGTTGTACTGTGTTGTGTGTTGTGTGTGTGTGTATTGTTTGTGTGGCAGTGTGTGTACAACGTGTGTGCGTGTATTGTATGTGTGGCAGTGTGTGTTGTGTGTGTGTTGTATGTCTTGTGTGTGTGAGTGTGTGTATTGTTTGTGTGGCAGTGTGTGTGCAGTACGTGTGTGCAGTGTGTGTTATGTGTTGTGTTGTGTGCTCTGTGTGTGTAATGTATGTGTGTGTGCACTGTGTGTATGTGAGTGTGTAATGTAGTTTTACGTGTTATTTTCTTCTTATTTGTCATCTAATTTAATCGATTTAGCTGACCGTGTGTGTTTAATTGTGTGTGTTGCTTTTGACAACACTATTTTGTGAAACACGAATTTATTTTGGGATAGAGTTAGCAATCTTGACAAAGCCATAAGTTGACATAGTATAAATTTAATTATATTTTGACAACTGTCGTTCATGTTTCTATTTTAACAACACTTATAGGATAACCATACCTTTGTCATTCCCTGACAAAATAATTTTCAAAAACTTAGTAATCATATAGAAATGAAATTCTTTCCCTCATAGAAAAGAATAGCAAATTGAATTTCATAGTATGTGTAACAGAAAAGAAGAAAAGGATCGAAGTTGGATGAATGCAAGTCATACGAGTACGAAGTATGACAATGGAATTGAGCAGTTTCTTAAATTTGCTCGACAACATCGCCCGAAACCCGATGAAAGATACTTTTTTTTTGTGTGAAGTGCATGAATGGGAGACGACATGGGGCGACATAATTCGTGAACATCTTGTTTGTGAGGGGATAAACACCAACTATACGATGTGGATATGGCATGGTGAAATAGTAGATGTTCCAACTAGAAACACTCATGTAGATATAGATGGTGATCAAGATGAAGAAATGATTCGTAATGTCGGACAAGAATCATTTCAAAGAGCTTATGTTTATGATGCATTGAAAAGTGATTCAGAGACTCCATTGTATATGGGGTGTGAAAATTTCACACGACTATCTGCCATGTTGAAGCTAGTTAATTTGAAGGCAACAAATGGGTGGTGTGACAAAAGTTTCACCGAATTGCTCCAGTTGATGAATGAGATGCTACCAGAAGGCAATACATTTCCTAAGAATATGTATGAGGTGAAAAAGGTTTTGTGTCCGATGGGTATGAAGTATAACAAAATACACGCTTGTTCCAATGATTGCATACTGTATCGAAAAGAGTTTGAAGTAATGCATAAGTGTCCTAGGTGTGGGGTACATTGATACAGAGTGAAGAATGATGGAGAGAACACACAACAAGGGGCTACCGCAAAGGTGTTATGGTATCTTCCCATTGTTCCAAGGTTCAAGCGATTGTTTTCTAATAGAGATGATGCAAAGAATCTCACATGGCATGCAAATGAGAGAAAATACAACAGGCTAATTCATCATCCAGCTGATGTTGCACAATGGAAGAAAATAGATCATTTATTTCCACATTTCGGGAGTGAGGCAAGAAACCTTCGGCTTGACTTTCCACAGATGGAATGAATCCATTCGGTAACTTAAGCACCAATCATAGCTCTTGTCCTGTTTTACTTGTGATATATAATCTACCTCGTTGGTTATATGGGATGAAGGGATTTACGTGTTTGATGGTTACCACCAGAAAAGTTTCAAGCTACGTGCAATGTTATTTTGTACGATTAATGACTTTCTTGCATATGGAAACTTGAGTGGATATAGTGTGAAGTGACATCATGCATGTCTTATATACATCCAGTTGAAACATGGAAATAAAATAGTTTACACTCAACATCGGAGATTTCTCAGTCGCCATCACCCGTATCGTAGATTGCGAAAAGCTTTTAGTAGATTCCCAAAAAATGGACTTGCGCTAATGCCCTTAACAGGTGAGCAACTATGCGATCGTGTGAAGAACATAGATACTATATTTGGAAAAACTAAAAAAAGGGCTGCTACGACAAATATTTGGAAGAAGAGGTCAATATTTTCTTATCTTCCTTACCGGAGACATATAGATATTAGACATTGCATAGATGTTATGCATGTCGAAAAAAATATATGCGATAGTGTGATCGCCACACATCTCAATGTTAAACACAAAACAAAGGATGGTGTCTAGACTCGTCAAAACTTAGCGGAAATTAGTATACGTCCTCAGTTGCATCCGCAAGTCGTCGATAAACGAACTTATCTTCCCCCGGCATGTTATACTTTATCCAAAAGAGATAAAATGATCTTTTGTAATTGTTTATAAGGCATTAAAGTGCCACAAGGTTATTCGTCAAATATTAAGAGTATTGTGTCAGTGCAAAATCTGACACTGGTCGGCTTAACGTCTAACGACTGTCATGTCTTGATGCAACAACTTCGAGTTGTGGGTATACGTGACGTCTTGCCCAAAAAAGTGAGAAATGCCATAGATCCCTTGTGCTTTTTCTTCAATTCTATATGTAGCAAAATGATTGATCATTTGGTTTTGGATGAGTGAAAAAACGAGCCTATTGTTATCTTGTGCCAATTAGAGATGTATTTTCCTCTTTTTTTTTTTTTTAAATTATGGTTCACTTACTTGTCCATGTAGTTAGGGAGAATGAAGGGTGTGGCCCCATTTATTTGGGATGGATGTTTTACGATTGAGCGATACATGAAGGTTTTTAAAGGGTATACTAAAAATCCATTTCGTCCAGAAGCATCTATTGTTGAGAGGTATATTGCAGAACAAGCAATCGAGGTTTGCATAGACTACATGTCACAAACACCATCTATAGGTCTTCCGAAGTCTCGACATGATGGGAAACTTAATGGAAATGGTACACGGGGTGTTAAAATAATAACCAAGAATCGCGATTAGGTGCTTCAAGCATATTTGTACGTTTTGAATAACACTTATGAGGTTCTTTCATACTTGTCTGCTCACAAGCATCTTTTAAAGGCAAGGAATTCCCGAATGAGCGAGAAATGGTTGTTTATTGAACATAATAAGACTTTCTTGAGGTGGTTCCGAAAGTCATAGCGCATCTGAAATGTTAAAATGGCTAGCGTACGGGCCGGAGTCTGATGTCGTAACTTGGAATGGATATGATATCAATAAGTACTCATTCTATACAAAGTCATAATATGATAAAAGTACAGTTCAAAATATGGAGTTACTCTTCAAGCCGAGTCCATGCACTTTTCAAGCTCGAAAGATAAAAATCCAGTTATGGCATCGACAAGTTCCTATGGAGTTATTGAACATATATGGGAACTTGATTATGTTAATTTTATAGTGCTTATTTTTAGGTGTTAGTAGGTTGATAATAACACGGGTGTCGATGAACTGGGCTTTACATTGGTAGATATTCATGAGATAGATTACACTGACGAGCCTTTTATCATGGCATATCAAGCTAAACAGGTGTTTTGTGTCAAGGATCCACGTAATGAAATATTGTCAGTGTTCATTCCGGGTAGAAGTGCGGATATTAATGAAATTGAAGAATCAAGTTTTAACATTTGTGAGTTTATTCTTTTATCAACACGGATGCCCACTATCATTGAAGAAAATGAAGCAGACGACATACATGCCATTCGAGATGATCATGATGAAGAAGGCATATGGGAAAACATTGTTATCTAGAGCCAAGTTAGATGGTTTTGATGAAGGCATACTCGATTATATTAAATTGTAGTATTAATTTTCAATTTTGTGATATTGTGAATGATAAAGTTGGTTTTGTTGAATTGTAGTATTAATGTTGAATGTTGTGTTGGTTTATAGTTTTTGTATTTTAGTATTCAAGATTTATTTCATTATTTGTTATTAAAAAAGGTATGTGTGTATATCTATGTGCAGGGTGTGCAGTATGTGTATGTGTGTGTGCACTGTGTGTGTGTGCAGTGCGTGCAGTGTGTGTGCTAGGAGTATGCCCTTGAATGCCACTCAGAGGATGTTAAGTGAGGGCATTGTACTTGTTATTATGTAAAACATTATCAGAAGGCAATTGTACGTTTCTTTATTTACTGGTAGTCACTGGCATTCCTGACTCGTAAATATATATATAAAAACTAGTCAGTGTATTTGAGAGACAAGCATTCCACTCCTTATTGGATAATGAGATCAGCATTGGAAAAGTCATGGCTCAAATACTTAATCATTCGCAAGTCGATGAAACTTGATTGGGCGTTAAGTTTATGTGAAGACTTGTATGATGTGTTCTTTGACTTGGAGAGTGCCTGTGGATCACTAATGGTTAGTGGGACCACATGTTATAGGTATGCTAATGAGATTAGTATACTCGAACCGAGTCACCCTCGATTCGTCACATGGATTTCACTCTGGGACAGTCAATGACGGAATCGTAAGGTTGTGATAAGTATTCATGAACCTTCGACTTGAGGATTTAGTAGGGATGTCCTTGTGACGTTAAGATTTTCTTTAGAGTAGTTCGGCCCAAAAAACTGGAAGGTGGGGGTCAACCTCGACGTGCGTCTTGACGGGCAAGTAGCAGGTTCTACTAAATACCATTACCGAATTCTTTCTCATATAAGTGACCAGGTATATGTCACTACTACAAAATAGCCATTTAACAGTACACTTTTAGCATCGGTTATGCAAAAACCACTGTTAAATTTGTGCAGTTTCATATATTGTATATATCATGAAACTTTAACAGTGGTTATTAGAACAACCGTTGTTAAAGTCTGAAGGTTAACGACGGTTATCATAAAACCGTAGTCAGGATTCATTTTTTAACAATGGTTGTTCTTATAACCAATGTTAAACATTTATTATATTACGTTTAATAGCGGATTTGTTGTAATTGCTGTTAATAATGTCTTCTTTTTAACCAGTCTTCTTTCTTTCTTCTCTCTTTATTCCCCGACGCTTCTACTTCCCCCCAACTTTACCTCCCCGACACTTCATAATTGACCCGCGACCTCCCGTGACCTCTGTGATCTCTCCGACCTCCACGACGCTTCATAATCAACCTGCAGTCCTATACATTGAAATCAAGTAACTATTCCGAACACTCTTCTTTTTTTCTATTTGTTAATTGTACCTAGTCTTTAAGGATTTTTGTGTGCTGTGTGCGTTTACTATTTGCGTGTATGTGTGTGTGCATGTATTGGTGTGGCAGTGTGTGTGTTCATTATATGTGTGTATTGTGTGAGGTTGTACCGTGTTGTGTGGTGTGTGTGTGTGTGTGTTATTTGTGTGGCAGTGTGTGTGTACAACATGTGTGCGTGTATTGTATGTGTGGCAGTGTGTGTTGTGTGTTGTTTGAGTGTTGTATGTGTTGTGTGTTTGAGTGTGTGTATTGTTTGTGTGGCAGTGTGTGTGCAGTGCGTGTGTGCAGTGTGTGTTATGTGTTGTGTTGTGTGCTCTGTGTGTGTAATGTATGTGTGTGCAATGTGTGTATGTGAATGTGTAATGTAGTTTTACGTGTTATTTTCATCTTATTTGTCGTATAATTTAATCGATTTAGCTGAGTGTTGTAATACCCGAGATTTCTGATATGTATTTGGAACTCGTGACATTGTAATTGTTGCACTCTGATCTGAGTATTATTCTCCGTATTTCATAATCCGATATTGTTGAGCGTATGATTTCATGAATGTGATGTAAATTGTGATTCTGCGCATGTAGCGCACGCTATCGACAATGTGTAGCGTACGCTAAGTTGAATCCATAGCGCATGCTGTGCATGACCTTAGCGCGCGCTATACGTAGTCAGCATGATTGAGACGTGTGGTAGGTGAGATCAGGCCGGGGATCATTGTCGGATTGTGTCGGGATGAACCTGGACGGCTTTCGGGAAAAAGCCAGGTTAACGCGTTAGCGCACGCTACTCACAAGAGGGTAGCGCACGCTAAAGGCTGAGTACAGTGAGGTCAGTAAGCTTCGCATGGCCGTTAGCGCACGCTATGAATAGGGACTAGTGCGCGCTAATAACCATTTCCTATATATAGGACAGCATAGTTTTTCATTTTTCAGATATTTCCACTTTCCCAAATCCGAATTTTTGAGCTCAGAGAGTTACTTCCTACCTCCTCAAACCCCTCATATCATCCTCCTAGCTCGAGTTTGAAGATTGTAGATCATTGAGGATTGGTGTTCAAGCTCTCGGTGTTGGATTTTCTTCAAGTTCCTTCGTGTTCTTCGCTAATTTGAGGTAGGTGATTCTTCGCCAATATTAGTAGTATTCTGAAGGACGTTTGATCATGTTTCTCTAGTCAGTTAATTCGTTAATAGTCGAATCATCTCGTGTTAGAAGGATATTTTTTGACGTTTCGGCACTTATTCTTCGTATAATCCTTTGAACCTTTTTAGTATTTGGACTCCTAAGCATATTCATACCGATTATGACCAGTAGGTGGAAATTATCAAGTTGTTATGTTTTACACTTTGGAATCATGCGTTTTGGAACGTAGGACGAATGGAACTTAGGATACTTTCTGGAGATCAAGATGAATTTTGATGATAATACGTAACCTTGTATCTCATAGTCGTTTAATCCGTATAGAACTTTCACAAACCTTATTAGCATGATATTCACGGGGATGACATGTATTATCACCATAGAATTCATGAGTTCATCACCATTAGATCAAGTTTTCTGCCAGTAGTAATCTGCCATGCACGGTTAGCGCACGCTAACATACGTAAGTTAACGTGCGCTATCGGGAATAAGTTAACGCACGCTATGTTTGTTACGTAACGTACGCTATGTTATCAGCCGAGTCAGACGGCTGATCAGAGAGAACTGTCAGTCCATGGATAGCATACGCTAGGCTTAGACGATAGCATACGCTAATAGGCAGGCTTAGCGCACGTTACGTAGAGTACGTAGCGTACGCTAAGTGGTTCAGGCAGATTGTATATTTTGAGCTTTTGGCCGTAGACCGAATTGCTAGGCAATCGTTCGACTTGAGATGATTTGTATATCATTTCTTTTGTTAAGGTTCGATCTTGCTACGTTGATCGAAGGAGGCGGCCTTCGAGTGTGTTGAGATCATTGAAGTGTTTCGTTCTTGCTACCTTCGAGGCAAGTATCATAATATGTTAATATTGGTATTTCGAGCATGCGTGTGGTTATTCATGTTGTCGAATATGAGATTTATTTCGTTGAATTGTCATGATATTCGTTATCTAGTGTTTGTATGTTCATGTTGATGGACATGGCGATTTGGCATATATGTATGCATGAGTTGTGTTTGTGTTTGTTGTACGATCTATGGTGAGGGCGCTGGATCGGATGTCCACCTCGTGTTGGTCTGACGGGATCATCTTGGGATCTAGGCTGAGGGCGCTGAATCATTGGACGGGTTATTTCCACCTCGTGTTGGTCCGACGGGATCATCTTGGGATCTATGCTGAGGGCGCTGGATCATTGGAATACCCTTGTTGTGTTAATGGAATCTTTTGGATTCGCATTGTCTGATTCCGGTAGCGGAAGTCCGTGTGGTGTATCTTGTTATGTATTGTTGATGCATATTTGATTCGTTTAAATGATACTTGTATTAGCATCGTTTTGCTAACCCTTCGGGGGTGGACATTTGTTTTGATGTTCAGGTAGCCGAGGAAGGGAAACGACACGATGCCGATGTGACGACGAAGGGGTTCAGTGATGTTTGTGGTTGTTGGTGATTTATTTTCTTGGTTTGATTTCAGTACTCGAGTACGCATGTCTTATTAATATCATTTCGATATGGTTGTATTAATTACTCGTTGAACCAGTTGGACGGTTTTGTAAACTTGATTTTTCGTAGTATTGATGTCTTATATTTACATTTCTTTTAAATTAGCCTTGTAAATCCTAACTTAAAAGATTTACGGCGCTGTAATTATTCCGAATATCTCGGGGTGTTACAGAATATGGTATCGGAGCTAAGATTCATGGATATCTTGGCAGTCCGGTTTTAAGTTGGGTCTATTTACGTTATTGATTTACGAGTCGTTCGTAACATCACTATTCAGCCAAAAGTCGTCATGTGGACTGATAAGTGGTAATTTTACCACATTTTTCTAGGATTTTATACTAGGTTTTTATCTCGTTTCGTGATTAATGTGCTCGTATTTGGCTTATTTATGATTAGTCGAGCCGTATTACGCGTTTGGGTTGGTTTTAGTGTGTTTGCAGGTTTTTAGAGCCAAAAGGACCCAAAACGAGACAAAGGACCGAGAGTCGAGTCAAACGGACGGAAGAAACGGATTTTTGCAAAAGTCAGAACCACCTATCGGGCCAGCCTATCGGCCGATAGGTGCACTCGAAAGGTGTCCGAGCCCTATCAAGTGAAGTCGACCGACGAACCAACTATCGGGCCAGCCTATCGGCCGATAGGTGCGTCCGATAGGCTGCTACGCGGGTTCTCGTATTTTGACGGATTGTGACTCTTTTGGATAGTTTTTGTTTCCTAGATTAGGGCTAATCGGGAGTTTAACTCCCATAGGCTATATACACCTCCCCCTAGACCTAGTTGAAGATCTACCACCATCTTTTATCATCCTTTATCATCTTTTGCACTCTTTTACATATTTTGGAAGATTAATTCCTTGGAGACTAGAATTTTTTGGAGGCAGCAATTATTATTGTTTTTCGGAGATTGAAGACTCAGAGTTCATCCGTAAGGGTTGTAATCTCTCTTTTCATATTAATAATATGCATTCTCCATCTATTTCTTGTTTAATTTCAATTATGTCTAGCTAAATTCATTGATTGATTCTAGGGTTAGTAAATTTAATTGATGTTCACATGTTGTTCCTTTGATTACCTTTTTACCTTTCATCCTAGGCTTGTGATCAAGATGTGTTAAATCTCATACTAGATTAAAGGGCCCTTAATCGATGCATGTTAGCTAATTAATTTTGCCCGGAAGGATTAATTAATTAGTGGAAATACTTGATGCACGATATGATTTTATCTTAAGACCTGAGTGGAGAAAGATAAATCATAGGTAAATAAGTTGACGCTTTTTTAGTGATTTAAATTCTTTGAGCCCTGGCGGGGAAAAGGGTTTAAATTAACTATCTTTCTAGGTTGCCTTGATCGGAATTCTAGATCGGCTGAGTGATTATTTCTAGGATTGAATTAAAATTTGGGGAAAAGGAATCAAGTGAATGAATTGTGTGAACTCAATTAGATGATACTACCCTAGGATCAATTAGCTTTCACTTATGATTTTATCTTGCTAATTTGCTTTATTTGCTTGATTTAGATAATTCATCTTTTATTTAATTTTTATTTTTCGATTTTTAAAGTTAGATAATTAGAAACAAACCAAATTTTCGGATTCCTAAATAGCAGTCAAATTTTGAGTAGAGTTATTTCCTTTATTTTCGACACATCAATTCCCTTGGGTTCGACACCTTGGAAATAATTCGAGGATTTACAAATTTTAAAATTGATCGGATTTGAAAACCATACTACGCGAAATACCATCGATTATGGACCGTGGTTGTAAGTCTCCTAATCTCTTGTATTACCGTTTTACTTAATTCTGTTTTGTGAGTATTGACCGACTTTATAATTTTGAAAACTTTGTCCTGGATATTGAGAAATTATGTTTTCAGTATGTTGAGAGGAGGTCGTGGACGCGGACGTGGTCGTGGACGCGGACGTGGAAATATGAGACAGGAGGACTCCGCAACTACCCCATAATTATCGGCTAGTAGAACCGATTCCCATTCTGGAGGGCAGCAGGGATCGGCGAATGACGACGAAAATCCTAACATGCCAGGAGTTCTTCAACATGTGGTGGCGCAGATAAACCAGTTCGCTCAGGTCGTTAACCGCATGCAGACGGCGATGGGACAGCAGCACCACGAGGATAACCGGGGAGACAGATGGCTTGCTGAGGTGGTCAAATTGCAGCCGCCAAAATTTGATGGATCTGCTGAGGCACTTACTTGGGATCATTGGCTTAAGGAGTTATAGAAGATATTCGCGGGTCTTAACTATCCCGAGGACCGGAAGGTTCCCATTGCCCAGTATTTTTTGACTGGGGAGGCCTTTGACTGGTGGGAAGCTATTCGACCCGAGAATCATAATGCGGATTGGACGGAATTCAATCTAATGATGGAAGCACAGTATTGTCCTCGTCCAGTTAGAGAGGCAAAGATCCGAGAGTTTTTCTCACCACAGAGTTCGGAAGCATCTGTGACAGACATAATCAAAACTTTTAATCATCAGCTGACGTGTGTCTGACACTTGGTCAGAACGGGGGCAGAAAAGATTTTTCATTTCGATATGCGAATGAAGCCGGAGATTCAACAGTACATGTCCGGGTTCGAGTGTACTACGTTGCGACAGTATCAAGACAAAGCGCTGGCCTACGACATGAAAGAGGCGGCGGTGGAAAAATCAGTGGAAGCAAAGAAGCAGAAAGTGACCGGCAATTTCTCAGAAAACAAGAGTGGTGGGCCCCGCAAGGGCCAGTCTTCCTTTTATTCGGCTAGGAAACCTCCACATCCTTCTAGAGGTGGAAAGAAGTTCCGGACTACATCAGCAGTTTCGGACGCATCAAAGAAATGCTACAATTGTGGTCGAGCAGGGCATATTCGACGTGATTGCCCCGCATCTTCTATGACTTTTTACGATTGTGGACAAGAAGGGCACCGTGCGGCTTTCTGTGGAGTTGCTACTAGATCTTTTGGTACTCGCACTCCAGCGCCAGTTCCGAAGGAGATGACCAGACGCAGCAGAATGGATTTCAGCAGCAAAATATTGGGAAGAGAGAGACATCCAGTGCTGGGTCTGTTCCTCCGCGCCTGTACGAGATGCTGAAATCTGACGATCAGAACACTGCTGTTGCATCAGGTACAATTCAGATCCTTTTGCAACCAGTTAGTGTTTTATTCGATTCCGGAGCTACACATTCTTTCATATCATCGAACTGTGTAAATCGTTTAAAAATCTCGTGCTTATTTGATTGTGAACCATATGTTGTGGGTTTGCCGAGTGGAGAGAGAATTGTGGGAACCCTAGAGGCTAGAGATTTTCCAGTGTCTATAGGAGGGAGAGATTGGCCATCGAATCTTGTTGTAGTTGACATCCATGGTGACGACTTAATTCTCGGAGACGATTGGCTCAACCGTTATGGAGCTATTCTGAATTACCAAAAGAGAATCATTTCTATCATTGCTGATGACGGATCTGAACACTTATTCCGAGGATGGAGACCGGGAAGCTCGGGAAAATTGATCAAAGCAATGAAAGCCGTGAAATTACTGAAGCAAGGATGTCATGGACTTTGGTGCTATGCCATGAGGAAAGAGGAAGGAGTAGAGCTCTCGTCTATCCCAATTGTGAATGAGTTCTTAGATGTATTTCCTGACGAACTACCTGGGTTACCTCCGCAGAGAGAAGTGGAGTTCACTATCGAATTAGAGCCTGGAGCAGCTCCTATTTCCAGAGCACCATACCGCATGGCGCCAACCGAGATGTATGAACTCAAGAAGCAACTGGAGGAATTGTTACAGAAGGGTTATTCAACCTAGCGTTTCTCCTTGGGGAGCGCCCGTTCTCTTTGTCCGGAAGAAAGACGAATCCCTCCGACTGTGTATTGATTATAGGGAGCTCAACAAGATGACGATCCAAAATAAGTATCCTATACCCCGGATCGACGACTTGTTTGATCAACTGCAAGGGGCAAGGGTATTCTCAAAGATTGACTTGCGATCAGGATACCATCAGTTGAGAATTAAGGAATCGGATATACCGAAATCTGCTTTCAGATCCCGGTACGTGCATTATGAATTTGTAGTGATGCCATTTGGACTTACCAATGCTCCTGCGGTATTCATGCAATTGATGAATCGGGTATTCTTGGAATACTTGGATAAATTTGTGGTCGTCTTCATTGATGACATCTTGATATATTCGAAGGACAAAGAGGAGCATGCCGAACATTTGCGTGTGGTTTTGAGCACCTTGAGGAAGGAACAGCTTTATGCAAAGCTTTCAAAATGCGAGTTCTGGCTTAGGGAGGTAACTTTCCTTGGGCATGTGATATCAGCTGACGGAGTTCAGCTGGACCCGAAGAAAGTCGAAGCAATCTTGGAGTGGGAAGCTCCTAATAACGTGAAAGAAGTCTGGAGTTTCTTAGGACTTGCTGGATATTATCGCCGCTTTGTAGAGGGATTTTCCAAAATTGCTCGTCCGCTCACTCAGATGTTACAGAAAACTCGAAAGTTCACGTGGGATGAGAAATGCCAGGCTGGTTTTGATGAACTTAAGAAGAGACTGACGACAGCACCTATATTAGCATTGCCAGATGGAACTGATGGATTCATGGTTTACAGCGACGCTTCAAATCAGGGTCTGGGATGTGTGTTGATGCAAAAGGATAAGGTGATTGCCTATGCTTCTAGGCAGTTGAAACCATACGAGGTTAATTACCCGACTCATGATCTGGAGCTAGCAGCTGTAGTCTTTGCATTGAAAATTTGGAGACATTATTTGTACGGCACTCATTGTCAGATCTTTACAGATCATAAGAGCCTCAAGTACATTTTCAGCCAGAAAGAATTAAACATGAGGCAGAGAAGGTGGCTGGAATTGATCAAGGATTACGACTTGGAGATTCTCTATCATCCGGGGAAAGCAAACGTAGTAGCCGATGCTTTGAGCCATAAACCTGTTTCTCTTCGAGTGTTGGAAGCACTTACGTCCCAAACCAGCATTCAACGGGAACTGATCCGCGAAGGGATTGAAGTATGGGCACCAGGAATCCAAGGGCAACTATATGTGATTGAACTGACTTCATCACTAGTCGAGGAGATCAAATCTAAGTAGTTGAACGATTCTCTAATCCTTCGGTTATGTGACGAAGTAAAGAAAGGAAAAGCCCCAGGATTCGTGATACAAGATGATGGATTTCTGAGATTTCAGAGTCGACTTTGCGTTCCCGATGATGATGATATGAGACGAGCAATTCTGAAAGAAGCTCATAGTGCACCTTATTCTATCCACCCGGGCAGCAGTAAGATGTACAAGGATCTAAAACAAAACTTCTGGTGGGGGAATATGAAGAAGGACGTAGCAGAGTACGTTTCGAAGTGTTTGACTTGTCAGCAGTTAAGATTGAACATCAGCGACCTGCCGGAATGTTAAAGCCGCTTCCGATCTCTGAGTGGAAGTGGGAGGATATATCGATGGATTTCATCACCAGTATGCCAAGGACTAGAACGGGAATGAACATGATATGGGTTATAGTTGATCGACTAACCAAGTCGGCTCATTTCCTAGTAATTAAAGATACATGGGGACCCGAGAGATTGGCGCGAGTATTTATTGCAGAGATAGTCTGATTGCATGGGACACCGAAGACCATTATTTCGGATCGAGATGGTCGCTTTGTGTCACATTTCTGGAAGGCAGTTCACAGGGCTTTGGGGACTGAGCTCAACTTTAGCACGGCTTACCATCCCCAAAAGGACGGTCTGTCCGAGAGGACTATACAAATGGTAGAAGACATGCTTAGAGCTTGTGCTTTGGATTGGTCAACTGATTGGGAAGTTCATTTGCGATTGATTGAATTCACCTATAATAATAGTTGGCATGCTTCTATTAAGATGGCACCATTCGAATCTTTGTACGGGAGAAGATGCCGATCACCCCTGTGTTGGGATGATTCTTCGGATTTCATCGGGACGAAACCGGAATTGATAATTCAGACTCAAGAGAAGATAGCTTTGATTCGAGAAAGACTGTTGACTGCCCAGAGTCGACAAAAGTCTTATGCAGACGTACGTCGTCGCCCTCTAGAGTTCGAAGTTGGGGAACATGTACTATTGAAGGTATCTCCTACACGAGGGATTTTCCGTTTTGGGAAAAAGGGTAAGCTAAGTCCGAGATATATCGGACCATTCGAGATCCTCGAGAGAGTTGGAGATTTAGCATACAGGTTGGCCTTACCGCCATCGCTGAGTCACGTTCACAATGTGTTTCACGTATCTCAATTGCGGAAGTATGTACCGGACCCCAGTCACGTCATTAATTTCGACGAGATCGAGATAGCTAATGACGGCACCTTCGAGGAGAGACCAATCAAGATACTTGAGAGTCGGATCAAACAGTTGAGGAATAAACCAATACACTTGGTTAAAGTACAATGGTCACGACATGGAGCTGAAGAGGCCACTTGGGAAACAGAGGACAGTATGAAGACTAGATATCCAGAGTTGTTTTTATCTTAAGTTTCGGGACGAAACTTATTTTTAGGGAGGAAGGATGTAATACCCGAGATTTCTGATATGTATTTGGAACTCGTGACATTGTAATTGTTGCACTTTGATCTGATTATTATTCTCCGTATTTCATAATCCGATATTGTTGAGCGTATGATTTCATGAATGTGATGTAAATTGTGATTCTGCGCATGTAGCGCACGCTATCGACAATGTGTAGCGTACGCTAAGTTGAATCCATAGTGCACGCTGTGCATGACCTTAGCGCGCGCTATACGTAGTCAGCATGATTGAGACGTGTGGTAGGTGAGATCAGGCCGGGGATCATTGTCGGATTGTGGCGGGATGAACCTGGACGGCTTTCGGGAAAAAGCCAGGTCAACGCGTTAGCGCACGCTACTCACAAGAGGGTAGCGCACGCTAAAGGCTGAGTACAGTGAGGTCAGTAAGCTTCGCATGGCCGTTAGCGCACGCTATGAATAGGGACTAGCGCGCGCTAATAACCATTTCATATATATAGGACAGCATAGTTTTTCATTTTTCAGATATTTCCACTTTCCCAAATCCGAATTTTTGAGCTCAGAGAGTTACTTCCTACCTCCTCAAACCCCTCATATCATCCTCCTAGCTCGAGTTTGAAGATTGTAGATCATTGAGGATTGGTGTTCAAGCTCTCGGTGTTGGATTTTCTTCAAGTTCCTTCGTGTTCTTCGCTACTTTGAGGTAGGTGATTCTTCGCCAATATTAGTAGTATTCTGAAGGATGTTTGATCATGTTTATCTAGTCAGTTAATTCGTTAATAGTCGAATCATCTCGTGTTAGAAGGATATTTTTTGACGTTTCGGCACTTATTCTTCGTATAATCCTTTGAACCTTTTTAGTATTTGGACTCCTAAGCATATTCATACCGATTATGACCAGTAGGTGGAAATTATCAAGTTGTTATGTTTTACACTTTGGAATCATGCGTTTTGGAACGTAGGACGAAGGGAACTTAGGATACTTTCTCGAGATCAAGATGAATTTTGATGATAATACGTAACCTTGTATCTCATAGTCGTTTAATCCGTATAGAACTTTCACAAACCTTATTAGCATGATATTCACGGGGATGACATGTATTATCACCATAGAATTCATGAGTTCATCACCATTAGATCAAGTTTTCTGCTAGTAGTAATCTGCCATGCACGGTTAGCGCACGCAAACATACGTAAGCTAACGTGCACTATCGGGAACAAGTTAACGCACGCTACATTTGTTACGTAACGTACACTATGTTATCAGCCGAGTCAGTCGGCTGATCAGAGAGAACTGTCAGTCCATGGCTAGGCTTAGATGATAGCGTACGCTAAAAGGCAGGCTTAGCGCACGTTACATAGAGTACGTAGCGTACGCTAAGTGGTTCAGGCAGATTGTATATTTTGAGCTTTTGGCCGTAGACCGAATTGCTAGGCAATCGTTTGACTTGAGATGATTTGTTTATCATTTCTTTTGTTAAGGTTCGAGCTTGCTACGTTGATCGAAGGAGGCGGCCTTCGAGTGTGTTGAGATCATTGAAGTGTTTCGTTCTTGCCATCTTCGAGGCAAGTATCATAATATGTTAATATTGGTATTTCGAGCATGCGTGTGGTTATTCATGTTGTCGAATATGAGATTTATTTCGTTGAATTGTCATGATATTCGTTATCTAGTGTTTGTATGTTCATGTTGATGGACATGGCGATTTGGCATTTATGTATGCATGAGTTGTGTTTGTGTTTGTTGTACGATCTATGCTGATGGCGCTGGATCGGATGTCCACCTCGTGTTAGTCCGACGGGATCATCTTGGGATCTAGGCTGAGGGCGCTGGATCATTGGACGGGTTATTTCCACCTCGTGTTGGTCCGACGGGATCATCTTGGGATCTATGCTGAGGGCGCTGGATCATAGGAATACCCTTGTTGTGTTAATGGAATCTTTTGGATTCGCATTGTCTGATTCCGGTAGCGGAAGTCCGTGTGGTGTATCTTGTTATGTATTGTTGATGCATATTTGATTTGTTTAAATGATACTTGTACTAGCATCGTTTTGCTAACCCCTTCGGGGGTTGACATTTGTTTTGATGTTCAGGTAGCCGGGGAGCAGGGAAACAGCCACAGTACCGATGTGACGACGAAGGGGTTCAGTGATGTTTGTGGTTGTTGGTGATTTATTTTATTGGTTTGATTTCAGTACTCGAGTACGCGTGTCTTATTAATATCATTTCGATATGGTTGTATTAATTATTCGTTGAACCAGTTGGACGGTTTTGTAAACTTGATTTTTCGTAGTATTGATGTCTTATATTTACATTTCTTTTAAATTAGCCTTGTAAATCCTTACTTAAAAGATTTACGGCGCTGTAATTATTCCGAATATCTCGGGGTGTTACAAGTGTGTGTGTTTAATATTGTGTGTTGCTTTTGACAACACAATTTTGTGAAACACGAATTTATTTTGGGATATATGTGGTTAACTTCTTAAGGATCTTCTCCCTTTGGGATAGATGTTAACTTTCATCTTAAGGATCTTCTCCCAACAGTTCGTGCAGACAGAGTTAGCAATCTTGACAAAGCCATAAGTTGACATAGTATAAATTTAATTATATTTTGACAACCATCGTTCATGTTTCTATTTTAACAATAGTTATAGGATAACCATACCTTTGTCATTCTCTGCCAAAATAATTTTCAAAAAGTTAGTAATCATATAGAAATGAAATTCTTTCCCTCATAGAAAAGAAAAGCAAATTGAATTTCATAGTATGTGTAACAGAAAAGAAGAAAAGGATCGAAGTTGGATGAATGCAAGTCGTACGAGTACGAAGTATGACAATGGAATTAAGCAGCTTCTTAAATTTGCTCGACAACATCGCCCAATACCCGATGAAAGATACTTTCGTTTGTGTGAAGTGTATGAATGGGAGACGACATGGGGTGACATAATTCCTGAACATCTTGTTTGTGAGGGGATAACCACCAACTATACAGTGTGGATATGGCATGGCGAAATAGTAGATGTTTCAACTGGAAACACTCATGTAGATATAGATGGTGATCAAGATGAAGAAATGATTCGTAATGTCGGACAAGAATCATTTCAAAGAGCTCATGTTTATGATGAGTTCAAAAGTGATTCAGAGACTCCATTGTATACGGGGTGTGAAAATTTCACATGACTATCTGCCATGTTGAAGCTAGTTAATTTGAAGGCAATAAATGGGTGGAGTGTCAAAAGTTTCACCGAATTGCTCCAGTTGATGAATGAGATGCTACCAAAAGGCAATACATTTCCTAAGCATATGTATGAGGTGAAGAAGGTTTTGTGTCCGATGGGTATGGAGTATAACAAAATACACGCTTGTCCCAATGATTACATACTGTATGGAAAAGAGTTTGAAGAATTACATGAGTGTCCTAGGTGTGGGGTGCATCGATACAAAGTGAAGAATGATGGAGAGAACACACAATAAAGGCCTCCCGCGAAGGTTTTATGGTATCTTCCCATTGTTCCATGGTTCAAGCGATTGTTTTCTATTAGAGATGATGTAAAGAATCTCACATGGCACGCAAATGAGAGAAAATGTAATGGGGTAATTCATCATCCAGCTGATGCTGCACAATGGAAGAAAATAGATCATTTATTTCCACATTTTGGGAGTGAGGCAAGAAACCTTAGGATTAGACTTTCCACAGATGGAATGAATACGTTCGGTAACTTAAGTACCAAGCATAGATCTTGGCCTGTTTTACTTGTGATATATAATCTACCTTGTTGGTTATGTATGAAACGAAACTACGTTATGTTGCCAATGATGATCTCAGGACCAAAACAACCAGGAAATGACATAGATGTTTATCTAAGTCCGTTGATTGATGACTTAAGAATGATGTGGGATGAAGGGATTTACGTGTTTGATGGTTACCACCAGCAAAGTTCCAAGCTACGTGCAATGTTATTTTGTACGATTAACGACTTTCCTGCATATGGAAACTTGAGTGGATATAGTGTGAAGTGACATCATGCATGTCCTATATGTGAAGAAAACACAAGTTACATCCAGTTAAAACATGGAAATAAAACAGTTTACACTCAACATCGGAGGTTTCTCAGTCACCGTCACCCGTATCGTAGATTGCGAAAAGCTTTTAATGGATTCCCAAAAAATGGACTTGCCCCGATGCCCTTAACAGGTAAGTAGCTCTACGATCGTGTGAAGAACATAGATACTATATTTGGAAAACTAAAAAAAAAGGCTGCTACGACAAATATTTGGAAGAAAAGGTCAATATTTTCTTATCTTCCTTACCGGAGACATATAGATATTAGACATTGCATAGATGTTATGCATGTCGAAAAAAAATGTATGCGATAGTGTGATCGCCACACATTTCAATGTTAGACACAAAACAAAGGATGGTGTCCATACTCATCAAGACTTAGCGGAATGGGTATACATCCTCAGTTCCATCCGCAAGTAGTCGATAAACGAACTTATCTTCTCCCGGCATGTTATACTTTATCCAAATAAGATAAAATGATCTTTTTGTAATTGTTTACAAGGCATTAAAGTGCCACAGGGTTATTCGTCAAATATTAAGAATATTGTATCAGTGCAAAATCTGACATTGGTTGGCTTAAAGTCTAACGACTGTCATGTCTTGATGCAACAACTTCTAGTTGTGGCTATATGTGACGTCTTGCCTAAAAATGTGAGAAATGCCATAGCTCCCTTGTGCTTTTTCTTCAATTCTATATGTAGCAAAATGATTGATCATTTGGTTTTGGATGAGTGAAAAAACAAGGCTATTGTTATCTTATGCCAATTAGAGATATATTTTCCTCCTTTTTTTTTTGATATTATGGTTCACTTACTTGTCCATGTAGTTAGAGAGATTGAAGGGTGTGGCCCCATTTATTTGGGATGGTTACTTTACGATTGAGCGATACATGAAGGTTTTTAAAGGTATACCAAAAATCCATTTCGCCCAGAAGCATTTATTGTTGAGAGGTATATTGCAGAAGAAGCAATCGAGTTTTGAAGAGACTACATGTCACAAACACCATTTGTAGGGCTTCTGAAGTCTCGACATGATGGGAAACTTAATGGAAATGGTACACGGGGTGTTAAAATAATAACCAAGAATCGCGATGAGGTGCTTCAAGCGCATTTGTACGTTTTGAATAACACTTATGAGGTTCTTTCATACTTGTCTGCTCACAAACATCTTTTAAAGGCAAGGAATTCCCGAATGAGCGAGAAATAGTTGTTGATTGAACATAATAAGACTTTCTTGAGGTGGTTCCGAAAGTGATATCGCATCTGAAATGTTAAAATGGCTAGCGTATGGGCCGAAGTCTGATGTCGTAATGTGGAACGGATATGATATCAATAAGTACTCATTCTATACAAAGTCATAATATGTTAAAAGTACAGTTCAAAATACGGAGTTACTCTTCAAGCCGAGTACATGCACTTTTCAAGCTCGAAAGATAAAAATCTAGTTATGGCATCGACAAGTTCCCATGGAGTTATTGAACATATATGGGAACTTGATTATGTTAAGTTTATAGTGCCTGTTTTTCAGTGTAAGTGGATTGATAATAACATGGGTGTGGTAATCGATGAACTGGGCTTTACATTGGTAGATCTTCATAAAATAGATTACACTGACGAGCCTTTTATCATGGAATATCAAGTTAAACAGGTGTTTTGTGTCAAGGATCTATGTAATGAAATATTGTTAGTGGTCATTCTGGGTAGAAGTACGGATATTAATGAAACTGAAGAATCAAGTTTTAACATTTGTGAGTTTATTCCTTTATCAACACAGATGCCCACTGTCGTTGAAGAAAATGAAGCAGACGACATACATGCCATTTGAGATGATCATGATGAAGGCATATAGGAAAACATTTCTATCTAGAGCCAAGTTAGATGGTTTTGATGAAGGCATAGTCTATTATATTGAATTGCAGTATTAATGTTCAATTTTGTGATATTGTGAATGATAAAGTTGGTTTTGTTGAATTGTAATAGTAATGTTGAATGTTATGTTGGTTTATAGTTTTTGTATTTTAGTATTCAAGATTTATTTCATTATTTGTTATTAAAAATGGTATGTGTGTATGTGTATGTGCAGTGTGTGCAATGTGTGTATGTGTGTGTGTGCAGTGTGTGTGTGTGTGTGTGTGTGTATGTGTGTGTGTGTGTGCAGTGTGTGTGTGTTAGGAGTATGCCCTTGAATGCCACTCAGAGGATGTTAAGTGAGGGCATTGTACTTGTTATTATGTAAAACATTATCAGAAGGCAATTGTACGTTTCTTTATTTACTGGTAGTCACTGGCATTCCTGACTCGTAAATATATATATATATATATATATATATATAGAAACTAGTCAGTGTATTTGAGAGCAAAGCATTCCACTCCTTATTGGATAATGAGATCAGCATTGGAAATGTCATGGATCAAATACTTAATCATTCGCAAGTCGATGAAACTTGATTGGGCGTTAAGTTTATGTGAAGACTTGTATGATGTATTCTTTGACTTGGAGAGTGCCTGTCGATCACTAGTGGTTAGTGGGACCACATGTTATACGTATGCTAATGAGATTAGTATACTCGAACCGACTCACCCTTGATTCATCACACGGATTTCACTCCGGGACAGTTAATGACGGAATCGTAAGGTTGTAATAGGTATTCGGGAACCTTCAACTTGAGAATTTAGTAGGGATGTGCTTATGTGTGCACTGTGTGTATGTGAGTGTGTAATGTAGTTTTACGTATTATTTTCTTCTTATTTGTCGTATAATTTAATCGATTTAGCTGAGTGTGTGTGTTTAATTATATGTGTTCCTTTTGACAACATTATTTTGTGAAACACGAATTTATTTTGGGATAGATGTGGTTAACTTCTTAAGGATCTTCTCCTTTTGGGATAGATGTTAACTTTCGTCTTAAGAATATTCTTCCAACAGCTCGTGTAGACGGAGTTAGCAATCTTGACAATGCCATAAGTTGACATAGTATAAATTTAATTATATTTTGACAACCGTCGTTCATGTTTCTATTTTAACAACAGTTATATGACAACCATACCTTTGTTATTCCCTGCCAAAATAATTTTCAAAAAGTTAGTAATCATATAGAAATGAAATTCTTTCCCTCACAGAAAAGAATAGCAAATTGAATTTTATAGTATGTGTAACAGAAAAGAAGAAAAGGATCGAAGTTGGATGAATGCAAGTCGTACGAGTACGAAGTATGAGAATGGAATTGAGCAGTTTCTTAAATTTGCTCGACAACGTCGCCCGAAACCCGATGAAAGATACTTTTGTTTGTGTAAAGTGTATGAATAGGAGACGACATGGGGTGACATAATTCGTGAACATCTTGTTTGTGAGGGGATAAACACCAACTATACGGTGTGGATATGGCATGGCGAAATAGTAGATGTTCCAACTGGAAACACTCATGTAGATATAGATGGTGATCAAGATGAAGAAATGATTCGTAATGTCGGACAAGAATCATTTCAAAGAGCTCATGTTTATGATGCGTTCAAAAGTGATTCAGAGACTCCATTGTATATGGGGTTTGAAAATTTCACATGACTATCTGCCATGTTGAATCTAGTTAATTTGAAGGCAATAAATGGGTGGAGTGACAAAAGTTTCACCGAATTGCTCCAGTTGATGAATGAGATGCTACCAAAAGGCAATACATTTCCTAAGCATATGTATAAGGTGAAGAAGGTTTTGTGTCGGATGGGTATGGAGTATAACAAAATACACGCTTGTCCCAATGATTGCATACTATATGGAAAAGAGTTTGAAGAATTGCATAAGTGTCCTAGGTGTGGGGTACATTGATACAAAGTGAAGAATGATGGAGAGAACATACAACAAGGGCCTCCCGTGATGGTGTTATGGTATCTTCCCATTGTTCCAAGCTTCAAGCGATTGTTTTATAATAGAGATGATGCAAAGAATCTCACATGGTACGCAAATGAGAGAAAATGCAACGGGGTAATTCATCATCCAACTCATGTTGCACAATGGAAGAAAATAGATCATTTATTTCCACATTTCGGGAGTGAGGCAAGAAACCTTAGGCTTGGACTTTCCACAGATGGAATGAATATGTTCAGTAACTTAAGCACCAAGCATAGCTCATGGCCTGTTTGACTTGTGATATATAATCTACCTCGTTGGTTATGTATGAAACGGAAGTTTGTTATGTTGCCAATGATGATCTCAGGACCAAAACAACCAGGAAATGACATAGATGTTTATCTATATCCGTTGATTGATGACTTGAGAATGATGTGGGATGAAGGGATTTACGTGTTTGATGGTTACCACCAGCAAAGTTCCAAGCTACGTGCAATGTTATTTTGTACGATTAATAACTTTCATGCATATGGAAACTTGAGTGGATATAGTGTGAAGTGACATCATGCATGTCCTATATGTGAAGAAAACACAAGCTACATCCAGTTGAAACATGGAAATAAAATAGTTTACACTCAACATCGGAGGTTTCTCAGTCGCCATCACCCATATAGTAGATTGCAAAAAGCTTTTAATGGATTCCCAGAAAATGGACTTGCGCCGATGCCCTTAACAGGTGAGCAACTATATGATCGTGTGAAGAACATAGATACTATATTTGGAAAAACTAAAAAAAAGGCTGGTACGACAAATATTTGGAAGAAGAGGTCAATATTTTCTTATCTTCCTTACCGGAGACATATAGATATTAGACATTGCATAGAAGTTATGCATGTCGAAAAAAATGTATGCGATAGTGTGATCTCCATACATCTCAATGTTAAACACAAAACAAAGGATGGTGTCCAGACTCGTCAAGACTTAGCGGAAATGGGTATACGTCCTCAGTTGCATCCGCAAGTAGTCGATAAACGAACTTATCTTCCCCCGGCATGTTATACTTTATCCAAAAGAGATAAAATGATCTTTTGTAATTGTTTACAAGGTATTAAAGTGCCACAAGGTTATTCGTAAAATATTAAGAGTCTTGTATCAGTGCAAAATCCGACATTGGTTGGCTTAAAGTCTAATGACTGTGATGTATTGATGCAACAAGTTCTAGTTGTGGCTATACGTGACGTCTTGCCTAAAAAAGTGAGAAATGCCATAGCTACCTTGTGCTTTTTCTTCAATTGATCATTTGGTTTTGGATGAGTGAAAAACGAGGCTATTGTTATCTTGTGCCAATTAGAGATGTATTTTCCTCCTCCTTTTTTTGATATTATGGTTCACTTACTTGTCCATGTAGTTAGTGAGATTGAAGGGTGGCCCCATTTATTTGGGATGGATGTTTTATGATTGAGAGGTACATGAAGGTTTTTAAAGGGAATACTAAAAATCCATTTCGTTCAGAAGCATCTATTGTTGAGAGTATATTGCAGAAGAAGCAATCGAGTTTTGCACAGACTACATGTCCCAAACACCATCTGTAGGGCTTCCGAATTCTCGACATGATGGGAAACTTAATGGAAATGGTACATGGGGTGTTAAAATAATAACCAAGAATCGCGATGAGGTGCTTCAAGCATATTTGTACGTTTTGAATAATACTTATGAGGTTCTTTCATACTTGTCTACTCACAAGCATATTTTAAAGGCAATGAATTAACGAATGAGCGAGAAATGGTTGTTGATTGAACATAATAAGACTTTCTTGAGGTGGTTCCGAAAGTGACAGCGCATCTGAAATGTTAAAATGGCTAGCGTACGGGCCGAAGTCTGATGTCGTAACTTGTAATGGATATGATATCAATGTAACACCCCAAACTAGGCGGATATTACAGTGCCGTGGACCCCCGACTGGGACCCACTAGGCGAATGTAAATGAATGAATTACACAGGGTAAATGTAGTACCGAACCACATTACAACAATAATTACTCCGATGAGGAGTTTCATACAACACATCCAGGATAATACAGAATACATGTATATTTTATATGGAGATAAAATATACAACACTGAGTGAAACGGAGTATCCAAATGAAAGTCTGCAGTGGAAAATAAAGGACAACAACATGAATAACTGAAAGATCGGGGCCCCCTACTAGTATCACTGGGACTCCTCGCCGTCAACATGTTATTCCCGTGCTTTTGCCTTACCATGACCTGAAAAACAAAATCCCCAGCCAGGGTCAGTTACACAGAACAACAATCCTCATGAGTTGAAAATACACAATCATGATATATCTTTAGTTATAAAATATCCTTAGTTATGAATTACGCTGAAGAGGAGTATCATAGTACGCCCGTAGTGTTCTGTGCAAGTGTACAAGACGGATGACCGGACACACCCGTCCTTGTACCTAATTAGTCTCACGGAGTTAATCTTTACCATGTGCACAACCCAATGTATCACTCCCAATACATGGCCATATCATGCCCGACTAAAAATTCCACACATCCGCACCCGGCCACGCAATATGAACCCAGAAGGTCATATGAACGAGAATGACCACAATGAATGTCAATGAATAATAATTCGACAAGTTCAAGAATGACTCACCGAGATGGAAATAACAGTGAAGTGATTGATAACTCAATGATGAATGAATTATGATTATGAATGAACAACAACAAAAGGAATGAATATCCTTTTAACCGAGTAAGAATTAACTTACACAACACCGGTGACAATTATCCTTCCAAGAACAACGTCCTAATTGAGATATCGGTCGCTCGAACAACCTTGAATAAATACAATTACAAACAATCCGTTCAATATACGAATCAAACATGAATATAACAAACTCAAAACGTCGATACGATTAAACCAAGTTCATTGGGGCATATATCGAACACTTTGTGGCCAACTTCGATTGATTATAACCAAACCTCAATAATACCAACATCAAATCCCCAAGAAGTGTTTCAAACCAACAAAACATCTTCAATACGATCAATAATCCATTATGAATATCCAAAATCGTGATTACAACGACAATTAATCGAAAACCCCCAAATCCAACTCAAAATTCAAAGTGTTCTTGAATAATCCTTCAATAATCCAATGAATAATCAAACATATCCATAATCATGCATATATCACTTCATACAACATGATCTTAACATCCAAAACATCATATCTCAACACAAATCGAAAATCCAAGAGGTTGATGAAAATTACCTTTGAAGATCCAAGCACTATGATCTAGAGAAATACGCGATAGATCGATGATCCGAGCTTCACAACCGAATGAAAATGATGAAAATCCAACACTCAAGTGATAGATGATGAAGATCCTCTCCCTCAAGCTCTCTCTCGAATGAAGGTGAAGAAATGGAGAAAATATCGATTGAAACGCGCAAAGAACTCAATTATAGGGCTGACTGATCGGTGTACCGCGGCCCAGGCCGAGTGTGCCGCGGCACAAACCAAAAATTTGCTCCCAGGGTTCGGCAGTGTGCTGTGGCCCGGCCGACATGTGCTGCAGCACAAGGTACAGACGCTGAATGGCCGAAAATGCTATACGAGTGTGCCACGGCCTAGGCCGAGTATGCCGCGGCACAAACCAAAAAATTGCTCCCAGGGCTTGGCAGTGTGCCGCGGCCCGGCTGACATGTGCCGCGGCACAAGGTACAGATGCTGAATGGCCGAAAATGCTATACGAGTGTGCCGCGGCCCGGACGGGAGTGCCGCGGCAGTGACTGGGCGGTGTGCCGCGGCCCACACCCCCCTTTGGTCCCAAAATGAAGAAAAATGACCCGGGAAGAGAATAAAGCAATAGGAATCGATATTTGGGAACCAATAACACGAAATGGAAGTACGGAAACCCCAAAACGGTGGTTCCAAGCAATGATTACAAGGATTTGCCCAACAAAACACGATTTGAACAATGAAGAGATTTGAAATGACATGAATACCAACGTCAACACCGACTAATGAATCAATTACCACAATCAAGATAATACTCTTGTCTCGATTCCCGAATAAGGTTGAAACAATGAACAATATCGATACACAACTCGAAGTTATACCGAACGGTGAACACGGATGAATGATTATTAACAAGTGAAAGATTACATAGTGACAATCATCGAACGAAATTACTGAATGATAATGACTGAATTACAACCGGGTATTACATACACCCCCCTTAAAAGAGTTTCGTCCTCGAAACTAAGGGTCAAACAACTCGGGATAACTCTCCTGCATGATATCCCCGATTTCCCAAGTAGCCTCTTCGACTCCGTGTCTAGACCACTGAATTTTAACCAAAGGGATCGCCTTATTCCTCAACTGTTTGATTCGCCGCTCTAAGACTCGTACGGGACGCTCCTCATACGAATGATTATCTGCAATCTCGATTTCATCGAACTGAAGTATGTGACTCGGGTCGGCAATGTACTTCCGTAGCTGGGAGACGTGAAACACATTATGAATTTGGCTCAACGCCGGAGGTAAGGCTAATCGATAAGCTAGCTCGCCTACTCGATCCAAAATCTCAAACGGTCCAATGAATCTCGGACTCAACTTTCCCCATTTTCCATAACGGAAATACCTCGACTTGGAGATACCTTGACCAACACGTGGTCACCTGCCTCGAACTCTAGTGGTCGATGACGATTATCTGCATATGATTTCTGTCGACTCTGAGCGGTCAACAAACGACTCCTGATCAAAGCTACCTTCTCACGGGCGGCTGTAAGCATATCAGGCTCGGTGCCAATGGATTCTTCTAAGTCATCCCAACACAAAGGAGATCGATAACGACGACCGTATAAGGCCTCGTAAGGTGCCATCTTAATGGAAGCATGCCAACTATTATTATACGTGAACTCGATCAATGGTAGTTGGGCTTCCCAAACGTCTTTTTAATCGAGGACGCATGCCCTCAACATGACCTCCAATGTCTGAATAGTCCTCTCTGATTGTCCGCCGGATTGAGGGTGAAAAGATGTGCTGAAATTAAGTTGAGTTCCCATAGAACGATGAACTAATTCCAAAAATGAGACATGAATCGCCTGTCACGATCAGAAACGATACTCTTAGGAGTACCGCGCAACCTTACTATTTCTTTGATGAATAACTGGGCAAGTCTCTCAGGACCCCACGTATCCTTAATCTCAAGGAAATTAGCTGATTTAGTTAAGCGGCCCACAATCACCCAGATCGTATTCATGCCATGACGACTCGTCGGCAAACTCGTGATAAAACCCATAGAAATGTCTTCCCACTTCCATTCTGGAATAGGGAGAGGTTTCAGCATACCCGCCGGTCGCTGATGTTCAATCTTGACTTGTTGACAGGTTAAGCATCTCGAAACAAATTCCGCGACTTCTCGCTTCATATTACTCCACCAGTAATTTTATTTCAAGTCCTTGTACATCTTGCTAGACCCCGGATGAACAGAATAAGGGGTAGCATGAGCTTCTCCCAAAATCGAGTCTTTCAACTCGTCAATTGCCGGTACACACAACCGATTCTTAAACCTCAAAAGTCCATCCTTGTAGACCACGAATCAGGGGCTTTCCCCTGAGCCACATCCTCATGGATGTGCAATAATGATGGGTCTGAACTCTGATTCTCTCGGATTGCCTCCTCAAGTGACGATGAAATCTCTAACATACAAAGCTGTCCCTGAACTCGCTGAAGCCTGATAAGTGTCAGTTTTGTACACTTATCCATGGTTTGTATCGATAAAATTCACCCATAATTGAGCTAGTCTTATCGTTTTTTGCTTTTAATTAATTAGTTTTAATAATTTTATTTTTATCGGATGATGATCGGGTTAAATAACTGATTTACTCAAGAAATAACATGTTTATTAAATATTCTCTTTGTTGAATTTTGATATATTCATGTTGTAGGGCTTTCCGAGATGAATTCGGCAGTCTTTCCGGATTCAAAATCAAAGTTATATATCAAAAGTTATCATCCGAAGAAGATCTGGGGCAAAAACGCAAAGTCTGAGAAAGTCTGGGCTGAAAACGTAACTATCAAAGCTTCAAGTGAGCAAATTTACGAAGCCACGTTACGGCTGTAATATCCGGATTTATTACAGTGTATTTCATCTGTATTCAAACCATGTATTATTCGGATTGGTGGTTTTGATTATTGGAGTATGATATTTCGTGCATTGATATCATTGTACATAAGTATAGAAACATGCAAAATTGCTCAAACAACCTCGTGATAGCGCACGCTAAGAATGTATCTTAACGCGCGCTATCGGGCTATTATTAGCGCACGCTATGCAGGTAGGAGTTGCGTGCGCTAAGGACTCAATTATTGAGCGGGACATGAAGCACATGCGCCAATGACATGGGTCCGGATAAGATTCTCGCGGACGAGCCCGGACAATTCTGAAGTCAACCATTATTAGCGCACGCTAAGGAATGCTTAGTAGCGTGCGCTAACTTGTTAAAATGCAGAATATTATAAATAGGACAACAACTCGTTTTGGCTTGCATTTTACTCGTTCCTTCTGCATTCTTGAGAGGCCAGAGAGCTGTGATATCCTCCTATACACTTAGAACACATCTTGTTGGTGTTTATATATTGGTTATTATTTGGGAATAATCATTGAAGTGGAATAGCACCTTGGAGTGGCATACAACCAACCGGAATTGGATTCTACCTTACGGTTCAGTGATTTTCATCATATTAAGGTATGTTCAATCTATCTCCAGGCTTAGATTTGGATTCTAACGATTTCGATGATCATGTTAACAAGATATGGATTTTCATAGATGAATTATCACGGAAGATTTCGTTGTTTCGATCATGGCGAGAACAGTTTACTGCTCAGCAGTAAACTGCCATGCACAGATAGCGCACGCTATGCTATGAATATTAACGTGCGCTATCGAGCACGAGTTAGCGTGCGCTACGTTTGGCACGTAACGTACGCTAGACCATCAGACGAGTCAGTCGGCTGGTCAGTGAAGTGCTGACCATGCATAGTTAGCGTACGCTAGGCTTTGTTGTTTGCTTGTGCTATCGGGCAGACTTAACGCACGCTACACAGAGTACTTAGCGTGCGCTAAGCAGTTCAGGCAGATTGCATTTTATGAACTTTTGGCCGTAAATCGAATTGTTAAACATTCGTACGACGTGAGATAAATCCTATACCATTTCTTTTGTTAAGGTTTGGTCTCGTTACGTGATTGATTGAGGAGGACGACCTTCGAGTGTTCATTTTCGTGGAAGTGTTGTTCTTGTCTTCAAATCGAGGCAAGTACTTTAATTGTTTTAAGTATTGTTGTTATACATATTGTCTTGCATGTATGTCGTTGTTGTATGTCCACCTCGTGTTGGTCCGACGGGATCATCGGGGGATCTATGCTAGCGTGCGCTGGATCATCTGATGGGTTTTTCCACCACGGGTTGATCCGATGAGATCATCGTGGGCTCTAGGCAGTGAACGCTGGATCGACGGAATTACCATGTGTATGTTATGATTTCATGTTGTGATTTTCAGTTGTGTATGTCATTTATGAGTTTCTCGTAGGAGAAGACTCGTTGGTATTTTGTCGTTTACGTTATTATTCTTCGTGAGATATGAATGGTATGTTGTGGTACTTGTACTAGCATCGTTGTGCTAACCCCTTCGGGGGTGAACATTTTGTTTGTGTTCAGGATCCAGGAGAGCGGGGAAACAACCACTGGAACTGTATGACGACGAGGGTGCAGAGTGATGTCCCGATCGAGTTTATTTATCTGTTGTTTATTCGTTATTTCAATAAGTACTCGAGTACGAAGTCAATTGTGATGGATTTGAATTTGGTGATGTATTATTGAGTTCTGTTGAACAATTGTACTATTTCTGTATTTGGTCAGAACTGTTGTACCGTAATTCCGTTATTTCCATTCGTTAGTACCTTTTAATACCTGTTCAATTCTTCAGCCTTGTAAATCCTTATGTAAAGGATTTACGGCGCTGTAATATCCCTGAATATATCGGGGGTGTTACAGAATATGGTATCGGAGCTAAGATTATGGATATCTTGGCCGTTGGGTTAAAATAGGGGTCATTTATGTCTTTTGAGGTAACCGGCCGTGAATGACATCACTGCACTGCCTACGTCTTCATGCGAACGGTGGTTGTAAGTTCATAAACTCTATCTCGTTCTTTACATATTGTGTCTCTTTATACTCGAATATTAGAACGATGTTGCTTCCTGTATATTGAGTATTTATGCTTACAGTATGTTGAGAGGCGGACGTGGACGTGGTCGCGGTCGTGGACGCGGACGAAGAAATGCTGAAAGGGAACCGTCGCCTTCTAACCAGCGATCATAGCTCAAAGTAGCCGCAACAATCTATTAATAACGAACCAGATCGTGCTGTACCAGATATCCTTCGTCAAGTGGTGAACCAGATGACTCAGTTCGCCCAGGTCGTGGATCGAATGCAAGTGGCGGTGGGACTACAGCAGGGAGAGAGACAACAAGGGATCCCAGACATGGGAAATCGAGGTGACCGGTGGCTGCAAGAGGTGGCGAAGATGCAACCACCCAAATTCGATGGTATTTCTGAGACTCCCACCTGGGATCATTGGTTGAAAGAACTGGAGAAAATCTTTGCCGGAATTAACTGCCCAGACGACCGGAGAGCCTCTATCGCTCAATATTTTCTGATAGGGGAAGCATCCGAATGGTGGGAAGCCATCCGGCCTGTAGACCACGATGCCGATTGGACAGAGTTTAGATTGATGATGGAAGCTCAGTATTGCCATTGTCCTGTGAGGGAAGCCAAAGTTCGGGAGTTTTTCTCCGCTCAGCCTTCTGACGTGCCAGTATCCCAGGCGATTAAGACGTTTAACCAACAGAAGTCCAGAGGTACATGTCCGGATTTGAATGTACCACACTCCGCCAATACCAGGATAAGGCATTGGCATATGAGATCAAGGAAGCAGCCATGGAGAAATTTACGGAAACCAAGAAACAGAAAGTATCTGGTACTTTTACAGAGCACAAAAACAGCGGGCTCCGTAAGGCCCAGTCATCCTTTCACTCTTTCAAGAAACATCCGCACCCAGTTAGGAGCGGAAAGAACTTCGGACCGACATCAACTATTACTGATGTTACCAGGAAATTCTTTAACTGCGCCCAGACGGGGCACTATCGACGGAATTGCCCCCTTCCTGCCGTGACTTGTTTTGATTGTGGACGAGAGGGACATCGGGCGGTGTTTTGTGAAGAGGCTGCAAAGTCTTTTAGAGCCCGTACACCACAAACACCCGTAAGGAGGCCAGATTCCACAGACGCAGAAAGTGTTCGATGCCTCGGAATTTTGGCCGCGGGGAGGCAGAGGACAATGGGACCGAAAGGGGACATCGAGTGCGGATCTGCTCCCCACGTGCATTTGAGATGAGAAGGACAGACGATCAGATGTCATTGCCGCATCGTGCACTCGGCCAGATCCTTTCCCATCCAGTTAGCGTTTTATTCGATACAGGAGCTACGCATTCTTTTATATCATTGTCTTGTGTAAATCGTTTGAATATTTCCGGTTTTCATACTTGTGAACCTTATGTTGTTGGTTTACCGAGTGGAGAGAGGATTGTCGGAAATTTAGAAACTAGAAATTTCCCTATATCATTTGGAGGCAGAGAGTGGCTCTCAAATCTGATCGTGATAGAAATGCAAGGAGACGACCTGATACTCGGAGACGATTGGCTTAATCGATATGGAGCAATTGTGAACTACCGAAGGAGGAATATCTCACTGATCGCTGACGATGGTTCCGAAATATTGTTCGAAGGGTGGAAACCGGGAAGCTCAGGAAAATTGATCAAGGCGATGAAAGCTGTCAGATTATTGAAACAGGGCTGTATCGGATACTGGTGTTATGCAATGAAGAAAGAAGACGAAATTGTGGAACTTTCATCCATTCCTGTTGTGAACGAATTCCCAGATGTATTTCCTGACGAGTTACCTGGACTACCTCCACGAAGGGATGTGGAATTTACCATTGAGCTGGAACCCGGAGCTACACCAATTTCTAAGGCGCCGTATCGTATGGCACCTACTGAGATGTACGAACTGAAGAAGCAGCTGGAGGAGTTACTGGACAAGGGCTATATTCAGCCAAGCGTTTCACCCTGGGGAGCGCCGGTTCTTTTCGTCCGAAAGAAGGATAGATCGCTCCGACTGTGTATTGACTATCGAGAGCTGAACAAGATGACGATTAAGACAAAGTATCCGTTGCCACGGATTGATGATCTGTTTGACCAGCTGCAAGGGGCAACAGTATTTTCTAAAATCGATCTGAGATCAGGATATCATCAGCTGAGGATTAAGGAATCTGATGTTCCGAAATCGGCGTTCAGAACTCGCTACAGGCATTATGAGTTTGTAGTAATGTCGTTTGGTCTCACTAACGTGCCTGCTGTATTTATGCAATTGATGAACCGTGTGTTCATTGAATTTTTGGATAAATTTGTGGTCGTGTTTATTGATGACATTCTGGTGTATTCTAAGAGCCCGGAAGAACATGCGCAACATTTGCGGATTATATTGGAACTTTTGAGAAACGAACAATTGTACGCCAAACTTTCTAAGTGTGAATTCTGGTTAAAGGAAGTAATGTTCCTCGGCCATGTGGTGTCAGCTAAAGGAGTCCGAGTAGATCCTCAGAAGATCGAAGCAATTATGGATTGGAAGCCTCCAAAGAACGTGAAAGAGGTCCAAAGCTTCTTGGGACTTGCTGGATACTATCGTCGATTCGTGGAAGGGTTTTCTAAAATCTCCCGCCCACTTACCCGACTCCTGCAGAAAAATCAAAAGTTTGAGTGGAATGAGTTGTGTCAGATTAGCTTTGATGAATTGAAGAAGAGATTGACGACGGCACCGATTCTATCACTTCCACAGGGAACTGGAGGATTTATAGTTTACTGATGATGCTTCAACCAAGGACTTGGGTGCGCGATGCGAGAATGATAAGGTGATCGCTTATGCGTCACGGCAGCTAAAACCTTATGAAGTGAATTACCCGACACATGATTTGGAGCTAGCGGCAGAGTTTTTGCTTTGAAGATCTGGAGGCATTATCTCAGACGGACTCACCGTCGATCTTTACGGATCATAAGAGTCTCAAGTACATATTCGATCGAAAGAGTTGAACATGCGGAAAAGAAGATGGTTAGAACCGATTAAGGACTATGACTTGGAGATTTTATATCATCCGTGCAAAGCGAATGTCTTGGCCGATGCACTTAGCCGCAAGCCCGTCTCTATTCGGATCGGAGACGCCGACATCCCAACTTAGCCTTCAACGAGAGATGATTCATGAAGGGATTGAAGTATGGTTACAAAGAGTCCAAGGACAATCATGCGTGATGGAGATAACTTCATCATTAACCAAGGAATCAAATCTAGACAGTGAGATGATCCTCTCGATGATTCGGTTACGTGATGAAGTGATCAAAGGAAAGGCCCCGGATTCATAATTCATGATGACGGAGTTTTGAGATTTCAGAACCGACTCTGCTCCCGATGATGATGTTCAAACAGACAATTATGAGGAAGCTCAGCCTCGCCTCTATTCTATCCACCCGGCACCAAGAAATGGATAAGGATTTGAAGCAGAATTTCTGGTGGGGCAACATGAAGAACGATGTAGCGGACTCTGTTTCGAAATGCTTGACTTGTCAGCAGGTTAAGATCGAGCATCAACGGCCTGCCGGAATGTTGAAGCCACTCCCGATTCCTGAATGGAAGTGGGAGGACATATCGATGGACTTTATCACTAATATGCCGAAAACCAGGACAGGAATGAACATGATTTGGGTGATAGTCGATAGTTTAACCAAATCAGCTCATTTTCTAGGCATTAAGGATACGTGGGGACCAGAGAGGTTGGCACGAGTATTTATTTCGGAGATAGTTCGATTGCATGGTACGCCGAAGACCATTGTTTCTGATCGAGACGGCCATTTTGTGTCTCACTTTTGGAAAGCAGTTCATAAGGCCTTGGGGACCGAATTGAACTTCAGTACAGCTTATCACCCGCAGACTGACGGACAATCTGAGAGAACTATACAAACGGTGGAACATATGCTAAGGGCCTGTGCCTTAGATTGGTCAAACGATTGGGAAATTCATCTACCGTTGATTGAATTTACCTACAACAATAGTTGGCATGCTTCCATTAAGATGGCACCGTTTGAGGCATTATACGGAAGGAGATGCAGATCGCCCCTATGCTGGGACAATTCGTCAGACTTGATAGGAACAGAACCAGAGTTGATCGTGCAGACTCGAGAGAAGATAGACTTGATTCGTGAAAGGCTGTTGACCGCCCAGAGTCGCCAGAAATCTTACGCAGACGTACGCCGTCGCCCATTGGAGTTCAGTACTGGAGATCACGTACTTTTGAAGGTTTCTCCTACTCGGGGAATCTTTCGTTTCGGAATGAAAGGAAAGCTGAGTCCGAGATATATCGGACCATTTGAGATCCTCGAGAGAGTTGGGGAGTTGGCATACAGATTGGCATTGCCGCCGTCGTTGTGCCATGTTCATAACGTGTTCCACGTATCCCGCCACGAGATATATACCGGATCCCCATATCATTGATTTCGGCGAGATCGAAGTCGCGCAGGATGGGACGTTTGAAGAAAGACCGGTCAAGATACTCGAGAGTCGAGTTAAGCAGCTGAGGAACAAACCAATCGTTTTGGTCAAAGTTCAGTGGTCGCATCACGGAATGGAAGAAGCCACCTGGGAAACGGAAGCTGATATGAAGTCTAGATATCCCGAGTTATTTTCGCCTTGAGTTTCGGGACGAAACTCCTTTTTAGTAGGAGAGTATGTAATATCCGGATTTATTACAGTGTATTTCATCTGTATTCAAACCATGTATTATTCGGATTGGTGGTTTTGATTATTGGAGTATGATATTTCGTGCATTGATATCATTGTACATAAGTATAGAAACATGCAAAATTGCTCAAACAACCTCGTGATAGCGCACGCTAAGAATGTATCTTAACGCGCGCTATCGGCCGTTATTAGCGCACGCTATGCAGTAGGAGTTGCGTGCGCTAAGGACTCAATTATTGAGCGGACAATGAGCACATGCGCCGGGTCATGGGTCCGGATAAGATTCTCGGACGAGCCCGACAATTCTGAAGTCAACCATTATTAGCGCACGCTAAGGAATGCTTAGTAGCGTGCGCTAACTTGTTAAAATGCAGAATATTATAAATAGGACAACAACTCGTTTTGGCTTGCATTTTACTCGTTCCTTCTGCATTCTTGAGAGGCCAGAGAGCTGTGATATCCTCCTATACACTTACAACACATCTTGTTGGTGTTTATATATTGGTTATCATTTGGGAATAATCATTGAAGTGGAATAGCACCTTGGAGTGTCATACAACCAACCGAAATTGGATTCTACCTTACGGTTCAGTGATTTTCATCATATTAAGGTATGTTCAATCTATCTCCAGGCTTAGATTTGGATTCTAACGATTTCGATGATCATGTTAACAAGATATGGATTTTCATAGATGAATTATCCAAAGTAAATCATGTTTGGAATGTTGTGATGATTAAGCTTTAAGTACCTTGATTATATTCATCATGATTCGAATCTTATTACACTGAATATGTAAAGAGAAGCTTCTATCATTGGTAATTCGAATCTAGTAGATGACTTCATAATAATCATGGACTTGACTTTAACAATCATTATGGTTGGATAAATCTAAAGGATTGATCATGGAAAGATTTATCTAGCATAGATGGAACGTTTAACAACTTCAGCAGGATAATATTGGTTGATATAAAGGTGTTGATATCAACCGTTAAGATTTTCGAATTGTCGTATGAAGATTTGTAGTCGAAATGGAATATGATTTTATAATGGTATGCATATCCTCGAATCCGAAGTCGTTGTTATCCATAAGATCATTCATAAACGTATGTACATTACATTCATGGAAGTAACATGAATTATCACGGAAGATTTCGTTGTTTCGATCATGGCGAGAACAGTTTACTGCTCAGCAGTAAACTGCCATGCACAGATAGCGCACGCTATGCTATGAATATTAACGTGCGCTATCGAGCACGAGTTAGCGTGCGCTATGTTTGGTACGTAACGTATGCTAGACCATTAGACGAGTCAGTCGGCTGGTCAGTGAAGTGCTGACCATGCATAGTTAGCGTACGCTAGGCTTTGTTGTTTGCGTGCGCTATCGGGCAGACTTAACGCACGCTACACAGAGTACTTAGCGTGCGCTAAGCAGTTCAGGCAGATTGCATTTTATGAACTTTTGGCCGTAAATCGAATTGTTAAACATTTGTACGACGTGAGATAAATCCTATATCATTTTTTTTGTTAAGGTTTGGTCTCGTTACGTGATTGATTGAGGAGGACGACCTTCGAGTCTTCATTTTCGTGGAAGTGTTGTTCTTGTCTTCAAATCGAGGCAAGTACTTTAATTGTTTTATGTATTGTTGTTATACATATTGTCGTGCATGTATGTCGTTGTTGTATGTCCACCTCGTGTTGGTCCGACGGGATCATCGGGGGATCTATGCTAGCGTGCGCTGGATCATCGAACGGGTTTTTCCACCACGGGTTGATCCAACGGGATCATCGTGGGTTCTAGGCAGTGAACGCTGGATCGACGGAATTACCATGTGTATGTTATGATATCATGTTGTGATTATCAGTTGTGTATGTCATTTATGAGTTTCTCGTAGGAGAAGACTCGTTGGTATTTTGTCGTTTACGTTATTATTCTTCGTGAGATATGAATGGTATGTTGTGGTACTTGTACTAGCATCGTTGTGCTAACCCCTTCGGGGGTGAACATTTTGTTTGTGTTCAGGATCCAGGAGAGCGGGGAAACAACCACTGGAACTGTATGACGACGAGGGTGCAGAGTGATGTCCCGACCGGGTTTATTTATTTGTTGTTTATTCGTTATTTCAATAAGTACTCGAGTACGAAGTCAATTGTGATGGATTTGAATTTGGTGATGTATTATTGAGTTCTGTTGAACAATTGTACTATTTCTGTATTTGGTCAGAACTGTTGTACCGTAATTCTGTTATTTCCATTCGTTAGTACCTTTTAATACCTGTTCAATTCTTCAGCCTTGTAAATCCTTATGTAAAGGATTTACGACGCTGTAATATCCCTGAATATATCGGGGGTGTTACAACGGCCGTAACATTCAGGAGTTACGGCCGTAAGTCACCCTAGTTACGGCCGTAACTCCTGAATGTTACGGCCGTAACTCTTGACAGATTGTTATGATTTGTCTAATTTTTTATACTTTTTGTGTATTATTGAGGGGATGGCTGGCAATGATCCGATCTAATGTAATAATGCTGGACTTTTGGAGCTATTATATGACTTTAGGTGTATAAATAGACCCCTTAGATCCTTCATCATTCATCATTCATTTTATAATTTTCCATTTTTTGTAAACTTTTCTTTTTGTGTGAAGAACACACTTGTGTTCTAGAGTGATATTTGTAAGTGTGGTATAGCATATGTTGTTCAGAGAGTTTATTGTATCTATCTCATTTATCTACTAAGGGAGTTAGCATCAATTCTTTCTCTTGATTCAACTAATAATGACCACCAAAGCTTGTAATATGTGTAATAAACCCTTCATGGGCTAAGTTACCTTTAGTTGGGATTATAAACAAGGTTAGTCATGTTATTTATGTTTGTATAAAAGATCTATTGTGAATTACTTATTATTGTGTGTGATTTTCATTGTTTTAACAATCTTTATTTATTTGGCCAATAAATGACGATATTTATGGTCTTCATATGTTTCGAAAGAAAATATATTTGATTAGATCAAATGATCTTCACTCTAAGTTGTTCTAGGGGATAGAAATATACCTCTAGTCCTTAGATGATTCTTTGAGTTATTTTCATAAATCCTAATGCTATGTATTGAAGCCAATCAACATAGAAATATAGTGGATTGATTCAATATGTAAGGGGCGTTTTATAGTTCGAAAGAAAAACCGTCTTTTTAAGGAAAATCGAATCTTCACAACATAATAAGTAAATTCATTTTATGATCTCCTATACATCTTTTATAACTAATGACGAACTAAGTTTGTAATCCCAACTATTTTATTTTATCGTTAATCAATCTATTATTATTGCAATCTTTTTATTTCCTTAAAATATTAGAACTATTATTGCATTTACTTTGCAACAATTAAACCAAACTCTTTAAATTGTGTGTTTCACTCATCTTAGTATCTATAAAAATAGACTAATAGTGTATAATTCAAATTATAACCAAACTTCCTTGTGGGATCGATAAACCGGACTCAAAAAGTCCACTTTACTACTTACGATATCGTGCACTTGCGATAGTTACACTAAAAACGTGTCAAGTTTTTGGCGCCGTTGCCGGGAAAGTATAAGTTATATTTGAAAAATTACATTATTAACTATTGTTATAAATATAACTTTTTCTTTGTTGTAGATTCTCTTGTCTATGCAAAGGACGTACAATCGTGATTTAGTTTCACTAGATCCCGAGATCGAAGCCACATTCAGAAGAAGGTGAAGAGAACAAAAGAAAAACATTATTTCTTCACCATCAATGGCGGACGAACTAAATCCACGTATTCCCCAAGGAAATGATAACGAAAGAATTCCTCCGGTGGGGGGAATACCTAATGTTCAAAACATTCAACAATATCCTATTGTGCCGGAAATAGATGAAGACAACATGCTCTTTGAGGAATTCATGAACCCCCCATCTTTGAGCGTTCAATTAAGTGTAATCTATCCACCATTTGGAGTGGACAATTTTCAAATTCGCCCAGATGTCATCAATCTCTTCTCCAACAACAACTCATTCTATGGAAGAACCGACGAAAATCCATATCTCCATATTAACCGTTTTGTGGAGATTTGTGGAAATTTCAAATATCCAAATGTAAATGACGAGGCAATCAAAATGAGACTTTTCGTGCACACTTTGAAGGACAGAGCAAGAGAGTGGCTAGATACTTTGCCACCACGAAGCATAACAAATTGGCCCGAATTTGTCCAAAAATTCACCACTAAATACTTTCCACCAATAAAAGTGGCGAAATTCAAATACGAAATCTCTACATTTCGTCAACAAGATTCAGAATCATTCCACGAAGCATGGGAGAGATACAAAGATATGCTACGAAAATGTCCTAACCATGGTTTCAATTTGGGAGCACAAGTCAATTACTTCTATTCTGGAATTTTACCTTCATGCCGAGCCAATGTCGATTCATCATCAAATGGCTCACTCGGCAACAAAACTATGAAAGAGGCTTATAATCTTTTTGAGGTTATAAGTGAACAAAGTGCAAGATGGCCAGACAAAAATATCCAAAAGAAACCAAATGGTGTTTTTGAAGTGGATTCTTATTCACTTATGTTGGCAAAAATTGAAGCTCTATCAAAGAAAGTCGAGGAAATGTCTTTTTCAACTCCTCAATATGTGAAGACGGTGCAAACTCCAGAAGTTTCAGCTTTTTCATGTGAAATTTATGGAGCAACTCACAACAGCACTATCTGTCCCTTAGTGCAACAAGAGAAGTCAACACCACCACCAGAACAAGTGGCGTATGCTCAGAATTTCCAAAGGCAAGCATACAATCCTTACGGGCCAACATACAATCTAGGGTACAAAAATCATCCAAATTTTTCTTATGCAAACAACAACAATGTATTGAATCCAACACATCAAGAAAAGAAGCCCGGATGGGAAGAAGCAATCACGAAGCTAGCTGAACAACAACTGAAGTATCAACAACGAAATGATGCTTCAATTAAAAATCTGGAGACACAAGTTGGCCAAATGGCCAAAATACTTTCAGAAAGATCTCATGGCATGTTACCTAGCAATACCGAGGTAAATCCAAGGGAAAATGTCCAAGCTATCACAACAAGAAGTGGAGTGCAGTTGCCCGAAATTTCTATGGAAAATCATCTGGAAAAACAAAAAAATAAACAAAATCAAGAATCAGAAAAAGAATCTAATACAGGACCTTCATCTCAAAAAGGTCCAATTGTTACAAAATCTTATGTTCCACCTATCCCATTTCTTCAATGGTTGAAGAATCACAAGCTCGATGCTCAATTCGGAAAATTCTTGGAAATTTTCAAAAAGCTACACATCAACATTCCTTTCGCCGATGCTCTAGCACAAATGCCAAGCTATGCCAAATTTATGAATGATATTCTTTCCAACAAACGAAGGCTTGAAGAATACGAAACTGTCATGCTAACAGAGGGATGTAGCGCAATACTACAAAAGAAGTGGCCACCCAAGGTAAAAGATCCGGGAACTTTCACAATCCCGTGTACAATTGGTGAAGTGAATTTTGGCAAAGCTCTTTGTGATTTAGGGGCAAGTATCAACTTGATGCCCCTGTCAATTTTCAACAAATTGAACTTGGGAGAAGCAAAAGCAACAACAGTTTCACTACAATTAGCCGATAGGTCAATCAAATATCCACGTGGGATAATTGAAGATGTGCTTGTCAAAGTTGATAAATTCATATTTCCAGCAGATTTTATCATCATCGACATGGAAGAAGATCAGGATATTCCCATTATTTTGGGACGACCATTTCTCACAACCGTACATGCTCTTATTGACGTCTATGAAGGAAAGCTAATTCTCAGAGTGGAAGACGAACATGTCATCTTCGATGTCCTAAAAACTTTGAATCAACCCTCAACAGATGAGTATTGTCTAAGAATAGACGCAATAGAAGCCATGGTGGACAAATCTTTAGAGAAAATTCTATCCAAAGATCCTCTTGAGACATGTATAGCAAATTCTCTAACCAGCATGGAAGAAGAATATCACTTGGCTGAAACAGTTAACTATCTAGAAGCACTACCACCCTTAAGAAGGCATTCACATTTTGAAGAATTGGGGACAAGCTCCGCTAAACCCCTCCCTTCTTTACAAGAAGCTCCAATACTTGATCTCAAACCTCTACCCACACATTTGAGATACGCTTACTTGGGCATTTCCTCTACACTTCCGGTCATCATATCTAACATATTGACCAAACTTGAAGAAGGGAAATTACTAAGGGTATTGAGGAATCACAAAAGAGCAATTGGATGGACTATTGCAGACATTAGAGGAATAAGCCCCTCTATATGCACTCACAAAATTTTGATGGAAGATGACTGCAAACCTTCAATTGAGCATCAACGACATTTGAATCTAAACATGAAGGAAATTGTGAAGGCAGAGATTCTTAAATTACTTGATGCAGGAATCATTTATCCAATCTCAGATAGTCCATGGGTGAGCCCTGTACATATGGTGTCCAAAAAGAGTGGAATCACAATCATAGAGAACGAGCACAATGAACTTATACCAACACGACCCATCACAGGATGGAGAATGTGCATTGATTACAGGAAGCTCAACAAAACTACCAGAAAAGATCATTTTCCACTCCCATTTATTGATCAAATGCTCGATAGATTGGCGGGACATTCTTACTACTATTTTCTCGATGGCTATTCAGGGTACAACCAAATCGCAATAGCCCCAGAAGACCAAGAGAAAACAACATTCACATGCCCTTATGGAACATTTGCCTATAGAAGAATCCCATTCGGATTGTGCAATGCTCCAGCCACATTTCAAAGATGCATGATGTCAATATTCTCAGACATGGTTGAAAAATTCATTGAAGTTTTCATGGACGATTTCTCGGTTTTCGGAGATTCATTTGATAAATGCCTAAATCACTTAGGCATGGTCTTGGAAAGATGTGAAGACACAAATCTAGTTCTCAATTGGGAGAAATGTCACTTCATGGTCCAGGAAGGAATCGTACTTTGCCATAGAATCTCACAACATGGAATTGAAGTCGATAAGGCAAAGATCCAAGTGATTGCAAAACTTCCTCCACCAATTTCGGTGAAAGGAGTAAGGAGTTTTCTCGGACATGCAGGATTCTATCGGAGGTTTATAAAAGATTTCTCAAAAATAGCAAAACCTCTCTGTTCTTTGCTTGAGAAAGATACACCATTCCTTTTCACAAATGAATGCCACGTGGCCTTTGCAACTTTGAAGGATAAACTTACATCAGCTCCAATCATCATTTCTCCAGATTGGACTATTCCTTTCATTTTGAAGTGCGATGCAAGTGATTATGCCGTAGGGGCCGTACTGGAACAGAAGAAGGACAAAATGATGCAAGTGATCCATTATGCTAGCAGGACTATGAATGATGCTCAACTGAACTACACAACAACTGAAAAAGAGATGCTTGCAGTAGTTTGTCTTTGACAAATTTCGATCCTACTTATTAGGATCAAAGGTCATAGTCTACACTGATCATTCAGCTTTGAAATATTTAATGACAAAGCAAGATGCAAAGTCAAGGCTAATCCGATGGGTTCTACTTATGCAAGAATTCGACATAAAAATCAGAGACAGAAAGGGAACAGAAAACCAAGTGGCGGATCATCTCTCTAGACTCGACCAAAACAATGCTCAAGAGAAGGAAATAAATGAAGTATTTCCGGATGAACAACTGTTCCAAATCTCTAATATCCAGGAAAAACAAAATGCACCATGGTATGCTGACATCGTTAATTTCCTTGTTAGTGGAATAATTCACCCAAATTTTTCCCATCATCAAAAGAAAAAATTCTTCTTCGAGTTGAAATACTATTACTGGGAAGATCCTCTATTGTTCAGACGAGGACCTGATCAAATCATCCGTAGATGCATACCGGAAGAAGAAATGGAGATGGTATTAGAAAGATGTTATTCCTCTCACTATGGAGGACATTTTGGGGGTTCAAAAACAACAGCAAAAATTCTTGAAGCAGGATTCTATTGGCCCACTCCGTTCAACGATGCACATATACTTGTCTCGAAGTGTGACCGGTGCCAAAGACATGGAAACATGTCAAAAAGAAATGAAATGCCAATGAATTTTATCCTTGAAATTGAAATCTTCGGAATTTGGGGAATTGATTTCATGGGACCCTTTCCATCATCGTTCTCTAATGAATACATCCTTGTAGTTGTGGACTACGTATCTAAATGGGTGGAGGCTGTTGCATTACCAACAAACGAAGCTAAGGTCGTGGTAAATTTTCTAAAGAAAAATATATTCACTCGCTTCGGAACTCCGAGAGTTATTATCAGTGATGGCGGATCTCATTTCTGCAATCACCAGGTTAAGGCTCTATTGACCAAATTCGGAGTAAAATACTGTGTCGCTACCTCTTATCACCCACAAACCAGTAGACAATTCGAGGTTTCCAATCGTGAACTGAAACGTATACTTGAGATGACAGTCGACTCATCTCGGAAAGATTGATCGAAAAAGCTGGATGATGCGCTCTGGGCTTACAGAACAGCTTATAAGACACCGATAGGCATGTCTCCATTTTGTCTGGTATTTGGAAAAGCCTATCACCTGCCAGTAGAACTTGAACATCGAGCCTTTTGGGCTATAAAAAAATTAAACTTTGACGAACAGTTGGCTGGAAAGAAAAGATTGCTGTAGTTAAATGAGTTGGATGAAATCCGACTCGACTCATATGAAAATGCCAAAATCTACAAAGAAAAAACAAAAAGATGGCATGACAGCAGAATTCTAAGAAGAGATTTTAAAACAAGAGACCAAGTTCTGCTTTTTAATGCACGACTTCGTCTGTTTCCGGGTAAGCTGCGATCACGATGGACGGGGCCTTACACGATCAAAGAGGTGTTTTCTCATGGAGCTGTGGAGATTTATAATACAACCGACGGGAGTTTCAAAGTAAATGGCCAACGGTTAAAGCCATATCTGGGAGGAGAATTCTCGACAGCAAAGTCAATCATAATGCTGGAAATACCTAATTAATCTGACGAGAAGTCAATCTAAGGACGTTAAACAAAGCGCTTATTGGGAGGCAACCCAATCTCTATTATTTCGCAAATAAGTTTGGGGGTAACACGGAAGGATTCAACAACAAGAGCAAGGATCAGATCGTTCATAAAATCCAGGGAGTCTTTATTTCATTATTCTCACACATATAATAATTATAATTTTCTAAAAAACCAAATTAAAAACTAAAAAAAAATATATATATATATATATATATATATATATATATATATATATATATATATATACGGCCGTATCCAAAATAATACGGCCGTAAGTAGTATCATGATTTTAACGAATGGTTTATACGGCCGTAACTCCTACATGTTACGGCCGTATCTTAAAACAAGTTCCAAAAAAAAAATGAAAGGATGATAGGGCCGTAAGTCTGCAAAGATACGGCCGTAACTTAACGTCCTGCAAAAAAAAAAATGAATGCATCATACGGCCGTAACTTGGGGATGTTACGGCCATAACTTCGCGTCTGTATAAAAAAAAAACCGGACTTAACACATTCACAAATCAGAACAAAACACAAGTGGCCGGCAGTGCAAATTTTTTTTTCCCCACTCAATCCCTACTTTCTAAAAACTCAAATTCCTCAATACAATTCATTATCTTATCAACATTAACACATAATCATCAGGTTCTCTTTCAATTCTTGTTTCAATTGATATATTTCTGAGTTTAAGTTTTTTTTTTGGTTTTTCACTTCATATTTGTTTTTCGATTCTTATTTCCGTATGATTCGTTTATTAAATCATGTTTAGTTGTTAGTATTGTCGATATTTGTGTGGTAATTCGATTCATTGATTTGTGATGACTTTGTGGGTTTGAGTATGAATGAAAAAAACTTGTTAAAAAACTATGAACTCAAGGTATCCGACGAAATGCCACAACGAAAATCTTTGATTTTTTTTTTATGTTTTTATTAGTTTTGCTTGATGATTATAGTCGTGTGATGAAAAGGAATTTGATTTTGTTTAATTTCAGGAATGGCACTGAAGAAATCATCAAAAGGAAAAGAAAAGGTCGGTTCGTCATCTCAAGGTCCGACACCACCGCAAAGAAATTAAAACACAAAGTGCATTAAAGAAAGATTGTTCAATCTTGATGATTTCATTGTCGATGCGGATAGAGACACAATCACTAGCCCCTTCATCCAAAAATTCATAGATAACAGCTGGGAAAAGTTCGTGTAATATCCTAGAATTTCACTATGAATTTTTCGCATTATTTTATCTGGGATGTACTGTACAGAGTGGGACCGACACGATATGAGCGGATAATTTTGGAAACCGTGACAGTCGTGCCAGTATGTCATCGAGGTTATTTTGATTCTAGGATATTACATGCTTGGTGTGTTTTTCGATGTCGGATATACCGTATGAGTATTTGTATGATTGCCGTACTTGGTCGACAGTTGTAATTGAGGATATCATGCATCAGATGTATCGTATGGAAATGTTATCGGAACGAGTATATGTATTCGGTATGTCGCGTGTATGTGTTCGGTTTATTGAGACGACAGACAGGGGCGGAAATGGCTAAGTATGGAAGCCATTACGTACGTTATGTGTTGAAGCTTACGTACGTTAAATTGGTAGAGTTACGTACGTTATACAGGACGTGTTACGTACGTAACACGACCATTGTACTGTAGCAAGTCAACGTACGTATTACGTACGCAACGGAATACGTGTTACGTACGTTACGGAGTAGCCGGTCGAGTTGTGGCCGAGATGACCTGTAGTGGCCGAGCATGGTCGGCAGTGACTCGCAGGGATGGCCGATCACGGTCGGCAGTGACTCGCTGGGGGCTAGGACTGGCCGATTACGTACGTAGGCAGTGGCCGGTTACGGCCGTAATGGCCGATTACGTACGTAAGGGAGCTGCCGGTTACGTACGTAAGGGTGCCGAACAAACCGACAAGGTTAGCCGCGGCCGGCTCGTGCGTAAGGACCCGCCGGTTACGTAATCGCCGGCAGTCTCGGCTATATAAGGCACAGACCGAGTCACCCTTATCATTTTCCATTTTTCTTCGTTCCTTCCGCGATTTCTTCAGCAAATATGATGGTTTTGAGTAGAATCAACTTATAACAACATGTTTTGGAAGTTGGAATCATGGATTAACATCATCCTCCACCCGGATCGAAGGTAAGAACACAAGAACTTTGGTTTTTGGATGTTTTTGAGGTTTCTTGGTGTTTTGGCCGATTTGCTCCATTTTGATTCAGATTATTGGTAGAACTTGATTGTATACTCATAATCATTCAATAATCTTGAAGTTTTGTGGAACAAATTCGAGTATTTCTTCGTTAAAATGATTAAATTGGATTATGCCTTCAAAGTGTTCGATGAAATGCCTCAATGAGTTGAACTTGGGAAATTCCATACGTTTTCGTATGAATGATGGTTGAATTGATATTGTTGTGATGATTCTTGGTATTTACGAGAATTTTGTTAAGGGAAGATAATGAATTGGTGATCAAATGATTCGATTATGTTGTTATGATTATGGAATCGTAATATTCTCGATGTTCTTGGTAGTTTGTTGCGATTCGTGATGTTATGAGAAGTATATATGTTGAAGACATCGTTAGGACCATTGAACACCGAATTTCGGCTTGTGTTTGTATTGTTAAGAGTTGATACGGGTTGGTTTCATATGATCGAGATATCATTGAACCATCGAGTTTGATTAGTTGGTAATTTCGGTTGTTGATTGTTATTGAACGTATCGTTAATCGATTATTGCATTTGGTTGCGTTTAGTGATCGTTGAAGTTAACCGTTGTGCTGCGGAGCTTGTAGACGAAGACGACAGGATTGATAGTGGCTTCGTCGAATTGGTATCAAGGCAAGTTATGCTTGCTCAGTTCATAATGTTAATAAATGATTTCGTTTTCATTTCATTTATGATTCATATAGCAATGGTATTATGGAATATATGAATTGTCGGAATGGTGGTATGTAAGATAAATCATAATGTATATGATTTTAAGGATGTCTAGTGGAAATGGGAACGTGAATTATAATTTGGTCTATTGCATGAGAAGTTGGATATCAAGGATTAGTTATCGTGTCGATGTTTAACTCGGGATGGTGGTTTGGTATTAGTTATGGACTGTACATCATTTTGGATTGTCGGATAAACCGTGTATTCGTTCAGGGCGGTTGGTCGTGGAAAGGTTGGCGTCTCCAGCTTGAGGTAAATTAATATTGTTAGATTATGATAATCATCATGTTGCATTATTGCATGTGTGTGTTGATATTTCATGTGGTGAGTGTGTACCATCGTTTGTTGCGTTTTGTGAAGTGCTCTTTCTTGAGCCGTAATCTGTGGGGCCGATGTGTAGGGGGTAAAACCTGTATGGTACCCGAATGGAAATGTGTTAGGGGATCAGACCTAAATGGCACCTATGTCCGGAGTATTCCTGAGTAGATGCTTCCGTGACCCTCGGCTGTTTTTTTTTTTGGGGAAAAGTCAATTGCATAAATAAAATAAGAGTGGCCAAGAGAGGCTGGCCAATACCCGACAACCATATGGAATGGTGCACCAAACAACGAACAAAGAGCAAAAGAAGGAAAACTAAGCCTACGAACAAATGGCTACCAAAGCTACAAAGCCTAGAAAGATACAAACAAAAGAGGAACTACCAAGCTATCCTCCAAATACGACGAAGAGCCACAGTAGATAGAGAACGAGCTGGCCATCTATGAGAGATAATATCACGAACAAGACCTATCCCCTGGAAAGTAACCGAATGAGGATCTCGACGGCTCTGGCCAAACCTCCTCTCGTTCCTCTCCTGCCAAATCAAATAGACCAACGCAGCAAGAAGAATACGGTAAGCCACGTTGACCACGTGCTTACCTCTCCACCTTCTAGCAGCCCACAATACCCCCGAGCTCCACACAGAATGGGGCCAACGAAAGCGAACGGCCCTCCTAGCAATAGAAATACACCTCCTAGAATAAGGGCACTGAAAGAAAAGGTGGGAGTGCGTCTCTACCGCCATTCCACAAAGAACACAAATCCCATCAATATGCTGAAGCCAAGGCTTATCCATAGTCGATAACCGCTCCTGAAGTGACCCTCGGCTGTTGCCTTGGGAGTTTATGTGATATTGTCCGGAGTATTCCTGAGTAGATGCTTCCGTGACCCTTGGCTGCTGCCTTGGGAGTTTATGTGCTATTATTATATGCATTGTTGAGTATGCTGTGGACTACTATCTGACGGAATACGACATTGTGGTCGTGTCGTTCTTTCATGATCGAGTTATTGTTGCCCTCTTGGTAAATCTTCTGATCCTTGTTGGATATGCGTTTCTTCGAGATCTGTTGTCATGTTGTATGGTGACATATCTGGAGTCAGATACGTTCTGATCGTTCATGTGTAGGATTTTCGGGACGGGCACGTGTAGCATATGTTGGTTTCGACCTCTTACTGAACCGTGCACACGAGACGTACTTCGTGAGGCTGATTAGGTACGAGACCAGACGTGTATTGATCAATAACCGTGGTTGGCTTGTACACGGACACATGTCCGGATCGAGCGTATTGTGACGTCCATCTTGAGTCTTATTGATTGGTCGTTCACAGTCCATGTATAATTGGATCTGTTTGATATTCGGATTGTCTTTGAAACCCCGTATATATGATTTGCTTATGGTTGACGATTTTATTCTCTCGTGTATCTGTCGCCATTGAACCTTTACTAATCTCGTTCGGGGTTACCATATCGATGGTCAACTCATTGATATCGATGCTTTGTAAATCTCGTTCGGAGTTCACCCTGTCATTGGTAATCTCGTTCGTTATTGATCCTTATTGATTCCGTTTGGGAGTTGTCTCACCGTTTGTATTCTTGGTTATTAGTCCTTGATTGATGTTATTGGAGTTTACCGTATCATTGGTATTCCCGGTTGTTGGTCCTTATTGATCTTGCTAGAGTTTACTGTGTCGTCAGTATTCTCGGCTATTGACCTTTTATTTTTCTCATTTAAGTTTATCGTACCGTTGGTAATTCTGGTTGTCGACTCTTATTGACCTTGTTAGAGTTTACCGTGTCGTTGGTATTCTCTGTTATTGACTCTTCATTGATCCTTACCGTGTCGTCGGTATTCTCGGTTATTGATTCTTCGTTGATCCTTACCGTGTCATCGGTATTCTCGGTTGTCGAACTTTTATTGATCTTGTTGGGATTTGCCGTATTGTCGGTATTCTCGGTTATGGATTCTTCCTTGATCTTGTTGGAGTTACCATACCATGGCATTCTCGTTCGTGGTTGATCCCTTTGTCGATCTTGTGTGGAAATATCATGTCATTGATATTTCCGTTGTGATGCATTAATTGTTTATCATTATTGACTGTGTCAACATTCGTGTTTTGCATTGATATTCGGGACTTGCTATTGTCTCGGAACAGTTGGATTACAGGTGTGCCATGTGATATCGGTTTTATCAGGATTGGGATTCGATTGTGCGACCCAGCCGGCAGAGTTAGTCTTGACCAGATTATTCTATACTCGAGATATGTTTCTGTTTGGAAATCTTGGTAGTGTTTCGGATACAGTACAGGTGATTACTTTTGAATTCCTTCATTACTTAAGGACACGAGGCGTGGGTTATGGTAAGATTTGATTGTTATGGTTGTGACAGGTTGGTAAGGTTACTTCGGTGAGATCATATTGGAAATGTTCTTACTCTGTAGATTACATTGATATGTAATTGTTTTTGTGATGTGATCGTTATCATTGTTGAGTATTATGGCTGACCCCGTCGTGGGATTTATCTTTTAGGTACTCGGAGTTCGATCTAGTAGCGGTCGTGAAGGGATGAGCTTTCCGGTGATACTGGCTATGGCGTAGTTGTTGGGATTCGAGTGTTCTTTCTGGTTTTTATAATTCCGCTGCAAATGTATTTAATTATGTTTTTATCCGCTGCGTGTGTATATTTAAAGTGGCTTTCGGTATTCTTCGAACTATGTTTTTATCCGCTGCGTGTGTGTGTGTGTGTACTTTCAAAGGGCTTTTTGACATTTTTAAACGTTTGCAAAAATGATTTTAGCCTTGTGGGTTCCAATGTGGGGCCCACGGCGCTGTAATATTCCCGGTCGGTTTTGGGGGTGTTACAGAAGATGGTATCAGAGCTTGGGTTTCGTAAAACCCGGGCGTGTGTGTTATGTGGCTCTACCGGTGCGGTAGTAGCGTGACTTTTGAAAATGATTTTTTTGACTTTTGGGTCAAACCGATTTTGGAGGTTTCAAAATTTTTGAAATATTTTCAAATTATTGTATTTGCGATGCCGGTGTGTTGAGACTTTTTATGGGAGTCGTATGCTGGTATCACGGAAGATCATCGACTTCACGGACCTGTAAGTGTGTTCTTTCGATTATTTCGCTTTGATGATGATTATTTGAGTATGGTGTCGTGATTTTGAGATATTTTGGCATTGAGATACGGATTGTGACAGGATTTTGAGTTTCGAGGACGAAACTTATTTAAGTGGGTAGATATGTAATATCCTAGAATTTCACTATGAATTTTTCGCATTATTTTATCTGGGATGTACTGTACAGAGTGGGACCGACACGATATGAGCGGATAATTTTGGAAACCGTGACAGTCGTGCCAGTATGTCATCGAGGTTATTTTGATTCTAGGATATAACATGCTTGGTGTGTTTTTCGATGTCGGATATACCGTATGAGTATTTATATGATTGCCGTACTTGGTCGACAGTTGTAATTGAGGATATCGTGCATCAGATGTATCGTATGGAAATGTTATCGGAACGAGTATATGTATTCGGTATGTCCGCGTGTATGTGTTCGGCTTATTGAGATGACAGACAGGGGCGGAAATGGCTAAGTATGGAAGCCATTACGTACGTAATGTGTTGAAGCTTACGTACGTTAAATTGGTAGAGTTACGTACGTTATGGCCGAGACATTACGTACGTAACATGGGAATCAGACGATCGAGTCGTGGTCGGCAGGTGGGACCCTGTGTCGGCAACTTTCGGCGGAGGATGTTGACAGGTGAGTCAACGTACGTGTTACGTACGTTATACAGGCGATGTTACGACGTAACACGACCATCAGATCAGAGCAAGTCAACGTACGTATTACGTACGCAACGGAATACGTGTTACGTACGTTACGGAGTAGCCGGTCGAGTTGTGGCCGAGATGACCTGTAGTGGCCGAGCATGGTCGGCAGTGACTCGCAGGGATGGCCGATCACGGTCGGCAGTGACTCGCTGGGGGCTAGGACTGGCCGATTACGTACGTAGGCAGTGGCCGGTTACGGCCGTAATGGCCGATTACGTACGTAAGGGAGCTGCCGGTTACGTACGTAAGGGTGCCGAACAAACTGGACAGAAGGTTAGGCCGCGGCCGGCTACGTACGTAAGGACCCGCCGGTTACGTACGTAACTGGCCGGCAGGTCTCGGCCTATATAAGGCCTGGACCGAGTCACCCTTATCATTTTCCATTTTTCTTCGTTCCTTCCGCGATTTCTTCAGCAAATATGATGGTTTTGAGTAGAATCAACTTATAACAACATGTTTTGGAAGTTGGAATCATGGATTAACATCATCCTCCACCCGGATCGAAGGTAAGAACACAAGAACTTTGGTTTTTGGATGTTCTTGAGGTTTCTTGGTGTTTTGGCCGATTTGCTCCATTTTGATTCAGATTATTGGTAGAACTTGATTGTATACTCGTAATCATTCAATAATCTTGAAGTTTTGTGGAACAAATTCGAGTATTTCTTCGTTAAAATGATTAAATTGGATTATGCCTTCAAAGTGTTCGATGAAATGCCTCAATGAGTTGAACTTGGGAAATTCCATACGTTTTCGTATGAATGATGGTTGAATTGATATTGTTGTGATGATTCTTGGTATTTACGAGAATTTTGTTAAGGGAAGATAATGAATTGGTGATCAAATGATTCGATTATGTTGTTATGATTATGGAATCGTAATATTCTCGATGTTCTTGGTAGTTTGTTGCGATTCGTGATGTTATGAGAAGTATATATGTTGAAGACATCGTTAGGACCATTGAACACCGAATTTCGGCTTGTGTTTGTATTGTTAAGAGTTGATACGGGTTGGTTTCATATGATCGAGATATCATTGAACCATCGAGTTTGATTAGTTGGTAATTTCGGTTGTTGATTGTTATTGAACGTATCGTTAATCGATTATTGCATTAGGTTGCGTTTAGTGATCGTTGAAGTTAACCGTTGTGTTGCGGAGCTTGTAGACGAAGACGACAGGATTGATAGTGGCTTCGTCGAATTGGTATCAAGGCAAGTTATGCTTGCTCAGTTCATAATGTTAATAAATGATTTCGTTTTCATTTCATTTATGATTCATATAGCAATGGTATTATGGAATATATGAATTGTCGGAATGGTGGTATGTAAGATAAATCATAATGTATATGATTTTAAGGATGTCTAGTGGAAATGGGAACGTGAATTATAATTTGGTCTGTTGCATGAGAAGTTGGATATCAAGGATTAGTTATCGTGTCGATATTTAACTCGGGATGGTGGTTTGGTATTAGTTATGGACTGTACATCATTTTGGATTGTCGGATAAACCGTGTATTCGTTCAGGGCGGTTGGTCGTGGAAAGGTTGGCGTCTCCAGCTTGAGGTAAATTAATATTGTTAGATTATGATAATCATCATGTTGCATTATTGCATGTGTGTGTTGATATTTCATGTGGTGAGTGTGTACCATCGTTTGTTGCGTTTTGTGAAGTGCTCTTTCTTGAGCCGTAATCTGTGGGGCCGATGTGTAGGGGGTAAAACCTGTATGGTACCCGAATGGAAATGTGTTAGGGGATCAGACCTAAATGGCAGCTATGTCCGGAGTATTCCTGAGTAGATGCTTCCGTGACCCTCGGCTGTTGCCTTGGGAGTTTATGTGATATTATCCGGAGTATTCCTGAGTAGATGCTTCCGTGACCCTTGGCCGCTGCCTTGGGAGTTTATGTGCTATTATTATATGCATTGTTGAGTATGCTGTGGACTACTATCTGACGGAATACGACATTGTGGTCGTGTCGTTCTTTCATGATCGAGTTATTGTTGCCCTCTTGGTAAATCTTCTGATCCTTGTTGGATATGCGTTTCTTCGAGATTTGGTGTCATGTTGTATGGTGACATATATGGAGTCAGATACGTTCTGATCGTTCATGTGTAGGATTTTCGGGACGGGCACGTGTAGCATATGTTGGTTTCGACCTCTTACTGAACCGTGCACACGAGACGTACTTCGTGAGGCTGATTAGGTACGATACCAGACGTGTATTGATCAATAACCGTGGTTGGCTTGTACACGGACACATGTCCGGATCGAGCGTATTGTGACGTCCATCTTGAGTCTTATTGATTGGTCGTTCACAGTCCATGTATAATTGGATCTGTTTGATATTTGGATTGTCTTTGAAACCCCGTATATATGATTTGCTTATGGTTGACGATTTTATTCTCTCGTGTATCTGTCGCCATTGAACCTTTACTAATCTCGTTCGGGGTTACCATATCGATGGTCAACTCATTGATATCGATGCTTTGTAAATCTCGTTCGGAGTTCACCCTGTCATTGGTAATCTCGTTCGTTATTGATCCTTATTGATTCCGTTTGGGAGTTGTCTCACCGTTTGTATTCTTGGTTATTAGTCCTTGATTGATGTTATTGGAGTTTACCGTATCATTGGTATTCCCGGTTGTTGGTCCTTATTGATCTTGCTAGAGTTTACTGTGTCGTCAGTATTCTCGGCTATTGACCTTTTATTTTTCTCATTTAAGTTTATCGTACCGTTGGTAATTCTGGTTGTCGACTCTTATTGACCTTGTTAGAGTTTACCGTGTCGTTGGTATTCTCTGTTATTGACTCTTCATTGATCCTTACCGTGTCGTCGGTATTCTCGGTTATTGATTCTTCGTTGATCCTTACCGTGTCATCGGTATTCTCGGTTGTCGAACTTTTATTGATCTTGTTGGGATTTTCCGTATTGTCAGTATTCTCGGTTATGGATTCTTCCTTGATCTTGTTGGAGTTACCATACCATGGCATTCTCGTTCGTGGTTGATCCCTTTGTCGATCTTGTGTGGAAATATCATGTCATTGATATTTCCGCCAGATGCATTAATTGTTTATCATTATCGATCGTGTCAACATTCGTGTTTTGCATTGATATTCGGGACTTGCTATTGTCTCGAACGGTTGGATTACAGGTGTGCCATGTGATATCGGTTTTATCAGGATTGGGATTCGATTGTGCGACCCAGCCGGCAGAGTTAGTCTTGACCAGATTATTCTATACTCGAGATATGTTTCTGTTTGGAAATCTTGGTAGTGTTTCGGATACAGTACAGGTGATTACTTTTGAATTCCTTCATTACTTAAGGACACGAGGCGTGGGTTATGGTAAGATTTGATTGTTATGGTTGTGACAGGTTGGTAAGGTTACTTCGGTGAGATCATATTGGAAATGTTCTTACTCTGTAGATTACATTGATATGTAATTGTTTTTGTGATGTGATCGTTATCATTGTTGAGTATTATGGCTGACCCCGTCGTGGGATTTATCTTTTAGGTACTCGGAGTTCGATCTAGTAGCGGTCGTGAAGGGATGAGCTTTCCGGTGATACTGGCTATGGCGTAGTTGTTGGGATTCGAGTGTTCTTTCTGGTTTTTATAATTCCGCTGCAAATGTATTTAATTATGTTTTTATCCGCTGCGTGTGTATATTTAAAGTGGCTTTCGGTATTCTTCGAACTATGTTTTTATCCGCTGCGTGTGTGTGTGTGTGTACTTTCAAAGGGCTTTTTGACATTTTTAAACGTTTGCAAAAATGATTTTAGCCTTGTGGGTTCCAATGTGGGGCCCACGGCGCTGTAATATTCCCGGTCGGTTTTGGGGGTGTTACAGAAGATGGTATCAGAGCTTGGGTTTCGTAAAACCCGGGCGTGTGTGTTATGTGGCTCTACCGGTGCGGTAGTAGCGTGACTTTTGAAAATGATTTTCTGACTTTTGGGTCAAACCGATTTTGGAGGTTTCAAAATTTTTGAAATATTTTCAAATTATTGTATTTGCGATGCCTGTGTGTTGAGACTTTTTATGGGAGTCGTATGCTGGTATCACGGAAGATCATCGACTTCACGGACCTGTAAGTGTGTTCTTTCAGTTATTTCAGTTTTGATGATGATTATTTGAGTATGGTGTCGTGATTTTGAGATATTTTGGCATTGAGATACGGATTGTGACAGGATTTTGAGTTTCGAGGACGAAACTTATTTAAGTGGGTAGATATGTAATATCCTAGAATTTCACTATGAATTTTTCGCATTATTTTATCTGGGATGTACTGTACAGAGTGGGACCGACACGATATGAGCGGATAATTTTGGAAACCGTGACAGTCGTGCCAGTATGTCATCGAGGTTATTTTGATTCTAGGATATAACATGCTTGGTGTGTTTTTCGATGTCGGATATACCGTATGAGTATTTATATGATTGCCGTACTTGGTCGACAGTTGTAATTGAGGATATCGTGCATCAGATGTATCGTATGGAAATGTTATCGGAACGAGTATATGTATTCGGTATGTCCGCGTGTATGTGTTCGGCTTATTGAGATGACAGACAGGGGCGTAAATGGCTAAGTATGGAAGCCATTACGTACGTAATGTGTAGAAGCTTACGTACGTTAAATTGGTAGAGTTACGTACGTTATGGCTGAGACATTACGTACGTAACATGGGAATCAGACGATCGAGTCGTGGTCGGCAGGTGGGACCCTGTGTCGGCAACTTTCGGCGGAGGATGTTGACAGGTGAGTCAACGTCGTGTTACGTGCGTTATACGGGGCGTGTTACGTGCGTAACACCACCATCAGATCGTAGCAAGTCAACGTCGTATTACGTGCGCAGCGGAATACGTGTTACGTGCGTTACGGAGTAGCCGGTCGAGTTGTGGCCGAGATGACCTGTAGTGGCCGAGCATGGTCGCGGTGACTCGCGAGGATGGCGATCACGGTCGCAGTGACTTCCAGGGGCTAGGATCGCCGATTACGTACGTAGGCGGTGGCGATTACGGCCGTAATGGCCGATTACGTACGTAAGGGAGCCGCCACATGACGTAAGGGTGCCAACAAACCGGACAAGGTTAGCCGCGGCGGCTATGTGCGTAAGGACCCGCCGGTTACGTACGTAATCGCGGGCAGTGTCTCGGCTATATAAGGCACTGGACCGAGTCACCCTTATCATTTTCCATTTTTCTTCGTTCCTTCCGCGATTTCTTGACAAATATGATGGTTTTGAGTAGAATCAACTTATAACAACATGTTTTGGAAGTTGGAATCATGGATTAACATCATCTTCCACCGGATCGAAGGTAAGAACACAAGAACTTTGGTTTTGGATGTTCTTGAGGTTTCTTGGTGTTTTGGCGATTTGCTCCATTTTGATTGATTATTGGTAGAACTTGATTGTATACTCGTAATCATTCAATAATCTTGAAGTTTTGTGGAACAAATTCGAGTATTTCTTCGTTAAAATGATTAAATTGGATTATGCCTTCAAAGTGTTCGATGAAATGCCTCAATGAGTTGAACTTGGGAAATTCCATACGTTTTCGTATGAATGATGGTTGAATTGATATTGTTGTGATGATTCTTGGTATTTACGAGAATTTTGTTAAGGGAAGATAATGAATTGGTGATCAAATGATTCGATTATGTTGTTATGATTATGGAATCGTAATATTCTCGATGTTCTTGGTAGTTTGTTGCGATTCGTGATGTTATGAGAAGTATATATGTTGAAGACATCGTTAGGACCATTGAACACCGAATTTCGGCTTGTGTTTGTACTGTAAAGAGTTGATACAGGTTGGTTTCATATGATCGAGATATCATTGAACCATCGAGTTTGATTAGTTGGTCATTTCGGTTGTTGATTGTTATTGAACGTATCGTTAATCGATTATTGCATTAGGTTGCGTTTAGTGATCGTTGAAGTTAACCGTTGTGCTGCGGAGCTTGTAGACGAAGACGACAGGATTGATAGTGGCTTCGTCGAATTGGTATCAAGGCAAGTTATGCTTGCTCAGTTCATAATGTTAATAAATGATTTCGTTTTCATTTCATTTATGATTCATATAGCAATGGTATTATGGAATATATGAATTGTCGGAATGGTGGTATGTAAGATAAATCATAATGTATATGATTTTAAGGATGTCTAGTGGAAATGGGAACGTGAATTATAATTTGGTCTATTGCATGAGAAGTTGGATATCAAGGATTAGTTATCGTGTCGATGTTTAACTCGGGATGGTGGTTTGGTATTAGTTATGGACTGTACATCATTTTGGATTGTCGGATAAACCGTGTATTCGTTCAGGGCGGTTGGTCGTGGAAAGGTTGGCGTCTCCAGCTTGAGGTAAATTAATATTGTTAGATTATGATAATCATCATGTTGCATTATTGCATGTGTGTGTTGATATTTCATGTGGTGAGTGTGTACCATCGTTTGTTGCGTTTTGTGAAGTGCTCTTTCTTGAGCCGTAATCTGTGGGGCCGATGTGTTTGGGGTAAAACCTGTATGGTACCCGAATGGAAATGTGTTAGGGGATAAGACCTAAATGGCACCTATGTCCGGAGTATTCCTGAGTAGATGCTTCCGTGACCCTCGGCTGTTGCCTTGGGAGTTTATGTGATATTGTCCGGAGTATTCCTGAGTAGATGCTTCCGTGACCCTTGGCTGCTACCTTGGGAGTTTATGTCCTATTATTATATGCATTGTTGAGCATGTTGGGTACTACTGTCTGACGGAATACGACATTGTGGTCGTGTCGTTCTTTCATGATCGAGTTATTGTTGCCCTCTTAGTAAATCTTCTGATCCTTGTTGGATATGCATTTCTTCGAGATCTGTTGTCATGTTGTATCGTGACATATCTGGAGTCAGATACGTTCTGATCGTTCATGTGTAGGATTTTCGGGACGGGCACGTGTAGCATATGTTGGTTTCAACCTCATACTGAACCGTGCACACGAGACATACTTCGTGAGGCTGATTAGGTACGAGACCAGACGTGTATTGATCAATACCCGTGGTTGGCTTGTACACGGACACATGTCCGGATCGAGCGTATCGTGACGTCCATCTTGAGTCTTATTGATTGGTCGTTCACAGTCCATGTATAATTGGATCTGTTTGATATTCGGATTGTCTTTGAAACCCCGTATATATGATTTGCTTATGGTTGACGATTTTATTCTCTCGTGTATCTGTCGCCATTGAACCTTTACTAATCTCGTTCGGGGTTACCATATCGATGGTCAACTCATTGATATCGATCCTTTGCAAATCTCGTTTGTAGTTCACCCTGTCATTGGTAATCTCGTTCGTTATTGATCCTTATTGATTCTGTTTGGGAGTTGTCTCACCGTTGGTATTCTGGGTTATTAGTCCTTGATTGATGTTATTGGAGTTTACCGTATCGTTGGTATTCCCGGTTGTTGGTCCTTATTGATCTTGCTAGAGTTTACTGTGTCGTCAGTATTCTCGGCTATTGACCCTTTATTTTTCTCATTTAAGTTTATCGTACCGTTGGTAATTCTGGTTGTCGACTCTTATTGACCTTGTTAGAGTTTACCGTGTCGTTGGTATTCTCTGTTATTGACTCTTCATTGATCCTTACCGTGTCGTCGGTATTCTCGGTTATTGATTCTTCGTTGATCCTTACCGTGTCATCAGTATTCTCGGTTGTCGAACTTTTATTGATCTTGTTGGGATTTGCCGTATTGTCGGTATTCTCGGTTATGGATTCTTCCTTGATCTTGTTGGAGTTACCATACCATGGCATTCTCGTTCGTGGTTGATCCCTTTGTCGATCTTGTGTGGAAATATCATGTCATTGATATTTCCGTTGATGCATTAATTGTTTATCATTATTGATGTCAACATTCGTATTTTGCATTGATATTCGGGACTTGCTATTGTCTCTAACAGTTGGATTCTGGTGTGCCATGTGATATCTGTTTTATCAGGATTGGGATTCGATTGTGCGACCCAGCCGGCAGAGTTAGTCTTGACCAGATTATTCTATACTCGAGATATGTTTCTGTTTGGAAATCTTGGTAGTGTTTCGGATACAGTACAGGTGATTACTTTTGAATTCCTTCATTACTTAAGGACACGAGGCGTAGGTTATGGTAAGATTTGATTGTTATGGTTGTGACAGGTTGGTAAGGTTACTTCGGTGAGATCATATTGGAAATGTTCTTACTCTGTAGATTACATTGATATGTAATTGTTTTTGTGATGTGATCGTTATCATTATTGAGTATTATGGCTGACCCCGTCGTGGGCTTTATCTTTTAGGTACTCGGAGTTCGAGCTAGTAGCGGTCGTGAAGGGATGAGCTTTCCGGTGATACTGGCTATGGCGTAGTTGTTGGGATTCGAGTGTTCTTTCTGGTTTTTATAATTCCGCTGCAAATGTATTTAATTATGTTTTTATCCGCTGCGTGTGTATATTTAAAGTGGCTTTCGGTATTCTTTGAACTATGTTTTTATCCGCTGCGTGTGTGTGTGTACTTTCAAAGGGCTTTTTGACATTTTTAAACGTTTGCGAAAATGATTTTAGCCTTGTGGGTTCCAATGTGGGGCCCACGGCGCTGTAATATTCCCGGTCGGTTTTGGGGGTGTTACAGTTCGTTTCTGATCTCCCAAATGGTAACCCGACCTTGACCCTAAACTTTTACAATTCTTTCAACAAGTCCATTGGGCAAGTAGGGTCGCCTACTTATCATCAGACTACTGTGAATGGGAAATCGATTAATTTTTCACCGGATGTCATTAACAAGTATTTGGGGGTTAATTGTACTAACGCGGTTGACATTTCTATCTTACCTAATGAAGAGGTGCCGGATGATAGAATTTTACGCTGGGCGTTAGTGAGCGAGCTGCATGATAGTATTGGGATGATCAAACCCCGATACAACCAGGCGAACTTAATGGATGATGCTTGGTACTTATGGATGTGGGCAGCCGGGAGTATTTACCCGACCTCGACTCTGATGACGGTTTCCATTGGCCACCTGCGAGGTTTATTTGCTATCCGGCGAGGGGTAAAAATGGATTTGGGTACTCACATTTACACTACTATTTGTCACTATGCCGGCATGGTCCCGACTAGGCAGAAGATGTCATACCCCTGCCTTATCACTGGTATTTGCAGGAGCCAGAGAGTAAAAATTTCGGTGGAGGTGATATATTAACACATGGGGATCGACTGAACGGCCGGAGTAGTATTTTTCGAAGTACTCAGTTGAGGAGCAAACGGGCACGTTTGGAACCCGAAGAGGATAGTAGCCACGAGGAGGAAGAAGAGGCCGAGGAGGATGACGGTGATGACTTGATGCCTTTTGAGGAAAATTTGCTTGAAAGAGTTCGGGGATTAGAAACATCCCAGGCTGAAATTTTGAGAAATTAGAATGAAATAATCGAGCGTCAATTAGAAATGGAGAAGTGCTTTGAAAAGCTTTTCCGTTTTCTAAACATCCCTGACGACACACCTGGAGGATCACAAAGCTAAAATTTCAGGGAGTTTTCTGTTTCTCGCTTGCTTTTATTTTTTTTAAAAAACTCGGGACAGTTTTACTTATAAATTTTGATGGTGTTTTCGTACTTGTGTGTTTATTTTGTGGTTTTTGAACTATGATGTTTATTTTGATTTTGATTGTGGTATGTTTTGATTAGTGTATTGTGTGGTGTGTTTTTATTATTTGGCATTGATTAGGTTTAGTGAATATATATATATATATATATATATATATATTATTTTGATTTATGAGATTTCTAGATCTGGCCATAACACCAATAAATTAGCTATATACAAGTTTCTAAAATCGTTTTAACCGGTGAAAAAATTATATATTCCAAAAATTTTTTTTGAGCCTTAATCTCTCTTTCCAAGCCTTGTAATTATCATATAAAATCGAGTCATTGGTTACCTTGAGAAAAGAAGAATCAATTGGTTGATGAAAAATAGAACTGAAATTTACTTAATTTGTGGAGTTTTTGATTTTTCATGCTTAAACTAAGAAATGATTTTCTGCAAAAATTCTATTCCCTAAAAAAAAAAAGGAGTCATTGGTGAAAAGAGCTACACGTTAGCAAATAACGGTGTGAAAGCTATCATCTAAAAAAAAATGACGAAAAGGAGAAGTGTTGAGCAGCAAAAACTGCCTAATTTTGGAAGTCTTAAATTTTGCGAAAAATAAAGGACTAACCATTGTTCGTGCGTAGCTGCCGTCTCAGAAAAATTGGTGAAAAGAGCTACACGTTAGCAAATAACGGTGTGAAAGCTATCACCTTTTTACGAAAAAAATAATGAGATAGAAATTGTGTTAGTGAAAAGAGCTACACGTTAGCAAATAACGGTGTGAAAGCTATCACTAAAAGGGATGTAGTTTATGAGCAGATTTGAATTAATTAGCAGCTGAATTTCAATACACTCAATTTTGTGAAAATCACAATATTTGATGACGCCAATAAAATTCTTCTCATTATTGAGTCGAAAAATAAACGAGTGATCAAGAGCAACCATTGAAGGGAGTCGTGTGTATCACGAGTGGGAAAGTAATAATCAGCCTTTTGGGGGGAAAACCTTGCATTTTGGAATTATAAAATAAAAACCGTGTTTTGACTTCAAAATCATTTGTAGATTTATTTTGAATCTTGATTCATTTATATCTACTGTATAAGCTGGTTGTTGTGTATTAATGGCATTTTGATCTCCTTTTCTCTTTTTATATTTTAATTTTTGTGTGTATTATTAGTTTTGTGTCTTATTTTTATTTTTATTTTTGGAGTGATTAATAAAGAGTCTTGCTCGGGACTAGCAAGAATTCAAGTTTGGGGGTGTGATAAGTGTCAGTTTTGTACACTTATCCATGGTTTGTATCGATAAAATTCACCCATAATTGAGCTAGTCTTCTCGTTTTTTGCTTTTAATTAATTAGTTTTAATAATTTTATTTTTATCGGATGATGATCGGATTAAATAACTGATTTACTCATGAAATAACATGTTTATTAAATATTCTCTTTGTTGAATTTTGATATATTCATGTTGTAGGGCTTTCTGAGAAGAATTCGGCAGTCTTTCCGGATTCAAAATCAGAGTTATATGTCAAAAGTTATCATCCGAAGAAGATCTGGGGCAAAAACGCAAAGTTTGAGAAATTCTGGGCTGAAAACGTAACTATCAATGATTCAAGTGAGCAAATTTACGAAGCCACGTTACGGCCGTAACATTCAGGAGTTACAGCCGTAAGTCACCCTAGTTACGGCCGTAACTCCTGAATGTTATGGCCGTAACTCTTGACAGATTGTTATGATTTGTCTAATTTTTTATGCTTTTTGTGTATTATTGAGGGGATGGTTGGCATTGATCCGATCTGATGTAATAATGCTGGAGTTTTGGAGCTATTAGATGACTTTAGGTGTATAAATAGACCCCTTAGATCCTTCATCATTCATCATTCATCTTATAATTTTCCATTTTTTGTAAACTTTTCTTTTTGTGTGAAGAACACACTTGTGTTCTTGAGTGATATTTGTAAGTATGGTATAGCATATATTGTTCAGAGAGTTTATTGCTTCTATCTCTTTTATCTACTAAGGGAGTTAGGATCAATTCTTTCTCTTGATTCAACTAATAATGACCACCAAAGCTTGTAATATGTATAATAAACCCTTCATGGGCTAAGTTACCTTTAGTTGGGATTATAAACAAGGTTAGTCATGTTATTTATGTTTGTATAAAAGATCTATTGTGAATTACTTATTATTGTGTGTGATTTTCATTGTTTTAACAATCTTTATTTATTTGGCCAATAAATGACGATATTTATGGTCTTCATATGTTTCGAAAGAAAATATGTTTGATTAGATCAAATGATATACACTCTAAGTTGTTCTAGGGGATAAAAATATACCTCTAGTCCTTAGATGATTCTTTGAGTTATTTTCATAAATCCTAATGCTATGTATTGAAACCAATCAACATAGAAATATAGTGGATTGATTCAATATGTAAGGGGCGTTTTATAGTTCGAAAGAGAAATCGCCTTTTTAAGGAAAATCGAATCTACATAACATAATAAGTAAATTCATTTTATGATCTCCTATACATCTTTTATAACTAATGATGAACTAAGTTTGTAATCCCAACTATTTTATTTTATCGTTAATCAATCTATTATTATTGCAATCTTTTTATTTCCTTAAAATATTAGAACTATTATTGCATTTACTTTGCAACAATTAAACCAAACTCTTTAAATTGTGTGTTTCACTCATCTTAGTATCTATAAAAATAGACTAATAGTGTATAATTCAAATTATAACCAAACTTCCTTGTGGGATCGATAAACCGGACTCAAAAAGTCCGCTTTACTACTTGATACGATATCGTGCACTTGCGATAGTTACACTAAAAATGTGTCAAAGCCAGACCTCGATCTCGGGTCTAAGGAATTCCTGCTGAAGCTCCTTCTGGACTCTTAAACGAGCAAGCATCTGCTCCTGAAAGGACTTACGACTCAAGGCGTCAGCGACAACGTTTGCCTTCCCCGGGTGGTAAAGGATCTCGATATTATAATCTTTGATTAGTTCCAACCACCGCCTATGTCGCATATTTAACTCCTTCTGAGTAAATATATACTTCAAACTCTTGTGATCGGTTAAAATCTGACAGGTGACGCCATAAAGGTAATGACGCCAGATTTTCAAAGCGAACACCATGGCTGCAAGCTCCAGGTCGTGGGTTGGATAATTAATCTCGTAAGGTCTCAATTGCCGTGAAGCATAGGCAATAAACTTCCCATTCTGCATGAGCACACATCCGAGACCCTGTCCGGATGCATCACTATAAACCACAAATCCTTCCGTCCCTTGCGGCAAGGAAAGTACAGGTGCTGACATTAACCGACTCTTGAGCTCCTCAAAACTCCGTTGACACGCGTCGGACCACGTGTATTTCTTATCCTTTTGCAAAAGGTTCGCCAAGGGTTGAGCGATTTTAGAAAATCCTTCCACAAACCGCCGATAATAACAGGCTAATCCGAGAAAGCTTCGGATTTCCTTAACATTGTTCGGAGGTAACCAATCTTGGATAGTCTCTGTCTTATGAGGATCAACACGCACTCCATCTGATGAAATTACATGTCCGAGAAAAGTCACTTCGGACATCTAGAATTCACATTTGGAAACTTTCCATAAAGTTGCTCTCGTCTTAACACGTCGAGAACCTGATGAAGATGAACCTCGTGATCCTCTCGGTTACGAGAATAAATCAGAATGTCATCGATGAAGACAACAACAAACTGATCCAAAAAGTCGATGAAAACCCGATTCATTAACTCTATGAATACCGCAGGTGCATTAGTTAGCCCAAACGGCATAACTACGAACTCATAATGACCATAGCGTGTACGAAACGCTGTCCTAGCGATATCCGACTCTTGAATTCGCAACAGATGATATCCAGATCTTAGGTCGATCTTGGAAAATATTGAAGCTCCATGAAGTTGATCTAAGAGATCATCAATACGGGGTGTGGATACTTAATCTTGATCGTCACCCAGTTCAATTCCCGGTAATCAATACACAAGCGGAACGAACCATCCTTCTTCTTGACAAACAACACTGGTGCTCCCCACGAAGACGCACTCGGACGGATATAACCTCTCTCGAACAACTCCTCAAGTTGGTTCTTCAACTCCTGCATTACGGTCGAGGCCATCCGGTATGGTGCCTTCGATATCGGGGACGTACTGGGCTCCAACTCCATCGCGAATTCCACATCACTCTGTGGGGGTAAAACAGGTAGCTCGTCTGGGAGTACATCGTCAAATGATAACAATGATACTACGAATGGTTGAAAAACTCGATTGCTTTAGAATAGTCAATCGATGACAATGATATAATCAATGATTGAATAACTCGATTGCCTTAGTACGACCAATCAATGAAAATGATACAATGAATGATTGAACAACTCGATTGCCTTAGAACGGCCAATCGAGGAAAATGATACAATGAATGATTGAACCTTCGATTGAGTAATTACTGCTACCATCATATTGATGATACTACCGGAACAACGGGGATCACCTCCCTGAAGCACACATTCAACCCCAACGACGAAAATGATAGTGACTAAACGTTTACGATCACTGAGGATGGTATCATGACGATCCATCTAATTAACACCCAATATTAAATCGTCCTAGGTAAGTCTACCACGATTAGGTCCACCAACCAATCGTGGTAATTAAGCTTAATTCGGTATGATTTCCGAAAATTCTTCCATCACCAGGTAGACCGATGGTAAGAGGTCCACAAGCAATAGGATTATCCAATTTAAGTCTATTCAAACATGATTCGAAAATGAATGAATGTGGTGCACCAGTATCAAAAGGTACTCACACGTTGAAATAAAATTACAAGTATACCTGAGATCATTCGGGCCACCGGATCGTCGATCCTCTTCATCACATGAACCCGGGAATTGCCGGCCCCCGAACCGGACGCTCCCGTCAGATAAATATGAGCTCCGCCTGAATTTGCCTCCATTGTCTTAAACGACGCTGGCAGAGTAGTCTGATTCTGAATCGCTGATTGCTTCGGGGCCTGAGATGCCGCCGGAGCCGACTTGGAGTCCTTTCTGCAAAAACGGGCCTTATGCCCAAAATTCCCACAATTATGGCACGTGATAGACGGTTTCAGACACTTAGTGCTGTAATGACCCGGCGCTCCACAGTTGAAACAGGTGATGGCCGAACTGGCCGCTCGGGATTGAGATCCCGCACGATTATGCGCCGTAGGAGGTCGCTCAGAAACGATAGGACCCGTACGAGGCTTCTTGAAGGTTGACTGACCGCCTCCGGATTGATTACGCTTCGTTGATTTCTTGCTGACAGATGAAGGTTGTTGTTCAGCAATTTCCTTAGCAGCAGGCTCATACGGGAGAGTTCTCTCGATTAATCCGGTCAGAGTGGCGCAATGATGATTAAGCAATTGCATATGGGTCATCATGACTTGCATAAAAGCGAGTGGATCGACCCGAACATCTTCCGATCGAGCTGAGTCCTGGGTACGACTTTCTGACGGTGAGTGATTATTCCTCGGGTTCCGGCCCGCACCACGTCCTCTCCCCGTGCATTCCCTGACAGCTCTCTCCATACTGAAGTAGGAAGGTCGCATGATAATCATAGATCCCGTATGAGTACCGCATTATGATTTACGTCATAAAATGATGAAAATGAGCATATGCGCTATAACACAGTGATTACATGAATGATTAACTGAGGTGACATGATTATCTAATGAAATTATTGAAATGATAATCTTGAACAAATTAACAAGATTAATGATATGATCTTCCAGATCAACAACTGAGTAATGACATGAATTAAGTGATTAATGAGTTAACATGATCGTCCTGATCATCAACTGTGTAATGAAATAAATTGAGTGATTAATGAATTAATATGATCAACATGATTAAAATGAAAATGATGTTTGAGGATTGCTAACTAGTAAATTATGAATGAATGATTATTGCCAGAAATTATACCATGGTGTTAGAAGTCTTACAGTTCTTTCGGTCTGATTGGCTCGGCATCTGCACAGGTCACACGTGACGCGAAAGTCTAATGATACTAGTCCGATGACGATAATTTCAAATGAGACATGACTCGGAAGGTAGTATTCAAAACCACGCTCCGATACCAACTCTGTAAGACCCTGAACTAGGCGGATATTACAGTGCCGTGGACCCCCGACTGGGACCCACTAGGCGAATGAAAATGAATGAATTACACAGGGTAAATGTAGTACCGAACCACATTACAACAATAATTACTCCGATGAGGAGTTTCATACAACACATCCAGGATAATACAAAATACATGTATATTTTATATGGAGATAAAATATACAACACTGAGTGAAACGGAGTATCCAAATGAAAGTCTACAGCGGAAAATAAAGGACAACAACATGAATAACTGAAAGATCGGGACCCCCTACTAGTATCACTGGGACTCCTCACCATTAACATGCTATTCCCATGCTTTTGCCTTACCATGACCTGAAAAACAAAATCCCCAGCCGAGGTCAGTTACACAGAACAACAATCCTCAAGAGTTGAAAATACACAATCATGATATATCTTTAGTTATAGAATATCCTTAGTTATGAATTACGCTGAAGAGGAGTATCATAGTACGCCCGTAGTGTTCTGTGCAAGTGTCCAAGACGGATGACCGGACACACCCGTCCTTGTACCTAATTAGTCTCACGGAGTTAATCTTTACCGTATGCACAGCCTAATGTATCACTCCCAATACATGGCCATAGCGTGCCCGACTAAAAATTCCACACATCCGCACCCGGCCACGCAATATGAACCCAGAAGGTCATATGAACGAGAATGACCACAATGAATATCAATGAATAATAATTCGACAAGTTCAAGAATGACTCACCGAGATGGAAATAACAATGAAGTGATTGATAACTCAATGAAATGCTTGGAACCGTCGTTCCTCGTGAATGAAGTGATTATTCGACAATTACAAATCTTAATACGGTTAATACAATGATGAATGAATTATGATTATGAATGAACAACAACAAAAGGAATGAATATACTTTTAACCGAGTAAGAATTATCTTACACAACACCGGTGACAATTATCCTTCCACGAACAACGTCCTAATTGAGATATCGGTCGCTCGAACAACCTTGAATAAATACAATTACCAACAATCCGTTCAATATACGAATCAAACATGAATATAACGAACTCAAAACGTCGATACGATTAAACCAAGTTCATTGGGGCATTATATCGAACACTTTGTGGCCAACTTCGATTGATTACAACCAAACCTCAATAATACCAACATCAAATCCCCAAGAAGTGTTTCAAATTGCAGACTATGTTTTGAAGTGTTTAATTTGTCAGCAGGTTAAGATTGAACATCAGCGACCTGCCGGAATGCTGAAGCCGCTTCCAATTCCTGAATAGAAGTGGGAAGATATATCAATGGACTTTATCACCAATATGCCGAAGACCAGAACAGGGATGCATATGATTTGGGTGATAGTTGATAGTCTAACCAAGTCAGCTTATTTTCTAGGCATTAAGGATACATGGGGACCCTAGAGGTTGGTACGAGTGTTTATTTCAGAGATAGTCCGATTGCATGGTACGCTGAAGACCATTATTTCAGATCGGGATGGTCGCTTCGTGTCACATTTTTGGAAAGCAATTCATAGAGCCTTGGGAACCAAGCTGAACCTTAGTACAGCTTATCATGCCCAAACCGATGGACAATCCGAGAGAACTATTCAAACAGTAGAAGATATGTTGAGAGCTTGTGCCTTAGACTCGTCGACTGATTGGGAAATTCATCTGCCGTTGATTGAATTCACCTACAATAATAGTTGGCATAATTCTATTAATATGGCACCTTTCGAAGCATTGTACAGAAGAAGATGTAGATCCCCCTTATTTTGGGATGATTCTTCTGACTTAATCGCGACGGAACCAAGATTGATAGTGTAGACTCAAGAGAAAGTAGCTTTTATTCATGAAAGGTTGTTGACTGCCCAAAGTCGGCAGAAATCTTATGCAGACGTGCGCCGTCGCCCGTTACAGTTTTGTATTGGGGATCACGAACTTCTGAAGGTTTCTCCTACCTGAGGAATATTTCGTTTTGGGAGAAAAGGAAAGCTGAGTCCGAGATATATCAGACCATTCGAGATTCTTGAAAGAGTTGGGGAGTTGGCGTACAGGTTGGACTTGTCGCCATCGCTGAGCCATGTTCACAATGTGTTTCACGTATCTCAGTTACGGAAGTATATATCGGATCCCAGTCATGTCATCGATTTCGGCGAGATCGAAGTAGCTAACGATGGCACGTTCGAGGAGAAGCCAATTAAGATACTCGAGAGTCGAGTCAAGCAATTGAGAAATAAACCCATCTCCATGGTTAAAGATTAATGGTCATGACATGGAGTCGAAGAAACAACTTGGGAGACTGAATATAGTATGAAGTCGAGATACCCGAAATTATTTTCATTTTAACTTTCGGGACGAAACTACTTTTTAGAGGGAGAGTATGTAATATCCAGATATTTGATATGTATTTTATCTATATTTGAATCTTGCGACATTGCATATGTCGTATTATTAATACGTGTATGATCCTACGTATTTCATAGTCCGGTATTGGCGAGTGTATGATTCCATTAATCTTAATGCATGCATGTACTTACACATAATTAGCGCATGCTAAACATTGAGTGTAGCGTATGCTAAAATGTGTAAATGGCGCACACTAAAGGTTGACACTTAGTGTACGCTATGTGTGGTCAACATCATTGAGACAAGGGTGGTAGGTGATATCGGATCACGAATATTGGATAGGGACATGTCGGGATGAACCTAGATGGCTTTTAGAAAAGTTGAGTCAATGGTGCTTAGTGCACGCTATGAGAGTAATGGTAGCGCACGCTAAGTCGAGTAAAGTGAGGTCAGTTAGGTTCGTAAAGTCGTTAGCGCATGCTATGAAAGGGTGTTAGCATACGCTAACTATTATATATAACGTACGTAAAGGCTATTTAACGTACGTAAGGCCGAGGACACTGGACTGTGAGCTCGTTAGCACACACTAATATGAGATAACGCACGCTAAGGGTCATTTCCTATAAATAGGACATTACCTCCATTTCATTTCTCACCTTACCCTTCGTCCCATTTCTGACTTCTACGACTTGGAGAGTTACTCTCACGACTTCAAACCCTCATATCAGCCTCTGAATATGATTGTTGAATACGAGGAGCGTTGGAGATTAGCGTTCAACCATCCGGTGTTGAGTTCTACCAAGTTTTTTGTCATTCCCTTCCGTATTAAGGTATGTGATGCTTTACCACCTAGAATTCATGTTCTTAGTGATGATTATGATCATGCTACTAAGGTTATTGAGCTCAGTCTGAGCATTATGAATCGAACAACAAGTTTAGGAGGACTGGATTGGTTAAACTATGATTTTTCATCAGAAATAGTTGAACCTTGATTATGTCTATCACAAGGATGTGATTTTCAAAGATTTTAACCTACCTTGATGATGATTTCGTGATGATTACATGATGGAGATGATGATTTCATGATTAGTATTTGATGAGCGAATTATGTATGTTATCACCTAGACTAGGTGAATTCGAGATGATGAACGTAGGGATCGTTCTTCGAGTATAATCCAGGGTTTATAAAGATTATTCGGATTAATAATGTTCATATGAATGGTTTGAACGATATAATCATGTTGTAACAATCGTGATGAACATAGAACTTGGATTAGATGAATTTACCTGCGGAAGAATCATAATTGGGAGTTACTTAGAATTTGGTTGAACGACTAGTAGTGTTATGAATTCATTTAGATAACCGATACATGTATTAGGAATTGATGGTCAGATTTGGAAGTAAATTGTAACAATTGAATGTGCTGGAAAATCCGTAGACATCAACGTGTTATACATGTTATGATCCTTCGTTTCGCAAGTAGTATGGTATTCGTTTGATGCAATGTGCTTTAAGTAATTAATCGGGAATCAGCCGTATGATAATAACTAGTTCGGTAACTTGTCGGAAGGTTTAACATGTTAGTGCGATAGCCTTGTTACGTAAGTTGAGTTTGTCGTTATTTCCTTTTGTGTAAGGTTCGAGGTTTGCGAACAGTTGATCAAAGGAGCGGCCTTCGAGTTTTTTATAGTCATTGAAGTATTTATTTCTTGCCATCTTCTAAGGAAAGTACTTTAATTATGTTTATCCGTGTTGATGATGGTTATGTTGTTATGTGTTGTACATGTGTATTGTGATTGTTTTTTCCACCATGCATTGGTCCGACGGGATCATAATGAGAATCTATAGCTGTGTGCGCTGGATCGTTGGACGGGTACTTCCAACATGTGTTGGTCCGACGGGATCATCATGGGAATCTATGTTGTGTGCGCTGGATCGTTGGAATACCACGAGTATGTTGAGATTGATATGTTGTGTTGTGCATTGTCTTGTTATTGTTTCTCGTTGGGGAAACTTGTTCTTATCATTGTTGATATTATTGATGTTATTGTTCAGGGGTCGCTGAATAAATCATTGTTGTGTAATTATCGTACTTGTACTAGCATCGTTGTGCTTACCCCTTCGGGGGTGAACATTTGTTTTATGTTCAGGATCCAGGAGGATGGGGAAACAACCACTAGAGTTGCATGATGACGAGGGTGCACAGTGATGTTTGTGGCCGAGAGAGTTTGTTTGTTGTGTTTTGTTTTAATAAAGTACTCGAGTACATTGTTGCTGTTGGTTGTATTTGGTGCTTATTATCGGGAGTTGTCCGATTTACATTTTCCAGGCCTGTAATGTATTAATAAAATTTTCCGTTGACATTTATTAATGTTGTTTTAAATTTCTTAGCCTAGTAAATCCTTACATCAAGGATTTACGGCGCTGTAATAATCCTGAATATCTCGGGGTGTTACAGTTATATCATGAACAAATGTCCTTCCAAGTCCGTTCCTAAAACTCCACATGAGATGTGGGAGGGCAGGAAACCAAGTCTTAATCACATTAGGATTTAGGGATGTCCCGCCTATGTCAAGAAGACTAAGGCAGAGAAATTGGAAGCAAGGTCCGTGAAGGGACGTTTCATTGGATTCCCATCTAGAACAATGGGTTATATATTCTATATGCCCGAAGATCGAAAGATCATTGTTGCTTTGCAAGCATACTTCCTGGAAGATGAGTTCATTCAGGAAGGCGGAGCAAGTAGAAGTATTTCTTTGGAAGAATACAATGAAACTCCTCGGGAGACACCTCTACAAGAAATTGGAACTGAACCTTCTGAGATACAAGTACAACCACCTCGTAGGTCTAGTAAAGTGTTTCAATTACCTGAGAGGTATGGTTTTATGCACTTGGAGGAACTGGGTCTCCATGAGGTTCCAGGTGATAACCAAGAGACTGACCCAACGACCTATGACCAAGCGATGGTGGATGTAGACTCCGCAAAATGGTAGGAAGCTATGGATGCTGAGATAGACTCGATGCATGTCAATCAGGTGTGGACTCTAGTAGACCGACCCAAGGACATAGTGCCCATTGGGAACAAATGGATCTACAAGAGAAAGACTGATGGGGATGGCAAGGTTGACACCTATAAGGCCAGGCTTGTGGCAAAGGGTTATACCCAGAAAGAACGGATCGATTACCACGATACCTTGTCACCCGTAGCTATGATCAAGTCTATTCGCATGATGCTTGCTATAGCTGCCTACCATAATTATGAGATATGGAAGATGGACGTAAAGACGGCTTTCCTTAATGGATTCCTCGAGGAGGAAATCTATATGGAGCATCCTAAAGGTTTTGTGTCCGAGGTCGATATTCATAATGTCTGCAAGCTTCAGCGTTCCATTTATGGACTGAACCAAGTTCCGCGTAGTTGGAACCTTCGTTTTGACGAGGCTGTCAAAGAGTTTGACTTCATCCAAAATGAAGAGGAACCTTGTGTATACAAGAGGGTTAGTGGTGGCAAGATCACATTCTTAGTACTATATGTAGATGACATTCTACTAATAGGAAATGATGTGGGAATGCTCTGTTATGTAAAAGCTTGGCTTTCGAGTAGGTTATCCATGAAAGACTTGGGAGAAGCTACCTATATTCTTGGAATTCGGCTCTATCGGGATAGAGCGAAGAGAATGATAGGTCTTTCCCAAGCCCTTAATATAGATAAGATCTTAAAGCGATTTAAGATGGATGATTCTAAAAGAGGTTTCCTACCAATGCAACATGGAATAAAACTCTCCTCGAAGATGTGTCCTTAAAGTGAGGAACAAAGAAAGGAAATGAGTAATATACCATATGCTTTGGCCGTGGGTAGCATTATGTATGCCATGTTGTGTACAAGACCTGACATTACGCACACCATGAGCGTGGTAAGTAGGTTTCAGGCAAACCCAGGTAGGGAACATTGGACTGCTATAAAGAACATTCTCAAGTACTCAAGAAGGACTAGAGATATGGTTCTTATGAATGGCGGTGGAGAACTGAATGTGATGGGCTTCACTGATTCAAACTTCTAAGGACAGAAAGACGATGCAATATCTACTTTTAGCTACATATTTACTCTTAATGGAGGAGCAGTATCTTGGCGTAGCGCCAAGCAAAGCGCGACTGCTGATTCCACCTGTCAGGTTGTATCAAGCAGCCTCGGAGGCTTCTAAGGAAGGGTTTTGGATTAAGAAGTTTCTGGGAGAACTATAAGTGATACCATGTGATGAGCTGCCTATTCCACTTTTCTGCGACAACGACAAAGCTGTAGCGTAGGCCAAGGAGCCGAGGTTTCACAACAGTACCAAACACATTGAGGGAAAGTATCATTACATGAGAGAATTTATTCGCAAAGGATACATTGTGCTGTATTAAGTAGACTCAGCCAACGACTTCGTTGATCCATTGACCAAGCCACATTCTCAGATTATCTTGGAGCGTCATTTAGAGAACATGGATATTAGATACCATAGTGTGTGGCATTGAGTGAAAGTGGGAGATTGTTAGGAGTATGCCCTCTAATACTACTCAAAGGGTGTTGAGTGAGGGCTTGTACTTGTTATAATGTAAAACATTATCAGAAGGTAATTGTACATTTCTTTATTTACTGGTAGTCACTGGCATTCCTGACTCATAAACATATATATAGAAACTAGTCCGTGTATTTAAGAGCAAAGCATTCCACTCTTTATTGGATAATGAGATCAGCACTGGAAAGGTTATGGCTCAAATACTTTATCATTTGTAAGTCGATGAAGCTTGACTGGGCGTTAAGTTTATGTGAATACTTGTATGATGTCTTCTTTGACTTGGAGAGTGCCTGTCGATTACTAATGGTTAGTGGGAGCATACGTTATAGGTATACTAATGAGTTTAGTCTACTCGAACCAACTCACCCTCGATTCGGCACACGGATTTCAACCCAGGACAATCAATGACAGAATCGTAAGGTTGTGATAGGTATTCGTGAACCTTCGACTTGAGGATTTACTAGGGATGTGCATGTGACGTTAAGATTTTCATTAGAGTAGTTCGACCCAGAAAACCAGAATGTGGGGGTCAACTTCGATGTGCGTCTTGACGGGCAAGTAGCAAGTTCTACAAAATACCAAGAAAGAATTCTTTCTCCTGTTAGTGAACGGGTATGTGTCCTATACGGTTATTGACAGATGAGATTATAATTCTTTGGCCAATGCATTGGAGCTAGATGTATTGGATACATGAAAGCTCAGTGATCTCGATTTGCATTAACTCATGCTATGCGTCAAGTACAGATAGGGTTTGACTGACCGTGACCCTATAACTTGATCGGGACATTTGAAAGAAGGGTTTATATGTATACTGGTATGTATAACAGAAAGGTTTTGAATGATCTAAATCATTCGTTCTCAGTTAGGTTGCAGTGCTGGCCCCAGGACTGGCTAGGTGGTGCTATCACTCTTTGGTTCCTCCCATTGCTAACTGAGATGGACCTACCGACTCGCGCATTAGGATAGACGACGGAATATATCAGGCACAATCTCTCTTTGATAATATTAGATAGTGGATATGGGAGCTAATCATGATGGAATTCGTGACGGATCTACGATCAACCAGTGGAGGATATAACACAATCTGGGTAGTCGTGGATAGACTTACAAAGTCAGCTCACTTCCTACCCGTAAGAAAAAATGATAGTCTGCAGAAGCTGGCAAGGACATATATCCGAGAAATCGTTAGATTGCATGGAGTACCTGTAGACATTGTGTCAGACCGTGACCCCAGATTTGTCTCCATATTCTGGAAGAGCCTTCATCAAGAACTTGGGACGGTATTGAGTTTCAGTACTGCAGCACACCCTGAGACGGACGGACAATCCGAGCGAACGATACAAGTCCTTGAGGATATGTTACAGGCATGTGCACTGGATTTTCAAAAGAGTTGGAGTCACCACCTACCCTTAGCTGAGTTTGCCTACAACAATAGCTGCCAGGCAACTATCGGAATGGATCCATATGAAGCATTATATGAAAGAAAGTGTCGATCACCAATACATTGGGAGAATGACGACCGATGGACACCAAAGGGTAAGCAGAACCGAAACCCGATAACAAGAGTTGATCTAGTAGAAGATGCCATGGATAAGGTTCGAATCATTCGGGATCGAATTCACACTGCTCAGAGCCGACAGAAGAGTTATGCAGACCAGAGAAGGAGGGATATGGAATTCGACCCCAGAGACAAAGTATTCCTTCATTTAGCACCATGTAAGGGATTGATCAACCCGAAGAAGGGAGGGAAGCTTAGCCCTATATATGTCGGACTTTTCACAATCCTAGAACGAATTGGAAAATTGGCATATCGTCTCGAGCTACCAACCGATCTTTTCGGAATTCACAATGTATTTCATATCTCAAGATTGAAGAAATATCATCCAGATCCTAAACATGTCATCACGCATGACATACCACCAATCAAAGAAGATTTAACTTATGACGAGAAGCCGATTAGGATCGTGGATCAACAAGTACGCAAACTAAGAGACAAGAAGATATCGTTGGTCAAAGTCGTCTGGACAAATAACAATCGAGAGGAAGACGCTACGTGGGAAGCTGAGGAAGAAATGAAGAAATCATATCCCGAGTTGTTCGAGAAGGAATTTGGGGACCAAATTCTTCTAAGGAGGGGAGGATGTAGAACCCCCTAAATTCGATAGCTCACTACATGTACGGTTTATTATACCATGATGTATTTTAATAACATTTGTTATGATATAATGTAATCTACATCTAGTTTCATTTTATTTTACTAAATTGTTTCGTAAATAATAAATTAATTGAATGTTAAAGTAAAATATTGATTAACCTAATGGGCTATGTGTACCAACATTTACTAATATAAACTCACTAATGGACTCAAACCCAACCTAATAAAATTCCTAAGTCTTGGAATTATGATTGAAAGCCCAACCCAACTACTTAATCTATTTACAATTAAATAAAAATCCAACTAATTATATTAACATTCTACACACTTATAATACAAAAAAAATATATACAACACACAAACACACACACACACACACACACACACACACACACACACACACACAAAATGGGCGGCCAAGTGGGGAGGAGGATGACATCTAGAGTCTTCATGTCCTTTTCATGCAAGACATCATCTTGTAACTTGTGCTCCTTTTCTCATGCCTTGACCACCATTTAAACACTTAAAAATACACCACTATCACCTCATTTCACATGCAAAGCAAAATCTGAAAATTAGAGAGAGAGGGAGAGTAGGCCGAATGATCGAAGTAAACACCTCTATCTTCTGCCCGTTCGTTTAATTCCTGTGTTAGCATCAGCAAGGAGGAAGTAAAGGGTGCTTTACTGAAAATGGATAGAGCTAAGGCGGTAGGCCCGGATCAGATCCTTATTGAAGTTTGGCTCTGTCTGGGGGAAGTCGGAGTTCAGTGGCTAGCAGAGCTGTTCAACATCCTCCTCAGAGGTTCTAAGATGCCGACGGAGTGGAGGCATAGTATTGTCGTGCCATTTTTCAAGAACAAAGGCGATGCTCAGAGCTGTAGTAACTATAGGGGTATTAAACTCATTAGTAATACTATGAAACTTTGGGAAAGAGTGGTGGGATGCAGGGTTAGAAGAGAAGTTGAGATCTCAGAGAACCAATTTGGCTTCATGCCGGGGAGGTCCACGACTGAGGCCATTCATCTCGTCAGACGCCTTATGGAGAAGTTTAGAGAGCGTTGTTAGGACCTCCATATGGTGTTCATAGATCTAGAGAAGCTTATTATAGCATTCCGCGTGATGTTATTTGGAGGAGCCTAGTAGAGAGGATGGTGTCGTTGTTTTTCGTTAGGGCGATCCAAGACATGTATTCCCAAGCTAGGACGTGCGTTAGGACCCCAGGTGGTGACATCCAGTATTTTCCGGTTGAGATAGGGCTACACCAGGGGTCGGCGCTAAGCCCTCTTCTCTTCACTCTGATCCTTGACGTCATTTCGCGGGGGATACAAGATGACGTCCCGTGGTGCATGCTTTTTGCTGACGACATTGTGTTAGTGGCAGAGTCGAGGAGGGAGGTGAACTCGAAGTTGGAGCTATGGAGGTCTAAGTTAGAATCCCAGGGCTTGTGTGTGAGCCGGTCTAAGACAGAGTATCTCTGGTGTAACTTTAGTGGTGAGGCCAACAACGAAGATGTAGAGGTTATGATTGCGGATCAGATCGTTCCCCGTACGGATAAGTTCAAGTATTTGGGTTTGATCATTCAGAAGGAAGGTGAGCGTGAAGATGATGTCACTCATTGCATCAAGGCGGGGTGGCTAAGGTGGAGAGCAGCGACAGGGGTCCTGTGTGACAAGAAAGTCCCTCTAAAGTTGAAGGGTAAATTTTATAGAGCGACAATCCGACCTGCAATATTGTATGGCTCTGAATGTTGGGCAATGAAGAAGTCACTTGAGAGCAAGTTGGAAGTAGCTGAAATGAGAATGTTACGCTGGTCGTGTGGTCGCACAATATTAGATAGAATCTCGAATGGGGTCTTCAGGAACGCGCTAGAAGTGGCGCCCATTTCAGCGGAAGTTGGGGAAGGGAGATTGAGATGATTTGGCCACGTCCGCAGGAGGTAGTCATCTGCTCCGGTGAGGAGGGTCGAGAGTTTAGTAGTTGTCGGGTATAGGAGGAGAGGCAGACCGAGGAGGATGTGGGAGGAGCAGCTGAGATTAGATTTGAAGGCCTTAAACCTTTCCGAGACCATGACTATTGATAGGTGCGCTTGGAGATGCCAGATCAGAGTTGTGGATTCTTTAGTTGGGAGTGGTGATGTAGTTGAGAGCCTCAGGGTTGGGTTGTCTTGGTTAGTTTTGACCTAGAGCATTGCATTTTTACATTTATTGTATATTTTATCCTATTGCCTGTTGTGTGTGGTGTATTTTTGACAGGGAGCTGTGCGCGGAGTCAACCTCTCTTCTGTTTGAGCAGCGTTCATCGGGAGTGAAGTAGCCAAATTTATCTTAGGTAAGTATCATGTGGATTAAGCCATGGTCTCAGGTATGGTATTGAGTTTTTTCATATCATATGCTCCCCTTTGTCTTTTTCACTCAATATGTTGTTGTGCACTAGGCTGAGGGTCCTCACGGAAACAGCCTCCCTACCGTAATAAGTAGGGGCATGGTCTGCATACATTTTACGCTCCCCAGACCCTGCTCTGAGCGGGATATACTGGGTATGTTTGGTTTGGTTTGGTTTAGGGAGAATAGGCCGAAGCCAAGAAGAAGAAGAAAAAAAAAAAGAAGGGAAAGAAAGAAGAAGAGAAGAAGAAGAAATGTAAACCATATCCTATCATGAAGGTAAGTTCATCATTTTATATATTAACATATAAATACATACAAATATGTAAACCATATCCTATCATGAACTCTCATGGTGTTTATGTTGGCCTAAAATAGGAGAGATCAAGGGAGGGTTGATTCGACTAGCCTAATACCTAATTTCCTACACAACTCCAAGAACTAAGGTGGGTAAAATTATTTTCTTTCTTTTCTCTTATTCAAAATTAATACAAGTTAAATATATATGATTCATACAAGTATTAAAACTTTTGTTATCTATACCTGATTAAAAATGACATTCATTACCATGCATGTAATGGTCTTGATATGAATTTTAGTTTGTCATATTTTGATTATATGTGCAAATTAATTCATTGATGGAAATTCAGGTTGAATATGACAAATCTGACCTTTGGGGATTAAAATTCCAAGAATATATAAGTATATACTGGACTATGGTAAAAGGATAATTAGTCACCGGAAGATTTGATAATTCAAACCTAAATTCGAAGGATAACTAAAATAATTTAATTAAGATAAATTTTGGGGTAAAATTGTTAAAATCCATAATTCTGGTCTTATATCCTGAAAGCAAGTCTTCATATATCAAAAATAAGTTCTATATAAAATTTTACCTAAATCGGATTTTATTAAAATAGAAAGTCGGGGTAAAAATATAAATTTTAAGAATTTGAGGCCAAAACTGTAATTTACAGAAAATTACTGTTTCCAAAATAAAATTTCCAGAAAAGTTGAACTCTCTGGACTCATAGTAAGATAAAGAGCTTACCACGAAAATTTGAGGGCAATCTGACAAGAAATGAAAAAGATATGACAAAAATACTAAAATAGCGATTAAGGCAAAATGAAGGGGTGAAATTATAATTTCTAAGAGAATAGAAATTAAAATTGAATGTAATCTAAAAGTACAAATCATAAGGTTTAAATCGCAACTGGATTCATAATTTTTGGAGTTTAAATGAATCCAAACGAATTAATCAAAATTATAAGACAAAACTAAATAAAAATAATAATAATGGTACTTTAATTTCGAAAGGGCAGAATTATAATTTATGGAAGGAAAAACCTCCATGCAACTTTTGATCTCCATACCTTATATTATAACGGACTTTTCTCCATAAAGTTTATAATTTTCGGACGTAGAATCAAACTGTTCCGACTTAATCAAATTTATAATATTTTAGTAAAAATAATGATAGTACTTAAAAGACGGAAGGGCAAAATTATAATTTCTGAAAGGTAAAACTTTCATGCAACTTCTGATCTTCAATCCTCATATCATGACGGAATTTTTTCAATAAGATTCGTAATTTTCGGACGTATAATCAATCCGTACCGAATTATCCAAATTCATACAATTATAGTAAAAATAATAATGATAGTACTTAAAAGACGGAAGGGCAGAATTGTAATTTACGAAAGGTAAAACTTTCGTGCAACTTCTGACCTTCAATCCTCACATCATAATGGACTTATCACAATAAAGTACATAATTTTCGGACGTATAAATATTCCGTACCAAACTATTCAAGTTTATGAGTTTATTATAAGATTATGCTAAGACTCGCACAATAGCAATCTAATCATCAACCGGTTGAACTAATTCATATAGTTTATCCAAGTCCATTTACTATCAAATAATTATATTGATATCTTATAATATGCATAATCGTTGTTAATCACGACAATAATTGTTATTCAATAGAAACCGGGATTAAGTGCTCTGCGGAGATAAGTGCTACGACCTTCGGGCGGGAGCCACCGCTAGAGTCCGTACGAGTACCTCTAGAGTCCCTTTTTTCTATTTATATGCATGATGGGCAGTTAGTCTAAGTCATGAATCGAGCAGCGTGGCTGCGGTTCTAGGTAAAACTACCGTCGTATCCTATTCCCTTGAAGCCGAAGGACGGAGTGATCCTAAGGTGACTAGGTCATAGAATTCGGGTATAGTTGCGATTATGATATGATCCGGGCATATACCCAAGATAAGGACATATAGAGCCCAGATAAGAGATAAGGCAGCACGTCACCAAGCGTGAGAGCGATAAAGCTCAAAGGCCAATGTTATAGTGATGGTCCGACAAACGCCCAAGGCTACGGTTATCAAACCAAAGGTCTTGGCAATAGTCAAAGGTCAAACACTGATAACGCTCTAAGACGTTATAAGGAGGCTAAGGTAGTCATGTAGACAACCTCCCAAAGCTAAATACTCATTGGGCGCTCGACACCGTACATTCTTCATACTCAACAGCAATATACGGAGATTGACTGTACATTCATGTCCTAATTCATAATATTCGTCTTGAAAACTTGCACCAAAATTTAAAAAACACAATTTTTCAAAAGTGGGAGGAACATAATGTTTATTAAATAATAAACGCATTAAATATCAAACTCCCAACTCACCGAGAATCCATTATTCTCACCCCATTTTGAATTGTTTTTCTAAAACCCCACTAGATGAAGAGAAACAAGAGGAAGAAGAGATAGATGGTGATGACCACTGAAGACCGTCCTCAAAGTATTGCTAAGATGTAGGAATTAGGATACTGCTTTAACGCTTCTTTTTATTCCTGTGTCAAAATATATTTTGGTTTCCGATGTACTCTTTTGCACTTGATGTAATAATTCCGCTGTACTCTTGAATATTTCTTTTCTATGGAATAACCAGTCTTAGTTTACCGGGATGAGATCTGGCATATGTATGCTTTACTGGAATGTATTATCACAAACGTTATTTATTATGTTAACTGTCGCGTTCTCGTCCAACCCCAGTGTGGGGGCGTGACATTTAATGCAATAAATATTTTTATGTACCCGCGGAGGATGGAGGCATTGTTTCGCAGGCAGAGAAAGTTGCCGACTCTGATTGCTGGTATTCTAGTGCCTGTATTGTGTGCGACATTGTATTTGTGCCGTCTTGTTTGTTGAAAACTTTGGATTGAATTCTCATTCGAAGCTGCATTTGATCTAGTTTAGAGTCGATGGAGTCTAATATCAAATATCCATCCGGCAAGCAAGTGCAGTATAAATTCATGTTAAAGAGGATGTTTTATGTAGTTCAGATTTGATGCGAGATTTTGGTGTAAATAGAAAGTAGTTACGCTGCAATATTTATCCAGAAAGTGGTATGCATACATTGGCACGAGTTTTTCACCCTCCATTCAATAAGCAGTCAACTCCATTTCTCCGGTATTATCAGATACTAAAAGCGAGAATATGTATCTGTGGTGCAGTGAAAATGTAATGTAAATAGGTGAGTAAGTCATGAGAGTAGAAAGTAGAATCGAATATATGGTCGTTGCGTACCTTGGAATGGCTGTCTTGATTTGTTGGCAAGAATGGCATTCAAAAAGAGAACCATATGTTGCAGTTGTCAGGCGATGGCATTTTTTGCAGCATGGGTAGATGAAATTTTGAGTCCGGTGGGCTAGTCGACCTCGGACTAACAGGTTAGATCTGTCCGGCTGTTTGGAAATTGAAATTCAGTAAAATCATTATTGAGGAAGCATTAAAGGAACTGCCTGTGATCAAACACCCGATTTAAAGATTTCCTTTCATAACTGGTATTAATTTATTGGGGAAAAATATATTAAGTTGTGTCTGATGCAATGGGTGCCATGACACTGTAATACGCTTTTTTCAGAAATCACTAAACAACGCGTAATAAAAAACAACACAACATAAAAACAGTTATTCTAAACAAACTTGACTACCACTTCAAAAAATTGACAGCCACTAATAGAAGACAAACATCTGTCACTAATTACAGAGACTACACTGGGTATACAGAGGCAAAAATGCATTTCCATACCATAGTAGGAAAATAAAAGAAAAAATATCAAAATGAGCTATCCTGATGTAGCGTGATAACAAGCAAAATATTCATAGACATGAGCAGAACATGTTTCACTCAGCACAAAAGTGCGCACCTGTTCTGCTGCAAGGATTGTTTGAACAGATATGATTGTTTGAGGATCGATAGCGGAAGTGGTCTTTGATGTTTGGAAGATATCGCCTTGCTGCATAAGTTCGTCAATCTTTAGCAAGAGAGTTATTGAATATAAAATTTAGCAATGACTATGCACGCATCGTCTATTGCTGCATAATCACGGAGCATGTGTTGCTTTCCCTTCGAAGAAACCATTCTTGGGTCACGTCTACCGATTATAACTGCGACCGTACCTACAGATATTATATAGCATATTCAGTATGAGTAGATTTTTTTAGATGCAAAATAGAATGCAAATTTGATAAGAAATTACTTATTAATGTTCTGGTGCCAATGAAATCATGAAAGCTATTGTATTGTATGAAAGTGGGGGTGAGTTCAGAAGGAATAAACGAATTTTCTTCAGTTGCTAGAATAGTTGTTCTTGCTCCAAGAATCCACTGATATTTGTTGTTGGTCACAGGATTTTCGAAGCCCGATTTAAACGGCCGCACTACTGTATTTGATATAAGGTAAGTCCGGGGCAGCTGGAAGCTATTTTTGAGAAGTTCGACATCCCCCCGATATAACATTCCTTCGACCTTATTACCCTGTTTAGTGTAAATTCGAAATATAAAAAAGTGTTTCGTAAGAAAGAGATGCAGGCGTAGTTGTAAAAAAAATATTTACCTTATCTTCCGCCAATAGCATCTTCTGAAATCTTATGGCAGCAGGTTGCGACGAAGTTCGAGGTTCTGATTTATTCAGGACCGAAACTTTTGCCATCCAGTTCCTTGTGTCTGGAGTTATTGTATCAAGCGAAAATATTTTGCGCTCCATTCACTGCAAGCTGTTAGCGGCTATAAATTTCATTAATAATTATTAGGAATAAGATGTCAGCGGCAATACAAACCAAAATCAGACACCGAGTATAGAGATGTAGGTGGACAGGAAAGCAAACTCGAATACCAAACAAGTAAACAAATACAGCCATGTGAATAGTCTAAAGCTAACATCAAGAAAAACCCATGTCAAAACACGATTTCGAGGTCAGCCCCTTCCAAAAAAAAATAGAACGGCAAAGATGCAGAGACGATGAAATAGCGAGCGATAGATTTATTAAACAAGGACTGGTCAATAGCTTTAAAAACCTTTTGCTGTATTCAAAATGTCCTTCATCCTTTGTTGCCAAAATCTAAAATCTCCTTTACCATGAATGTAATATCCGGATTTATTATTGAGTATTTCATCTGTATTTGAGCCCTGTATTATTTGGAATTATGATATCGATAATTGGAGTATGATATTTCCTATATTTGTATCCTTGTACATGAGTATAACAACATGTAAATTTTCTCATGCGAACACGTGATAACATACGTTAAGAATGTAGCTTAACGTACGTTATCGGCTAAAACTAGCGTACGCTACGAATGAAGAATTGCGTGCGTTAGGCAGTCAATTATTGAGCTAGGCGGCTAGCACATGCGCCAGCCAGACATGGGTCTGGATAAGATTCCCGCGGGTAAACTTGGACAATTTTGGAGTCAACGCTAATTAGCGTACGCTAATGACAGTATGATAGCATGCGCTAAACAGCTAACGTACAAAAACTTTTTATAAGGGACAGCACCCCATTTCATTTGGTCTACGATTCTATCACTCGTTCTTCATATCTTGGAAAGTCCATATGAGCCTTCCCTACTTCTTAAACATATATAAACCCTCCTTACATGATCATTGAAGATTGGAGAGTACTTACACTTGATCACTGAAGAAGAAACTCACTTTGGAGTGACACACAAGCAACTGGGGTTGAAGTCTACCTATTGTTTCAGTGTTTTCTTCATCTTAAGGTATGTTAATACTATCTCCTACCTTGGATTCGTGTTATTAAGGATATGAGGATTATGCTATCAATATATTGAGTTCCATTGATGAATTATCCAAACAACATCATGTTTATAAGTTGGAATGTTTATACTTAAGATATCATCGTTAGAAACATCATAACTAGCATCTTACCACGTCGAATGATGAGAGAAATATTCTGAGATTGATTATCCGTATTGATGATGTTACCATATTGATCGTAGACTTAAAGTTGTTATCACTTTTGTTAAATGGACTTAGGAAAGAATCATAGTAGATTTGCATCCTTTCTTATAAGTTGGAATTGTTAGTTCATCTTCATGGTTAAATCGGGATGTAATGATGATATTGTAATCTAGTGCGTCGACCTTAAGAACACCAAACTTCGCATGAGAATTGTAATCAAGTTGGAATATGGTGTTGTGATGATTATACGTATCCTTGTATCTCGAAGATGTTTGAATCCGTGAGATCATTTGTAATAAGATGAACGTAACATGCATGGAGATAACGTATATTAAAAACTGAGGATTTCGTAAGTTTCATCACAGTTAGAACAGTCGACTGCTCAGGGAAGAACTGTCATACATGTTTAGCGTGCGCTAAGCTTTATAGTTAACGTGCGCTATCGGGCATAAGTTAACGTACGCTACGTTTGGAACGTAACGTGCATTATATCATCAGACGAGTCAATCGACTGATCAGTGAGGTACTGACAGTACATGGTTATCATACGCTATACTTCGTATTATTGTGTGTGCTAATAGGTAGCCTTAACTTACACTACATAGGATACATAGTGTGCATTAAGCAAGCCAGACAGATTATATTTATGAACTTCCGACCGTTATTTGGATTGTTAGATGTCCGTATGACGTAAGATGAACTCTATATTATTTCTTTTGTTTAAGGTTCTAGCTTGCTACGTGATTGATCGAAAGAGCGACCTTCGAGTGTTTCGTTTTTCGTGGAAGTATTATTCTTGTCTTCGAAGAGGCAAGTACCTTAATTGTTTTATGTATTGATGTTATACATATTGTTTTACATGTATGTCGTTGTTGTATGTCCACCTCGTGTTGGTCCGACGGGATCATCGGGGGATCTATGCTAGCGTGCGCTGGATCATCGGACGGGTTTTTCTACCTCGGGTTAGTTTGACAGAATCATCGGGAGGTCTAGGCAGTGAACGTTGGATCATCGGAACTACCATGTGTATGTTGTGATATCATGTTGTGGTTATCATGTGTGTATGTTATTATTGAGTTTCTCACAGGAGAAGACTCTTTGGTTCTTTGTCATTTATGTTATTATTATTATTCGTGAGATGTTGAATAATATGTTGTGGTACTTGTACTAGCATCGTTGTGCTAACCCCTTTGGGGGTGAACATTTGTTTATGTTCAGGATCCAGGAGAGCGGGGAAACAACCATTGGAGTTGCATGACGACGAGGGTGCAGAGTGATGTTCCGGCCAGGTTTATTTATTTGTTGTTTGTATCGTTTTAATAAGTACTCGAGTACGTCGTCGTTTGTGATGATTTGGATTCGGTGATGTATTAATACTTTTCCTTTGGACGTTTGTATTTTCAGTATTGGTCAGAACTATTGTATGTTATTTCAGTTACTTTCATACATTGGTATCAGTTATTGTCTTTTCATTTCTTCAGACTTGTAAATCCCTATGTAAAGGATTTACGACACTGTAATAGTCCTGAATATATCGGGGGTGTTACAGAATATGGTATCAGAGCCAAGAATCCAGATATCCAGAATAATTTGCGTCTTGAGTTTCGGGACGAAACTCCTTTTTAGTAGTAGAGTATGTAATATCCGGATTTATTATTGAGTATTTCATCTGTATTTGAGCCCTGTACTATACGGAATTGTGATATCGATAATTGGAGTATGATATTTCCTATATTTGTATCCTTGTACATGAGTATTACAACATGTAAATTTTCTCATGCGAACACGTGATAACGTACGCTAAGAATGTAGCTTAACATACGTTATCGGCTAAAACTAGCGTACGCTACGAATGTAGAATTGCGTGCGTTAGGCAGTCAATTATTGAGCTAGGCAGCTAGCACATGCGCCAGCCGGACATGGGTCCGGATAAGATTCCCTCGGGTGAACCTGGACAATTTTGGAATCAACGCTAATTAGCATGTGCTAAGTACAGTATGATAGCGTGCGCTAAACAGCTAACGTACAGAAACTTTTTATAAGGGACAGCACCCCATTTCATTTGGTCTACGGCTCTATCACTAGTTCTTCATATCTTGGAAAGTCCAGATGAGCCTTCCCTACTTATTAAACACATATAAACCCTCCTTACATGATCATTGAAGATTGGAGAGTACTTACACTTGATCATTGAAGAAGAAACTCACTTTGGAGTGACACACAAGCAACCGGGGTTGAAGTCTACCTATTATTTCAGTGTTTTCTTCATCTTAAGGTATGTTAATACTATCTCCTACCTTGGATTCGTGTTATTAAGGATATGAGGATTATGCTATCAAGATATTGAGTTCCATTGATGAATTATCCAAACAACATCATGTTTATAAGTTGGAATGTTTATACTTAAGATATCATTGTTGGAAACATCATGACTAGCATCTTACCACGTCGAATGATGAGAGAAATATTCTGAGATTGATTATCCGTATTGATGACGTTACCATATTGATCGTAGACGTAAAGTTGTTATCACTTTTGTTAAATGGACTTAGGAAAGAATCATAGTAGATTTACATTCTTTCTTATAAGTTGGAATTGTTAGTTCATCTTCATGGTTAAATCGGGATGTAATGATGATATTGGAATCTAGTGCATCGACCTTAAGAACACCAAACTTCGCATGAGAATTGTAATCAAGATGGAATATGGTGTTGTGATGATTATACGTATCCTTGTATCTCGAAGATGTTTGAATTCGTGAGATCATTTGTAATAAGATGAACGTAACATGCATGGAGATAACATATATTAAACACCGAGGATTTCGTAAGTTTCATCACAGTTAGAACAGTCGACTGCCCAGGGAAGAACTGTCATACATGTTAAGCGTGCGCGAATCTTTATAGTTAACGTGCGCTATCGGGCATAACTTAACATACGCTACGCTTGGAACATAACATGCGTTATATCATCAGACGAGTCAATCAACTGATCAGTGAGGTACTGATAGTGCATGGTTAGCGTACGCTAGACTTCGTATTATTGCGTGAGCTAAGAGGTAGCCTTAACGTACGCTACATAGGATACGTAGCATGCGTTAAGAAAGCCAGGCAGATTATGTTTTATGAACTTCCGACCGTTATTTGGATTGTTAGATGTCCGTACGACGTAAGATGAACTCTATATTATTTCTTTTGTTTAAGGTTCGAGCTTGATACATGATTGATCGAAGGGGCGACCTTCGAGTGTTTCGTTTTTCGTGGAAGTATTATTTTTGTCTTCGAATCGAGGCAAGTACCTTAATTGTTTTATGTATTGATGTTATACATATTGTTGTACATGTATGTCATTGTTGTATGTCCACCTCGTGTTGGTCCGACGGGATCATCGGGGGATCTATGCTAGCGTGCGCTGGATCATCGGATGGGTTTTTCCACCTCGGATTGGTTTGATGGAATCATCAGGGGGTCTAGGCAGTGAACGTTGGATCATCGGAATTATCATGTGTATGTTGTGATATCATGTTGTGGTTATCATGTGTGTATGTTATTATTGAGTTTCTCGCAGGAGAAGACTCTTTGTTTGTCATTTATGTTATTATTATTTTTCGTGAGATGTTGATTAATATGTTGTGGTACTAGTACTAGCATCGTTATGCTAACCCTTCGGGGGTGAACATTTGTTTATGTTCAGGATCCAGGAGAGCGGGGAAATAACCACTGGAGTTGCATGACGACGAAGGTGCAGAGTGATGTTCCGGCCGGGTTTATTTGTCTGTGGTTTGTATCGTTTTAATATGTACTCGAGTACGTCGTCGTTTGTGATGATTTGGATTTGGTGATGTATTAATACTTATCCTTTGGACGTTTGTATTTTCAGTATTGGTCAGAACTGTTGTATTTTATTTCAGTTACTTTCATACGTTGGTATCAGTTATTGTCTTTTCATTTCTTTAGCCTTGTAAATCCCTATGTAAAGGATTTACGGCGCTTTAATATTCCTGAATATATTGGGGGTGTTACAATCAAACGGTGGAATATTAAAAACTGAGAAAGAACCCATTGAAACACACAATATATGATAATCACAAAGAAACCCGAAAAGCACAAAGATCAAAATAGAGCACAAAGCTGATAGGAATCAAAGATCGTGGACTCAATTTGATTTTTGAGATTAAAATCAGTTTAAATTAAAACCGGGATCCGCAGGCTCTTGACAAAGATCCGAGGGACACTTTCGGTCCTGGCAGGGCAAGATTTAGTGCCTTCAGACTTTAAGGTTTTAATTTGTATGGATTTTAATGTAGGAAAATGAGATTACACCCGAAACGAATCCAACCAGTTAAAGCAACAAGGGGGTCTGCAGCAAGCGAAAACAGCAAGTAACAACAACCGCCAGTCCAATCAAACAACAGAGGCCAATAGTAAGAGAGAGGGTCAAGACGACTGCAAACAAAGGAAGAAACAAACAACAAATTTAGTAGAAGCCAATCAAATACAGGAAACACACAAGCACAGACACAGGTAAAAAAAACTGTAAACAAAGACACACTAAACAAAATAGGAATCAGAAAAGAGAAACGAACAATAAACAATCCGAAGAAAAGAAGCCTAAATAACAAAGACGAGGAACACCAAAAAACAATAATAAAATAAAGAATAGGCAAGAATCTGCACAAAACAAGAAAAACCATTGTCAGAAGAGATTTAAAAAAAGATTTAAAAAATAGGGCCTAACTCAAACACTTTAATATTTTCTCTAAAAACAACCGACGAATATAACTCGAGCCACGAACTATAACACAGGCAAGGCCACTGAAGAACGACCCAGGAGCCTACAAAACCAGCGACACCATAGTCACATAATGAACCAAAATGCAAGGTTATTGATAGAATTGCAGCAGGATAGATAATCTAGAATCGAGTCCAAGGAAAAAAGAAAAAGGGACCTAAAAAGTAGGGCCTAACTGAAGGAATATATTATCTGCTCTAAAAAGCAGCGAAGAATATAACCTGAGCCACGAACTATAACACAAGCAAGGCCACCGAAGAACGACCCAGAAGCCTACAAAACCAGCAATACCTAGGCCACATCATTAATGATATAAAATGCAAGGTTTAATGATAGAAATGTAGCAAGGTAGATTTGGCAAGTAACAAGAAACAGAAAAACCTACCCAGCACAGAAGAGAAATCGAGACCAAAAAACACCTAAAGAGGCACACAAGTCACTGCCTGCGCAGAGAAAAACTGGCAGTGTAAACCAAAATCAAACAAGAAAGAGTGTAGAGATGTAGCTACGCATGAAACCAAACTCAAAAACCGAGCAGGAGCACTCGAAAATGTCGAAAGAATCACAAAGGGCAAAACATTTGCGACCATAGAAATATAACCGGATGCCCGAAAACGTATAACCAGAGAGATTCCAACTGCGAACAAAAGAAGAGACAAACAGAAGAATCACTAAAACCCAAACAAATACAAGAAACACACAAATCAGAAAAGAGGCAAAAGACACAAAACAGCTAGAAACATAACCACCAACCTGATGCAAGAAAACGTATAGCCAGAGAGATTCCCACTGCAAACAAAAGAAGAAACAAACAACAGATTTAGTATAAGCCAAACAAATACAGGAAACACACAAGCACACACACAAGTAAAAAAAATGTAAACAAAGACACACAAAACAAAATAAGAAACAAAAAAGAGAAATGAATAATAAACAATCTGAAGAAAGCAAGTCTAAATAACAATAACAAAATAAAGAACAAGCAAATATATGCACAAAACAGTAAAAACCATTGCCGAAAGACCAGTGTCGAATAAGGAAATAGTTACTGTAAATTTATTATTGCAGTCTACCAAGTGTTTATTTGTGTAACATGAAATAGTGAGTTTAGAGAACTGTGGTAGCAATAATGTCCCTGTAAACAATATTTTTTGGTTTGGTGAGCTGAGGTAGAATGAACTGAAGTCGGCCGAACCAGAATTTTAATGTCGGCTGCCTTTCTAGCTCGAGAGAGAGCAACATAGAGTTGTCCGTGAGAGAAAACTGGTTCGGGGAGATAGACTCCAACTCTGTCCAGCGTTTGTCCTTGGAATTTATTGAAGGTCATATCCAAACAAAGTCGGATAGGAAATTGATGTCTCTTAAATGGGATAGGACATTTTTGCTTTTCAGTGGGTTCTAAAGGTATACATGTTATACATACAAATTCTCCAGCATGTTTCCCCGACATGATTTCAGCACCCAAAATATTCTTGTCCAATCAACGGCAAATAAGACAGGTACCATTGCAGAGTCCCTCAGAGGGGTTGATATTACACAGGAGCATTATAGGACAATTGAGTTTTAGATGAAGCAAGTGAGGAGGCAGGCCTGGAGTCTTAACAGAGTTCAGGTAATCCTGATAATATGCCTGTTGGAAAGGATCGATTGTTAGACCTGTACTATAATAATCGATGGCGGAACCCGGGAATTTGCCAATTAAGGCCGTATTGATCTCGTGCACGTAGTCATTTTTGGGAGTTAAAATAGAACGTTGAATGAGTGAATCTGGATTTGGAAGATAAATGTCAAAACTGGGGAAAATTTCTGAAAGCAACTCATCAAGAGGATTATAGATCTTCCTATAAGAGAGACACATGTTTGAGGGTAGGGTAATATCATCATTCTATATACAAGGCTGAGTTCCATCACCAATTCTAAGCAGTACATCTTTGAAAGCTGAATCATCTTTGGCACGCATATTTTCAAGAAGACGAAGCTTGCGGATAGAATGCCACAAGTCAGAATTGATTAGACAAGCATCATTAGCATCAGAACGACTACCGCCAATATCTATAGGGAGCGTTTGCCTGATATCGCCGCCAAAAACAATGGTCTTGCCTCCGAAAGGTACATTATTTTCCATGAGGTCCCACAGCAAAGTGTCAACTGCCTCGATACTTTTGCGGTGTGCCATAGAAGCCTCATCCCAAATAATAAGCTTAGCAGCGATTATAATACGAGCATGTACACTTTGTTTGCTAATTGTGCAAACCTCATCTTCTATAACAATAGGGAGTTTGAATCTTGAGTGAGCTGTATGGCCGTCGGGGAGTCAGGATGCTGCCACTCCGGAGGATGCAACTAAAAGAGCTATCAAATGCTTCGAACGAACTGCCGCAAGAAGAGATCGGTAGGGAAATGTTTTTCCAGATCCAGCTTGACCATCCACAAAGAAAGCAGCCGAATGATTATCGTCGAGAGTGGTCATGATGGCATCAAAAGACTCACGTTGCTTTGAATTTAGCAAGCCTATTGATTGTAAATCCTAATCGGAGACAAGGTAATTTTATTCTTCCTCAAAATCTCGACTCTGAATCTGTTCTCGTGAGGATCCAACAATATAGTCGACCAAACCAAACTCATCAATTGTTCGACCAGCAAATTGCAAAAAAACGTTAATGGATTTAAGTGTCATTAGAGAAACCTCACTATCGGTATATTTTTTTGAGAGAAATGTAATCATCTTCCAGAAATAATCTAAAAGCATCCCATAATACTCGAGGATTAGATAGTAAGATTGTCACAAAGAGACAATGCAGTGAGTGTGGCATTTGATAGCAGCAAGCCTCAGCGAGGGAGTTTTCCACATCAGTGTCTGATTCTAATAGACCTCGTGCTAAAGCAGCAGCTCGAAATGTGGCATATAAAATACCATTGTATAGTCTGAGATATTCAAAAGATGTTGGTGCGGGAACATGATTAAGTAGCAGTCGCATATAGTATCATTCGCCATCAACTGAGCTAACACTGACCAAATGCCCAATGCAAATTCCTTTAACTCTTTGATGCCATGATTTTTTAGTTGCATCCCATACAAAAAAACGTGGGAAATCCATGTACAGCAGGCCCATTTGTGCAATTGTAGGTGAATACGCATTCATTGCGAAAAATTCTGCCAGTTGTGTTTTTGAGGCGCTTGGATTAGCCAGGACATCAGGGAGAGTTCGTGAGGATGAGAATGAACTCTTCTGCTTGTTAGGTAAATGAACATGGAGATGCAGTACAGCTGGAGGTATTTCACTTAATATGAACGTATAGATTCGCCACATAGCCTCCGGAGCACATAACCACCGAGATGACTGGAAATCTATAATCTCATCCATTTTTGATATGTCTGGCTGTTCAACGACGTTGAATGCAATTCTGTTGGTGCCCTTTCAAACATATTTGTACAGGTATTTGATGATCCTGAGGCCAACATAGATCTCTACGTTAATATGGCAGTCAAATTTGGCTAGAAGATAGGGGTTATATGGTACCACCCACCTATTGTCAAAAGTATGACCCCGGACATGTACTGTTCTGGAATCATTTCGTCGTCTATAAAACGAATAACTGTTCTCACACTGCGAAGTGTTCTCTATGTAATCCCTAGGATAATTGTTTTTACATTTACCATCTCGCATACAGACATTTGATGGATTGAATAGGCCACATGGACCGTGCATCATGTGTCGTACAACGCATGCATGAAGATGATGATGCACGGCGACATCCAGTAGTTCTTCGCTAACATAACGGTCATATGCATCGGACGAGCGGATCTTATATTTAGGCTGCAGAATAATGATCTAATGCACGTGCGGAAGACCTCTCTTTTGAAATTCTATGATGTAAAGATATGCTGCAACCTCCCCAAATATCTTTTCTCTCAGAATTTTGTGCCGGAATGCTTCATTTCAGCCTCTGAACACCCTTGCTAAAAGGTCAGATCTATTTTGAGCCTCCTCGCCAGGTAGTAGACCTGCCCGTATTTCTGGCCAATTTGGATTGCAAGTCATAGTAATGAAGAAATCTGGCTTTGCCGTATTCGCTCACCAACATTAATGCATTAAGATACCCTCGACGCATATCTCGAGGACTTCCTATGTACGATGCAGGAAGTACAAATATTTGGCCAATATCAGATACTCTTAGATTCCCTCCGCAGGCCACGCTGTCAACGACATCTTCAAAGGACTCAAGTCGTAAATTTGGTTCATCTGTTCGTTCCTTAAGTAGTCCAAACGCTGTATATGGTTCCCTCAGATAACGTTGGGCCTGGCAAAACTGACACGCAACAGCAAACGGAAAAGCCCACGCTTGTAAGGGGTTGTTTTCCATTTTGCTAAGCAAATCATGTTGAATAACAGGCGGACGTCGCTTTTTCTTGGAGTGGGGAACCATAGTTTCAGTGCTGGTAGAAGGAACCAATTTATTGGAAGATAGGACTGCAAATAAAGTGGATAATAAACAATTAGCAAGATAGTGAGACTGTTTTCAAATATATGTGTCGAAGTATAAATGAAAATCAAGGTAAATGACAAAAACAAATAACTAACAAACCTACTGGAGAGAAACAAAAAATGTATGAAGTAACATACTTTGTTGTTTGTACATTTTTCTAGTATCTAGTAGGGAGCCCTTTTTTTGAGCATCCATTGATGCGTACGCACTAAGGTTTCTTGCGTTTCTTTCCATGCTAATTGCAGTCTGACATAATGTTTAAAATAAAAGAGAGGGAACATTTTACTTACCATCAACATTAATAAAGGATGCAAATAGGAAGAAAAAATGAGGAATATACCTGACAACAGCAAAGGTGCATTGAACACACAGACATTTTGAGGCTGTATCCTGAAAAATCCGAGAATAAAATATAACAATCTAACAGCGCCAATGTAATACAATAGAAGAAAATTTTCAAATATGCTATAAAATTTATGTGTGATCAGCCTGATTCTGTTGTCCACAAGTACTCGCCATCCAATATACAATGCAGCACAGCTGCAAACATATAAATAAGAAAATATATTATGAGAGAGTTTGAATGGAGAGAAAGCATTATGTTATGTAGTTCATAAACTAAGAAAAGAAGAAAATATATTATTTAAAGATGCTGAACGCTCCTCGTCTTCAACAATCATATTCAGAGGCTGATATGAAGGTTTAAAGTCATGAGAGTAACTCTCCAAGTCGTAGAAGTCGGAAATGGGACGAAGGGTAAGGTGAGAAATGAAATGGAGGTAAAACATGTGGTGGATAGTGTTTCATACTTATCACAGCCTCACAGAGCACTAAGAGAGAGAATGTATTCAAAGCCTTCATGTCAAGTCAAGTTTTCCCAACAACCTGGTAGAGGTAAAACAAGTTATAAATCTGTTACAGGAGAAGAAGAGGCAATATTTAGAGGAGCTTGATACGTTATCCATGTTTTGTCTTGAAAAAATAATAGCTTAAGTTTATCATCTTTTGTGCAGTAATACAAGTTTCTTGAAACAAGTGAGTATCTTGTATGTTACAAGCTTTTTTGGATTCAACAGGTAGCTTGTACTTTACAAGCCTTTTGACTTGAACAATGTTGAGAACTTTCAATATGAACTACCGATTTAATTATAATGGGAAGTTTATCCTTGCAAGCATGAATTTATTGACAATTGAACTTTTGTTTTTAAAGAAAGTGATATATTATAGCACAAAGATGATAGGGGGGCCTATTCCCTTACATAGCCGATATTTTTCTGGGGGGCCAAATCCCAAACATAGCCCGAAAGAAATTAATACAAGCTAAGTAAGAACAAGGAAGCAAGTTAATTATAGGGAGGCCAAATCCCTAACATAGCCACACGACATACGACATAAACAAATATATTCAGTTGAGTGTCTGGTTCGAGCTTGAATATTTGCTGAACTGCATCATGAGCCGTGTTAGAATTAGGTACTTTAACGACATACCTAGGTCAAGTTTAAGCGCCAACTGAGTATCAGGCCTTGGTTCAGAGCCAAAACTGAATCCAGCAAATCACCAGGAGCCATCATAAATGAGTCTGAAGCGCCACCTAGAGCATCTTAGAATATGCAGATTTGAACGGACCATATCAAAAGCCAAATAAAGGACTAACAAAATCACCCACAAATACCTACTTCCTCATTACTGCAATGCGTATAGGCAAACCGTCTCCACGCCCCCATACGTAGAGTATAACTAATAACCGCATTTCTTCATGATTCTTCGATATCTAAGGGTTCATTCAAAATTCCCAATCTAGCTATTGAGCAGGAGCCATCCGTCATGATCCTTAGCGAGAGTTTGAGCATCTTGGAATATGCAGATATGAAAGGACAATATCAAAAGCCAAAGAAGGTCTAATAAAATCCGCCATAAATACCTACTTCCTCATTACTGCAATGCGTATATACAAACCGACTCAACACTCCCCAACATAGAGTATAACCAATCACCGCATTTCTTCATGATTCTTCGATATTCAAGGTTTTATTCAAAATTCCCAATCCAGTCATTAAACATGAGCCATCAGTTTTTGATCCGGAGCGAGAGCTTGAGCATCTAGAAATGCAGATACGACAGGACTCCTTCAAGAGCCAGATATAGGTCACACAAAATCGGCCATAAAAACCTACTTCCTCACTACTTCAATGAGCAAATGTGAACCACCCTAGCGCCCCTCATATGCATGGTAGGAACAAATATGCACCACATCTTCGTGATTCTTCGATATTCAAGGTTTCTTTCGAGGAACCCAATCCAACCATTCAAAGAAAGCCAACCATCGCTTAACCTAATGAACAGTTATAGAGTAGGATGAAAACAAGTCCTAAAACAAAACCCAAGCACCTACTAAGACACTTCTCAAATTCGGGTCCCGCTCCAACCCAATGCCGGCCGTACACTGGGAAGGGCCATTCCGTCATCTGCCTCGTGGACTTCGATATCACTGAGAAGAATTCTTGGACCCAAGTCAGCCACTAACAAGTAACCAGAGCCATTTTAGATATGACAGGAGTAAACGTCTTGGAATCAACAAGCTCAAGCCGAGAGCCAAATGCAGATCTAAAAAATCACAACAACCAACACCTACTACATCACTACTGTAATGAGCACAGATGCACCAACCCAGCGCCCCCATACGTAGGGTAAGATTCTCATGTAACACATATCTTCATGAATTTTCGATACTCGAGGAAGCGATTGAAGATCCATCCATCCATAAACCGAAGCCAGTCGCCAAGTCTTTAATAGTAACCATAGCAAGGCCGGCAGCTATTCCGACCCTGCCCGAAGGGCAGTTCGATTGGGTCGTTTGTTGTTTTGACCAATCTCCCCACCCCCGAGGCTGTTTCTAGACTTGCCTAGGTCCCTAAGGGCCATTTCAAGACTTGCACAGGTCCCTATGGGCCTTTTAAAGGTCCTGCCCAAGACTTGTCTGTTCATATATGTATTTATGGCTTCTGGTTGGAGTATATTCATGTTTGGTTCTAATGAGAAATGCATCTATGGTGTGATTTTCTTGTTTTAGATGTTTGATATTGGTGTATTGGACTAGCAATGTTGATATGATAATATTATGCAGCAAGTCCTCTTTTTGCAATAATTTGAAAGTTCAGTACCTCTCCTGCTTCTTTTGTAAGGTGGTATATGAACAGACAGAAATACCCCTTATTTTATTTTTAAAATTGCCCAGAGTCCTTTTTTTGCAATAATTGCATAGTTTGGTACCTGCCCTGCAAAAGACGAAATCTCGGTCCTTAAAGTGCAATAAGTGGTAAAGTTAAGTCCTTTTTTTGCAATTTGTCCTCCTATTTATAGGAAATGACCCTTAGCGTGCGCTATCTCATATTAGCATGTGCTAACGAGCTCACAGTCCACTATCTCTTTCTGTCCTTGGCCTTACGTACGTTAAATAGCCTTTACGTACATTAAATACAACAGTTAGCATATGCTAACACCCTTTCATAGCATGCGCTAACGACTTTACGAAGCTAACTGACCTCACTGTACTCGACTTAGCATGAACTAGCATTATTCTCATAGCGTGCGCTAAGAACCATTGACGCAACTTTTCTAAAAGCCGTCCAAGTTCATCCCGGCATGTCCCTATCCAATATTCGTGATCTAATCTCACATACCACCCTTGTCTCAATCATGTTGACCACACATAGCGTACGCTAATTGTCAACCTTTAGCCTGCGCCATTTACACATTTTAGCATACACTACACTCAATGTTTAGCGTGCGCTAATTACGTGTAAGTACATGCATGCATTAACATTAATGGAATCATACACTCGCCAATACCGGACTATGAAATACGTAGGATCATACACATATTAATAATGCGACATACGCAATGTCGCAAGGTTCAAATACAGATAAAATACATATCAAATATCCGGATATTACATACTCTCCCTCTAAAAAGAAGTTTCGTCCCGAAAATTAAAATAAAAATAACTTCGGGTATCTCGACTTCATAGTATCTTCAGTCTCCCAAGTTGCTTCTTCGACTCCATGTCATGACCATTGACCTTTAACCAAGGAGATGGGTTTATTTCTCAATTGCTTGACTCAACTCTCGAGTATCTTAATTGGCTTCTCCTCAAACGTGCCATCGTTAGCTAGTTCGATCTCGCCGAAATCGATGACATGACTGGGATCCGGTATATACTTCCATAACTGAGATACGTGAAACACATTATGAACATGACTTAATGATGGCGTCAAGGCCAACCTGTACGCCAACTCCCTAACTCTTTCAAGAATCTCGAATTGTCCGATATATCTCGGACTCAGCTTTCCTTTTCTCCCAAAATGAAAACTTCCTCGGGTAGGAGAAACCTTCAGAAGTATGTGATCCCCAATCCCAAACTGTAACGGGCGACGGCGCACGTCTGCATAAGATTTCTGCTGACTCTGGGCAGTCAACAACCTTTCACCAATCAAAGCTACTTTCTCTTGAGTCTACACTATCAATTCTGGTTCCGTCCCAATTAAGTCAGACGAATCGTCCCAAAATAAGGGGGATCTACTTATTCTTCTGTACAATGCTTTGAAATGTGCCATATTAATAGAAGTATGCCATCTATTATTGTAGGTGAATTCAATCAACGACGGGTGAATTTCCCAATCAGTCGACCAGTCTAAGGAACAAGCTCTCAACATGTCTTCTATTATTTGAATAGTTCTCTCGGATTGTCCATCGGTTTGGGCATGATAAGCTGGGCTAAGGTTGAGCTCGGTTCCCAAGGCTCTATGAACTGCTTTCCAAAAATGTGACACGAAGCGACCATCCCGATCTGAAATAATGGTCTTTAGCATACCATGCAATCGGACTATCTCCGGAGTAAACACTCATACCAAGCTTTCGGATCCCCATGTATCCTTAATGCCCAGAAAATGACCCGACTTGGTTAGACTATCAACTATCACCCAAATCATATGCATCCCAGTTCTGGTCTTCGGCATATTGGTGATAAAGTCCATCGATATATCTTCCCACTTCCATTCAGGAATTGGAAGCGGCTTCAGTATTCCGGCAGGTCGCTGATGTTCAATCTTAACCTGCCTGAAAGTTAAACACTTCGAAACATAGTCTGCCACATCGTTCTTCATGTTACCCCACCAAAAATTCTGCTTTAGGTCTTTATACATCTTACTGGTGCCTGGGTGAATAGAATAAGGCATACTGTGAGCTTCCTTCATGATTGTTCGCTTCAAAACATCATTATCGGGAACACAAAATCGACTTTGGAATATCAGAACTCCATCTTCATGAATTACAAATCCTGGGGCCTTTCCCTTGCCTAATTCATCACGTAACCAAATCATTAGAGGATCACCTAATTGTTTAGATTTGATTTCTTTGATTAACGATGAAGTTAATTCCATCACAAACAGTTGTCCTTGGACTCCTTGTAACCATACTTCAATTCCTTCACGAATCAACTTTCGTTGAATGCTGGACTGGGATGTGAATGTCTCTAGCATTCGAATAGAAACGGTTATGCGGATTAGTGCATCAGCCACTACATTCGCTTTTCCTGGATGATAAAGAATTTCCAAGTCATAGTCCTTAATCAATTCCAGCCATCTCCTCTGTTGCATGTTCAGCTCTTTCTGACTGAAGATGTATTTAAGACTTATGATCTGGGAAGATCTGATAGTGAGTTCCATACAAATAGTGTCTCTATTGTTAGGAGTATGCCCTCGAATGCCACTCAGAGGATGTTGAGTGAGGACATTGTACTCATAATTATGCAAATCATTTATATAATGCAATGAATGTTTATTTATTTACTGGTAGTTACTGGTATTCCTAACTTGTAAATATACATATAGAAACTAGTCCGTGTATTTGAGAGCAAAATGTTCCACTCCTTATTGGATAAGGGGGTTGGCACTGGAAAGGTTTATAGCTCAAATACTTAATCGTTAGCAAGACGATGAAACTTAACTGGGTGTTAAGTTTATGTGAAGACTTGTATGACGTGTTCGTTGACATGAAGAGTGCCTGTAGAACACTAATAGTTAGTGGGAGCACACGTTATAGGTATGCTAATTGGATTAGTATACTCGAACCGACTCACCCTCGATTCGTCACACGGATTTCACTCCGGGACAGTCAATGACGGAATAGAAAGGTTGTGATAGGTATTCGTGAACCTTCGACTTGAGGATTTAGTAGGGATGTGCTTGTGACGTCAAGATTTTCAATTGAGTAGTTCGACCCTATAAACCGGGAGGTGGGGGTCAACCTCGACGTGTATCTTGACGGGCAAGTAGTAGGTCCTACTGAATATCAAGATAGAATTCTTTCTCCCGTTAGTGAGCGGGTTATATGTCCTATGCGGTTATTGGCAGATGAGATCATAAGTCTTTGGCCAAAGCATTGGAGCTAGTTGTATTAGATACACGAGAGCCTAATGATGTCGATTTGCACTAACGCGTGCATAGCGTCAAATACAGATAGGGTTTGACTGACCGTGACCCTATAACTTGATTGGGACATTTTAAAGAAGGGTTTATACGTATACCGATATTCACGGCAGAATGATTCTTGAATGATCCCAATCATTCGTTCTCAGTTGGGGTACAGTGTAGGCCGTCAGGCTGGCTAGGTGGTGCTACTACTCTTTGGTTCCTCCCATTGCTGACTGAGACGGACCTACCGAGTCGCACAATAAGATTAACGATGGAATGAATCCAGCTTATTCTCTTATTATGAATATTAGATATTGGATATCTAATTTTGTGACATTGGATCGATTTACTGGATAAATTGATTTACGGCCTAATGAATTAAATTAATTACTGAGTGATTAATTCAATTCATAAATATAATTATTTCTTGGAGAAATTAATTATGTTATTTTGTATTTGATATGATTAATTAATTAATCCAATTAATTGGATTAATTAATTGATTTAAATACATCGGAACGGAATTGGAGTTTATCTGTTTGGACTTTTGGGAGTCCGAAACGAACCAAACTCATCTCGGTTCATTGCCAACCCCTTCCACCAACCTTCCACTTAGTCTTTATCTTCATTTTATAAATGGAAGACCAAAGACTTAAGAGATATGGTATCTCTTATTATAATGTGAAAGGTGATTTGGGGAGATGTTGATAAAGGAATAAAATGAAGACTTCCAATTGCTTTTGGTTAGAGCATTCACGGATCATTAGAAAGTGAGAGAGAGAATTAAATTTCTTGGTCTTCATCACCATTTTCTTCTTCATTCATATTCTTCATAATTTTCTTAGAGAAAGATTGTGATGATATATTGAGAGATATAGATTAAACACTTAGAGTGTTATAATCTTGATTAGCAAAGCTTCAACAACCTTGTTCTAGCCGTATCCTTGGAGGATAACGAGGTTTAGTCATTCCGGTCGTTTCTCCGGCACGTGGCAAGTAGAGATGCGGTCCTTTCGGCATTGGATCATCCAAGAGCTTGGAGTGGATTGGATTGTAGGAAAATCAACAAAAGCTTGGGGAATTGCTCAAGATAAGGAATCCGTTTAATCAACGGACTACAAGGGTATGTTTCTCGTATCCTCTTGTGTTTCATATTATATTCATATATACGTAGCTCGATCGATCATCGTAGGGATTCGGATCAAATTAATTTTCGTTTTACCGCTTCCGCTGGGCCTTCGTTTTAGGCACCGAATCCCAACAGTGGTATCAGAGCGTAGGTCTTGCGATTGTATATACGATATTGGCATTTGGAATGCTCGATTAGATGGTGAATGATTTGGAATCCTTTTAGTCATAATCGTGGTATATGTTTTTTCATTCATTGTAGTTATATTTTTCGTAAGTTTATGTCTAAATATAAATCTTAATTTCTGGGAAATATGATTTATATTGAAGATATGAATGTTGGAAAATATAGATATTGGATATCCGGTCAAAAAATTAGCCCCGAATTGCCGTTGGACGGTCCGGGAGTGGTCCAGAAGGAGGGGGCCGTGGCCTAGGGCTTGGGGGCCGCGGCCCAGGGCTGTTGCAGCCCGCTGGTAAGGGTTCTGGACTGGGGGCCGCGGCCCAGGGCTGCTGGGCAGCCCTGCTTGCTGCCTGGTGACATTTCGGGCGTGGTCCAGCCCCTTTCGGACTCATTTCAGGCTTGTTTTCTTCGTTTATTCCTAAAATTGATTTCCCACATTTTAAATTGGATTTAATATGATTAAAATGATTTATGGTATTTCATTTATAAGGGAAAATTGATTTATTGGAATACTTGTGATCGACCGAATTATTTTGAACATTTTCATATTACCGATTGTGTGAATCGATTGGATCGGTTCGTATTGTTGATTGGATCAATGTATCTCTACGCTTTCCATTTATATAGTATTTATTGGATGAATGCTTTTGAATGGGGATGTGGTTCATGGACTTAGTTTTGAATCGTTCGTTTTATTCGATTGGGTTGTAAAGGCCGTTTTGAGCCTATTTATTTTACTAGAAATATTTGTATCTAGGATGCAATTTTCAGTGTAAAATTTATATGTAATGACGAAGACCGGAGGAAGATCCGTTTCGAGAAGACGAAGATTCAAGACGAAGACTTGTAATTAGATTACAGAGTTTTTGTTTTCTAGGAATGGTCCATGAACCACATGTTGGTAGCAACTAGGTTGTGAATGGTTGTTTCATAATGTATGAATACCACAAACGCGCTTAAATGATTAATATGCAAAGTGTAACGTTAATCGCGAAAATTATCTCACAACAAATTATTAAGTTTATAAGGTTTCAAGGTTTTCCTTCCCTCCATCGAGTTTTTGGGAAATTGAAATCCAAACCGAATGTGCTATGCTTCCGAGTTATCGGGGTAGTCGTTCGGGAAGGATGGATAAATTACCGGGAGCGCATTGGATGCCTTCGGTTGGAGTAAATTTTATCCCTAGAAACCTGATAGGTTGCCGGATAAGATTTAATTGTGAAACTGATTTGTGTCGATGGTGTAAACTTAACTTGTTCACGAACCATAGAAACCGTATAGGTTGAGGGGAGTGAACAAGGGGAAAAAGAAGATCGAATCATCCATTAGATGGGTTGGTGTTGGACACCACTTTATGAAAATTAATAGACTAGAAACCTATTTGGTTGCCCTCTATTAAAATTTATAAAGAACTCGATCACTACTATGAAGTAGAGCGACGATACTTTCGAATTTCACATGGGAGTGTGTTATTCCGATAAAAATAGTGGGAGCTAGGTAACAAGAATAGAAAAGACCTTAATTCTATACTCAGATCATAATTAAATAAGTCATTAATTAATATGTTGTACCTAATGCAGACATAACTCTCAATATGACAATGAACCCACTCGCAATTCTACTCAAAAAGAACACCCTCATTGGACCTAACTTTGTGGACTGGCTCCGCAATCTGATGATTGTCCTCAGTAGGTTTTGGGCTAACCCAGTTAGGGAACATTAGACTGCCGTAAAAGAACGTTCTCAAGTACTTTAGAAAAACTAGAGACCTGGTTCTTAAATACGGCGGTGGAGAACTGAATGTAATGGGATTCACTGAATTGGACTTCCAAGGACAGAAAGACGATTCAATGTCTACTTCTGGCTACATATTTACTCTTAATGGAGGAGCAGTATCTTGGCATAGTGCCAAGTATAGCGCGACTGCTGGTTCCACCTGTAAGGCTGAGTATAAAGCGGCCTCGGAGGCCTCCAAAGGAACATTTAAGAAGTTACTGGGTAAACTTCACATGACACCTTGTGCTGCGCTGCCTGCTTTCATTTTTATACGATAACAATACAGTAGTAGCATAGGCCTGGGAGCCAAGGTTTTATAATGGTACAAAACATATTGAGAGAGAGTATCATCTCGTAAGAGAATTTGTTCACAAAGAGATACATTATACTGCATAGAGTAGAGTCAGCTGACTACGTCGCTGATCCACTGACCAAGCCACTTTCTCATATTAGCTTAGAGCGTCATCTGGAGAACATGGGTATTAGATACCATAGTGTGTGGCATTGAGTGCAAGTGGGAGATTGTTAGGAGTATGCCCCCGAATTCCACTCAGAGGAAGTTGAGTGAGGGCATTGTACTTGTAATTATGTAAATCATTTATATAAGGCAATGAATGTTTATTTATTTACTGGTAGTTACTGGCATTCCTAACTCGTAAATATACATATAGAAACTAGTCCATGTATTTGAGAGAAAAACGTTCCACTCCTTATTGGATAAGGGGTTTGCACTGGAAAGGTTTATAGCTCAAATACTTAATCGTTCGCAAGACGATGAAACTTGACTGGGCGTTAAGTTTATGTGAAGACTTGTATGATGTGTTCTTTGACATGGAGAGTGCCTGTCGAACACTAATGGTTAGTGGGAGAACACGTTATAGGTATGGTAATTGGATTAGTATACTCGAACTGACTCACCCTCGATTCGTCACACGGGTTTCACTCCGGGACAGTCAATGACGGAATCGAAAGGTTGTGATAGGTATTCTGAACCTTCGACTTGAGGATTTAGTAGGGATGTGCTTGTGACGTCAAGATTTTCATTAGAGTAGTTCAGCCCTATAAACCGGGAGGTGGGGGTCAACCTCGACGTGTATCTTGACAGGCAAGTAACAGGTCCTACTGAATACCAAGATAGAATTCTTTCTCCCGTTAGTGAGCGGGTTATATGTCTTATGCGGTTATTGGCAGATGAGATCATAAGTCTTTAGCCAAAGCATTGGAGCTAGTTGTATTAGATGCACGAGAGCTCAATGATCTCAATTTTCACTAACGCATGCATAGCGTCAAATACAGATAGGGTTTGACTGACCCTAACCCTATAACTTGATTGGGACATTTGAAAGAAGGGTTTATACGTATACTGGTATTCACGACAGAATGATTCTTGAATGATCCCAATCATTCGTTCTCAGTTGGGATACAGTGTAGGCCACCAAGCTGGCTAGGTGGTGCTACTACTCTTTGGTTCCTCCCATTTTCATTTTACCGCTTCCGTTGGGCCTTCATTTTAGGCATCAAATCCCAACATTTATCTCTTTAGGGCGAAATCAACAGCTGCCAGTTCCAAATCATGAGTTGGATAATTAACTTCGTATGGATTCAACTACCGTGAAGCGTAGGTGATCACCTTCTCATTCTGCATCAATAAACAACCGAGACCTTGATTTGAAGCGTCACTGTATACTATGAATCCTCTAGTTCCTTGTGGCAGCGTTAGAATTAGAGCCGTCGTCAATCTCTTCTTAAGTTCGTCAAAGTTGGCCTAACACATCTCGTCCGATTCAAACTTTTGGGTTTTCTGCAGTAATCGAGCAAGTGGACGGGTAATTTTGGAAAACCCTTCCACAAACGGACGATAATACCCAGCAAGTCCTAAGAAACTTCTGACTTCCTTCATGTTCTTAGGAGACTTCCATTCCAAAATTACCTCGACTTTCTGGGGATCTACTCGGACCCCTTTCGCTGTTACCATGTGACCAAGGAACATCACTTCCTTTAGCCATAATTCACATTTTGAAAGTTTGGCATATAACTGCTTGCTCCTCAAGAGGTTCAAAGTGACCCGTAAGTGCTGCTCATGCTCTACCGGACTCTTAGAGTAGACCAAAATATCATCGATAAACACAACTATGAATTTGTCCAAATACTATATAAATACTCGATTCATTAACTACATAAACACAGCAGGATCATTAGTGAGACCAAACGGCATCACCACAAACTCATAGTGCCCGTAACGAGTTCTAAAGGCTGCCTTCGGGACATCAGATTCTTTAATCCTCAGCTGATGGTATCCCGATCTCAAATTGATCTTTTAAAACACTATTTCTCCTTGCAACTGGTTGAACAAATCATCAATCCGTGGAAATGGGTACTTATTCTTGGTCGTCATCCTATTTAGCTCTCATAAGTCGATGCACAATCGAAGCGATCCATCTTTCTTTCGAACAAAAGGAACTGGCTCACCCCAAGGCGTAACACTTGGCTGAATATAACCTTTGTCCAACAATTCTTCCAGTTGCTTCTTTAATTCATACATCTCGGTAGGTGCCATACTATACGGCACCTTAGAAATCGGTGTAGCTCTCGGTCCTAGCTCGATGGTAAACTCTACATCTCGTTGTGGAAGTAGTCTAGGCAATTCGTTAGGGAACACATCTCGAAATTCACTTACAACAGGAATAGATGAAACCTCTACTCTTCCTTCTTCTTTCTTCATCGCGTAACACCAGTATCCGGTACAACCCTGTTTTAGTAGTTTGACGGCTTTCATAGCTTTGATCACTTCTCCTGAACTTCCTGGTCTTCATTCTTCAAATAAGATTTTGGAACCATCTTCATATATCATCGAAATATTTCTCTTCCAGTAGTTCATAATAGCTCCATAACGGTGAAGCCAATCGTCTCCGAGAATCAGATCATCTCCTTGTATTTCTACTATAATCATATTTGAAGGCCAATGTTTGCCTCCAATCGACACATGAAAATTTATAGTTTCTAAATTCCCCACAATTCTCTCTCCACTCGGTAAACCCACAATATAAGGCTCACATTTATGAAAACAAGAAATGCTGAAACGATTAACACAAGACAAGGATATAAACGATTGTGTAGCCCCTGTATCGAACAAAATACTAATTGGTTGCCAAAAGATCTAAACGGTACCTGATGCGACAGTTGTATTCTGATCATCTACCCTACTCATGTCATAAAGGCGTGGAGGAGCGGATCCTGCACTCGATGCTCCCTTTCGATCGAACTGTCCTCTGCCTCTTCCTCGACCAAAACTCTGGGGTGGTTAGACACTCTGTTGCGTATGCGGGACACTCGCTCTTTATGGGCTGGCTGCGAAGAACGAGTTCCAAATAGTTTAGTGTCATCCTTGTAGAACATCACTCGATGCCCTTCCTGTCTGCATTCATAACATATCACCATAGAGTGAAAATAGTCATGCCACATGTGTCATGGGCGACCACCATTAAAACATTATTTTGCCGAATCAGTAAAGGATGGCACAAATCTGGGGTTCCTTCCGCTTTTGGATGGTTGTGGAGGTTTCTTGAATGAGTGGAAAGATGTATTAGCCTTGCGGGGACCACTACTCTTATGTTCTAAAAAAAACACCAGTGACCTTTTGCTTCTTGGATTCAAAAAACTTTTCCATAGACGCTACTTTCATTTCGTATGCCAAAGCTTTACCTTGATACTGGCGGACAGTGGTGCATTCAAAACCTGATATGTACCTCTGTATCTCCGACTTCATTCTCATGTCGAAATGAATCATCATTTCCGCATGAGTTCTGACCAAGTGTAGAACAAACGCCAGTTGTTGATTAAATGTCTCAATCGGTTGGGCTATAGATTTGTCCGTCGGTTGTGCGGAGAAGAACTCTCGAACTTTAGCTTCTCTCACCGGGCGAGGACAGTACTAAGCTGCCATCATAAGTTTGAACTCTCCCAAATCGGCATCATGATCGATAGGTCGGATTGCTTCCCACTATTCGAACGCTCCCCCCGTCAGGAAATATTGGGCAATGGGGGCTCTCTGGTCGTTCGGGCAATTAATCCCTGCAAATACTTTCTCATCTCTCTTATCCAGTGATCCCATGACAACGTCTCGGAAAAACCATCGAACTTTGGCAGTTGCATCTTCGCCACCTCCTGTAGCCATCTGTCTCCTTGATTTCCCAAGTCTAGGATGCCTTGTTGTCTCTCTCCCGGCTGCAATCCTACCGCCATTTGCATTCTATCCACAACTTGAGCAAATTAGGTCATTTGGTTGACCCCTTGATGAATGATGTCGGGAACAGCAGGTTCGGCATTCGTTTCCACGGCTTGCTCTCGCTCATTGTTGATGGATTCTTGTTGTTCGCCAGCACTGGAGTTAGCTTGATTTGATAGCGAATCAGGAACAGAGGGTGAAGCTTCCCTCTCAGCATTTCTACGTCCGTGTCCACGACCGCGACCGCGTCCATGCCCTGCTCTCAACATACTGTAGCCATACATACTCAATATACAGGAAACAATATCGTTTTACGTTCAATTATCAAAAAGGGCATAACATGTAAAGGACAAGATTAGATTTTAGGAAAGTTACAACCATCTCTCATATGAAGACGTAGCAGTACAGTGATGTTATTCGCGGCCGGTTAACTCAAAAATACACATATAAACCCTAATTTAACCCAACGGCCAAGATATCCATAATCTTAGCTCCCATACCTATATTTTTTAAAAAAGACTTTATGTCATTCTCTATAAAAAAACTCCCGAGTTGATAAATTACTTTCAAGGACTTGAGCTTGTACTTTAAACTTTAAAGTCTCTCGGGAACTTCTTTCACGGTTTGTCGTTGTCTTATTATAACTGATATTTGTGTATATATTTTGTATAGACTGAATACTTGTACTAGACATTCAAATGCTAACCCCTTAAATCGGGGAAATGTGTATCATGCATTTCAGGTGTGCTTAGTTCATTGGAGCAATCACAGGGACGGCATGGAATAAGACGAGTCGCGATACGAATCGAGAGTTAAGAGTCCAGTTTGATGTTGTTGTGTCGTTGAGTTATTTTTAGTCTTTCGCTGTATTGTATTTTGACCCCTGTGTGGTATGTACAATAATGAGTTTATTTTCGAGTTGATTTAATCGTGAGACATCATTGGTCAGTGTAATTAATATTTGGCCTTATCGGTCGGTGTTAGTAAGTCATTTGACCTCGGCCGGTCAAATGTTGTTCGTGTCATGGTTGTTAGCCTGGTAGATCCTTATTGAAAAAGGGCCTATAGCGTGTAATATTCCTGATGGATTCTGGGGGTGTTAAATTTATGGTATCGGAGCAAGGTTGTGGAAACCTAGGCTGTCGAGTCGAGTGGAGCCGTGTCTTTGCGCGTCGTCCGAGTTGTCGATTAACAAGTCGACTTGTGCGTTGTCATATCATGTCGTTTATGTTGTTCGTTGAGAGTAGTATCGTAGGCGACCGTCATCTTCGTGCGACCTGTGGATGTAAGTCTCCCATTATATATATATATATTAAATTTTATATTTTGTGTTGTATGATTTTGTTTACAAGTAGGAGGTAATATAGGAACCATATTTGACACTTGTGGTATATTACATGTGTAGCAATTGGGATATACTGGTAGAGTGAGTTTTTATTGGTACAATGTGTTGTGGAAGTCTCTGGACATTAATGTGTTCCAGGAGGCATATTGACCACAGAGATTGTCGGAAACACAAACGGATGGGTTCGACGTATGGTTGAATCTGAGATTACATTCATGAGTGGTATCGATTAGTATGATGATTTGAATGCTAGATGGGCACATGCTTGGGAACCAAATATGTTTGGCATTGTTGCTAATGGATACAAACGTGTTCTTATTGATATGTTGGTTGTGCGTGTATTTGAAAATATTTCTGAAAATTCATAGACTTGAGTATGTTGTGAAAATCAGAATCTTCTCAAATATTTTACTAGTACGGTTAAACGGCGGTTACATTGAATTTTGAAAATTTTCTGAAATTTTGGACAAGCCGGCCGTATATTTTAAAAAAAGAGAGTTGATTGATTGTTTCTTGCTACCTCAGTGTACGCTCATCATTAGCTACATCTGCTGCACGTGTATTTTTAAATGACTTACAAGTATTTCGCAATCTGAGTTAAACTAGAAAATTTTGGTGACTATTTTATCGGTATGCATAAGTAATGACTTAGCGAATACATTGTTTTTAATTATAAACATTTTTAGTTTTAACAAAATAATCGCACACCTTCATAAAAGCCTTGCGACGGAGTACGAAGGTTATGTTTTTAAGTACTTTTGATATTTTAGTAAATATCACCGTCGTCAATATTTTGTCATATTCGAAAGAATTTTATAATGGTTTTAGCCTATTGATGTTAATTTCAAATAGCTTGAGTATACGATTTTAAAATCTTTCACACCATAAAATTTTTATATTTTAAATTAAAATGTATTTTTATTTTCCAAAATTTATAGATAGTGAAAGATGGAGAATCTTACTCGGCTTAAACTTTAAACTCGGATTTGGAGTAATTGTCTCGGAAGAGTCAGTCAGCGCACGTTAATGTCATTATTAGAGCACACTAATTTTATACCCAATTGTTGTGTTGCGTGGTTTCGGTTTGTTTTATAGCCCGTGTAATGTTATTTCGACATGATTTCTCTTGACGATGACGTTTTAATGGATTTTATTATTCTGGATCATGGTTTTGCAAATGATTTCAGAAAGAAACAATATCGATCTCTTCCTTATAGTTTTGGTAAAACATCCCGAGGTGCCAGTAGCGTTCTCCAATCTTATTTCGGAAAAATTTTATGAACTCAGATTTTAAAATATTACTATTTAAACAAATGTCTCGGGGTCTTTTTGAAAAAGAATGTTATCAATGATTTACTACTATGACATGTGATTTGTGGTAGCCGTGTCTATTTTTGTACGGCATTAAACGTAAATATTCTGTTGATATGGTCAGTGGTCCACCAGTTACGACTGTAAGTTCCATTTCTTGCAATTGTAATTATTGTACTCGTGTAACTTTCGTGAGCGAATATTTTGTGTGATGTTATTATTACCTTATGTCGGTATGTTGCGCTGAATCCGCATTATGGGTATCGTTTGTGATGTTATGTTCCATAGAGCTGAGCGGTTGTGTGTTCAATATACCGAGAAGACGAGGTCGAGGTTGTAGTGGTGGACGTAGTCATAAGCATGGTGAGGCACGTGATCAGAGGCAAGTAGACGGAGAGAATGTCATAGTTGGCAGAAATCCAATGTTCCTAATGACTCTATCATTGACGAATCCTATGTCCGTAGCAATGGAGCAGGTGAATTCAGGGGGTTCATCGGGAAGTAAGGGAACGGGGGTCCATAGACCTCAACCACCGTATCTAACGATTGTGGAACCTTCTAGGCTAACTGGAAAATCAGAACGATTCCCGCGAGTTGAGGAATAAAATATTCCTCGAGATTCACGCCCTAAAAACTTCTCATTATAGAAATCAAAGAAAACGGCACAGACAATTATATATCTTAAAATGGTCAGATTTTAAGTAAGAAACAAGCCATGCAAAAGAGGTGAAAAGTAAAACAAAGAAGGCTACTCTCCTGCGGACCAATTTGTTTAAAAGATGTAACGACTATGAAGAGATCAAAGAAAGTACTACAAATATACGAAGAACTCTTCCGATTAACACTTACAAGCGATCAAAGCAAATTAAAGTAATATACTCTACAAGCATCGTGAAGAGCTAAGATCATAAAGATTCAAATCCTAAAAAGCTCTTAGAAGTTGGAGAAAACAAACACTCTTGTCTTAAAGATTAGAGTAGGGGTACTTTATTGAATGAGATTTTGAAAGTTGGGATGTGCGACATCCACGGGTTCCTTATTGGAAGGTGATAAGCAACTTGAGGGTTGTAAGGGATCCCCGGTGTAATATCCGAAATTTCTACTACTGTTGTTTAATATTATTTTATTCAAGTTATATTGTTCAGCGTGGAATCTGTACAGTATGGATAAAATAAATTAAGGACTGAGACATTTGTATTGGTATAATTGTCGTACTTGGTTGACAATTGCATTTGAGGATATCGTGTATTAGATGTATCGTATGATAATATATTCAGAATGAATATGTGTATTCAGCATGCAGTATGTTCGTATCTAGTATGTCGAGATAGAGAGGAACAGTTGGATTTCGGACAAGTGTTGAAGGCCATTACGTACGCTAAGTTTAAGGAATTACGTACGCTAAATTGCTAAGTTTTACGTACGTTATGCATAAGGCATTATGTACGTAACCAGGGGAATCGGACAAGACCGAGCTATGGTCGGCAGGTGGGTCCCAGTGTCGACAGCTTTCTGTGCGGATGTGGACAGGCGAGTCAACCTCGAGCATTACGTACGCGCAAGGTGCATTACGTACGTTAAACAAGTATGGTACTGTAGCAAGCCACCGTGTACGTTATGAAGGAAGTATTACGTACGTAAGCGAGTGAACGAAAGAACTCAGTGAGTTCTGGGATGATGTTATGTACGCTACGTTGAACGTGTAGCGTACGCTATGGATCATTACGTACGTTAATGTTGAGTGATAACGTACGTAATGAGCGATGCAGTTTATAAAATGAAGTTCGTTCTTTCATTTCTTCACGAGATAAAAACCATTTCTTCCGCCAAATTTCATCCCTATGAGTGTGTTAGTGAGAATAAACCTCTTCCAACTTGATTATAAGCTTGGAAACAAGGATTTGAGGCTTGGATATGAAGACATTGATGATTCTTGAATAGTTTGATTGTGTTATTCATGTTCTTGAGGTATGTTGATGAACTCTACACCTTGAATCCGGATTTTGATGTTATTGTTGATGAATAATTCATATGAAGATGATTATGGTATCGTTGTTAAGATTCTTGAGGTTATGTGAACCGTATATTGGAAAGATACAATGATATATGTCTTCGATTATGTCATTTGATATAATCATAATTATGGAATCATGGTGTTCTGGATGTTGTTGGTATATATATCACATCAAAGAGGGAAATTTGATAAGATATATGATGGTTTTTAAGTATAATCATGGAATTGATGATTTAGACCAATGTTATGTTGATTGCAGTGGTAGAATTCGTATACGAATCATGATAAAAATTTTGAATCCGAAAAGATGATAGTTAATTTTATAACAAGATTCTCAATGGTATTGAACTATTTGGGTAGTTCAGATTGCCGATTATGCCGATAGTATTGTCCTACTATGAAATTTATAATTATAAAAAAGGAGGAATCATGTTAATTCGTATGAATTCGGAATAGAGTATGTTATGTAATCCTTGTTATCGAGACGAATTGATCGTTGATATGATTATCGAATTATGGAAACGTATCATGGTTGAGTTCATGATTGATTGATTCGGGTTGTTCGGATTTATGTTTAATCGGGATATTGTGGAACCGTTGGGTTTATTGATCGGTTGTATTGATTGTTAAGTATGATCATCGAGTTGCAGTTTGTATTGTAGATATGAGTTCTTATTTATTGAGTTGGATTATTTGGTTTCGTATATGATCGAGGAATTGTTAAGCCGTTGAGTTTGATTGATTGGTTATATCGGGAATTGATTATCATCGAATATGTGTTAATTGATTACTTCAATAGGTTGTGGTCATTGATCATTGATTATAATCGTCGACTAGAAAGTGTGTTGCGGTCGTGTTCGAGAACATTCGTGAATCGCTTTGGCCAGGAGCTGAGGAGCTTGTAGACGACGACAAGGAATTGGTAATGGCTTCATCATCGTCGTGTTGGTATCGAGGCAAGTTATTGTAATATCCGTAATTTCTACTACTGTTGTTTAATATTATTTTATCCGAGTTATATTTTATAGCATGGGTTCTGTAAAGTATGGATAAAATAAATTAAGGACTGAGATGTCAGTTTTGGTGTAATTGTCATATTTGGTCGACAATTGCACTTGAGGATATAATGTGTCGAGTATATGTATTCAATATGCCGTATGTTTGTATTCTGGTATGTCGAGATGTTGGACGAGGATAGCTGAAAATGGCTAAGTACAGCCACGTTAGTGCATGCTATGAAATATGCTTAGCGCACGCTACGAGGTATGAGTAGCATACGCTATGTGGTGCAGTTAGCGTACGCTAATAGGTTCGCATTACATATACTAAGGAGGATCCTTCACGTACGTAAGGCATTCTGGGAAAGGTTCGGAAGGCGGCTGATAGGTAGGCCCGGGTTGATGTTTATCGGCATTTAGCGCACGCTACCAAGGATGGTTAGCGTACGCTAATATCAGATCGTCCGACAGGGAATCTTGGCTTTCAACAAGTGTACCCGGACACTTGTGACGCGTGTCCAGATAAGGTCAGCGGGTGTTTGTCATGTAGGGCTAGCGCACGCTAAACCGCATGGTTAGCGCATGCTAATTCCAGATCGGTCAGAGGAATCCCGGAAATCACGGATGCTTTCGGCATGTGGGGGCACGAGTGGTAGGTGAATACTGTAGTAAGTCAACTTCGGATAGCGCACGCTAAGGGAATGGACTTGCGTACGCTAGACATGTACATGATGTTTTACATATATTAATGCATGGGCATTACGTACGTAAGCTAGTTTACAAAGCGAGGAAGTAGCCTCTAGACTGCGATAGCGCACGCTAACAAAGTCAGTTAGCGCACGCTAAGGCTGTTGCGCACGCTAAACATGAGATTTTTGCGCACGCTAAAGTGGTAACGTACGTTAAATGAAGAGGTTAGCGTATGTTAATAATGTACAGTGTATATATATGAGTAGTTGACTGTCATTCCTCATTTTCGTCCATTCTCTTCTTGCAACCGATAGAGAGAACCTTGGGAGGACATTTGGAGTTCCTAAACACTGAGGGATGATCCTCTTTAACAAGATTAAAGATGGAAATCATGGATTAAAGCTTTGTTCTTTAAATCATTGGTGATTCTTGGAATTGGATTCAACCTTGGAAATCAATCCATTCCTTCAAAAAGGTAATCACTCTTCATCTTTGGATTTTGTTTGGATTGATTATTGATGTTCTTGAGTTGATGATTATCATATATTCGAGTTGATGAGCATGATAACGAGTTGGATTACCGAACTAAGTTAGTGTTGTTATCAATATATGAGTATTGATATGTTTCGTATGGTTTTGGATGGAATTCAAGAAATATGTTGATGTAATTCCCTTCTTCAATTCGGATTTTTGATGTTTTGTCGTTGGTTACTTCGTATGGTAACGATTATGGTGGTGGTGGTGTGATTCTTGAAGTTATATGAATTGTATGTCGAAGAACATGATGAATAATGATGTTTAGATGTTAGAACACATCGGATTATGTCATTTTATTATGAACGTGAATTCGGATCATTCGTGTTCTTGAAGAACTAATTGAATAATATATGTCATCATTTTATGAATAAGAAATGGAATTTGGAAAGGTTACGGATGATTTTGGAATATGATTATTCATGATAAAAATCGGTAAATTGTTCTACGAATTTACCAATATGAACAAGAAGGAATCTTGTTGATTCGTGTTTAAAGATTGTGATTGATCGTCGAATATGATTTCCTTTTCGTTCGTATCCATAATCGCATTGTGGTTGTGAATTCGTAATTGTTTGAATTGGATTATTCGGATTTGGGTTTAATCGGGATATTGTGGAAACCATTGGGTTTGTTGATCGGTTATTGATTATTATTTGTGATCATCGAGTACGGATTGTATTATAGATATGAAGTCGTATTTGTTGAGTTGGATTATTTGGTTTTATATAGGATCGAGGTATCGTGGAACCGTTGAGTTGATTGGTTGGTCGTGTCGGCTGTTGATCGTTATCGGATTGTTGTTAATTTATTATTGCGATAGGTTGGGATAATCGATCGGTGATTATAACCGTATGTTGCGGTCGTGTTCGAGTGTGTTCGTGAATTGCATGGTCAGGGCCGAGGAGCTCGTAGACGAAGGCAATGAGATTGGTAGCGGCTTCATCTTTGTCGTATCGGTATCGAGGCAAGTTATTACTTGCTCAGTTATAATATTTAATGAATGGTTTCGGTTTCATTTCGTTTATAATGCATATAGCGATGATTATTATTGTGAACTCTGGGTATTTGGATTGTATATCGTTCTTCCGATTCTGGGAGGTAAATCATAATGTATATGATTTATTTCGGTTATTGGCATATTCGAGTATCGAGGTAACATTTTGATAAAAACGAGGATATGAGTATCTATAGTCTGTGGTACGTTGGGATCACCAAGCATTGAGGAAGATCATTGGTGATGATTAGACATCCAGACCTCTCCTGAAAGATTCGGGACAAGTATCTTAGTTTATTTCGGTTAGTATTGATGATGTTGATCATGCAGGTTGTCATTCATGTTGCTGAACATGAGGTCGTCCTAGTACTTTATCATAGTGTCGTTCATGTTATTGACTCATATGTTGGTCATGTTGATGAACATATTGATTTGCATATGTATATGCATAATTGCATTGTTTATGTTGTAAATGATCCGAAGGGATCATGTGGATCTATGCTGAGGACGATGGATCGGATGTCTACCATGCGTTGGTTCGACGAGATCATCATGGGGATCTATGATGAGGGCGCTGGATCGTTGGACAGGTTTTCCACCATGCGTTGGTCCGACGGGATCATCATGGAGATCTATGCTGAGGGCGCTGGATCGTTGGATTACCGGTATTGTGTTGATGGAATCATGTGGATTCGCATCATTGATTTTATCATGTGTTGTTGTGCATATGTATATTGTTGGTTATCCATTTTGTGTTGATCTAGTAGGATCATTTTGGGATCTATGCTGAGGGCGCTGGATCATGGGATTTCCATTGAGTATACACTGTTGTTATTGTTTTGAGCATATTGACGTTGTCATATGAGTATGCATTCGTAGGTCTTGTGTTAGGACCGTGCCCGTATGTTGCATTGATCTGATCTTGGATTAGACTGATATGATTGTCGTGGTATTGATTTGATGGACAATCGGTTTTCGTGTTGAGGCTTGATGATGTCACCCGACGGATTTGGGTTTGATAGAGTTAGTGGATTTTTGTAGCAGTGAGTTATGATGATGTTTTGAGGATTTGGGGGTATTGTGTGAGACACAGTACGAGATGTGAATTTTGGTAGAGTTATGACGATAAGATTACATTGGTCGTATTCTTATTTTTGTATTCTCATTGGTATGTAATTATTAATGTGATGTGACGATTATCATTGTTGGATATTATGGTTTACCCCATCGTGGGCTTTATTTTTAGGATTTGGATATCGAGCTTGTAGCGGTCGTGAAGAGATGAGCTTCCCGGAGGATACTGGCTAGGGCATGTTTTTGTGAATTGAGCTCCTGACCAGTTATTGTATTTCCGCTGCTAGAGTAATTTTATTTGGTTGTCCTTTCTGCTGCGTGAGTACTTTAAATGACTTTTTGATATCTAGTAACTCAGGTTACTTTGGCAATCGTCTTCTAAATTATTTTGTCGGTACGTGTAAGCGATAGCTTAACGTATGTTTCAAACTATTGAGTTCCGGCCGTTTGGCCTTGCCCTTTTCAAAACGAGATTTCACGACGGTTTTGATAAACAAATTTTATATAATCTTCAAATATTTTAAAGATAATACTGTCGTCGGCCTCTTGGGCATTTGTAAATGTTTGCAAAAATTTCCTTTAGCCTTGTGGGTTCCATCTCGGGGCCCACGACACTGTAATATTCCCGGTTAAATCTGGGGGTGTTACAGTTATTACTTGCTCAGTTTATAATATTTAATGAATGGTTTCAGTTTCATTTCGTTTATGATGCATATAGCAATGATTATTATTGTGAACCCTAGCGATTTGGATTTTATGTTGTTTTCCGATCTTGGGAGTTAAATCATAAGGTACATGATTTATTTCGATTATTGGCATTTTGGGTATCGAGGATACATTATGATAAAGACGAGGATATGAGTATTTGCATTCCATGGTACGTTTAGATCGCCGAGCATTGCGGATAATCGTCGGTGATGATTTGACATCGCGATTGCTCCCGAAGGACTTGGGACAAGTATCTAAAATTGATTCGGTTTAGTGCTAATGATTTTGATCATGCATATTGTCATTCATGTTGTTGAACATGAGGTTGTCCTAGTTGATTGTCATATTGTCGTTCATGTCGTGTTGTTCATGTTGATGAACATATTGATTTGCATATGTGTATGCATACTTATATTGTTTATGTTGTGTTGATCCGATGGGATCATGTGATCTATGCTGAGGGCGCTGGATCCGATGTCCACCTTGTTATGGTCCGATGGGATCATCTTGGTATCTATGCTGAGGGCGCTGGATCATTGGACGGGTTCTTCCACCTCATTATGGTCCAATGGAATCATCTTGGGATCTATGCTGAGGGCACTGGATCATTGGATTACCTAGTGTTGTGTTGATGGAATCATGTGGATTCGCATCGTTGGTTTTACATGTGTTTTTGTGCATATGTATTTTGTTGGTTATCCCCCTCGTGTTGATCTAGTAGGATCATCTTGGGATCTATGCTTAGGGTGCTGGATCATGAGATTTCATTAAGTATACACTGTTGTTATTTTTTTGAGCATACTGACGTTGTCATATGAGTATGCATTTGTAGGTCTTGTGTTAAGACCGTGTCCGTATGATGTATTGATCTGATCTCAGATTAGACTGACGTGATTGTCGTGGTATTGTGCAACTCGAGGTATGTTCCGTATTTCCCTTGGTATTTGTCTTTGATGGATAATCGGTTTCGTGTTGAGATTCGATGATGATATCCGATGGATCGAATTGGACGGAGTTGGTAGATTTCGTAACAGTGAGTTATGATGATGTTTTGAGAACTTTCAGTATTGTGTGAGAATCTCTACGAGATGTGAATTTGGTAGAGTATGACAGTCGGATTACTTTGATAGTATTCTTACTTAGTATCTCATTTGTATGTAATTATTGATGTAATGTGATTGTTATCATGGTTGAATATTATGGCTGACCACGTCGTAGGCTGTCTTTTTAGGTTCTTGGGATATCGAGCTTGTAGTGGTCATGTAGAGATGAGCTTCCCGGAGGATACTGGCCAGGGCATGTATTTTGCAAATTGATTTTCTTGATCAGTTGTTGTATTCCGCTGCATGGGTATTTTTAAATTGTAACACCCCCAAGTTATTCGGGATATATTACAGCGCCGTGAGTCCCGCCGTGGAACTCACAAGGCTAATCATACGCGGAATTATAAAACTTGACTAATGAGATCCGAATACAATGAAATGAAGGACAAACAAATGGTATTCAAACCACTACCAACATATCAAAATACATCACAACACAATTCAATACTTCGGCAACACAGGCCGGAACATCAAGAAAAGCTGAAAGACAATACTCGAGTATTCAATAACCATTCCAGTACGAAAACACTGAATGGAGGAACGCAAAATACACCCAGAACTAATACAAAGTATCACGCTTGCCCATCATCTTCATGCCGCCCTGATACCTGCCTGTCCGCTCTCCTGGAACCTGAAATACATAAAATGTATTTCCCCCATAAAAGGGTTAGCCGTCGAATAGCTAGTACAAGTATATCGAATATGAAATACAATACTACTCAACAATACAGTGAAGGTAATCATCAAATCATCAATTCAAGACTAGTATTCCGGAATAACTAAATCTCATTTCAAAATATACATGATTAACCATGGAACTGCACCAGCAGCAACGGAACCTTCTAAGGCCCCGTCGAACCCTCCTAGAGTGGTTAACCCCAAACTATTCGTGGAACCGTACCAGCAGCAACGAAACCCTCTGAGGCCCGTCAGACCCTCCCAGAGTGAGTACATACAATCATACAAGTCATATACCTCACTTTCAAAGTCGAGAACGTATTAACATACACATATACTTGCCTTTGAGACATCGCGAATCCAGAAGGAAAAGAGTACAAGTTCGGTAGGTCCGAGAACGCACTTCCGGCACCTAAACGATTCGCAAGGAATATGATAATCAATAATCCATACTCATAACACAAGAAGAAACTCCCGAAACCCGCCTACGATTCATGAAACCACTAGGGTAAACATCTAGGGATTTGAAAATCGCCAAAACCCTCTTACGTCCGAAGCATCATGAAATAATTCATAGAAACATAAGGGAAACATGTTAACAAGGTAGATAATTCATAATATCAAGGTTCTCAAGCTCAAAAATGGATAAATCGGACGAATCTAAGAAAATCCCCAAAAATCCCCAAAATAGGATTTTAAGCATTTATACCTTGATTCGGGCAATAGAATAGATTGGATGTTGTGAAATCCTTGTTCTCCAACCAAAGATGTTGATATCTGAAGAAGGATCGTCTCCGAACTCTCCAAATCGCCGAAACCCGCTGCTCCCGATCGGAAAATGAGAAAGATGAGAAAAAATGACGAAAAGGAAGTCAACTGTCCAATATATACTCACCCAGTCTAGCGCACGCTACGCTTAAGAATTAGCGTGCGCTAACGGGGTCACCGGTCAGTCCAGTGGCTTGTGACAGCCTCGCTAGCGTGCATTAGATGATCTGTTGCGTGCGCTACTCGACTACTCTTAGCGCGCGCTAGCCAATAGTTAGCGTGCGCTAACTGGGAGTTGATGTCCAGAAACTGGAGTCCAGAACTTACTGTCCTCTGCCCTGCTCGAGTCCTAGCTTGCGATGCTGTGCCAGTATAGCGTGCGCTACAAAATACTTGTAGCGTGTGCTATCCGAAGCCTAGCGTACGTTACCTGATAGTCGAGTCAGTCAGACAACCTCACTGTCTCTGCCGACCCAGCCCGTTAGCGTGCGCTACGGATGGTGTTAGCGCGCGCTAATGTCCACGAATAGCGTGCACTAAAAAACTCCTAGCGTGCGCTAACTGCTAATCCAGAGAGCAGTATAAGTTATTGACTCTCATCTGTCTGGCCCGTTAGCGCGCGTTACAGCTCAAAGCTAGCTTGCGCTACTCAAGCATAATTAGCGTACGCTAGCCTAGGCCTAGCGTGCATTATTTCCACTGACCAGAACAGTACTGAAAGGTCTAAACAACCCAAATCATGATCCAAACAAGGTGCGAAGCTCTACAACAATATCGACAAAAACATTCAGAGTTTCCAGAGCGACAACAATAGGAAGAACTGTAAGGTCAAACAGTCAATAAAAGTACGGGTATTACATTCTCCCCTTCTAAAAAGAAGTTTCGTCCCGAAACTTAAGAAATGAAAAGTTCGGGGTATTCCGATCGCATCTTGTCTTCCATCTCCCAAGTCGCTTCCTCGACCCCATGTCTCGACCACTGCACTTTAACCAATGGAATGGTTTTTTGCCGAAGTTGCTTCTCACGACATTCAAGGATCTTCATCGGCATCTCCGGAAAGGTAACATCCTCAGCTACGTCAATCTCACTATAGTCGATAACATGACTTGGGTCCGACACGTATTTTCTCAACTGAGACACAAAAAAAACACTATGGACATGACTCAAAGCTGGAGGCAATTCCAAGCGATAAGCTAAATCTCCAACCCTGTCCAAAATCTCGAATGGTACGATATACCTTGGACTAAGTTTCCCCTTCTTCCCGAAGCGGAAAACTCCTCTGGTTGGCGACACTTTGAGTAGAACATGGTCTCCCACTTCGAATTCCAAAGGTCGACGATGAGTATCAGCATAAGATTTCTGACGGCTCTGGGCGGTCAACAACCGGTCCCGAATAATGGAAATCTTCTACTTAGTTTCCAATAGCATATCCGGTTCCGTTCTGACTAGCTCCGAAGCCTCGTTCCAACATAATGGCGATCTACACCGCCTGCCGTAAAGTGCCTCGAATGGTGCCATTTTGATTGACGCATTCCAACTATTATTGTAGGCAAACTCGATCAACGGCAAGTGAAGCTCCCAATCATTACTCCAGTCTAGGGCACAAGCCCGTAACATATCTTCCAACATCTGAATCGTCCTCTCCATCTGACCGTCTGACAGAGGATGAAAAGATGTGCTCAATTTCAACTCGGTACCCAAAGCTTGGTGAACGGCCTGCCAAAAATGTGATATAAAACGACCATCTCGATTGGAAACAATGGTATTAAGGGCACCATGCAATCTCACGATTTTAGCTATAAAAGTTCGAGCCAATCTCTCTGGTCCCCAAGTATCCTTAATACCTAGAAAATGAGCAGAGTTGGTCAACCGCTCGACGATTACCCAAATCATATTCATCCCAGTTCTAGTTACTGGCATCCCAGTGATAAAGTCTATAGAGATATCCTCCCATTTCCACTCGGGAATAGGAAGCGGTTTCAACAATCCCTCCGGTCGTTGATGTTCAATTTTTACTTTTTGACACGTCAAGCATCGAAGCACAAACTCCGTGACATCTTTCTTCATATTATTCCACCAAAAATTTTGCTTTAAATCTTTGTACATCTTACTCGTTCCGGGATGGATTGAGTAAGGCGTTGCATGAGCCTCTTGGAGAATTCTCTGCCTCAGTTCTAGATTATTCAGAATACAAAGTCTGCCCTGAAATCTCAAAATACTATCCTCGTGAACCATGAAGCCAGGGGCTTTTCCTTTGATTACATCTTCCTTCAGTTGGGAAATCATCGGGTCACTCCACTGTTTCCCTTTGATGTCGTAAACCAAGGACGAAGTAATTTCAAGAGTACACAACTGTCCTTGTACTCTCTGAAGCCAAACCTCTATTCTTTGCTCAATTAGAACTTGACGAATCTTCGTCTGAGGTGTAAGAACCTTGAGCATCTGAAGCGATGCTGATTTGCTGCTCAAAGCATCCACGGCGACATTTGCTTTTCCTGGGTGGTATAGAATTTCCAAGTCGTAATCTCAATTCTAACCAACGTCTCTATCTCATATTCAGCTCTTTCTGACTGAAAATGTACTTCAAACTCTTGTGGTCAGTATAGATCCGACACGGAGAACCATACAAATAATGCCGCCAAATCTTAAGTGCGAAAACAATCGCGGCCAACTCTAGATCGTGAGTAGGATAGTTCATCTCATACGGCTTCAGTCGTCGTGACGCAAAAGCTATCGTCTTATCATGTTGCATAAGTACACATCCGAGACCTTGACCTGAAGTGTCACTATATACGGCAAATCCATCACTACCATGTGGTAAAGTCAGAATCAGCGCGGAGGTCAAATGTCTCTTCAACTCATCGAAGCTTTGTTGTCTCTCGTCTGTCTAAACAAATTTTTCTGTCTTCTGGAGTAGTTTTGTGAGTGGACGAGCGAGTTTCAAAAACCCCTCGAGAAACCGACGGTAATACCCAGCAAGGCCCAAAAAGCTACGAACTTCTTTAACATTTTTAGGCGGTGCCCAATCTAGCACTGCCTCAATCTTTTGCGGGTCTACACGAACCCCTTCGGCCGAAATCATATGGCCGAGAAACATAACATCTTCCAACCAAAACTCACATTTCGAGAATTTTGCATAGAGGTGATCGGTTCTCAAAATGTCTAATATCAAACGTGAGTGTCAGGCATGTTCCTCCTTATCTGGAGAATAGATCAAGATGTCGTCAATAAAGACGACTACACACCTGTCGAGGTACTCGATGAATATCTAGTTCATTAACTGCATGAATACTGCCGGTGCATTAGTCAATCCAAAAGGCATGACTACAAATTCATAATGCCCATATCTCGTCCGAAATGTAGTCTTCGGAACGTCGGACTCTCTCACCCTGAGATGGTAGTACCCCGATCTCAAATTAATTTTCGAGAAAACTGCAGCTCCCTACAATTGATCAAATAAATCGTCTATACGAGGCAAAGGATACTTGTTCTTAATGGTCACTTTGTTTAGCTCATGGTAGTCGATGCATAAACGGAGTGTGACATCCTTCTTTCTCACAAAAAGAACAGGTGCACCCCAAGGCGAAGCGATCGGTCTGATGTACCCTTTCTCCAACAATTCTCCCAATTGACTCTTCAATTCTTGCATTTCGGAAGGTGCCATCCGATAAGGTGCCTTAGAAATCGGAGCCGCATCAGGCTCTAAATCCAAAGAAAATTTTATCTCTCGATCTGGAGGTAATCCTGGGAGGTCATTTGGGAAGACATCGGGGTACTCGTAAACAACCGGAATCGAGGAGAAATCGACTTCGTTTCCTTCCATCTTCAAAGCATAACACAAAAAGCCCGTGCAACCTTTATTCAAAAGTTTTACAGTCTTCATGGCGCTGCTAAGCAACTTAGGTTGGCCCATCTTACGTCCCAAAAATGAGTACTTGGATCCTTCTTCAGTCATCATGGTGATAACCTTAGTACGGTAATTCATAATCGCATGGTGACTATCAATCCAATCTTCGCCAAGGATCACATCCTTGCCTTCCATATCGACTACAATCAAATTTGATAACCACTCTAAGCCGGCTATCATCACCGGAAAATCTCTAATCTCCCAGTTTCCCACAATTCTATCCCCGCTAGGTAGTTTCACAATGAAGGGATCACAAGCAGTCATACAAGTTATATTCAAACGACGTACACACTCCAAGGAAATGAAAGAGTGTGTAGCACCCGTATCAAAAAGTACACGAACTGGATGAGATAAAATATGAATGGTACCTGAAGCCACTGCTGCGTCAGGTTCGTCTGTTCGACGCATCTCATAGATTCGTGGTTGTACCGAACCGACGCTAGAGTTCCCTCCTCCAACATTCTGGCCTTGTCCCCGACCCCTGTCATAACCCTGTTGTGTTTGCCCAACTGGTTGTTGCTGACTTACATTCTGATTTTTAGACGCTGGGGCTGAAGCCCGAGTGCCCAAGGTTTGATCCCGTTCAGGGCAATAGACTGCTCTATGCCCCATTTGTCCGCAAGCATGGCACTTCAGGGGTGGGAAGTTGCACTCCACACTAATGTGGCCTGGATGACCACAATTAAAACAGGTTATCGGGCGAGTTGAGGTGCCCTATGTAGATCGGAAATTCCTCTTTCGTTTAGTAGAACGGGACGACTGTCCAGTAGAACGGTTAGTCATCTGAGGCTTCTGAAAGTTTCCACTCTTAGAGCCTGAAAATTTTCCCTCGATCTTCTGCTTCTTCGGTTCTTCGGTGGTATCGTTGTCGGGGCTTAACATGTCATGGGCCAAAGCCCTGTCTTGGTATTCCTTCAAGGTGGCGCAAGCAAATCCGTCCATGTACCGCCGTAAGTCCAAATTCATACGCATGTCGAAGTAACGGATTTTATCACGCTTGTTTCGCACTTGATCCTTCACGTGGATCAATTGTTGGTTATACTCCACGATTGCCTGCGAAACAGGAATATTCTGCGGTTTAGCTTCAAAAAAGGCCCAGATTCGGCCTTCTCGCACTGGCCAAGGACAAAACTCGGCCTCTAAGAGCTCTTGAAACTCCTCCCAGGTATCAACATGATCCTGTGGCTTGATAACTTTCCACCACGTAGCGGTTTCCTTGGTAAGGAAGTACTGGGAAATCGGTACCTTCCTCGCCTCCGGACAATCAACCGCTTCGAATACCTTCTCTAACTCGGCTAGCCAATCCTCCCGATTTAGCAGGTCGGTGGCACCACCAAACTGTGGAGGGTGCATACGGATTACATTCTGAAGCAAGGCATCCGCGTTCGGGTTCGGATTATTCAGCTGTACGGTTTGGGCTAAAATGGTCATCTGGTTAGCCAATTGTTGAAGGGCGTTCCCAACTCCAGCATCTGTGCTGTTTCCGTGGCCCGTCGACTGGTCATGCTGACTTTCGGTATCAGGATGCACCGAGTTTGATAAACTGGGATTGGTCGACCCTGTAACAGAACTGAGGGAAATGGTCGCGCCATGTCCTCGTCCACGCCCACGACCACGACCTCGACCATGTCCTTGTCCCCTACCAGCACACATACTGAAGCATACACAAAGCACATAAGTACCATTCAATCGCACGTCAACGAAGTGACTAACTCTCAAAAATACCAATTCAGAAACAAACAATTAAGGAAATACCACAAAGATAAGAGGTCTTATAAGTACCGGTCGCACTATGATGATGGCAAGGTAGTGATACTGTGGACAAAGGCTGACTCAATTGACCCAAAAGACCGACATCCTAGGTATTCATAGACCTAAGCTATGATACCATATTCTGTAACACCCTCAAGTTATTCAGGATATATTACAGCGCCGTGAGTCCCGCCGTGGAACTCACAAGGCTAATCATACGCGGAATTATAAAACTTGACTAAAGAGATCCGAATACAATGAAATGAAGCACAAACAAATGGTATTAAAACCATTACCAACGTATCAAAATACATCACAACACAATTCAATACTTCGGCCACACAGGCCGGAACATCAAGAGAAGCTGTAAGACAATACTCGAGTATTCAATAACCATTCCAGTACGACAACACTGAATGGAGGAATGCAAAATACAACCGGAACTCATACACAGTATCACGCTTGCCCATCATCTTCATGCCGCCCCGATACCTACCTATCCGCTCTCCTGGAACCTGAAATACATAATGTAATATCCGGATTTATTACTGTGTATTTTACCCGTATTCGAACCCTGTATTATTCGGAATTGTGATCTTGATGATTGGAGTAGGATATTTCTTACATTGGTATCTTTGTACATAAGTTTATCAACATGCAAAATTTTTCATGCAAACTCGTAATAGCGCACGCTAAGAATGTATCTTAACGCGCGCTATCGGCTACTACTAGCGCACGCTACGTATGTAGGAGTTGCGTGCGCTAGGCACTCAATTATTGAGCTGGGCGGCTAGCACATGCGCCAGCCGGGACATGGGTCCAGATAAGATTCCCGCGGACGAACCTGGACAGTTTTGAAGTCAACTCTTATTAGCGCGCGCTAAGGAATGCTTAGTAGCGTGCGCTAATCTGCTTTGTACAGAAAGTTTATATATGGGCCAGCACTCCATTTTTATTCCCATTTCCTTCGTTCATTCTTCAGTTTTGAGAGACCATAGGGAATAATTATCCTCCTAACATACTTAGAACACATCTACATGATCCTTGAACATTGGATATTACTTGTGAGTGATCATTGAAGGGAAGTAACACCTTAAAGTGGCATATAACCAACCGGAGTCGGATTCTACCTTGTGGTTCAGTGATTTCGTCATATTAAGGTATGTTGATTCTATCTTCAACTCTAGATTCGTGTTATGGAGAATAAGATGATCATGTTAGCTAGTATTGATCTTCTTGGATGAATTATCCAAAGCACATCATGTTTGGAATATTGAGATGAATTGTATATTTTCATGGAAAAAATTTATCTTTTCGAAAAAAACATTATTTATGGAAAAAATATAATATTTGAAAAAATTTATTGAAAAAAATTTTCTTCCGAAATTATCTTTGTAAATAAAATTTTCTGGAAAAAGTCTTTGTAAATAAAATTTTCTAGGAAAAAATTTATCTTTTCGAAAAATCATTATTTATGGAAATTTTTTATTTCTTCCGAAAAAATTAAAAAAATATTTTCTGGAGAAATATTTTTTTTGGCAAAAAAATATTTTTCGAAAAAAATTTATTTTCTGGAAAAAATATATTATTTTTTTGAAAAAATAAAATTATTTTCTGGAGAAATATTATTTTTTGGCAAAAAAATATTTTTCGAAAAAAATTTATTTTCTGGAAAAAATATATTATTTTTTCGAAAAAATAAAATTATTTTCTGGAGAAATATTATTTTTTGGCAAAGGAATAAACTCACAAATGTTAAAACTTGATTCTTCAGTTTTATTAATATCCGCACTTGTACCCGAAATGACCACTGACAATATTTCATTACATGGATCCTTGACACAAAACACCTGCTTAGCTTGATATGCCATGATTAATGGCTCGTCAGTGTAATCTATCTTATGCAATGTAAAGCCCACTTGATCAGTTACCAGACCCGTGTTATTATCAGCCCACTTACAATTAAAAACAGGCACTCGAAACTTAACATAATCAAGTTCCCACATAATAACTCCATAGGAACTTGTCGATGCCAAAACTAGATTTTTATCTTTCGAGCTTGAAAAGTGCGTGGACTCGGCTTGAAGAGTAACTCCGTATTTTGAACTGTACTTTTATCATATTATGACTTTGTATAAAATGAGTACTTATTGATATCATATCCATTCCAAGTTACGACATCAGACTTCGGCCCGTACGCTAGCCATTTTAACATTTCAGATGAGCTATCACTTTCGGAACCACCTCAAGAAAGTCTTATTATGTTCAATCAACAACCATTTCTCACTCATTCAAGAATTCCTTGCCTTTAAAAGATGCTTGTGAGCAGACGAGCATGAAAGAACCTCATCGGTGTTAATCAAAACGTACAAATGTGCTTGAAGCACCTCATCACGATTCTTGGTTATTATTTTAACACCCCATGTACCATTTCCATTAAGTTTCCCATCATGTCGAGACTTCTGAAGCCCTACAGATGGTGTTTGTGACATGTAGTCTTTGCAAAACTCGATTGCTTCTTCTGCAATATACCTCTCAACAATAGATGCTTCTGGACGAAATGGATTTTTAGTATACCCTTTAAAAACATTCATGTATTTCTCAATCGTCAAACATCCATCCCAATGGGCTCTAACTACATGGACAAGTAAGTGAACCATAATATCAAAAAAAAAAGAGGAAAATACATCTCTAATTGGCATAAGATAACAATAGCCTCGTTTTTTCACTCATCCAAAACCAAATGATCAATCACTTTGCTACATATAGAATTGAAGAAAAAGCACAAGGGAGCTATGGCATTTCTCACTTTTTTAGGCAAGATGTCACGAATAGCCACAACTAGAAGTTGTTGCATCAAGACATGACAGTCGTTAGACTTTAAGCCGACCAATATCAGATTTTGCACAGATACAAGACTCTTAATATTTGATGAATAACCTTGTGGCACTTTAATGCCTTGTAAACAAATATAAAAGATCATTTTATCTCTTTTGGATAAAGTATAACATGCCGGGGGAAGATAAGTTTGTTTATCGACTACTTGCGTATGCAACTGAGGATGTATACCCATTTCCTCTAAGTCTTGATGATCCTGGACACCATCCTTTATTTTGTGTTTAACATTGAGATGTGTGGCGATCACACTATCACATACATTTTTTTCGACATGCATAACATCTATGCAATGTCTAATATCTATATGTCTCTGGTAAGGAAGATAAAAAAAATATTGACCTTTTCTTCCAAATATTTGTCGTAGCAGCCATTTTTCTTTAGTTTTTCCAAATATAGTATTTATGTTCTTCACAAGATCGTATACTTGCTCACCTGTTAAGGGCATCGGCGCAAGTCCATTTTTTGGGAATCCATTAAAAGCTTTTCGCAATCTACAATACGGGCGATGGCGACTGAGAAACCTCCGATGTTGAGTGTAAACTGTTTTATTTCCATGTTTCAACTGGATGTAGCTTGTGTTTCCTTCACATATAGGACATGCATAATGTCACTTCACACTATATCCACTCAAGTTTTCATATGCAGGAAAGTCATTAATCGTACAAAATAACATTGCACGTATCTTGGAACTTTGTTGGTGGAAACCATCAAACACGTAAATCCCTTCATCCCACATCATTCTCAAGTAATCAATCAACGGACTTAGATAAACATCTATGTCATTTCCTGGTTGTTTTGGTCGTGAGATCATCATTGGCAACATAACGTACTTCCGTTTCATACATAACCAATGAGGTAGATTATATATCACAAGTAAAATAGGACAAGAGTTATGCTTGGTTCTTAAGTTACCAAACGGATTCATTCCATCTGTGGAAAGTCCAAGCCTAAGGCTTCTTGCCTCACTCCCGAAATGTGGAAATAAATGATCTATTTTCTTCCATTGTGCAGCATCAGCTGGATGATGAATTAGCCCATTGCATTTTCTCTCATTTGCATGCCATGTGAGATTCTTTGCATCATCTCTATTAGAAAACAATCTCTTGAACCTTGGAACAATGGGAAGATACCATAACATCTTCGCGGGAGGCCCTTGTTGTGTGTTCTCTCCATCATTCTTCACTTTGTATCGATGTACCCCACAACTAGGATAGTTATGCAATTCTTCGAACTCTTTTCCATACAATATTCAATCATTGGGACAAGCGTGTATTTTGTTATACTCCATACCCATCGGACACAAAACCTTCTTCACCTCATACATATGCTTAGGAAATGTATTGCCTTTTGGTGGCATCTCATTCATCAACTGGAGCAATTCGGTGAAACTTTTGTGACTCCACCAATTTATTGCCTTCAAATTAACTAACTTCAACATGGAATATATGTAATACCCAGTTGTAATTCATTCATTTTCATTCAGTATTAATCAGTCAGTAATTATCACTCAGTAATTTTCACTCATTATTAATCGCTCATCATTCATGATTCATTCATTTGCATTCACTGTTGGCATGTTGTAACCGTATATCAGTTACCGATCATCATTTCATCTCCGTTTATAGATCGAGATGGGAGTATTATCATTTTCATCGTGATTGGTAGTCTTGTACTGGGAGTATCATCTTTGGCATGTGTTGGACTTGTTCACTTTCACATTCGTATGGTATGTCGGATCATTCATCAATCGTAGCGAGGAATCGGAGTTATCGGATTTTCACCTTGTCCAGCAACGAGTTACGGCCGTAAGGATTTTAGGTTACGGCCATAACAGGTGTTCGTTGTTTTCAGGCCATTTTGGATGAACGGGACTTATGGCCGTAAGTTGAGCAGGTACGGCCGTAATGCTTGGCCGGTTACGGCCGTACGTGTCGAGCAGGGTGCCCAGGCTTTTTTGGCCGAAGGCGAGTTACGGTCGTAAGATGGGCAGGATACGGCCGTAAGTGGTATTTATAAATTTCAGGTTTTGTTGCACGAGAGGGACTTACGGCCGTAAGGGTTGCGGCATACGGCCGTAATACGAGGAAGGTACGGCCGTAAGGCTTGGCCGGATACGGCCGTACGTTACAAGCAGGGTGCCTGGTCATTTTCGATGAAGGGGGCTTACGCCCGTAAGTTTGGCCGGGTACGGCCATATCGTCCGAGTTACGCCCGTAAGGTGTGCGGGTACGGCCGTAAGGATGTCAGCAGGTGATTTAGACGAGGGCGAGTTACGCCCGTAAGTCAGGAGCGGATACGGCCGTAAGGCTGTCGACAGGTGTTTGGACGAAGCCGAGTTACGGCCGTACGAGTTAGCTGGTTACGGCCGTAAGGCCGTTGACCTGGGATGTTACGGTCGTAAGAAGGCCGAGTTACGGCCGTAACTTCCGGCAGTCTATAAGGACTTGGCCGGGACTTTTTCATCATTTTCACGATTTCTTTCACTTTGTTCCGAGAGAGAGAACTTGAGGGAGGGATTTTCCATCATCAATCACTTGAGTGTTAGATTTTGATCATCTTCATTCATTTGGGAAGCTTAAATAGTCGTTTTAACTTGTGTTCATCGGATCGAAGTGATTGGATCTTCAAGAGGTAATTTCTTCAACATCTTGGATTTCGATTTTGTATTGGGATATGATGTTTTGGACGTTATAATCATGTTATTTAGAGGGATATGCATATGATTATGAGTTTGTATAAAGATTCAATGGATTATTGAAGGATTATTCAAGAACACTTTGAATATTTAGTTAGATTGGGGGTTTCGAATAATTGTTGTTGTAATCACGAAGTTGGATATTCATTTTGGATTATTGATCATATGGAAGGTGTTTTGTTGGTTTGAAACACTTCTTGGGGTTTTGATATTGGTATAATTGAGGTTTGGTTGTTAACAATCGAAGATTGGCCGCAACGTATTCGATATAATGCCCCAATGAACTTGGTTTAGTCGTATTGACGTTTTGAGTTTGTTATAATCGTGTTTGATTCGTATATTGAGCGGATTGTTGGTAATTGTGTTATTCAAGGTTGTTCGAGCAACCGACATTTCATTTAGGACGTTTGTTCGTGGAAGGACATTCTTCATCGGTGTTGTGTAAGTTAATTCTTACTCGGTTAAAAGGATATTCATTCCTTTTGTTGTCGTTCATTCATAATCATAACTCATTCATTATTGTATTAACTGTATTGAGAATTGTAATTGTCGAATAATCACTTCATTAACGAGGAACGGCGGTTCCAATCATTTCATTAAACTATCATTCACTTCACTATTATTTTCATCTCGGTGAGTCATTCTTGACCTTGTCGGATTATTATTCATTGACATTCATTTTGGTCATTCTCGTTCATATGACCTTCTGGGTTCATATTGCGTGGCCGGGTGTGGATGTGTGGAATTTTTAGTCGAGCACGCGATGGTCATGTATTGGGATCGATACATTGGACTGTGCACACGGTAACGATTACCTCCGTGAGACTAATTAGGTACAAGGACGGATGTGTCCGGTCATTCATCTTGTACACTTGCACAGAACATTACGGGCGTACTATGATACTCCTCTTCAGCTCAATTCATAACAAAGGATATTTCATAACTAAAGATAACTCATGATTGTGTATTTTCAACCCTTGAGGATTGTTGTTACGTATGGCGACCCGTTGGGGGATTTTGTTTTCAGGTCACGGCAAGGCAAAGGCACGGGAAGAGCATGTTGACGGCGAGGAGTCCCAGTGATACTAGTAGGGCCCCCCGATCTTTTCAGTCATTCATATTGTTGCCATTTATTTTTCCGCTGCAGAGTTTCATTTGGAAACTCCGTTTCATTCAGTGTTGTGTATTTTATCTTCATATAAAATATACTAGTATTCGGTATTGTCCTGGTGTTTTGTACTTAAACTGCACATCGGAGTATTTGGTAATATAATGTGGTTCGGTACTACAATTATATTATTTAATTCATCAGCTTTCATTCGCCTGGTGGGTCCGAGTCGGGGATCCACGGCACTGTAATATCCGCCTAATTTGGGGTGTTACAAAGTTGGTATCGGAGCATGGTTTTGAATACTACCTTCCGAGTCATGTCTCATTGGAAATCATCGTCATCAGACTAGTATCATTAGACTTTCGCGTCACGTGTGACCTGTGCAAATGCCGAGCCAATCCGACCAAGAACTGTAAGATTTCTAACGCCATGGTATAATTTCTGGCAATAAGAATCATTCATTCATCATTCATTGGTCAACAATCCTCATCATCATTCATCTTGATCAGGACGATCATGTTAACTCATTAATCACTCAGTTCATTTCACAGTTCAGTTGTTGATCTGGAGGATCATATCATTAATCTTGTTAACTTGTTCAAGATAATCATTTCGAGAATTTCATCAGATAATCATTTCACCTCAGTTAATCATTCATGTAATCACTATGCTAGAGCGCGTATGCTCATTTTCATCATTTCATGACGTAATCATAATGTGATATTTATGCGAGAGATATAATCATCATGTGACTTTCCTACTTCAGTATGGAGAGAGCATGCAGAAGACGCGGAGGAGAAGGCCGTGGTGCGGGCCGAGTCCCGAGAGATCGCGTTAATACATGTGCGAACGCGAGGAATAATGCTAACTCATCTAGCAGCGACGCTGCCACTCATTCACCTGGGCGTGATCATTCACTATCGGGGAGTCGTACCTGGGGCACAACTCAGTCAGAAGGTGTTTGGATTGATCCACTCGCCTTTATGCAGGGCATGATGGCCCAGATGACTCAGATGACACAACTAATGGAGACGATGCATAATTCAGCTAATCAAAATCAACAGGCTCCTCCGCCGCCACCTCAGAGGCAAGAGAGGAGTGTGGGCAGTATCATCAGCGACATCTCTCGCCAAAGGACACCCACATTTGAGGGCTCATCTGAGCCGGCGGATATTTTTCATTGGCTCGAGCATTTCGAGAAGTTATTTTCTATGGTAGAGTGTCCCGAAGGACACAAAGTTTCAGTTGCGGCTTACTATCTGGGTAAGAGCGCTCATTCTTGGTGGTTGTCGTTGAAGCCCACCGACGGATCATGTACTTGGGATCAATTCAAGACTCTCATGATGGAGAGGTATTATCCGGCCCCACTCAGGGAGGCCAAGCTATCAGAATTACTCATTCCCGACCCCTCAGCAGACGAGGATGTTCTCACCATTGCCGAGAAATTTCAGGAACTTCTTCCGTTCGCCTCATCTATCATTTACTCTGAGGCAGGTAAGATTAAGTATTTCTGCAAGAGGCTGAAACCCCGGAAGCGGATACAGTTACTTAATCATAATTGCACCACTCTGGCCGAATTCATTGAGAAGGCTCTTACTTATGAGCTCACTGCTAAAGAGATTGCTAAGCAGCAACCTTCATCTGCTAGCAAGAAATCGAAGAATCGTAATCAGTCTGAAGGAGGTCAGACAACCTTCAAGAAGCCTCGTGCGGGCACTACTTTCTATGAGCGACCTCCTGTGGCACCCAGACCGGCGGAATCGCAGTCCAGAGTGGCCTGTGCGGCTATCACCTGTTTTAACTGTGGGGATCTTGGTCATGTCAGCACCAAGTGCCCGAGGCAGACTGTCACGTGTCATAACTGTGGGATTGTTGGGCATAAGGCCCGTTTTTGCCGAAGGGACTCCAAACCTACTCCGGCGTCATCTCAGGCCCCGAAACAATCAGCTGTTCATAATCAGGCCACTCAGTCTGCGTCATTCAAGACGACAGGAAGGAATAAAGGTGGAGCCTTTAGTCATCAGACGGGAGCGTCCGGTGCCGGGACTAGCAAGCCCCGAATTTATGAGATGAAGAAGACCGACGATCCAGAGGCCTGGATGATCTCAAGTACACTCGATATTCTATCTCAACCTGTGTGTACCCTTTTTGATACTGGTGCATCACATTCATTCATTTTCGAGTCATGTTTGAGTAGACTACGTCTGGGTAGTGCTACTAGTTGTGAGCCTTATATCATTGGTCTACCTGATGGTAGAAGAATTATTGGGAATCGTGAGATTCAGAATTGTCCGATTCAGCTTCATGGCCGTGTATGGCTAGCAGACCTTATTGTGGTAGATTTGCCAAGAGACGACGTCATCTTGGGTATTGATTGGATGGATCGTCATGATGCCATCATTAGTGTCCGTAAGCGTATGGTCACTATTATTTCAGACGATGGGGTCGAATGTGTTTTTCAGGGGAGTAATCCTAGTTGTTCCGGGAAAGTCATCAACTTGATGAAAGTAGTGAAATTACTCAGTCAGGGGTGTATTGGTTATTGGTGCTATATGACCAAAACCGAGAAATCACCAATAATGTTGGCGGATATTCCGGTAGTGAGGGAATATGCCGATGTATTTCCAGGCGAGTTACCCGGTTTGCCTCCACAGAGAGATGTGGAATTCACGATTGACTTGGAGCCTGGTACGTCTCCAATATCGAAGGCACCGTACCGGATGGCCCCGACCGAAATGCAGGAGTTGAAGAATAAACTTGAGGAATTGTTCGAGAAAGGTTATATCCGACCGAGTGCGTCCCCGTGGGGAGCACCAGTGTTGTTTGTCAAGAAGAAGGATGGTTCATTTCGGTTGTGTATTGATTATCGGGAGTTGAACAGGGTGACGATCAAGAATAAGTATCCTCTACCCCGTATTGATGATCTCTTAGATCAACTTCAGGGAGCCTCAATATTTTTTAAGATCGGCCTAAGATCTGGATATCATCAGTTGGGAATTCGAGAGTCGAATATCGCAAGGACAGCGTTTCGTACACGCTATGGTCATTATGAGTTCGTGGTAATGCCGTTCGGGCTAACTAATGCACCTGCGGTATTTATGGAGTTAATGAATCGGGTTTTCATCGACTTTTTGGATCAGTGTGTTGTTGTCTTCATCGATGACATTTTGATTTATTCTCGTGATCGATAGGAGCACGAGGTTCACCTTCATCAGGTTCTCGATGTGTTGAGACGAGAACAACTTTATGGGAAGTTTTCCAAATGTGAGTTCTGGATGTCCGAAGTGACGTTTCTCGGGCATGTAATTTCATCAGATGGAGTGCGTGTTGATCCTCAGAAGACGGAGGCTATCCAAGAATGGTTACCTCTGAATAATGTTAAGGAAATCCGAAGCTTTCTCGGATTAGCCGGTTATTATCGGCGGTTTGTGGAGGGATTTTCTAAAATTGCTCAATCGTTGACGAACCTTTTGCGAAAGGATAAGAAATACACGTGGTCCAACGCGTGTCAGCGGAGTTTTAAGGAACTCAAGAGCCGGTTAATTTCAGCACCTGTACTTTCCTTGCCATAAGGGACAGAAGGATTCGTGGTTTATAGTGACGCGTCCGGACACGGTCACGGATGTGTATTAATGCAGAATGGGAAGGTTATTGCCTATGATTCACGGCAATTGAGACATTACGAGGTTAATTATCCGACCCACGACCTGGAGTTAGCAGCCGTGGTTTTCGCGTTGAAGATTTGACGTCATTACCTTTATGGCGTCACTTGTCAGATATTCACCGATCATAAGAGTTTGAAGTATATATTTACTCAGAAGGAGTTAAATATGCGACAGAGGCGGTGGTTGGAACTAATCAAAGATTATGATATCGAGAACGTTGTTGCCGATGCCTTGATATCAAAGATTAACGAGGAACGGCGGTTCCAATCATTTCATTAAACTATCATTCACTTCACTATTATTTTCATCTCGGTGAGTCATTCTTGACCTTGTCGGATTATTATTCATTGACATTCATTTTGGTCATTCTCGTTCATATGACCTTCTGGGTTCATATTGCGTGGCCGGGTGCGGATGTGTGGAATTTTTAGTCGAGCACGCGATGGTCATGTATTGGGATCGATACATTGGACTGTGCACACGGTAACGATTACCTCCGTGAGACTAATTAGGTACAAGGACGGATGTGTCCGGTCATTCATCTTGTACACTTGCACAGAACATTACGGGCGTACTATGATACTCCTCTTCAGCTCAATTCATAACAAAGGATATTTCATAACTAAAGATAACTCATGATTGTGTATTTTCAACCCTTGAGGATTGTTGTTCTGTGTAACTGACCCCGTTAGGGGATTTTGTTTTCAGGTCACGGCAAGGCAAAGGCACGGGAAGAGCATGTTGACGGCGAGGAGTCCCAGTGATACTAGTAGGGCCCCCCGATCTTTTCAGTCATTCATATTATTGCCATTTATTTTTCCGCTGCAGAGTTTCATTTGGAAACTCCGTTTCATTCAGTGTTGTGTATTTTATCTTCATATAAAATATACTAGTATTCGGTATTATCCTGGTGTTTTGTACTTAAACTCCTCATCGGAGTATTTGGTAATATAATATGGTTCGGTACTACAATTATATTATTTAATTAATCAGCTTTCATTCGCCTGGTAGGTCCCAGTCGGGGATCCACGGCACTGTAATATCCGCCTAATTTGGGGTGTTACAAGATAGTCGTGTGAAATTTTCACACCCCATATACAATGGAGTCTCTGAATCACTTTTCAACGCATCATAAACATGAGCTCTTTGAAATGATTCTTGTCCGACATTACGAATCATTTCTTCATCTTGATCACCATCTATATTTAAATTAGTGTTTCCAGTTGGAACATCTGCTATTTCGCCATGCCATATCCACACCGTATAGTTGGTGTTTATCCCCTCACAAACAAGATGTTCACGAATTATGTCAGCCCCATGTCGTCTCCCATTCATACACTTCACACAAACAAAAGTATCGTTCATTGGATTTCGGGAGATGTTGTCGAGCAAATTTAAGAAACTGCTCAATTCCATTGTCATACTTCATACTCGTACGAATTGCATTCATCGAACTTCGATCATTTCTTCTTTTCTGTTACACATACTATGAAATTCAATTTGCTATTCTTTTCTATGAGGGAACGAATTTCATTTCTATATGATTACTAACTTTTTGAAAAAAAATTTGGCAGAGAATGACAAAGGTATGTTGTCCTATAACTGTTGTTAAAATAGAAACATGAACGATGGTTGTCAAAATATAATTAAATTTATACTATGTCAACTTATGGCTTTTTCAAGATTGCTAACTCTGACTGCACGAACTATTGGGAGAAGATCCTTAAGACGAAAGTTAACATCTATCATAAAGGGAGAAGATCCTTAAGAAGTTAACTACATCTATCCCAAAATTAATTCGTGTTTCACAAAATAGTGTTGTCAAAAGCAACACACACAATTTAACACACACACACTCAACTAAATCGATTAAATTATACGACGAATAAGAAGAAAATAACACGTAAAACTACATTACACACTCACATACACACAGTGAACACACACATACATTACACACACAGAGCACACAACACAACACAACACATAACACACACTGCCACACAAACAATACACACACTCACACACACACAACACATACAACACACAACACACACTGCCATACATACAATACACACACAAATGTTGTACACACACACACTGCTACACAAACAACACACACACACACACTGCCACACCAATATATGCACACACACACACAACACACGCAGATAGTAAACGCACACAGCACACAACAATCCTTAAAGATTAGATACAGTTACCAAATAGAAAAAAAGAAGAGTGTTCGGAATAGTTACTTGATTTCAATGTAGAGGACCGCGGGTCGATTGCGAAGCGTCGAGGAGGTCGTGGAGGTCACGGGAGGTCGAGGGTCGATTATGAAGTGTCGGGGAGGCAGAGTTGGGGGAGGCAGAAGCGTCGGGTAAGAAAGAGAGAAGAAAGAAAGAAGAAAGAAAGAAGAAAGAAAGAATACTGGTTAAAAAGAAGACATTATTAACAGCGGTTACAACAAAAACCGCTATTAAATGTAATATAACAAATGTTTAACATTGGTTATAAGAACAACCATTGTTAAAAAATGAATCCTGACTGCGGTTTTATGATAACCGCCATTAACCTTCGGACTTTAACAACGGTTGTTCTAATAACCGCTGTTAAAGTTTCATGATATATACAATATATGCAACTGCACAAATTTAACAGTGGTTTTTGCATAACCGCTGTTAAAAGTGTACTGTTAAATGGCTATTTTGTAGTAGTGACATATACCAGGTCACTTACAGGAGAAAGAATTCTATCTTGTTATTTAGTAGATCCTGGTACATGCCCGTCAAGATGCATGTCGAGGTTGACCCTCATCTTTTGTTTTTCTGGATCGAACTACTCTGGTGAAAATCTTAACGTTACAAGCACATCCCTACTAAATCCTCAAGTGTAAGGTTCACGAATACCTATCACAACATTTCAATTCCGTCATTGACGATCCCATAGTGAAATTCGTGTGATGAATTGGAGGATGAGTCGGTTCGATTATACTAATCCCATTAGCATACCTACAACGTGTGCTCGCACTAACCGTCAGTCACGGCAGGCTCTCTCCAAGTTATATGAACACGCCATACATGTCTTTATATAAACTTAACACTCAATCAAGTTTCATCAACTTGTGAACGATTAAGTATTTGAGTCATAAACTTTTCTAGTGTTGATCCCTTTATCCAATAAGGAGTGGAATGTCTGCTCTCAAATACATGGACTAGTTTCTCTCTATATATATTCACGAGTCAAGAATGTCAGTGACTTCCAGTAAATAAAAAACAACCAACTGCCCTTTTATAAGTATTTAAATAATTACAAATACAATGCCCTCACCCATCAATCCTTTGAGTGGCACTCGATGGCATATCCCTAACAATTTCCCACTTGCACTCAATGCCACACACTATGGTATCTAATACTCATATTCTCCAGGTGACGCTCCAACCTTATCTGAGAATGTGGCTTGGTCAGTGGATCAGAAACGTTATCTTCTGAGTCTACTCTATGCAGCACAATGTATCCTATGCGAACAAATTCTCTTATGAGATGATACTATCTGTCAATGTGTTTTGTGCTATTATGAAACCTTGGCTCTGTGCTACAGCTCCATCGTTATCACACAAAATCGGATCAAGTAGCTCAGAACATGGTATCACTTGAACTTCACCCAGAAACTTCTTAATCCAAAACCCTTCCTTAGAGGCCTCTGAGGCCGCTTGATACTTAGCCTGACAGGTGGCATCAGCAGTCGCGCTCACTTCGCCAAGATACTGCTCCTACATTAGGTGTAAAAATATAGTCATAAGTGGACATCAAGTCGTCATTCTGTCCTTGGAAGTCTGAATTAGTGAGGCCCGTCACATTCAGTTCTCTAACACCATACATAAGAACCAGATCTCTAGTCCTTCTTAAGTACTTGAGAATGTTCTTTGCGGCGGTCCAATATTCCCTTTCTTGGTTTGCCTGAAACCTATTTATCATGCTCACTGCGTGTGCAATATCGGGTATCGTACACAGCATATCATACATAAGGCTATCCACGGCCAAATCATATGGTATAATACTCATTTCCTTTCGTTGTTCCTCATTTTGAGGACATATCTTCGAAGTAAGTTTTATTCCATGTCGCATCGTAAGGAACCCTGTTTTAGATTCATCTATCTTCAACCGTTTTAAGATTTAATCTATGTAGAGGGCTTGGGAAAGACCTATCATTCTCTTTGCTCTATCCCGGTAGAGCCGAATCCCAAGAATATTGGTAGCTTCTCCCAAGTCTTTCATGGAGAACCCACTCGAAACCCAAGCTTCCACTGAACTGAGCATTACCACATCGTTTCCTATTAGTAGAATGTCATCTACATATAGTACTAAGAATGCGATCTTGCTCCCACTAACCCTCTTGTATGCATAAGGTTCATCTTTATTCTGCACGAAGTCAAACTCTTTGTCAGCCTCGTCAAAACAAAGGTTCCAACTACGTGAAGCCTATTTCAGTCCATAAATAGAACACTAAAGCTTGCACACCTTATGAATATCGACCTCGGACACAAATCCTTTAGGCTACTCCATATAGATCTCCTCCTCGAGGAACCTATTGGGGAAATCCGTCTTTATGTCTATCTGCCATATCTTATAATCATGGTAGGCCGCTATATCAAGCATCACTCAAATAGACTTGATCATAGCTACGAGGACAAGGTATCATGGTAATCTATCCCCTCTTTTTGGGCACAAGCCTCGCCTTATCGGTGCTAACCTTGCCATCCCTATCAGTCTTTCTCTTATAGATCCATTTATTCCCAATGGGCACTATGTCCTTGGGGCGGTCCATTAGAGTCCATAAATGATTGCCATACATCGAGTCTATCTCAACATCCATAGCTTCCCGCCATTTCGTGGAGTCTACATCCACCATCGCTTGGTCATAGGTCATGGGATCGGTGTCTTGGCTATCACCTAAAACTTCATGGAGACCCAGTTCCTCCAAGTGCATAAAGCCATACCTCTCAGGTAAATGAGACACCCTACATAGGTGGATGTACTTGTGTTTCAGAAGGTTTAGTTCCAACTTCTTGTACAGGTGTCTCCTGAGGAGTTTTGTTGTATTCTTCCAAAGAAATACTTCTACATGCTTCACATTCCTAATTGAACTCATCTTCCAGGAAATGTGTTTGCAAAGCAACAATGATCTTTTGATCTTAGGGCATGTAGAATAGATAACCCATCGTCCCAGATGGGAATCCAATGAAACGTCCCTTCTTGGACCTTCCTTCCAATATCCGTGTTTTCTATTTTTGGTAATTTCTATTTTCGATGTATATTCGTTTCGGAAAACTCGCTTGGCACTATTTTGGAATTCTGAATCTATTTTGTTGGAGTTTCTCCGTTGGGATGAGTCTCGATGATGTTTTTACGTAATCTCATCTTGAGTTACATTTTATCGCATGTGTATTCGATTCTCGTTAAACTCGTTCGATTTCGTCATTTTCCTATTTCCATGAGTTCGTATGGTTGAGTAGAGCAAGTTGTGAGTTTCGAATTGTTAATCCGACGTGGTATCGTGATTTTCGGATGTTTGGGCCGTTTTTGTAATTTCCTATAAGTTTAGGGAATTTGTTCCTTGTTCGATTTTGGTTGTGTACCTCGGACCCTTTTGGGGTTTCCGTACTTCCCTTTCGTGTTATTGTTTCCCAAATATCGATTCCTATTGCTTTTATTCTCTTCCCGGATCATTTTTCATCATTTTGGGACCCAAGGGGAGGTGTGGGCCGCGGCACAAGGAATGTGCGCCGCGGCACACACATTGTCCAGTTTCTGGCCGAGCGGTCTTTACCGTGGGCCGCGGCACACTCGTCCGGGCCGCGGCACACTCGTGTTGCACTTATCGGCCAAACCTTCTGTACCGTGTTCCGCGGCACATGCCGACGGGGCCGCGGCACACTGCCGTGGCACATTCGTCCGGGCCGCGGCACACTGCCGATCACTGGGCGCAGTTTTGGCCCTGTGCCGCGGCACACTTCGGCTGGGCCGCGGCACACTGTGCAGTCAACTCTATAATTGCGTTTTTTGGGCGAGATCAACCCATTTTCTTCCATTTCTTCACCTACATGCGAGAGAGAGGGCTTGAGGGGGGAATTCTCCTTCATCTATCACTTGAGTGTTAGATTTTAATCATTTTCATTCGGTTGTGAAGCTAGGATCACCGATCTATCGCGTATTCTTCGGATCATAGTGCTTGGATCTTCAAGAGGTAATTTCTTCAACATCTTGGATTTCGATTTTATATTGAGTTATGATGTTTTGGATGTTAAGATCATGTTGTATGAAGTGATATACACATGATTATGGATATGTTTGATTATTCATTGGATTATTGAAGGATTATTCTAGAACACCTTGAATATTGAATTGGATTTGGGGATTTTCGATTAATCGTTGTTGTAATCACGAATTTGAGTATTCATATTGGATTATTGATTGTATTGAAGATGATTTGTGATTTTGAACTCCAAGTTTTCCATTGTTCGTCGCTTATAGTCGACGATACCCAAGTCATGACCGACAAATTGTTCCAGCGGGTAGAATTAGGATTAATTCTTACCTTTCCGCATTAATGAGACTTGTTGTATACCGTTATTATGATTAGGAACGGAGTTGGGAGGATTGTTCGGACCAAAACCTATTCCTTCGTCATTTCCTTCGTTTCGTCTTATTCAAGGCAAGTATATGTATTACATTTCATTATGTATGTTGTGTTTTCGAAATGATTAATGAATTGTGGTTTTCGAGTGCGTGAGTTGTGTTCCTTCCACCCGGAGTGTCCGACGGGATGTCTGGGGGTCGATACTAAGGGGTACGGCCGAGGAAGTGGACTTGGGTGCATGTGTGGTTGAACTTCCACCCGGAGTGTCCGACGGGATGTCTGTGGGTCGATACTAAGAGGTACGGCCGCGGAAGTGGTATCCCACCCGGAGCGTTTGATGGGATGTCTGGGGGTCGATACTAAGGGGTACGGACACGGGATACCAGTTGTGATTTTGTGATATCGTGATGATTGAAACTGAATTGATTGCCAATGTAGTATTCCGGAATATTTATGGCAAATGATATCTGATTGAGATGATCGTGTAAAACCGTATTTGTATATAATGTTGTGTAATTGTCTACTTGCACTAGCTATTCGAATGTTAACCCCTTAAATGGGGGAAATGCGTCTTATGCATTTCAGGTACCGGGAGAGCTGAGGAGCAGGCACGGGACATGCACGCAAAGGATGGGCTGGCTTGATGATGTGGCTTGAGTCTGTATTTTTTTTATGTTCTGTCATTGCATTCGTCGAGTACTGGAGTTAGACTGTTTACTTCTAAACTTGGTTTAAGTCCTCTGCGTGGGCAATGAATTGATATTTACTTTATGTTTCATGTACTCCGTTGAAATGTTTTGGCCGAGGCCACGGCCTTATTTACTTTTGAGTGCATCTTTTGGAATTTCATTGTGGTCATGTGTCATGTGTTAGCCTGGTAGACCTCACGAGGGTTCTACGACGTGTAATGTTCCATTTGTGAATTGGGGTGTTACATTTATGGTATCAGAGCTTAGGTTTTGAATACCTAGGCTGTCGGTAAATTTTTGGGTCTGTCAGTTGCGTCATTAGAGTTAGTCGTCGAGCCTAATATCATCATGCTACCGTCTTTTCGTGCGACCAGTGGCTGTAAGTCTCCTCGAACTCTTATATTTCTGTAATTCGTTCGTTTTCTTGCGTTGTTCGGAATTATGAATTGTGATACCAACTTTGTCAATTGTGAATCTTTCTGATCTTGTTCTTTTCATTCTTCCTTTAGTATGTTGAGAGGTCGTGGTAGACCAGCTAGGGGACGCGGCCGAGGTCATGGTCGGGGTGCTGATAATGAAGAGGGCTCACTTTCTCAGTCCTCTGCGGACTCAACCTCTCACTCAGTGCCGTCGGGTAATAATGCCGACGCCGGGGATACTGCCGTACTTCAGCAGTTAGTAGCCCAGCTTGCTCAGATAGCTCAGGGTGGACGCCAGAATCCGCCCCCGACACCTGAACAGGAAGCTAGTAAGTGGCTTCAGACGGTAACTAAGATGCACCCTCCTCGTTTCTCCGGATCTTCTGACTCTCTCGGTTGGGAGAATTGGCTCTTTCAGTTGTCCAGGACCTTTGATGCCATAGCTTGTCCCGAAGACAGGAGGGTACATATTGCCCAGTACCTCCTGGATAAGGAAGTTGCGGAATGGTGGGAGGCCGTTGCGCCCAGAGACCGTCGAGCTACTTGGGAGGAATTCAAGGCTACTATGGAAGCAGAATATTGTCCACCGCCAGTTAAGGAGCGCAGAATTGTGGAGTTCTTCACCGCTACGCCACAGGATGTGCCTATTTCTCAGGCCATCATTACTTACAATCAGCAGTTGGGTTTCGTGAGAGATCAAGTGAGGACGGAGGCTGATAAAATCCGTTACTTCAATATGCGCATGAAGCCGCATATCAGGCAGTGTATGGCCCCGCTCATGTGTGTCACTTTGAAGGAGTATCAGGATCGCGCTCTAGCGATCGAGATGGCCGCACCGGAATCAGAGTTGGGTACCGAGGCCAAGAAATAGAAAACGGCTGGCAGCTTCTCAGCCGGCAAGAGTGGCCGATTTTCGAGAGCACAGTCTACCCCTACTCCTGGGAAGAGACCGTTTCATCAGGCTGGGGGATCTCAGGGTAATCGTTCAGTCCAGTCCGTTGTTTCTGGTGGCAGGTTTTGTTTTAACTGCAACCAATATGAGCATTTGATGAAGGATTGCCCTTCTCCTACAGTTACTTGCTTTACTAGCGGGCAGACCAGACACCGGGCAGCCCATTGTGAGAGGGCCACCAGCACTGCTAGAGTTCCGACTACCACCACCGATCAGAGGGAGCACAGTATCCCAGCTACTCATGTTCCGCAGGGTTCGGGCCGTGGTAGGGGTCGGGGTCAGCCGGATCACCGTGCAGCATCGAGTTCGGGTTCAGTTCACCCCCGATTGTATCAGACGAGGCACACAGAGGAGGCAGACGTTCCGGTGGCGTCAGGTACAACTCAGATCCTTACTCATCCAGTTTCAGTGCTTTTTGATTCGGGTGCTACCCATTCCTTTATTGCTTCAGATTGTGTGAATCGTATTGGCTTTGACTGCTTGTTTGAGTGTGAACCGTTTGTAGTAGGTACGCCTAGCGGGGATCGTATGGTTGGGGACCGGGAGGTTAGGGATTGCTCAGTGAGGATCGGGAGCCGGGATTGGCCCTCAAATCTCATTGTTATAGACCTTAAGGGTGAGGATTTGATCCTCGGAGACGATTGTTTGGATCGTCACGGTGCTATCATGAACTATCGGACTCATACCATCTCGATAGTGGCCGAGGACGGCACCGAGCATACCCTCGTCGGTCGTAAGCCGGGTAGGTCGGGGAGTGTGATTAGTGCCTTGAAGGCGATGAAACTTCTGAACCAGGGTTGTGTCGGTTACTGGTGTTACACTCTGAAGGCGGAAGATGGTGGAGTTTATTTGTTGTCTATTCCAGTTGTTAGTGAATACCCCGACGTATTTCCGGATGACTTGCCGGGATTACCACCACATCGAGAGGTGGAGTTTCCTATTGATCTAGATCCGAATGCAGCCCCTATTTATCGAGCATCGTACCGTATGGCACCGTCGGAGATGTTAGAGTTGAAGAATCAGTTGGGAGAGTTGTTAGATAAAGGGTATATTCGACCGAGCGCATCGCCTTGGGATGCGCCCATACTTTTTGTAAAGAAGAAGGATGGATCGCTTCGTTTATGCATCGATTATCGAGAATTAAACAAGTTGACCATCAAAAATAAATACCCTTTGCCCCGGATTGACGACTTGTTCGATCAGCTTCAGGGGGTGACAGTCTTTTCGAAGATTGATTTGCAACCGGGCTACTACCAGTTGAGGATTCGGGATATCAATATACCGAAAGATGCCTTTTGGACGAGATATGGCCATTACGAGTTTGTGGTTATGCCTTTCGGGCTAACCAATGCCCCAGCAGTGTTCATGCAGTTGATGAACAATGTTTTTATTGAGTATCTGGATAAATTCGTAGTCGTCTTTATCGATGACATTCTGATCTATTCACGGAGTCGGGGGAGCACGCCTTACATCTCCGGATTGTTTTAGACATTTTGAGAGCTGAGCAGTTGTATGCGAAGTTCTCTAAGTGTGAGTTTTGGCTCGAAGAAGTGATGTTCCTCGGGCATGTGATTTCAGCAGAGGGAGTTCGGGTAGATCCGCAGAAGATAGAAGCAGTGATGGCTTGGGAGCCGCCTAAGAATGTGAAGGAGGTGAGGAGTTTTCTGGGTCTCTCCGGTTATTACCGTAGATTTGTTGAAGGATTTTCTAAGATCGCTAGACCACTCACTCAGTTGCTCCAGAAGACTCAGAAATTCGAGTCGACCGCAGACAGACAGAATAGTTTTGACGAGTTGAAGAGACGACTAACTACCGCACCCGTGTTAGCATTGCCTCAGGGGAACGAAGATTTCATGGTATATAGTGATGCTTCGGGCCTTGGACTCGGATGCGTTTTGATACAGAGAGATAGGGTTATTGCTTATGCGTCCCGCCAGTTGAAACCGTATGAGGCGAATTACCCCACACACGATTTGGAGTTAGTTGCGTTCGTTTTCGCCTTAAATATCTGGAGGCATTATCTCTATGGGTCGTCGTGTAAGATATTTACGGATCACAAGAGTTTGAAGTATATCTTCAGTCAAAAAGAGTTGAACATGAGACAGCGAAGGTGGTTGGAGCTAATTAAAGATTACGACCTCGAGATACTTTATCATCCGGGTAAGGCTAACGTAGTGGCTGATGCATTGAGCCGAAAACCGGTGGCGTTATAGATGTTAGAGGTACTCACGCCACAGAGCATGATCCGTCAGGATTTTATTTGTCAGAATATCGAGGTTTAGGTTCAGAGAGTTCAGGGTCAGTTATGTGCGTTGGAGATCACTTCGTCCTTGACTGATGATATCAAGGCGAAACAGTATGATGATCCGTTTTTAGTCCAGCTGAGGGAGGATGTGAGGAAGGGGAAAGCCCCTGGATTTGTGGTTCAAGATGATGGCGTTCTGAGATTTCTCGGCAGATTATGTGTACCGAATGACATTGAGTTAAGACAAAAGATTTTGAGTGAGGCTCATACTACGCCTTATTCCATACATCCTGGTACGAGCAAAGTGTACAAAGATGTGAGGAGTAACTATTGGTGGAGTAATTTGAAATCGGACGTTAGCGAGTTTGTTGCGAAGTGTTTGGCCTGTCAGCAGGTTAAGATTGAGCATCAGCGGCCTACGGGGTTGCTACGACCACTTCCCATTCCGGAATGGAAATGGGAAGACATCTATATGGATTTCATTACCGGGATGCCTGGGACTCGGACTGGAATGAACATGATTTGGGTTATTGTTGATCGACTAACCAAATTAGCTCATTTACTGGGTATTAAGGACACTTGGGGACCAGAGAGGCTGGCGCGAGTGTTTATTACAAAGATCGTTAGATTGCATGGGACTCCTAGGAGTATTGTTTCAGATCGAGATGGACGGTTTGTATCACGTTTTTGGCAGGCGGTTCATCGAGCTTTAGGGACTGAGTTGAGACTTAGTACGTCTTACCACCCTCAGACTGACGGACAGTCAGAACGGACGATCCAGACGTTGGAGGATATGTTGAGAGCCTGTGCCTTAGATTGGAAGAATGATTTGGAGTTGCACTTGCCGTTGATCGAGTTCACGTACAACAATAGTTGGCATGCCTCGATCAAAATGGCACCATTCGAGGCATTGTATGGGAGGAGGTGCAGATCGCCGTTGTGTTGGGATGATGCGTCCGAGATGATTGGTACCGAGCCCGATATGGTAGTTGAGACGAGAGAGAAGGTTGCCCTGATTCGCGATAGATTGGTGACGGCCCAGAGCCGGCAGAAGTCTTATGCCGATACACGTCGCGGACCGTTGGAGTTTGAGGTGGGAGACCATGTGTTGCTTAAGGTGTCACCGACACGGGGAGTTTACTGCTTCGGTCGGAAGGGTAAACTTAGTCCGAGATTTATTGGGCCGTTCGAGATTCTAGAGAGAGTTGGATAGCTTGCATATCGGTTAGGTTTGTCGCCGTCCTGAGCCACGTGCATAACGTATTTCATGTTTCCCAGCTTAGGAAGTACGTACCGGACCCTAGGCATATTATTGATTTTGGAGAGATTGAGTTGGGGCCCGACATTACCTTCGAGGAGAGGCCGATTCAGATCTTAGAGCATCGGGTGAAGCAACTCAAGCACAAAACCATTCGTTTGGTTAAAGTGCAATGGTCGAGGCATGGGTCCGAGGAAGCCACGTGGGAGACGGAAGAGAGTATGAGATCGAGATACCCCGAGTTATTCCTGTTGTAAGTTTCGGGACGAAACTTATTTTTAGGGGGAGATAATGTAATATCCGTGTTTTCTATTTTTGGTAATTTCTATTTTCGGTGTATATTCGTCTCGGACAACCCGCTTGGCACTGTTTTGGAATTCTGAATCTATTTTGTTCTTGGAGTTTCTCCGTTGGGATGAGTCTCGATGATGTTTTTATGTAATTTCATCTTGAGTTACATTTTATCGCATGTGTATTCGATTATCGTTAAACTCTTTCGATTTCGTCATTTTCCTATTTCCATGAGTTCGTATGGTTGAGTAGAGCATGTTGTGAGTTTCGGATTGTTAATCCGATGTGGTATCGTGATTTTCGGATGTTTGGGCCGTTTTTGTAATTTCTTATAAGTTTAGGGAATTTGTTCCTTGTTCGATTTTGGTTGTGTACCTCAGACCATTTTGGGGTTTCCGTACTTCCATTTCGTGTTATTGTTTCCCAAATATCGATTCCTATTGCTTTTATTCTCTTCCCAGATCATTTTTCATCATTTCGGGACCCAAGGGGGGTGTGGGCCGCGGCACAAGGAATATGCGCCGCGGCACACACGTTGTCCAGTTTCTGGCCGAGCGGTCTGTACCGTGGGCTGCGGCACATGCCGGCAGGGCCGCGGCACACTGCCGAGTCACTGTCGCGGCACACTCGTCTGGTCCGCGGCACACTCGTGTTGCACTTATCGGCCAAACCTTCTGTACCTTGTGCTGCGGCACATGCCGACGGGGCCGCGGCACACTGCCGATCACTGGGTGCAGTTTTGGCCCTGTGCCGGGGCACACTTCGGCTGGGCCGCGGCACACTGTGCACTCAATTCTATAATTGCGTTTTTTGGGCGAGATCAACCCATTTTCTTCCATTTATTCACCTACATGCGAGAGAGAGGGCTTGAGGGGGGAATTCTCCTTCATCTATCACTTGAGTGTTGGATTTTAATCATTTTCATTCTGTTGTGAAGCTCGGATCACCGATCTATCGCGTATTCTTCGGATCATAGTGCTTGGATCTTCAAGAGGTAATTTCTTCAACATCTTGGATTTCGATTTTGTATTGAGTTATGAAGTTTTGGATGTTAAGATAATGTTGTATGAAGTGATATACACATGATTATGGATATGTTTGATTATTCATTGGATTATTGAAGGATTATTCTAGAACACTTTGAATATTGAATTAGATTTGGGGATTTTCGATTAATCGTTGTTGTAATCACGAATTTGAGTATTCATATTGGATTATTGATTGTATTGAAGATGATTTGTGATTTTGAACTCCAAGTTTTCCATTGTTCGTCGCTTATAGTCGACGATACCCAAGTCATGACCGACAAATTGTTCCAGCGGGTAGAATTAGGATTAATTCTTACCTTTCCGCATTAGTGAGACTTGTTGTATACTGTTATTATGATTAGGAACGGAGTTGGGAGGATTGTTCGGACCAAGACCTATTCCTTCGTCATTTCCTTCGTTTCGTCTTATTCAAGGCAAGTATATGTATTACATTTCATTATGTATGTTGTGTTTTCAAAATGATTAATGAATTGTGGTTTTCGAGTGCGTGAGTTGTGTTCCTTCCACCCGGAGTGTCCGACAGGATGTCTGGGGGTCGATACTAAGGGGTACGGCCGAGGAAGTGGACTTGGGTGCATGTGTGGTTGAACTTCCACCCGGAGTGTCCGACGGGATGTCTGGGGGTTAATATAAAGGGGTACGGCCGCGGAAGTGGTATCCCATCCGGAGCGTTCGATGGGATGTCTGGGGGTCGATACTAAGGGGTACGGCCACGGGATACCAGTTGTGATTTTGTGATATCGTGATGATTGAAACTGAATTGATTGCCAATGTAGTATTCCAGAATATTTATGGCAAATGATATCTGATTGAGATGATCGTGTAAAACCGTATTTGTATATAATGTTGTGTAATTGTCTACTTGCACTAGCTATTCGAATACTAACCCCTTAAATGGGGGAAACGCGTCTTATGCATTTCAGGTACTGGGAGAGCTGAGGAGCAGGCACGGGACATGCACGCAAAGGATGGGCTGGCTTGATGATGTGGCTCGAGTCTGTATTTTTTTTTATGTTTTGTCATTGCATTCGTCGAGTACTGGAGTTAGACTGTTTACTTCTAAACTTGGTTTAAGTCCTCTGCGTGGGCAATGAATTGATATTTACTTTATGTTTCATGTACTCCGTTGAAATGTTTTGGCCGAGGCCACGGCCTTATTTACTTTTGAGTGCATCTTTTGGAATTTCATTGTGGTCATGTGTCATGTGTTAGCCTGGTAGACCTCACGAGGGTTCTATGGCGTGTAATGTCCCATTTGTGAATTGCGGTGTTACATTACGTACGCAATGGATTAAGCGTTACGTACGTTAGGAGGCAACTAGCCGAGTCGTGGTCGTAAGGACTTGCAGTGCCGCACGTGTTCCGGCAGTGACTCACTAGATGGCCGATCACAGTCGGCAATGACTCACTGGGATGGCCGATCACAGTCGGCAGTGACTCGTCATGACTGGATTATTACGGTCGTAAGGTTGTGGTCGGGTACGGCATAAGTTCTATTACGTACGTAAGGTGACTGTCGATAACGACCGTAAGGGTGTCGGCCAAATTGGGCAGTAGGGTAGTCATGGCCGGTTACGTCCGCAAGCCATGGACGGTTACGACCGTAAGGGACCGGCAGGACTCGGCTATTTAATGGCCTGGGCACGGGCCACTTGGTCATTTCCACATTGTCTTCGTTCTTTTCGCGATCCTTCATCAGAAATCGATGGTTTTGAATGGAAGCATCATAGAAGAAGATTTTTTGGAAGTTTGATTCATGTCTAACATCATCTTTCGCCAGGATCGAAGGTAAGAACACTTGAACCCTTGGTTTTGGGGATTTTTGGAGTTTCATGATGTTTTGGCCGGTTTCATTCATTTTAACTCAGATTGTTGATAGAACTTCGTTGTATTCTCGGAATCATTCATTATTTTTGAAGTTTTGTGGAACAAATTCGAGAATTTCTCCGTTAATCGATTAAATTGGACTATACCCTCAAAGTGTCCGATAAATTGCTTCAATGGGGTAGAACTTGGGAAGCTTTATACGTTTTCGTAGAATTGTGATTTAATTGATACCGTTGTGATTTAGGAACAAACTTTTGAAGGAGGTTGGATGGGGACTCTTTCCTTTTGTCGATTTCTTCGCACCGTGTTAATCAAGGGAAATGTTTACTTGTGTATTTCATCTTCTAAGAGGTATGTTGGATAACTCCTCTCTTCGATTCGGAATTTGATATTGTAGTTGACGTTCTTCTTCGTGTAATGATGGTTACGGTGTTGTTTTTGTGAATCTTGAAGTTGCGTGAATTATATATTGAGGAACAAAATGATATATGCCTTGGATTATGAATTAGATGATGGTTTATATGTTAGAACACATCGAATTACGTCGTTTTGTCGGCTATAAACATGATTATGGAGTAATTCATGTTCTTGAAGAACTCTTGAGTGATATATGTCGTGATTTTATGGGAATTGGAAGGATTACGGTTGATTTTGGTATATGGTTATTCGTGATGATAACCGGTAATTATATTTCTATGAATTTACTAAGATGAGCCGTGTTAATACAGAACTAAGGTTGAAGTCGGAATCCTGAATGATAAAATTAATTATTATCGAATTGCGGCTTGTATTCGTATTGTTTGAATTGTAATGGTTTGGTTTCGTATGATCGAGATATCATTGAACCGTCGAGTTTGATTGGTTGGTCATATCGGTTGTTGATTGTTATCGAATGTATCATTAATTGATCATTGCATTGAGTTGCGTTAAGTGATCCTTGATGATTAATCGTTGAGCTGCGATTGGAATTGGAGAATGCATGGTTCGCCTTGGTCGGGCTGTGGAGCTTGTAGATGAAGACAACGGTATTGGTAACAACTTCATCGTATCTGTATCAAGGCAAGTTATGCTTGCTCAATTCATAAAGTTTAATAACTGGTTTCGATTTCATTTCATTTATGATTCATATAGCAATGGTATTATGGAATATGAATTGTCAGGATGAGGGTATGTATATTATGCTTAGATAAATCATAATGTATATGATTTTAAAGATGTCTAGTGGAAACGGAGACGTAAATTATATTTGGACTATTGTACGAGAAGTTAGATATCAAGGCTAGTTATCATTGAACTCGAGATGGTGGTTTGGTATTAGTAATGGACTATACTTCATTTTAGATTATTCGGATAACCATGTATTCGTTCAGGGATGTTGGTCGTGGAAAGGTTAGCGTCCCCAGCTTGAGGTAATTAATATTACTAAATTATGACAATCATCCTATTGCATTATTGCATGTGTTTGTTGATGCTTCATGTGGTGAATGTGCATCATTGTTCATTACATTTTATGATGTGCTCTTTCTTTGAGCTGTAATATGTTGGGCGGATGTGTTGGGGGATAAGACCTAGATTGCACCCATGTTCTGGGGTATTCCCATGTGGATACTTTCGTGACCTTTGGTTGCGACCTTGGGGTATTTTGTGATTGCATGAACTGTGTTAGGGGATAAGACCTAAATGGCACCTATGTTCCGGGGTATTCCTGTGAGATGCTTCCGTGACCCTTGGCTGCATCCTTGGGGTTTATGTGCTAATATCATATGCATTGTTGAGCATGTTGTGAACTGTTGTCTGACGGAAATACGACGTTGTGGTCGTGTCGGTCTTTCATGATAGAGTTATCGTTGCTCACTTGGAAAGTCTTCTGATCCTTGTTGGATATGCGTTTCTTCGAGATTCATTGTCATGTTGTATCATGACATATCTGGAGTCAGGTACGTTCTGATCGATCATATGTAGGATTTTCAGGGCGGGCATGTGTAGCATGTGTTGGCTTCGACTTCATATTGAACCATGCACACGAGACGTATTTCGTGAGACTGATTAGGTACGAGACCAGATGTGTATCTGATCAATACCCGTGGTTGGCTTGTACACGGACACATGTCCGTATCGGGCATATCGTGACATCCATCTTGAGTCTTATTAGTTGATCGTTCACAGTCCATGTATAATCGGATCTGTTTGGTAGTCGGGTTGTCTTTGAAATCCTATATATATGATTTGTATATGGTTGACGATTTTATTCTCTCGTGTATCTGTCACCGTTGACCCTTTATTAATCTCGTTTGGAGTTCACCCTGTCATTGGTAATCTCGTTCGTTATTGATCCTATTTGGGAGTTTGCCTTACCGTTGGTATTCTCGGTTGTTAGTCCTTGATTTATCTTGTTGGAGGTTACCGTGTCATCGGTATTCTCGGTTGTTAATCCCTTATTGCTCTTGCTGGAGTTTACCGCGTCGTTGGTATTCTCGGTTGTCGATCCTTTCTCGATCTTTTTGGAGTTTACCATGTCATTGGTATTCTCGGTTGTTGATCCTTCATTGATCTTGTTGGAGTTACCACATCATGGTATTCTCGTACGTGGTTGATCCTTTATCGATCTTGTGTGGAGTTATCATGTCATTGATATTCCCATTTTGATGCATTGGTTGTTTATCATTTTGATTGTGTGAGCATTCATGCCTTGTATTGATATCTGGGACTTGCCATTGTCTCGGGACAATTGGTTTATAGATGTGCCATGTGATATCGGTTTTATCAGGATTGAGATCCGATTGTGCGATCCAGCGGACAGAATCGGACTTGGCCAGATTATTCTATCACTACTACAAAAATAGGCAAAGAGACCCGTCCAAATAAGCCTAAGAGACCGCCTCTGGACGAGTCTCTATCTCAGCGGTCTCTTTGATAAAGAGACCGCCTCATGGGGGGGTCTGTTTTAGAGATATAAGAGACCTGATATCTAAGAAATCAGGTCTCTTATGCAAGTGAGGGGAAACTAATTTAAAAGGGTAAGAGACCTGTTATCTGAGATATGAGGTCTCTTTGATTTTTTTAATATTTTTTTTGTATAGCCTAAGAGAGCCCATTTTACACCTAACGGGCCTCTTTGATTTTTTAATATTTTTTTTGTCTAACCTAAGAGATCTCATTTTACACTTAACGGGTCTCTTTGATTTTTTTTAATATTTTTTTGTCTAACCTAAGAGAGCCCATTTTACACCTAACGGGTCTCTTTGATTTTTTTTTTTAATATTTTTATTTTAAAACCTGAGAGACCGGTTTTTATACATAACGGGTCTCTTTGATTGTTTAAATTTTTTTTTTATAAAGTTCATGGATTATATATTAATAATAAATCGAAGTTGATAAGAACTTTTACAAACATTCATTAATAATTCAAATGTAACCTCCAAAATACTATAAAAAACATCTAAAAATACTCTAATTTCCCCTAAAAATATAAACCAAAACCATTAAGCTATTTCCATACCACCTAACTCAACCTCTATGGATACTATACAAAAAATTCTGTAAGGCTCTTACTTTTCCCAAAAATAAGAGACAAACCAAACTCAATAATCAATGTTCATACCATCTTCAGCTCGAGAAAATACTTAGCCCCCAAGTCTCTAGTCTCGTCAATATTTTCTGTTGAATATGTACGTGGGTCCTGGTGAAAAAACTGCAATAACGATAAAAAACAAATAATGATTAACAAAAAAAAGGCAATTAAAGATATAATTAGCCCTAAACATGTTCAATTTTCAAATAAACAAATCTTTCATATATAGCTCCTACTAGTCCTTTCACCCGTGCGATGCACGGAAAGATACATCAAAATTAATAATATAAATAAGTATTGAATGTATTTACTTATATTGTTACATGCACCAACAATAAATATAATAACATAAAATTCCAATTTCATATTCAATTCTTTAAATAATAAACCTCATTTATTTATTGCTTTAACACAAAGGATACAAAGAATATATGGAAAAAATCTGCATAATTGCTTGATACACATTCACTTCGTCTACAAAACATCATATGATTCGTCCATTATCCACAAAGTCCATCAGTAGTATTCTTTAAATAATAAATCTCATTAATTCATTGTTTCAACACAAACAATACAAAGAGTATAAACAAATTAGCACAAATGCTTGAAACTATAGTAAACTGTATTTGGCTAATCACATTATCTGTTCATCCACTAATCCATCAATAGTAAACTATATTCGGCTAATTCATTCACAATTCCACCTCTAACACGCCACCGAGTGGAATAAAAATCACTATCGTGAATAATCTATATATTACATTTTTTGCAGTTGCAAATTTAAAACAAAGAAAAAAAAACATATAGAGTATTAATCAAGTAGAGATTTCTGAGATAACAATATATCAATTCATAACTGGTGCATACTTTAATACAAGTTAGAAAATACTTCTCCGTACAATATTTATAAGAAAATAGTTATTTGTGTATAAAGCATTTCATCTCCAACTAAAGGTGTAAGGCTCTAAATACTTTGGAAGATGAGTTGAATTGCAAATTATAAGAAAATGATTCTCGATCAGCCTTCTTCGTTATATTTAATTTTTCCGAGACTATAATCATCTAAAAAGAAAGACAAACAGATGAGAATTTTTTAGTTCTTGAACTAACTCAAGAATTTAGGAGAGAAAAAGATAATACAAGTAAATTAAACCAAATATTTAAATTTACTTAGTACCGCCTGGTTTGAGATAGGCGACTTGGTATTCACTACCTCATGAGCAATTAGGGCGAATTTTAAAATGAAGAATAGCAAACTCTTGCGTCCAGCTCTACTCTCTGATTAGACTAATTTTACGGATTACCTTAAAGGAAATTTTCAAGAAGTCCTAGCATTCTTAAAAAAATATAATTTAGAGATATTTTTAGTGTAAAGCGCAATTTCAAAAATAATGTAGTCAGCAGATTTTGAAGCGATGTCTGTGATATCAACCATGAGCAAATCCAATCAAACACAACTGGAGATATAGAATTATAAAAGAATGGAATCGACAAGCAAGCATCACACGAGTGTTTTGCAAAGTCGTAATAACAACAAATAAAAGGACCTAAAGTGATATAAATCTAAGTCAATCTAAAAACTGTTTTGAAATGAAATTATGCATATCTTAAGTGCTATATCACAATTGGTTCTATTAATTTTAGATTTATGGATTATCTCGGAGGGAATCTCTAAGAAACTGTAGCATTTTTAGAAAAAATATAATTTAAAAATATTCTGGGGTAAAACTTGATTTTCAAAAATAGAATTAGGTGATGATTTTGAAGCAGTAATCTACAGTGTTTCAAAAAATAATGCACATCGCGGGGCGCGTGGAGAAAGGCGGGTTGTAAGGAAGACGGATTTAATCATATTTATAATACAAGCCATACCAGCATAACCAGCAGAGATACGCAGCCAGATTCATGCCCTCCTGCCCGGATTGGACAAAGCCTTTCACATTAACCTTTAAAAGCTTTATGCCATAACTATTTCTTCTACCACATGTTTTCTTTGCAGCCGAATTTGAGGTTAAAGTCTGCAGTTAAGAAAGAAAAAGAAATCATAAATTATCTGGAAAAATAAAAATCACCTTTAAGAAAAGAGAAGTGGTGAACAACCTGCCGCCATACAAACTCAACAATTTGGGAAAAGAGCCAAGATTCGATTCGATTTTATGACAAATATGAAATTGATAGAAGCAATTGTATGATCATATGAATGATCAATTTGGGAAAAGAGCCAAGATTCAATTCGATTTTATGACAAATATGAAATTGATAGAAATAATTGTATGATCATATGAATGATCAAAATCTCAGTAACAAAAATCACATAAAAACTTATTGGTTATGAGTTATAAGACATCAACAGAAAGATCGCAATATAACAATGTTACAAGAGGTTCTGAGAAAAGTACAAATTCAAATCCTGAACAACATCAATAAAAAACCAAAATATCACACTCCATTTTTAGGCGTTAATAAGTTCTGTGAAAAAAAGATGAAGCAGAAGCATACATATGAAGATGTCTTTGCACCGAAAAAACAAAAGCATGGTATAACTTCACACATAATTGGAAGACACGTCAACTACGTAATTCTAGTTAGTAGAAAATTATTATTGTTGATATGTACCAAATTTCCGTACACTAACATCACATTCTAAGATAATAATATTGAATTTGTACATTGACTCTACAAATAACAAATCTTACTTATTGTCTCAATACAAATTATACATTTGTGACCAAAAAAAGATTATCACAAATACTTGAACACTCGAACCACCGTGTCTATGCAGCACATGGTTCTTTCAATAACTAATCCACAGCTGATAAACTATCTTTGACGTACTCATTCACAATTACACCTCCAGCACGTGAAACCCACATCAAATGAAAAATCAATATGAATAAATTACATTTCGTATTAAATTTTGTATGGTTGCAAAAACGATAAAAAATAAGTAGAGCATAAATTTTATGCATTTTCAAATTGTAGAGCGTTTAAAAAAAGAACATATTAGATAGTATTAATACATAGTATTAATACGTAGAATCAGATAGACACTCCAAAGCCATGACCACCAGAAACCATGGCCATTGAACCCAAAATCTCACTATGCCATTTGTTGCTATAACCACAAAAACTTTAAAGCTCCATACTGCAGATTGATAGGAGTATTAACTATAACTATTGCAAACATGAAAGGGGAAGGAAAAAAAAGCAACTTTGAGCAGATAAAATATATATAAATAATTGCTATTTAAATAAGACAACATCAACATAAAGGTCACAGTACAATAATGTTATAAGAGGTTCTGGAAAAACAAATGTTATAGACAAAGCAGAAGCATAATTGGTTCTCTAAAAACAAATCCTAAGAGACAAAGCAAAAACATAATTAAAATTCATTGGTTATAAGTATAAGCCTCACTATGAAAAAAATTGTATGCCGGTAGAGAAGAGATTAAAAATAATTGTATTTTAATTTCTGAAAAACAAAAATCTTAATAAACAAATTCACAAATAAATTCAGTTGTTATAGGTTATTCAACCGGTTAAATTTTGGATCATGATCAAAAGCATATTCAATCAATCAATTATATGATCTACAGCCCTAAATCCTAAAACACAATAAATTTGGCCACATCAACTTCCACTTCTGCACTCATTAGGCTTTACTCTCACCTAAAATATTCCACAAATTTGGGCATTAATATTACCAAATTCTATATTTATCTCCCAGAAAACAAACGTTACCATGCACACTTCTTTGCATCTCTCATTCAATTCATACAGCCGCCATAGCAGCCTAAGCGGATATTGGAACAGATACAACTGATGAAAAAGTTAATATTGCATCATCATTAGAAATTTAGAAATCCATTATCAAAAGTACTATAATGTGTAAAGTTGGAAAAGCATATACACGACTAGCTCTGAACATATTTCTTAAATTTGGAGTGTTTTAGCATTTGGTGAAATGAAGTATACAACAGGAAGTGAAACCAAAGGCACTTAAGAGTTTTTCTACTATTAGGAAAGGACAATTACATTGTTTATCAAATATATGAATTAGGATGGATAAGTGCTTAATAAATAGATACGAGATAACTAATAAATAGCCAAATTACCTTCCAAAGCTCCTTTTTAACTCCAAGTTCTTCTGCAAAATTAAATCTGAACCATTATGCTCAAAAGCAATCTTCTGAACTAGTCTTGTCTTGCATGTGAATATGCTACTATAAAAAGAGGAAAGAGATTAATATTATCATTCAATCAACAACTAATAAATGCAATCTGTAATTCTAAATTGATATATAGACATAATACGAGTAAGAATTAAACCTTGATGTTTTCTTAGGTCCTATCCCCAATACTTTTGTTTTCTTTTTCAGTAAAAAAAGAACACATTATAGTAAATTTTAAAGCTTTTACAAGAAAGGCATTTGTAGGACATACACCGAATGAACAAAAGAAATCATGTATACACCTTTAATATCAAGCAACGAATGCAAACAAGCTCTTCTAATCTTCCATTGAAATATTTTTTAAACCGCAAATAAACCAATCAGGTCCTGAAACCTGGCCTAACACTCTCAAAATCCAAAATAAGCTCTCTAAACTAGAAATTTTAACAGCTCATATAATTTGAAAAGTTTTAATTGCATGCCAAACACTAAATTAGTAACACACTGACCAAGTCAAATCCAAAACAAGCTCTCTCGACTCGAAATTTAACAGCTCAAATAATCTGAAAAGTTTCAATTGCAAACCAAACACTAATGTACTAACACTCCAATTGATTCAAGAGCAGTTAAATTGAGCGATTATCACACAAGCTCAAAGTATAATTCTCAAATAATCTGAAAATTTTCAACTGTGTGCAAGGACAAACCCAAATTACAAGGAATAGGCTTCATTATTTGTTATCAGTTAGAGTGTTAGCAACACAACCTAGCAAATTACACAAAATGATAGCCAATAATTAACTTATTTTTTGGCATAACTTAATCTATAAAACCAGCTTTAAGGCATAAAACATAATGAAAACCACAAATTGACATTCTCATAATTCAATACCTTAGCCAATGTAAAAATTAAGGAAAAATAATAATTCAATTTGAATTCGAAAGAACTATGCAATGAAAGAATTTACCTAGTGATTAACGAGTCAATGAGTTAAATTTGTTAAAAAGTAATTTGAATATGCCCCAAATCCTTTCTACTCGATATTCATATTGGATGTGTGTTCACGTTTTGACCATCAGAATTCAGAACCCCTCGCTGCACCTCCACCACAACAGTAACAACAAACAGCCCTAATTTAATTAACAAATTTGTGTATGAATTACTATATAGAAAGCAGATAATTCGAACCCATTTCAATTCAAGGAATCCCAACGAACTACACATGTAAGAAATTTTACAGAAAACAAATAAATCTAGTTCAAGAAATCAAAAAATCATATAGAATCTTGATTATATATAGCAAAGAAAAAACACCGCAATTAAATTATATATAAACAACAAAAAACTAAAATATCTTGAAAAAATTCCAAACAAATCCTGAACCCTAGACATTAAGATTAAATCTAAACTCCAAAAATTAAGCGATGTTACCATGAATCATACAAAGGTTGGTATCTTCAGAAACAGCAACCACTAAGCTTCAGAGCCTCTGGAGACGATGTCGTAGTTTTAGAAGTGGAACTCCAGTAATTTTGATGTCATTGCGATGGTTCAGGGGCTAAAGCAGTGACGCTTCTTGACTCTACCTATTTGCTGGGGCAGATTTCCGTGCAACTTTAGTTTCTAATTTCATTTTTGCATAGCTTCAATGGAGGAAGAAATTGAAAAGGAGAAATCGAGAGAGGATATATCGAAGGAAGAAGAAGACCTAATTAATTAAGGGGAGGAAGAGGAGAGAGAGTAGGGAGTGAACGGGTTAAGATTATAGACGAGGATCGGTTTTCAATGATAGCCTTATATAGCACACATAAAAGACCCGTTAAGTTAAATAACTGGTCTCTTATGTCTCTCCCTTAATCTTCTGCGTGGGCCCTATAACACATTAGAGACCTGTTATCTCTGATATTAGATCTCTTACGTCAAAGAGACCTGTTGTGTTAGTTAACAGGTCTTTTATTATAGGTCTCTTTGACCATTTTTGTAGTAGTGTATATTGGGGATATGTTTATGTTTGAGAATCTTGGTATCATTTCGGATACAGTACAGATGGTTACTTTTGAAATCATTCATCACTTAAGGACGCGAGACGTGGATTATGGTAAGGACTGATTTGATATGGATTTTGACGGGTTGGTAAGGTTACTTCGGTAAGATTACGTGGGGAATGTTCTTACTCTGTAAATTACGTTGATATGTAATTGTTTTTGTGATGTGATCGTTATCATTGTTGAGTATTATGGTTGACCCCGTCGTGGGCTTTATCTTTTAGGTACTCGGAGTTCGAGCTAGTAGCGGTCGTGAAGGGATGAGCTTTCCGGTGATACTGGCTATGGCATCCTTATTGGGATTTGTGTATTCATTTCTGGTTTTTATAATTCGGGTTATTATACAAACATGTTACTAAAGTTTACTAAAAAATGCAATTTTGTTACTAAAGTTTTTTTTGTTACAAATAGGTTAGACCTCATATTGAAGCATGCACACGAGACGTATTTCGTGAGACTGATTAGGTACAAGACCAGACGTGTATCTGCTCAATACTCGTGGTTGGCTTGTACACGGACAGATGTCCGGATCGGGCGTATCGTGACATCCATCTGGAGTCTTATTGGTTGATCGTTCACAGTCCATGTATAATCGGATCTGTTCGATAGTCGGGTTGTCTTTGAAATCCGTATATATGATTTATATATGGTTGATGATTTTATTCTCTCGTGTATCTGTCATCGTTGACCCTTTATTAATCTTGTTTGGAGTTCACCCTGTCATTGGTAATCTCATTCGTTATTGATCCTATTTGGGAGTTTGCCTGACCGTTGGTATTCTCGGTTGTTAGTCCTTGATTGATCTTGTTGGAGGTTACCGTGTCGTCGGTATTCTCGGTTGTTGATCCATTATTGCTCTTGTTGGAGTTCACCGTGCCGTTGGTATTCTCGGTTGTCGATCCTTTCTCGATCTTTTTGGAGTTTACCGTGTCATTGGTATTCTCGGTTGTTGATCCTTCATTGATCTTGTTGGAGTTACCACATCCTGGTATTCTCGTACGTGGTTGATCCTTTATCGATCTTGTGTGGAGTTATCATGTCATTGATATTCCCGTTTTGATGCATTGCTTGTTTATCATTTTGATTGTGTGAGCATTCATGCCTTGTATTGATATCCGGGACTTGCCATTGTCTTGAGACAGTTGGTTTACAGATGTGCCATGTGATATCGGTTTTATCAGGATTGGGATCCGATTGTGCGATCCATCGGACAGAATCGGACTTGGCCAGATTATTCTATATTGGGGATATGTTTATGTTTGAGAATCTTGGTATCGTTTCGGATACAGTACAGATGGCTACTTTTGAATTCATTCATCACTTAAGGATGCAAGACGTGGATTATGGTAAGGATTGATTTGATATGGATTGTGACGGGTTGGTAAGGTTACTTCGGTAAGATTACGTGTGGAATGTTCTTACTCTGTAAATTACATTAATATGCAATTGTTTTTGTGATGTGATCGTTATCATTGTTGAGTACTATGGCTGACCCTGTCGTGGGCTTTATCTTTTAGGTACTCGGAGTTCGAGCTAGTAACGGTCGTGAAGGGATGAGCTTTCCGGTGATACTCGCTATGTCATCCTTGTTGGGATTTGTGTATTCTTTTCTGGTTTTTATAATTCCGCTGCAAATGTATTTAATTATGTCTCTATTCGCTATGTGTGAAATTTTATAATGGCTTTCAGTATTTTTCCAACTCATGTTTACTTTCTAAATGCCCTTTTGGCGTCTTTGCCTTGTGCCTTCAAATGGTATTTTCTGACGGTAATTGAGAACGACATTTTTAAAAATATTTGAGTATTTAAAATATTACCGTCATTGGCTTTTTGGCATTTATTTGACCTGTTTGCGAAATTGATTTTAGCCTTGTGGGTTCCAATATGGGGCCACGGCGCTGTAATATTCCCAGTCGGTTTTGGGGTGTTACAGAATATGGTATCGGAGCTTGGGTTTCGTAAAACCCGGGCATGTGTGTTATGTGGCTCTACCGGTGCAGTAGTAGCGACACTTTTGAAAATAATTTTCTGACTTTCGATTCAAACTGATTTTTGAAGTTTCAAAATTTTTGAAATATTTTCAAATTGCTATATTTGCGATGCCGGTGTGTTGTTATTGTGTTGAGATTTTGTATGGGAGTCGTGTGCTAGTATCATGGGAGATCATCGACTTCACGGACCTGAAGTATGTCCTTTCAGTTATTTGGTTTTTATGATGATTATTTGAGCATGGTGACATGATTTTAAGATATTTCGGGCTTGAGATATGGATTATGATAGGATTTTAAGTTTCGACGACGAAACTTATTAAAGTGGGAAGATATGTATATCCTAGAATTTCGCTATGATTCTTCGCATTATTTTATCTGAGTTGTACCGTACAGAGTGAGACCGATACGGTATGGGTGGATAATTTTGGGAACTGTGACAGTCGTGCCAGTATATGTGTCGAGGCTATATTTAATTCTAGGATATTACATGCTTGTTATGTTTTTGGATGTCGGATATACTGTATGAGTATTTGTACAATTGTCGTACTTGGTCGACAGTTGTATTCGAGGTATCGTGCATCAGAAGTATCATATGATAATGATATTGGGACGATCATATGTATTCAGTATGTGCGTAGACGTATCCAGTATGTCGAGACGGACATGAACAGTCTGATTTTGTCCAAGTATAGAAGGCCATTACGTACGCTAGCTTTAAAGACTTACGTACGCAAAATTCTACGTTTTACGTACGTTATGCATAAGGCATTACGTACGTAACAAGAGGAATCTGACAGGTCCGAGATGTGGTCGATAGATGGGGCCCTGTGTCGGCAGCTTTCGGCGCGGATGTGGATAGGTGAGTCAATGGATGGATTTATGTACGTTATACAGGGTGTATTACGTACGTAATACGAACATATATTGTATCAAGTCAACGTACGTATTACGTACGCAATGGATTAAGCGTTACGTACGTTAGGAGGCAGCTGGCCGAGTCGTGGTCGTAAGGACCTGCAGTGCCGCACGTGTTCCGACAGTGACTCGCTGGATGGCCGATCACGGTTGGCAGAGACTCATTGGGATGGCCGATCACGGTCGGCAGTGACTGTCATGACTGGATGATGACGGTCGTAAGGTTGTGGTCGGGTACGGCCGTAAGTCCTATTACGTACGTAAGGTGAATGCCGATAACGGCCGTAAGGGTGTCGGCCTAATTGGGCAGTAGGGTAGCCATGGCCGGTTACATCCGTAAGCCATGGATGGTTACGGCCACAAGGGACCGGAAGGACTCGGCTATTTAATGGCATGGGCACGGGTCACTTGGCCATTTCCATATTTTCTTCGTTCTTTTCGCGATCCTTCATCCGAAATCGATGGTTTTGAATGGAAGCATCATAGAAGAACATTTTCTGGAAGTTTGATTCATTTTTAACATCATCTTTCGCCCGGATCGAAGGTAAGAACACTTGAACCTTTGGTTTTCGGGATTTTTGGAGTTTCATGATGTTTTGGCCGGTTTCATTCGTTTTAACTCAGATTGTTGAGAGAACTTCGTTGTATTCTCGGAATCATTCATTATTTTTGAAATTTTTGGAACAAATTCGAGAAATTAATCGATTAAATTGGACTATACCCTCAAAGTGTCTGATAAATTACTTCAATGGGTAGAACTTGGGAAATTCTATACATTTTCGTAGAATTGTGATTGAATTGATATCGTTGTGATTTAGGAACGAACTTTTGAAGAAGGTTGGATCACGACTCTTTCCTTTCGTCGATTTCTTCGCACCGTGTTAATCAAGGGAAATGTTTACTTGTGTATTTCATCTTCTAAGAGGTATGTTGGATAACTCCTCTCTTCGATTCATATTTTGATATTGTAGTTGACGTTCTTCTTCGTGTAATGATGGTTACGGTGTTGTTTTTGTGAATCTTGAAGTTGCGTGAATTGTATATTGAGGAACAAAATGATATATTCCTTGGATTATAAATTAGATGATGGTTTATATGTTAGAACACATCAAATTACGTCGTTTTGTTGGCTATAAACATGATTCTGGAGTAATTCATGTTCTTGAAGAACTCTTGAGTGATATATGTCGTGATTTTATGGGAATTGGAAGGATTACGGTAGATTTTTGTATATGGTTATTCGTGATGATAACCAGTAATTATATTTCTATGAATTTACTAAGATGAGCCGTGTTAATCATGAACTAAGGTTGAAGTCGGAATCATGAATGATAAAATTAATTATTATCGAATTGCGGCTTGTATTCGTATTGTTTGAATTGTAATGGTTTGGTTTCGTATGATCAAGATGTCATTGAACCGTCAAGTTTGATTGGTTGGTCATATCGGTTGTTGATTGTTATTGAACATATCATTAATTGATCATTGCATTAAGTTGCATTAAGTGATCCTTGATGATTAACCGTTGAGCTGCGATTGGAATTGGAGAATGCATGGTTCGCCTTGGTCGGGGCTGCGGAGCTTGTAGATGAAGATGATGGGATTGGTACCAACTTCATCGTATCGGTATCAAGGCAAGTTATTCTTGCTCAGTTCATAAAGTTTAATAACTGGTTTCGATTTCATTTCATTTATGATTCATATAGCAATGGTATTATGGAATATGAATTGTCAGGATGAGGGTATGTATATTATGCTTAGATAAATCATAATGTATATGATTTTAGAGATGTCTAGTGGAAACGGAGACGTGAATTATATTTGGACTATTGTACGAGAAGTTAGATATCAAGGCTAGTTATCATTGAACTCGAGATGGTGGTTTGGTATTAGTAATGGACTGTACTTCATTTTGGATTATTCGGATAACCGTGTATTCGTTCAGGGATGTTGGTCGGGGAAAGGTTAGCGTCCCCAGCTTGAGGTAATTGATATTGCTAAATTATGACAATCATCCTGTTGCATTATTGCAAGTGTTTGTTGATGCTTCATGTGGTGAATGTGCATCATTGTTCGTTACATTTTATGATGTGCTCTTTCTTTGAGCTGTAATTTGTTGGGCTGATGTGTTGGGGGATAAGACCTAGATTGCACCCATGCTCCGGGGTATTCCCGTGTGGATACTTTCGTGACCCTTGGTTGCGACCTTGGGGTATTTTGTGATTACATGAACTGTGTTAGGGGATAAGACCTAAATGGCACCTATGTTCCGGGCTATTCCTATGAGATGCTTCTATGACCCTTGGCTGCGGCCTTGGGGTTTATGTGCTAATATCATATGCATTGTTGAGCATGTTGTGAACTGTTGCCTGATGGAAATACGACGCTGTGGTCGTGCCGGTCTTTCATGATAGAGTTATCGTTGCTCACTTGGAAAGTCTTCTGATCCTTGTTGGATATGCGTTTCTTCGAGATTCATTGTCATGTTGTATCGTGACATATCTAGAGTCAGATACATTCTGATTAGTAATGTGTAGGATTTTCAGGGCGGGCATGTGTAGCATGTGTTGGCTTCGACCTCATACTGAACCATGCACACGAGACGTATTTCGTGAGTCTGATTAGGTACAAGACCACACGTGTATCTGCTCAATACTCGTGGTTGGCTTGTACACGGACACATGTCCGGATCGGGCATATCGTGACATCCATCTGGAGTCTTATTGGTTGATCGTTCACAGTCCATGTATAATCGGATCTGTTCGATAGTCGGGTTGTCTTTGAAATCCCGTATATATGATTTGTATATGGTTGATGATTTTATTCTCTCGTGTATCTGTCATCGTTGACCCTTTATTAATCTTGTTTGGAGTTCACCCTGTCATTGGTAATCTCATTCGTTATTGATCCTATTTGGGAGTTTGCCTGACCGTTGGTATTCTCGGTTGTTAGTCCTTGATTGATCTTGATGGAGGTTACCGTGTCGTCGGTATTCTCGGTTGTTGATCCATTATTGCTCTTGTTGGAGTTTACCGTGCCGTTGGTATTCTCAGTTGTCGATCCTTTCTCGATCTTTTTGGAGTTTACCGTGTTATTGGTATTCTCGGTTGTTGATCCTTCATTGATCTTGTTGGAGTTACCACATCATGGTATTCTCGTACGTGGTTGATCCTTTATCGATCTTGTGTGGAGTTATCATGTCATTGATATTCCCATTTTGATGCATTGGTTGTTTATCATTTTGATTGTGTGAGCATTCATGCCTTGTATTGATATCCGGGACTTACCATTGTCTCGGGACAGTTGGTTTACAGATGTGCTATGTGATATTGGTTTTATCAGGATTGGGATCCGATTGTGCGATCCAGCGGACAGAATCGGACTTGGCCACATTATTCTATATTGGGGATATGTTTATGTTTGAGAATCTTGGTATCGTTTCGGATACAGTACATATGGCTACTTTTGAATTCATTCATTACTTAAGGATGCGAGACGTGGATTATGGTAAGGATTGATTTGATATGGATTGTGAGGGGTTGGTAAGGTTACTTCGGTAAGATTACGTGTGGAATGTTCTTTCTCTGTAAATTACGTTAATATGCAATTGTTTTTTTGATGTGATCGTTATCATTGTTGAGTACTATGGCTGACCCCGTCGTGGGCTTTATCTTTTAGGTACTCGGAGTTCGAGCTAGTAACGGTCGTGAAGGGATGAGCTTTCCGGTGATACTGGCTATGGCATCCTTGTTGGGATTTGTGTATTCTTTTCTGGTTTATATAATTCTGCTGCAAATGTATTTAATTATGTCTCTATTCGCTATGTGTGAAATTTTATAATGGCTTTCAGTATTTTTCCAACTCATGTTTACTTTTTAAATGCCCTTTTGGCGTCTTTGCCTTGTGCCTTCAAATGGTATTTTCTGACGGTAATTGAGAACGACATTTTTAAAAATATTTGAGTATTTAAAATATTACCGTCATTGGCTTTTTGGCATTTATTTGACCTGTTTGCGAAATTGATTTTAGCCTTGTGGGTTCCAATATGGGGCCACGACGCTGTAATATTCCCGGTTGGTTTTGGGGTGTTACAGAATATGGTATCGGAGCTTGGGTTTCATAAAATCCGGGCATGTGTGTTATGTGGCTCTACCGGTGCGGTAGTAGCGACACTTTTGAAAATAATTTTCTGACTTTCGATTCAAACTGATTTTGGAAGTTTCAAAATTTTTGAAATATTTTCAAATTGCTAAATTTGCGATGCCAGTGTGTTGTTATTGTGTTGAGACTTTGTATGGGAGTCGTGTGCTAGTATCACGGGAGATCATCGACTTCACGGACTGTAAGTATGTCCTTTCAGTTATTTGTTTTTTATGATGATTATTTGAGCATGGTGACATGATTTTAAGATATTTCGGGGTTGAGATATGGATTATGACATGATTTTAAGTTTCGAGGAAGAAACTTATTAAAGTGGGAAGATATGTAATATCCTAGAATTTCGCTATGATTCTTCGCATTATTTTATCTGAGTTGTACCGTACAGAGTGAGATCGATATGGTATGGGTGGATAATTTTGGGAACTGTGACAGTCGTGCCAGTATATCTATCGAGGCTATATTTAGTTCTAGGATATTACATGCTTGTTATGTTTTTGGATGTCGGATATACTATATAAGTATTTGTACAATTGTCGTACTTGGTCGACAGTTGTATTCGTATTACGTACGCAAAATTCTACGTTTTATGTACGTTATGCATAAGGCATTACGTACGTAACAAGAGGAATCGGACAGGTCCGAGATGTGGTCGGTAGATGGGGCCCTGTGTCGGCAACTTTCGACGCGGATGTGGATAGGTGAGTCAACGGATGGATTTATGTAGGTTATACAGGGTGTATTACGTACATAATACGAACATATACTGTATCAAGTCAACGTACGTATTACGTACGCAATGGATTAAGCGTTACGTACGTTAGGAGGCAGCTAGCTGAGTCGTGGTCGTAAGGACCTGCAGTGCCGCACGTGTTCCGACAGTGACTCGCTGGATGGCCGATCACGGTTGGCAGAGACTCATTGGGATGGCCGATCACGGTCGGCAGTGACTGTCATGAATGGATGATGACGGTCGTAAGGTTGTGGTCGGGTACGGCCGTAAGTCCTATTACGTACGTAAGGTGACTGCCGATAATGGCCGTAAGGGTGTCGGCCAAATTGGGCAGTAGGGTAGCCATGGCCGGTTACGTCCGTAAGCCATGGATGGTTACGGCCGCAATGGACCGGCAGGACTCGGCTATTTAATGGCCTGGGCACGGGTCACTTGGCCATTTCCATATTTTCTTCGTTCTTTTCGTGATCCTTCATCAGAAATCGATGGTTTTGAATGGAAGCATCATAGAAGAACATTTTTTGGAAGTTTGATTCATGTCTAACATCATCTTTCGCCCGGATCGAAGGTAAGAACACTTGAACCTTTGGTTTTGGCGATTTTTGGAGTTTCATGATGTTTTGGCCGGTTTCATTCATTTTAACTCAGATTGTCGATAGAACTTCGTTGTATTCTCGGAATCATTCATTATTTTTGAAATTTTTGGAACAAATTCGAGAATTTCTCCATTAATCGATTAAATTGGACTATACCCTCAAAGTGTCTGATAAATAGCTTCAATGGGTAGAACTTGGGAAGTTCTATACATTTTAGTAGAATTGTGATTGAATTGATATCGTTGTGATTTAGGAACGAACTTTTGAAGGAGGTTGGATCAGGACTCTTTCCTTTCGTCGATTTCTTCGCACCATGTTAATCAAGGGAAATGTTTACTTGTGTATTTCATCTTCTAAGAGGTATGTTGGATAACTCCTCTCTTCGATTCAGATTTTGATATTGTAGTTGACGTACTTCTTCGTGTAATGATGGTTACGGTGTTGTTTTGTGAATCTTGAAGTTGCGTGAATTGTATATTGGGGAACAAAATGATATATTCCTTGGATTGCGAATTAGATGATGGTTTATATGTTAGAACACATCGAATTACGTCGTTTTGTTGGCTATAAGCATGATTATGGAGTAATTCATGTTCTTGAAGAACTCTTGAGTGATATATGTCGTGATTTTATGGGAATTGGAAGGATTACGGTTGATTTTGGTATATGGTTATTCGTGATGATAACCGGTAATTATATTTCTATGAATTTACTAATGTAATACCCGGTTGTAATTCAGTCATCATCATTCAGTAATTTCGTTCGGTAATTGTCACTATGTAATTTTTTCACTTGATAATAATCATTCATCCGTGTTCACCGTTCGGTATAACTTCGAGTTGTGTATCGATATTTTTCATTATTTCAACCTTACTCGGTAAACGAGACAAGAGTATTATCTTGATGGTTATAATTGATTCATTAGCTGATGTTGACGTTGGATTTCATGTCATTTCTAACCTCCTCATTGTTCAAATTGTGTTTTGTTGGGCGAACCCTTGTAATCATTGCTTGGAACCACCGTTTTGGGGTTTCCGTACTTCCATTTCGTGTTATTGTTTCCCAAATATTGATTCCTATTGATTTTATTCTCTTCCCGGGTCATTTTTCATCATTTTAGGACCCAAGGGGGGTGTGGGCCGCGGCACAAGGAGTGTGCGCCGCGGCACACACATGCTGCAACTTTGGCCGACCCGATTGTACCGGGGGCCGCGTCTCATGCCGACAGGGCCACGGCACACTGTCGAGTCACTGCCGCGGCACACTCGTCCGGGCTGCGGCACACTCATGTTGTTTTTTTGGCCAACCCGTCTGTACCGGGGGCCGCGGCTCATGCCGACAGGGCCGCGGCACACTGCCGAGTCACTGCCGCGGCACATTCGTCCGAGCCGCGGCACGCTGCTGATCACTGGGGGCAGTTTTGGCCCTGTGTCGCGCCACACTTCGGCCGGGCCGCGGCACACAGTGCAGTCTGCACTATAATTGCGGTTTTTTGTGAGGAACAACCCATTTTTCCCATTTATTTCACCTTGTTCCGAGAGAGAGAGAGAGAGCTTGAGGGAGGGTTTTTCCATCATAAATCACTTGAGTGTTTGATTTTCTTCATCTCCTTTCGATCGTGAAGCCCGGATAGTCGATCTAACGCGTGTTCTTCAGATCAAAGTGCTTGGATCTTCAAGATGTAATTTCTTCAACATCTTGGATTTTGATTTTGTATTGAGATATGATGTTTTGGATGTTAAGATCATGTTGTATGAAGTGATATACGCATGATTATGGATATGTTTGATTATTCATTGGATTATTGAAGGATTATTCAAGAACACTTTGAATATTGAATTGGATTTGGGGGTTTTCGATTAACCGTTGTTGTAATCACGAATTTGAATATACATATTGGATTATTGATCGTATTGAAGATGTTTTGTTGGTTTGAAACACTTCTTGGGGATTTGATGTTGGTATTATTGAGGTTTGGTTGTAAACAATCGAAGTTTGGCCACAACGTGTTCGATATAATGCCCCAATGAACTTGGTTTAGTCGTATCGACGTTTTGAGTTCGTTATATTCGTGTTTGATTCGTATGTTGAACGGATTGTTGGTAATTGTGTTATTCAAGGTTGTTCGAGCGACCGATATCTCAATTAGGACGTTGTTCGTGGAAGGATAATTTTAACCGGTGTTGAGTAAGTTGATTCTTACTCGGTTAAAAGGACATTCATTCCTTTTTGTTGTTGTTCATTCATAATCATACTCATTCATCATTGTATTAATCGTATTGAGACCTGTAATTGTCGAATAATCAATTCATTCACGAGGAACGATGGTTCCAATCATTTCATTGAGTTATCAATCACGTCACTATTATTTTCATCTCGGTGAGTCATTCTTGGCCTTGTCGAATTATTATTCATTGATATTCATTGTGGTCATTCTCGTTCATATGACCTTCTGGGTTCATATTGCATGGCCGGGTGTGGTTGTGTGGAATTTTTAGTCGGGCACACGATGGTCATGTATTGGATTCACCGATACATTGGACCGTGCACACGGTAACGCTTACCTCCGTGAGACTAATTAGGTACAAGGACGGGTGTGTCCGGTCATTCATCTTGTACACTTGCATAGAACATTACGGGCGTACTATGATACTCCTCTTCAGCTTAATTCATAACTAAGGATATTTCATAACTTCAGATATATCATGATTGTGTATTTTCAACTCTCGACGATTGTTGTTCTGTGTAACTGACCCCGTTGGGGGATTTTGTTTTCAGGTCACGGCAAGGCAAAGGCACGGGAAGAGCATGTTGACGGCGATGAGTCCCAGTGATACTAGTAGGGGGCCCCGGTCATTCCGGTTATTTCAGTCATTTCAGTCATTCTTATTTCTCTTCATTTGTATTTCCGCTGCAAATTCCGTTTGAGATGTTTATTTATTCAGGGTGGTGTATTTTATCTTCATATAAAATATACTAGTATTCTGTATTGTCCTGGTGTGTTATACTTAAGCTCCTCATCGGAGTATTTGGTAATATAATGTGGTTCGGTACTACAATTATATTATTTAATTCATCAGTTTTCATTCGCTTGGTGGGTCCCAGTCGGGGGTCCACGGCACTGTAATATCCGCATAGTTTGGGGTGTTACAGAGTTGGTATCAGAGCCAGGTTTTGAATACTACCTTCCGAGTCATGTCTCATCTGAAATCATTGTCATCGGACTAGTATCATTGGACTTTCGCGTCATGTGTGACCTGTGCAGATGCCGAGCCAATCAGACCGAAAGAACTGTAAGACTTCTAACGCCATGGTATAATTTCTGGCAATAATCATTCATTCATAATTCATCATTTAACAATCCTCAATCATCATTTTCATTTTGACCAGGACGGTCATGTTAACTCATTAATCACTCAATTCATTTCATTACTCAGTTGTTGATCTGGAAGATCATATCATTAATCTTGTTAACTTGTTCAAGATAATCATTTCAAGAATTCCACCAAATAATCATGTCACCTCAGTTAATTATTCATGTAAACACTATGCTAGAGCGCGTGTGCTCATTTTCATCATTTTATGGCATAATCATAATGTGATATACATGCGAGAGATATAATCATCATGTGACTTTCCTACTTCAGTATGGAGAGAGTAGACAGAGGATGCGGAGGACAAGGCCGTGGTGCGGGCCGAATCCTGAGAGCTCGTGTGAATACACGTGCGAACGCAAGGAATATTGCTAATTCATCGAGCAGCGACGCTGCCACTCATTCACCTGGACGTGATCATTCACTATCGGGGAGTCGTACGCGGGGCACAGCTCAGTCAGAAGGTGTTCGGGTTGACGCACTCGCTTTTATGCAGGGCATGATGGCCCAAATGACGCAGATGGCACAACTGATGGAGACGATGCATAACTCACCTAATCAAAATCAACAGGCTCCTCCGCCGCCACCTCAGAGGCAAGAGAGGAATGTGAGCAGTATCATCAGCGACATCTCTCGCCAAAGGCCACCTACTTTTGAAGGGTCATCTGAGCCGGCGGATATTGTTCATTGGCTCGAACATTTTGAGAAGTTATTTTCTATGGTAGAGTGTCGCGAAGGACAAAAAGTTTCAGTTGCGGCTTACTACCTGGGTAAGAGCGCTCATTCTTGGTGGTTATCGTTGAAGCCCACCGACGGATCATGTACGTGGGATCAATTCAAGACTCTCATGATGGAGAGGTATTATCCGGCCCCACTCAGAGAGGCCAAGCTGTCAAAATTACTCACTCCCGACCCCTCAGCAGACGAGGATGTTCTCGCCATTACCGAGAAATTTCAGGAACTTCTTCCGTTCGCCTCATCTATCATTCACTCCGAGGCAGATAAGATAAAGTATTTCAGCAAGAGGCTGAAACTCCGGATGCGAATGCAGTTACTTAATCATAATTGCACCACGTTGGCTGAATTCATTGAGAAAGCTCTTACCTATGAGCTTACTGCTAAGGAGATTGCTAAGCAGCAACCTTCATCTGCTAGCAAGAAGTCCAAAAATCGTAATCAGTCTGAAGGCGGTCAGACAACCTTCAAGAAACCTCGTGCGGGCTCTACTTTTTCTGAGCGACCTCCTGTGACGCCTAAACTCGCGGAATCTCAGTCACGAGCGGCCAGTTCGGCCATCACCTGTTTTAACTGTGGGGGTCTTGGTCATCTCAGCACCAAGTGTCTGAGACAGACTATCACGTGTCATAACTGTAGGATTGCTGGGCATAAGGCCCGTTTTTTGCCGTAGGGACTCCAAGCCTACTCCGACGTCATCTCAGGCCCCGAAACAGTCAGCTGTTCAAAATCAGGCCACTCAGTCTGCGTTGTTCAAGATGACAGGAGCGAATAAAGGTGGAGCCTATAGCCAGCAGATGGGAGCGTCCGGTGCTGGCACTAGCAAGCCCCGGATTTATGAGATGAAGAAGACCGACGATACAGAGGCCCGGATGATCTCAGGTATACTCGATATTCTATATCAACCTGTGTATACCCTTTTTTATACTGGTGCATCGCATTTATTCATTTCCGAGTCATGTTTTAGTAGACTACGTCTGGGTAGTGCTACTAGTTGTGAGCCTTATGTCATTAGTCTACCTGATGGTAGATGAATTATCGGAAATCGAGAGATTCAGAGTTGTCCGATTCAGCTTCATGGCCGTGTATGGCCAGCGGACCTAATCGTGGTAGATTTGCCGAGAGACGACATCATCTTGGGTATTGATTGGATGGATCATCATGATGCCATCATTAGTGTCCGTAAGCATATGGTCACTATCATTTCAGACGATGGGGTCGAATGTGTGTTTCAGGGAGGTAATTCCACCTATTCTGGAAGAGTTATTAATTTGATGAAAGCAGTGAGATTACTCAATCAGGGGTGTATTGGTTATTGGTGCTATATGACTAAAACCGAGAAATCGTCAATAATGTTGGCGGATATTCCGGTAGTGAGAGAATATGCCGACGTATTTCCAGACGAGTTACCTGGTTTGCCTCTACAGAGAGATGTGGAATTCACAATTGAATTGGAGCCTGGTACATCTCCAATATCGAAGGCACCGAACCGGATGGCCCCGACCGAAATGCAGGAGTTGAAGAATCAACTTGAGGATTTGTTCGAGAAAGGTTATATCCGACCGAGTGTGTCCCCGTGGGGAGCACCAGTGTTGTTTGTCAAGAAGAAGGATGGCTCATTTCGTTTGTGTATTGATTATCGGGAGTCGAACAGAGTGACAATCAAGAATAAGTATCCCTTACCCCGTATTGATGATCTCTTAGGTCAACTTCAGGGAGCTTCAATATTTTCCAAGATCGACCTAAGATCTGGATATCATCAGTTGCGAATTCGAGAGTCGGATATCGCAAGGACAGCATTTCGTACACGCTATGGTCATTATGAGTTCGTAGTTATGCCGTTCGGGCTAACTAATGCACCTGCGGTATTCATGGAGTTAATGAATCGGGTTTTCATCGACTTTTTGGATCAGTTTGTTGTTGTCTTTATCGATGACATTTTGATTTATTGTCGTGACCGAGAGGAACACGAGGTTCATCTTCATCAGGTTCTGGACGTGTTAAGACGAGAGCAACTTTATGGAAAGTTTTCCAAGTGTGAGTTCTGGATGCCCGCAGTGACTTTTCTCGGGCATGTAATTTCATCAGATGGAGTGTGTGTTGATCCTTAGAAGACGGAGGCTATCCAAGATTGGTTACCTCTGAAGAATGTTAAGGAAATCCGAAGCTTTCTCAGATTAGCCAGTTATTATCGGCGGTTTGTGGAAGGATTTTCTAAAATCGCTCAACCAATGACGAACCTTTTGCGAAAGGATAAGAAATACACGTGGTCCGACGTGTGTCAACGGAGTTTTGAGGAACTCAAGAGCCGGTTAATTTCAGCACCTGTACTTTCCTTGCCGCAAGGGACGGAAGAATTTGTGGTTTATAGTGATGCGTCCGGGCAGGGTCTCGGATGTGTACTCATGCAGAATGGGAAGGTTATTGCATATGCTTCACGGCAATTGAGACCTTACGAGGTTAATTATCCGACCCATGACCTGGAGCTAGCATTCGTGGTTTTCGCGTTGAAGATTTGGCATCATTACCTTTATGGCGTCACCTGTCAGATTTTCACCGATCACAAGAGTTTGAAGTATATATTTACTCAGAAGGAGTTAAATATGCGACAGAGACGGTGGTTGGAACTAATCAAAGATTATGATATCGAGATCCTTTACCACCCGGGTAAGGCGAACGTTGTCGCCGACGCCTTGAGTCGTAAGTCTATTCAGGAATAGATGCTTGCTCCGTTTAACAGTTCAGAAGGAGCTTCAGCAGGAATTCCTTAGACCAGAGATCGAGGTCTGGCTTCAGCGAGTACAAGGGAAACTTTGCATGTTAGAGATTTCATCGCCACTTGAGGAGGCAATCAGAGTGAATCAGGGTTCAGACCCATCCTTGTTGCGCATCCGTGAGGATGTGGCTCAGGGGAAAGCCCCTAGATTCATGGTCCAAGAGGATGGACTTTTGAGATTTAAGAATCGGTTGTGCGTACCGGCAAATGACGAGTTGAAAAACTCGATTTTGAGAGAAGCTCATGCTACCCCTTATTCTGTTCATCCGGGGTCTAGTAATATGTACAAGGACTTGAAACAAAATTACTGGTGGAGTAATATGAAGCGAGAAGTCGCAGAATTTGTTTCGAGATGCTTAACCTATCAACAAGTCAAGATTGAACATCAGCGACCGGCAGGTATGCTGAAACCTCTCCCTATTCCAGAATGGAAGTGGGAAGACATTTCTATGGATTTCATCACGAGTTTGTCGATGAGTCGTCGTGGCATGAATACGATCTGGGTGATTGTGGACCGTTTAACTAAATCAGCTCATTTCCTTGAGATTAAGGATACGTGGGGTCCCGAGAGACTTGCCCAGTTATTCATCAAAGAAATAGTGAGATTGTACGGTACTTCTAAGAGTATCGTTTCTGATCGTGACGGGCGATTCGTGTCTCATTTTTGGAAATCAGTTCATCGTGCTATGGGAACTCAGCTTAATTTCAGCACATCTTTTCACCCTCAGTCCGACGGACAATCAGAGAGGACTATTCAGACATTAGAGGACATGTTGAGGGCATGCGTCCTCGATTGGAAAGACGATTGGGAAGCCCAACTACCATTGATCGAGTTCACGTATACTAATAGTTGGCATGCTTCGATTAAGATGGCACCTTATGAGGCCTTGTACGGTCATTGTTGTCGATCTCCTTTGTGTTGGGATGACCTATCCGAATCAATCGGCACCGAGCCCGATATGCTTATAGCTGCCCGTGAGAAGGTAGCTTTGATCAGGAGTCGTTTATTGACCGCTCAGAGTCGATAGAAATCTTATGCAGACAATCGTCGTCGACCACTAGAGTTCGAGACGGGTGACCACATTTTGGTCAAGGTATCCCCGAGTCGAGGTATTTTCCGTTTCGGAAAATGGGGGAAGTTGAGTCCGAGATTTATTAAACCGTTTCAGATTTTGGAACGAGTAGGCGAGCTAGCTTATCATTTGGCCTTACCTCCGGCGTTGAGCCTAATTCATAATGTGTTTCACGTCTCTCAGCTACGGAAATATGTTTCCGACCCGAGTCACATACTTCAATTCGATGAAATCGAGATCGCAGATGATCATTCGTATGAAGAGCGTCCCATACGAGTCTTAGAGCGGCGAATCAAATAGTTGAGGAATAAGGCGATTCCTTTGGTTAAAATTCAGTGGTCTAGACACGGAGTCGAAGAGGCTACTTGGGAAACTGAGGATAGTATGCGGGAGAGTTATCCCGAGTTGTTTGACCCTTAGTTTCGGGGACGAAACTCTTTTAAGGAGGGGTGTATGTAATACCCGGTTGTAATTCAGTCATTATCATTCAGTAATTTCATTCGGTAATTGTCACTATGTAATTTTTTCACTTGATAATAATCATTCATCCGTGTTCACCGTTCGGTATAACTTCAAGTTGTGTATCGATATTGTTCATTGTTTCAACCTTACTCGGGAAACGAGACAAGAGTATTATCTTGATTGTTGTAATTGATTCATTAGCCGATGTTGACGTTGGAGTTCATGTCATTTCTAACCTCCTCATTGTTCAAATTGTATTTTGTTGGGCAAACCCTTGTAATCATTGCTTGGAACCACCGTTTTGGGGTTTCCGTACTTCCATTTCGTGTTATTGTTTCCCAAATATTGATTCATATTGCTTTTATTCTCTTCCCGGGTCATTTTTCATCATTTTTGGACCCAAGGGGGTGTGGGCCGCGGCACAAGGAGTGTGCGCCGCGGCACACACATGCTGCAATTTTGGCCGACCCGACTGTACCGGGGGCCGCGGCTCATGCCGGCAGGGCCGCGGCACACTGTCGAGTCACTGTCGCGGCACACTCGTCCGGGCCGCGGCACACTCATGTTGTTTTTTTGGCCAACCCGTCTGTACCGGGGGCCGCGGCTCATGCCGACAGGCCGCGCACACCGCTGAGCCATCGCCGCGGCACATTAACGTCGTGCCGCGGCACGCCGCGATCAGGGCGATTTGGCCCCGTGCCGCAAAGACACTGCCGAGCCGCGCACACAAAGATGCGCCTGCACTATAACTGCGGTTTTTTGAGAGGAACAACCCATTTTTCCCATTTCTTTCACCTTGTTCCGAGAGAGAGAGCTTGAGGGAGGGTTTTTCCATCATAAATCACTTGAGTGTTTGATTTTCTTCATCTCCTTTCGATCGTAAAGCCCAGATAGTCGATCTAACGCGTGTTCTTCGGATCAAAGTGCTTGGATCTTCAAGAGGTAATTTCTTCAACATCTTGGATTTCGATTTTGTATTGAGATATGATGTTTTGGATGTTAAGATCATGTTGTATGAAGTGATATACGAATGATTATGGATATGTTTGATTATTCATTGGATTATTGAAGGATTATTCAAGAACACTTTGAATATTGAATTGGATTTAGGGGGTTTCGATTAATCGTTGTTGTAATCACGAATTTGAATATTCATATTGGATTATTGATCGTATTGAAGATGTTTTGTTGGTTTGAAACACTTCTTGGGGATTTGATGTTGGTATTATTGAGGTTTGGTTGTAAACAATCGAAGTTTGGCCACAATGTGTTCGATATAATGCCCCAATGAACTTGGTTTAGTCGTATTGACGTTTTGAGTTCGTTATATTCGTGTTTGATTCATATGTTGAACGGATTGTTGGTAATTGTGTTATTCAAGGTTGTTCGAGCGACCGATATCTCAATTAGGACGTTGTTCGTGGAAGGATAATTGTCACCGGTGTTGAGTAAGTTGATTCTTACTCGGTTAAAAGGATATTCATTCCTTTTTGTTGTTGTTCATTCATAATCATACTCATTCATCATTGTATTAACCGTATTGATACTTGTAATTGTCGAATAATCACTTCATTCACGAGGAACGACGGTTCCAATCATTTCATTGAGTTATCAATCACGTCACTATTATTTTCATCTCGGTGAGTCATTCTTGGCCTTGTCGAATTATTATTCATTGATATTCATTGTGGTCATTCTCATTCATATGACCTTCTGGGTTCATATTGCGTGGCCGGGTGTGGTTGTGTGGAATTTTTAGTCGGGCACACGATGGTCATGTATTGGGTTCACCGATACATTGGACCGTGCACACGGTAACGCTTACCTCCGTGAGATTAATTAGGTACAAGGATGGGTGTGTCCGGTTATTCATCTTGTACACTTGCAAAGAACATTACGGGCGTACTATGATACTCCTCTTCAGCGTAATTCATAACTAAGGATATTTCATAACTTCAGATATATCATGATTGTGTATTTTCAACTCTTGAGGATTGTTGTTCTGTGTAACTGACCCCGTTGGGGGATTTTGTTTTCAGGTCACGGCAAGGCAAAGGCACGGGAAGAGCATGTTGACGGCGATGAGTCCCAGTGATACTAGTAGGGGTCCCCAGTCATTCCGGTTATTTCAGTCATTTCAGTCATTCTTATTTCTCTTCATTTGTAATTCCGCTGCAAATTCCGTTTGAGATGTTTATTTATTCAAGGTGGTGTATTTTATCTTCATATAAAATATACTAGTATTATGTATTGTCCTGGTGTATTATACTTAAGCTCCTCATCGGAGTATTTGGTAATATAATGTGGTTCGGTACTACAATTATATTATTTAATTCATTAGTTTTCATTCGCCTGGTGGGTCCCAGTCGGGGGTCCACGGCACTGTAATATCCGCCTAGTTTGGGGTGTTACAACTAAGATGAGCCATGTTAATCCGGAACTAAGGTTGAAGTCAGAATCATGAATGAAAAAATTAATTATTATCGAATTGCGGCTTGTATTCGTATTGTTTGAATTGTAATGGTTTGGTTTTGTATGATGGAGATATCATTGAACCGTCGAGTTTGATTGGTTGGTTATATCGGTTGTTGATTGTTATCGAACGTATCATTAATTGATCATTGCATTAATTTGCGTTAAGTGATCCTTGATGATTAACCGTTGAGTTGTGATTGGAATTGGAGAATGCATGGTTCGCCTTGGTCGGGGCTGCGGAGCTTGTAGATGAAGACGACGGGATTGGTAACAACTTCATTGTATCGGTATCAAGGCAGGTTATGCTTGCTCAGTTCATAAAGTTTAATAACTGGTTTCGATTTCATTTCATTTATGATTCATATAGCAATGGTATTATGGAATATGAAATGTCAGGATGAGGGTATGTATATTATGCTTAGATAAATCATAATGTATATGATTTTAAAAGATATCTAGTGGAAACGAAGACGTGAATTATATTTGGACTAGTGTACGAGAAGTTAGATATCAAGGCTAGTTATCATTTAACTCGAGATGGTGGTTTCGTATTAGTAAGGGACTGTACTTCATTTTGTATTATTCGGATAACCGTGTATTTGTTCAGGGATGTTGGTCATGGAAAGGTTAGCGTCCCCAGCTTGAGGTAATTAATATTGCTAAATTATGACAATCATCATGTTGCATTATTGCATGTGTTTGTTGATGCTTCATGTGTTGAATGTGCATCATTGTTTGTTACATTTTATGATGTGCTCTTTCTTTGAGCCGTAATCTGTTGGGCTGATATGTTGGGGGATAAGACCTAGATTGCACCCATGTTCCGGGGTATTCCCTAGTGGATACTTTCGTGACCCTTGGTTGCGACCTTGGGGTATTTTGTGATTGCATGAACTGTGTTAGGGGATAAGACCTAAATGGCACCTATGTTCCGGGGTATTCCTGTGAGATGCTTCCGGGACCCTTGGCTGCGGCCTTGGGGTTTATGTGCTAATATCATATGCATTGTTGAGCATGTTGTGAACTGTTGTCTGACGGAAATACGACGTTGTGGTCGTGTCGGTCTTTCATGATAGAGTTATCGTTGCTCACTTGGAAAGTCTTCTGATTCTTGTCGGACATGCGTTTCTTCGAAATTCATTGTCATGTTGTATCGTGACATATCTGGAGTCAGATACGTTCTGATCAGTCATGTATAGGATTTTCAGGGCGGGCATGTGTAGCATGTGTTGGCTTCGACCTCATATTGAACCATACACACGAGACGTATTTCGTGAGATTGATTAGGTACGAGACCAGACGTGTATCTGATTAATACCCGTGGTTGTCTTGTACACGGACACATGTCCAGATCGGGCGTATCGTGACATCCATCTGGAGTCTTATTGGTTGGTCGTTCACAGTCCATGTATAATCGGACCTGTTCGATAGTCGGGTTGTCTTTGAAATCCCGTATATATGATTTGTATATGGTTGACGATTTTATTCTCTCGTGTATCTGTCACCGTTGACCCTTTATTAATCTCGTTTGGAGTTCACCCTATCATTGGTAATCTCATTCGTTATTGATCCTATTTGGGAGTTTGCCATACCGTTGGTATTCTCGGTTGTTAGTCCTTGATTGATCTTGTTTGAGGTTACCGTGTCGTCGGTATTCTCGGTTGTTGACCCGTTATTGCTCTTGTTGGAGTTTACCGTGCCGTTGGTATTCTCGGTTGTCCATCCTTTCTCGATATTTTTGGAGTTTACCGTGTCATTGGTATTCTCGGTTGTTGATCCTTTATTGATCTTGTTGGAGTTACCACATCATGGTATTCTCGTACGTGGTTGATCCTTTATCGATCTTGTGTGGAGTTATCATGTCATTGATATTCCCGTTTTGATGCATTGGTTGTTTATCATTTTGATTGTGTGAGCATTCATGCCTTGTATTGATATCCGGGACTTGCCATTGTCTCGGGACAGTTGGTTTACAGATGTGCCATGTGATATCGGTTTTATCAGGATTGGGATCCGATTGTGCGATCCAGCGGACAGAATAGGACTTGGCCAGATTATTCTATATTGGGGATATGTTTATGTTTGAGAATCTTGGTATCATTTCGGATACAGTACAGATGGTTACTTTTGAATTCATTCATCACTTAAGGACGCGAGACGTGGATTATGGTAAGGATTGATTTGATATGGATTGTGACAGGTTGGTAAGGTTACTTCGGTAAGATTACATGGGGAATGTTCTTACTCTATAAATTACGTTGATATGTAATTGTTTTTGTGATGTGATCGTTATCATTGTTGAGTATTATTGCTGACCTCGTCGTGGACTTTATCTTTTAGGTACTCGGAGTTTGAGCTAGTAGCGGCCGTGAAGGGATGAGCTTTCCGGTGATACTGGCTATGACATCCTAGTTGGGATTTGTGTATTCTTCTCTGGTTTTTATAATTCCGCTGCAAATGTATTTAATTATGTCTCTATTCGCTGCGTGTGAAATTTTATAATGGCTTTCAGTATTTTTCCAACTCGTGTTTACTTTCTAAATGCCCTTTTGGCGTCTTTGCCTTGTGCCTTCAAATGGTATTTTCTGACGGTAATTGAGAACGACATTTTTAAAAATATTTGAGTATTTAAAACATTACCGTCATTGGCCTTTTGGCATTTATTTGACCCGTTTGCGAAATTAATTTTAGCATTGTGGGTTCCAATGTGGGGCCACGGCGCTGTAATATTCCCGGTCGGTTTTTGGGGGTTACAGAATATGGTATCGAAGCTTGGGTTTCGTAAAACCCGGGCATGTGTGTTATGTGGCGCTACCGGTGCGGTAGTAGCGACACTTTTGAAAATAATTTTCTGACTTTCGAGTCAAACTGATTTTGGAAGTTTCAAATTTTTTGAAATATTTTCAAATTGCTATATTTGCGATGCCGGTGTGTTGTTATTGTGTTGAGACTTTGTATCGGAGTCGTGTGCTAGTATCACGGGAGATCATCGACTTCACGGACCTGTAAGTATGTCCTTTCAGTTATTTGGTTTTTATGATGATTATTTGAGCATGGTGACATGATTTTAAGATATTTCGGGGTTGAGATATGGATTATGACAGGATTTTAAGTTTCGAGGACGAAACTTATTTAAGTGGGAAGATATGTAATATCCTAGAATTTCGCTATGATTCTTCGCATTATTTTATCTGAGTTGTACCGTACAGAGTGAGACCGATACAGTATGGGTGGATAATTTTGGGAACTGTGACAGTCGTGCCAGTATATCTATCGAGGCTATATTTAATTCTAGGATGTTACATACTTGTTATGTTTTTGGATGTCGGATATACTGTATGAGTATTTGTACAATTGTCGTACTTGGTCGACAGTTGTATTCAAGGTATCTTGCATCTGAAGTATCATATGATAATGATATTGGGACGAGCATATGTATTCAGTATGTGCGTAGACGTATCCAGTATGTCGAGTAGGACAGGAACAGTCGGATTTTGGCCAAGTATAGAAGGCCATTATGTACGCTAGCTTTAAAGACTTACGTACGCTAAATTCTTGGTTTTACGTACGTTATGCATAAGGCATTACGTACGTAACAAGAGGAATCGGACAGGTCCGAGATGTGGTCTGTAGATGGGGCCCTGTGTCAGCAGCTTTCGGCTCAGATGTGGACAAGTGAGTCAACGGATGGATTTATGTATGTTATACAGGGTGTATTACGTACGTAATACGAACATATACTGTATAAAGTCAACGTACATATTACGTACGCAATGGATTAAGCGTTACGTACGTTAGGAGGCAGCTGGCCGAGTCGTGGTCGTAAGGACCTGCAGTGCCGCACGTGTTCCGGCAGTGACTCGCTGAATGGCCGATCACGGTCGGCAGTGACTCATTGGGATGGCCGATCACGGTCGGCAGTGACTTGTCATGACTGGCTGATTACGGCCGTATGGTTGTAGTCGGGTACGGCCGTAAGTCCTATTACGTACGTAAGGTGACTGCCGATAACGGCCGTAAGGGTGTCGGCCAAATTGGGCAGTAGGGTAGCCATGGCCGGTTACGTCCGTAAGCCATGGACGGTTACGGCCGTAAGTGACCGGCAAGACTCGGCTATTTAATGGCCTGGGCACGGGTCACTTGGCCATTTCCACATTTTCTTCGTTCTTTTCACGATCCTTCATCAGAAATCGATGGTTTTGAATGGAAGCATCATAGAAGAACATTTTTTGGAAGTTTGATTCATGTCTAACATCATCTTTCGCCCGGATCGAAGGTAAGAACACTTGAACCCTTGGTTTTGGGGATTTTTAGAGTTTCATGATGTTTTGGCCGGCTTCATTCGTTTTAACTCAGATTGTTGATAGAACTTCGTTGTATTCTCAGAATCATTCTTTATTTTTGAAGTTTTGTGGAACAAATTTGAGAATTTCTCCATTAATCGATTAAATTGGACTATACCCTCAATGTGTCCGATAAGTTGCTTCAATGGGTAGAACTTGGGATGTTCTATACGTCTTCATAGAATTGTGATTGAATTGATATCGTTGTGATTTAGGAATGAACTTTTGAAGGAGGTTGGATCGGGACTCTTTCCTTTCGTCGATTTCTTCGCACCGTGTTAATCAAGGGAAATGTTTATTGTGTATTTCATCTTCTAAGAGGTATGTTGGATAACTTCTCTCTTCGATTCGGATTTTGATATTGTAGTTGACGTTCTTCTTCGTGTAATGATGGTTACGGTGTTGTTTTTGTGAATCTTGAAGTTGCGTGAATTGTATATTGAGGAACAAAATGTTATATGCCTTGGATTGCAAATTAGATGATGGTTTATATGTTAGAACACATCGAATTACGTCGTTTTGTTGGCTATAAACATGATTATGGAGTAATTCATGTTCTTGAAGAACTCTTGAGTGATATATGTCGTGATTTTATGGGAATTGGAAGGATTACGGTTGATTTTGGTATATGGTTATTCGTGATGATAACCGGTAATTATATTTCTATGAATTTACTAAGATGAGCCGTGTTAATCCGAAACTAAGGTTGAAGTCGGAATCATGAATGATAAAATTAATTATTATCGAATTGCGGTTGTATTCGTATTGTTTGAATTGTAATGGTTTGGTTTCGTATGATCGAGATATCATTGAACCGTCGAGTTTGATTGGTTGGTCATATCGGTTGTTGATTGTTATCGAATGTATCATTAATTGATCATTGCATTAAGTTGCGTTAAGTGATCCTTGATGATTAACCGTTGAGCTGCGATTGGAATTGGAGAATGCATGGTTTGCCTTGGTCGGGGCAGCGGAGCTTGTAGATGAAGACGACGGGATTGGTAACAACTTCATCGTATCGGTATCAAGGCAAGTTATGCTTTGCTCAGTTCATAAAGTTTAATAACTGGTTTTGATTTCATTTCATTTATGATTCATATAGCAATGGTACTATGGAATATGAATTGTCAGGATAACGGTATGTATATTATGCTTAGATAAATCATAATGTATATGATTTTAAAGATGTCTAGTGGAAACGGAGACGTGAATTATATTTGGACTATTGTACGAGAAGTTAGATATCAAGGCTAGTTATCATTGAACTCGAGATGGTGGTTTGGTATTAGTAATGGACTGTACTTCATTTTGGATTATTCGGATAATCGTGTATTCGTTCAGGGATGTTGGTCGTGGAAAGGTTAGCGTCCCCAGCTCGAGGTAATTAATATTGCTAAATTATGACAATCATCCTGTTGCATTATTGCATGTGTTTGTTGATGCTTCATGTGTTGAGTGTGCATCATTGTTCGTTACATTTTATGATGTGCTCTTTCTTTGATCTGTAATCTGTTGGGCTGATGTGTTGGGGGATAAGACCTAGACTGCACCCATGTTCCGGGGTACTCCCGTGTGGATACTTTCGTGACCCTTGGTTGCGACCTTGGGGTATTTTGTAATTGCATGAAGTGTGTCAGGGGATAAGACCTAAATGGCACCTATGTTCCGGGGTATTCCTGTGAGATGCTTTCGTGACCCTTGGCTGCGGCCTTGGGGTTTATGTGTTAATATCATATTCATTGTTGAGCATGTTGTGAACTGTTGTCTGATGGAAATACGACGTTGTGGTCGTGTCGGTCTTTCATGATAGAGTTATCGTTGCTCACTTGGAAAGTCTTGTGATCCTTGTTGGATATGCGTTTCTTCGAGATTCATTGTCATGTTGTATCGTGACATATCTGGAGTCAGATACGTTCTGATCGGTCATGTGTAGGATTTACAGGGCGGGTATGTGTAGCATGTGTTGGCTTCGACCTCATATTGAACCATGCACACGAGTCGTATTTCGTGAGACTGATTAGGTACGAGACCAGACGTGTTTCTGATCAATACCCGTGGTTGGCTTGTACATGGACACATGTCCGGATCGGGTGTATCGTGACATCCATCTTGAGTCTTGTTGGTTGGTCGTTCATAGTCCATGTATAATCGGATTTGTTCGATAGTCGGGTTGTCCTTGAAATCCTTGTATATGGTTCACGATTTTATTCTCTCGTGTATCTGTAACCGTTGACCCTTTATTAATATCGTTTGGAGTTCACCCTGTCATTGGTAATCTCGTTCGTTATTGATCCTATTTGGGAGTTTGCCTTACTGTTGGTATTCTCGGTTGTTAGTCCTTGATTGATCTTGTTGGAGGTTACCGTGTCGTCGGTATTCTCGGTTGTTGATCCCTTATTGCTCTTGTTGGAGTTTACCATGCCGTGGGTATTCTCGGTTGTCGATCCTTTCTCGATCTTTTTGGAGTTTACCGTGTCATTGGTATTCTCGGTTGTTGATCCTTCATTGATATTGTTGGAGTTACCACATCCTGGTATTCTCGTACGTGGTTGATCCTTTATCGATCTTGTGTGGAGTTATCATGTCATTGATATTCCCGTTTTGATGCATTGGTTGTTTATCATTTTGATTGTGTGAGCATTCATGCCTTGTATTGATATCCGGTACTTGCCATTGTCTCGGGACAGTTGGTTTACAGATGTGCCATGTGATATCGGTTTTATCAGGATTGGGATCCAATTGTGCGATCCAGCCGACAGAATCGGACTTGGCCAGATTATTCTATATTGGGGATATGTTTATGTTTGAGAATCTTGGTATCGTTTTGGATACAGTACAGATGGTTACTTTTGAATTCATTCATCACTTAAGGACGCGAGACGTGGATTATGGTATGGATTGATTTGATATGGATTGTGACGGGTTGGTAAGGTTACTTTGGTAAGATTACATGGGGAATGTTCTTACTCTGTAAATTACGTTGACATGTAATTGTTTTTGTGATGTGATCGTTATCATTGTTGAGTATTATGGCTGACCCCGTCGTGGGCTTTATCTTTTAGGTACTCGGAGTTCGAGCTAGTAGCGGTCGTGAAGGGATGAGCTTTCCGGTGATACTGATTATGGCATCCTTGTTGGGATTTGTGTATTCTTTTTTGGTTTTTATAATTCCGATGCAAATGTATTTAATTATGTCTCTATTCGCTACGTGTGAAATTTTATAATGGCTTTCAGTATTTTTCCAACTCGTGTTTACTTTCTAAATGCCCTTTTGGCGTCTTTGCCTTGTGCCTTCAAATGGTATTTTCTGACGGTAATTGAGAACGACGTTTTTAAAAATATTTGAGTATTTAAAATATTACCGTCATTGGCCTTTTGGCATTTATTTGACCTGTTTGCGAAATTGATTTTAGCCTTGTGGGTTCCAATATGGGGCCACGACGCTGTAATATTCCCGGTCGATTTTGGGGTGTTACAGAATATGGTATCGGAGCTTGGGTTTCGTAAAACACGGGCATGTGTGTTATGTGGCTCTACCGGTGTGGTAGTGGCGACACTTTTGAAAATAATTTTCTGACTTTCGAGTCAAACTGATTTTGGAAGTTTCAAAATTTTTGAAATATTTTCAAATTGCTATATTTACGATGCCGGTGTGTTGTTATTGTGTTGAGACTTTGTATGATAGTCGTGTGCTAGTATCACGGGAGATCATCGACTTCACGGACCTGTAAGTATGTCCTTTCATTTATTTGGTTTTTATGATGATTATTTGAGCATGGTGACATGATTTTAAGATATTTCGGGATTGAGATATGGATTATGACATGATTTTAAGTTTCGTGGACGAAACTTATTTAAGTGGGAAGATATGTAATATCCTAGAATTTCGATATGATTCTTCGCATTATTTTATCTGAGTTGTACCGTACAGAGTGAGACCAATACAGTATGGGTGGATAATTTTGGAAACTGTGACAGTCGTGCCAGTATATCTATCGAGGCTATATTTAATTCTAGGATATTACATGCTTGTTATGTTTTTGGATGTCGGATATACTGTATGAGTATTTATACAATTGTCGTACTTGGTCGACAATTGTATTCGAGGTATCTTGCATCAGAAGTATCGTATGAGAATGATATTGGGACGAGCATATGTATTCAGTATGTGCGTAGACGTATCCAATATGTCGAGACGGACAGGAACAGTCGGATTTTGGCCAAGTATAGAAGGCCATTACGTACGCTAGATTTATAGACTTACGTACGCAAAATTCTACGTTTTATGTACGTTATGCATAAGGCATTACTTACGTAACAAGAGGAATCGGACAGCTCCGAGATATAGTCGGTAGGTGGGGCCCTGTGTCGGCAGCTTTCGGCGCGGATGTGGACAGGTGAGTCAACGGATGGATTTACGTACATTATACAGGGTGTATTACGTACGTAATACGAACATATATTGTATCAAGTCAACGTACATATTACGTACGCAATGGATTAAGCGTTACGTACGTTAGGAGGCAGTTGGCCGAGTCGTGGCCGTAAGGACCTGCAGTACCGCACGTGTTCCGGCAGTGACTCGCTGGATGGCCGATTATGGTCGGTAGTGACTCACTGGGATGGCCGATCACGATCGGCAGTGACTCGTAAGGACTGGGTGATTACGGCTGTAAGGTTGTGGTCGGGTACGGCCGTAAGGCCTATTACGTACGTAAGGTGACTGCCGATAATGGCTGTAAGGGTGTTGGCCAAATTGGGCATTAGGGTAGGCATGGCCGGTTACGTCCGTAAGCCATGGACGATTACGGCCATAAGGGACCGGCAGGACTCGGCTATTTAATGGCCTGGGCACGGGTCATTTGGTCATTTCCACATTTTCTTCGTTCTTTTCGCAATCCTTCATCAGAAATCGATGGTTTTGAATGGAAGCATCATAGAAGAAAATTTTTTGGAAGTTTGATTCATGTCTAACATCATCTTTCGCCCGGATCGAAGGTAAGAACACTTGAACCCTTGGTTTTGGGGATTTTTGGAGTTTCAGGATGTTTTGGCCGGTTTCATTTGTTTTAACTCAGATTGTTGATAGAACTTCATTGTATTCTCGGAATCATTCATTATTTTTGAAGTTTTGTGGAACAAATTCGAGAATTTCTCCGTTAATCGATTAAATTGGACTATGCCCTCAAAGTGTCTGATAAATTGCTTCAATGGGTAGAACTTGGGAAGTTCTATACGTTTTCATAGAATTATGATTGAATTGATATCGTTGTGATTTAGGAACGAATTTTTGAAGGAGGTTGGATTGGTACTCTTTCCTTTCGTCGATTTCTTCGCACCGTGTTAATCAAGGGAAATGTTTACTTGTGTATTTCATCTTCTAAGAGGTATGTTGGATAACTCCTCTCTTCGATTCGGATTTTGATATTGTAGTTGACGTTCTTCTTCGTGTAATGATGGTTACAGTGTTGTTTTTGTGAATCTTGAAGATGTGTGAATTGTATATTGAGGAACAAAATGATATATGCCTTGGATTATGAATTAGATGATGGTTTATATGTTAGAACACATCGAATTACGTCGTTTTGTTGGCTATAAACATGATTATGGAGTAATTCATATTCTTGAAGAACTCTTGAGTGATATATGTCATGATTTTATGGGAATTGGAAGGATTACGGTTGATTTTGGTATATGGTTATTCGTGATGATAACCGGTAATTATATTTCTATGAATTTACTAAGATGAGCCGTGTTAATCCGGAACTAAGGTTGAAGTCGGAATCATGAATGATAAAATTAATTATTATTGAATTGCGGTATGTATTCGTATTGTTTGAATTGTAATGGTTTGGTTTCGTATGATCGAGATATCATTGAACCGTCGAGTTTGATTGGTTGGTCATATCGGTTGTTGATTGTTATCGAATGTATCATAAATTGATCATTGCATTAAGTTGCATTAAGTGATCCATGATGATTAACCGTTGAGCTGCGATTGGAATTGGAGAATGCATGGGTCGCCTTGGTCAGGGCTGCGGAGCTTGTAGATGAAGACAATAGGATTGGTAACAACTTCATCGTATCGGTATCAAGTCATGTTATGCTTGCTCAGTTCATAAAGTTTAATAACTGGTTTCGATTTCATTTCATTTATGATTCATATAGCAATGGTATTATGGAATATGAATTGTCAGGATAAGGGTATGTATATTATGCTTAGATAAATCATAATGTATATGATTTTAAAGATGTCTAGTGGAAACGGAGACGTGAATTATATTTGGACTATTGTACGAGAAGTTAGATATCAAGGCTAGTTATCATTAAACTCGAGATGGTGGTTTGGTATTAGTAATGGACTGTACTTCATTTTGGATTATTCGGATAACCGTGTATTCGTTCAGGGATGTTGGTCGTGGAAAGGTTAGCGTCCCCAGCTCGAGGTAATTAATATTTCTAAATTATGACAATCATCTTGTTGCATTATTGCATGTGTTTGTTGATGCTTCATGTGGTGAATGTGCATCATTGTTCGTTACATTTTATGATGTCCTCTTTCTTTGAGCTGTAATATGTTGGGCTGATGTGTTGGGGGATAAGACCTAGATTGCACCCATGTTCCGGGGTATTCCCGTGTGGATACTTTCGTGACCCTTGGTTGCGACCTTGGGGTACTTTGTGATTGCATGAACTGTGTTAGGGGATAAGACCTAAATGGCACCTATGTTCCGGGGTTTTCCTGTGAGATGCTTCCGTGACCCTTGGCTGCGGCCTTGGGGTTTATGTGCTAATATCATATGCATTGTTGCGCATGCTGTGAACTGTTGTCTGACGGAAATACAACGTTGTGGTCGTGTCGGTCTTTGATGATCGATTTATCGTTGCTCACTTGGAAAGTCTTATGATCCTTGTTGGATATTCCTTTCTTGGAGATTCGTTGTCATGTTGTATCGTGACATATCTGGAGTCAGATATGTTCTAATCGGTCATGTGTAGAATTTTCAGGGCGGGCATGTGTAGCATGTGTTGGCTTCGACCTTATATTGAACCATGCATACGAGATGTATTTCATGAGACTGATTAGGTACAAGACCAGACGTGTATCTGATCAATACCCGTGGTTGGCTTGTACACAGACACATGTCTGGATCGGGCATATCGTGACATCCATTTTGAGTCTTATTGGTTGGTCGTTCACAGTCCTTGTATAATCGGATCTGTTCGATAGTCGGGTTGTCTTTGATATCCCGTATATATGATTTATATATGGTTGACGATTTTATTCTCTCGTGTATCTATCACCGTTGACCCTTTATTAATCTCGTTTGGAGTTCACCCTGTCATTGGTAATCTCGTTCATTATTGATCTTATTTGGGAGTTTGCCTTACCGTTGGTATTCTCAGTTGTTAGTCCTTGATTGATCTTGTTGGAGGTTACCGTGTCGTCGGTATTCTCGGTTGTTGATCCCTTATTGCTCTTGTTGGAGTTTACCGTGTCGTTGGTATTCTCGGTTGTCGATCCTTTCTCAATATTTTTGGAGTTTACTGTGTCGTTGGTATTCTCGGTTGTTGATCCTTCATTGATCTTGTTGGAGTTACCACATCATGGTATTCTCGTACGTGGTTGATCCTTTATCGATCTTGTGTGGAGTTATCATGTCATTGATATTCCCATTTTGATGCATTGGTTGTTTATCATTTTGATTGTGTGAACATTCATGCCTTGTATTGATATCCGGGAATTGCCATTGTCTCGGGACAGTTGGTTTATAGATGTGCCATGTGATATCGGTTTTCTCAGTATTGGGATCTGATTGTGCGATCCAGCGGACAGAATCGGACTTGGCCAGATTATTCTATATTGGGGATATGTTTATGTTTGAGAATCTTGGTATCGTTTTGGATACAATACAGATGGTTACTTTTGAATTCATTCATCACTTAAGGACGCGAGACGTGGATTATGGTAAGGATGGATTTGATATGGATTGTGACGGGTTGGTAAGGTTACTTCGGTAAGTTTACATGGGTAATGTTCTTACTCTGTAAATTACGTTGATATGTAATTATTTTTGTGATGTGATCGTTATCATTGTTGAGTATTATGGCTGACCCCATCGTGGGCTTTATCTTTTAGGTACTCGGAGTTCGAGCTAGTAGCAGTCGTGAAGGGATGAGCTTTCCGATGATACTTGCTATGGCATCCTTGTTGGGATTTGTGTATTCTTTTCTGGTTTTTATAATTCCGCTGCAAATGTATTTAATTATGTCTCTATTCGCTGCGTGTGAAATTTTATAATGGCTTTCAGTATTTTTCCAACTCGTGTTTACTTTCTAAATGCCCTTTTGGCGTCTTTGCCTTGTGCCTTCAAATGGTATTTTCTGACGGTAATTGAGAACGGCGTTTTAAAAATATTTGAGTATTTAAAACATTACCGTCATTGGCCTTTTGGCATTTATTTGACCCGTTTGCGAAATTGATTTTAGTCTTGTGGGTTCCAATATGGGGCCCACGACGCTGTAATATTCCCGGTCGGTTTTCGAGTGTTACAGAATATGGTATCGGAGCTTGGGTTTCGTAAAACCCGGGCATGTGTGTTATGTGGCTCTACCGGTGCGGTAGTAGCGACACTTTTGAAAATAATTTTCTGACTTTCGAGTCTAGCTGATTTTGGAAGTTGCAAAAGTTTTGAAATATTTTCAAATTGCTATATTTGTGATGTTGGTTTCTTGTTATTGTGTTGAAACTTTGTATGGGAGTCGTGTGCTAGTATCATAGGAGATCATCGACTTCACGGACCTGTAAGTATGTCCTTTCAGTTATTTGGTTTTTATGATGATTATTTGAGCATGATGACATGATTTTAAGATATTTCGGGGTTGAGATATGAATTATGACAGGATTTTAAGTTTCGAGGACGAAACTTATTTAAGTGGGAAGATATGTAATATCCTAGAATTTGTTGACTCAAAAAGTATTTTGATGATAATTTCATTCACAACATTTAAATAGATCTCAGCACGTTGTTATATTGAAGGAGCAAAATGGACTTAGCGCATGCTATCGAGGATTATATACAGCCAAGTCATCTCAGCTGCAGCCCAGTGAAGTTACCTGATGGATAGCGCACGCAAAGGTCATATTATCAGCGCACGCTAAACTGTTAGTTTTAGCGCACGCTATCATATCTATATAACGCACGCTATCGCATCTCCAGTCATAGGACATTAAGGTCTGGAAAGAAAAAGGAAAAAGGACTTGCGCACGCTACGGACAATTATTTACGTACGCTAATATAAGGACCTAGCGCACGTTACTCTTCATGTCTTGCGCACGCTACCGGATAACATGGTTAGTAGTCCAGTAGCCACTGGACTCAAAATGAGAAGGCATTTACGTACGCTACACAGGGTAACGTACGTTACTGATGAAAGCATATAGTGCACGCTACAATATATACATTAGCGCACGCTAAATCAGTCAACAGTTTACCGTGGGATTTTCTACCGTTGGAAAAGCAGGAGTCAAAGAAGATCCGTGAAATCTGGAAAAGCTGGAATTAAATATTACTAGCGCACGCTATGCATAATTGATAGCGCACGCTAAATGCATATTTAGCCGTTGGATAAAGAGACATTGGGGAGACAAACCAACACTGTCAAAGTCAAGATTGAAGACCTGTTGACCAACCGATAATGCGCGCTACGAGTACATGACTAGCGCACGCTAGCCATATAATTTTACCGTTGGAATAGTTTTGTAACCGTTCAGAAAGGCCAAGTCAGAGACGATTGCGCACGCTAGAAGGTAATATTAGCACACGCTAATAATACAAATTTCAGTATTTGAAGAATGGTTGACACCTATAAATACCCATAGGGCTTGGGTATCAAACACACAACTTCAAACATACAAGCAAACAAGCAATCAAAGCATACTTGAGCTCAGTTTCATATCTTTTATTGCATTCTAAGTTGTGAGAAGAAAGATACAAAGAGTGAAACACCTTGTAATATTTATTATACTTTGTATTCTTTCATTTTGGTTGTGAGTATTGCATCACTCATACTTGAGCTTTAGAGAAACGAATCAAGAGTCACTAATCCAGTGTTATTAGGATCTTTGATCCGGCATTGTTATGATTATACTCCTATATTCGTAAGCGAGGATTATCTAGTTCCTATAAAACACTAGATAAACAAAGTTTAATTTTTGAGAGTGGTTGAGCTTGGACCAATAGAAGACAAGCAGTTGTAACGGTTGTATAGTCGGACCGATCGAAGACGAGTCAAGTTTGTGGTTGTTCTTGAGCCAATAGAAAAAGAAGTCGGAGAGAGGACGTATGTAAGTTGTCGAACCTCTATAAATCTTTGAGTCTTTATTTTCCGCACTATTTTCTTTTATTCGCAAGAAATTTCGATATTCCGCATTACCACTATTCAACCCCCCTTCCAGTGGTAAATTTATCTCTTTAGTTAGTATCAGAGATGGTCTCTTTTTAAAGGTTTAACCACCTAAGGGAAAAAGATCTGCAAATGGCACTTCTTGGCCAAATCGAAGGAAATGCTCTCAATTGTCCTCCCTTCTTCGAAGGTTCCAATTTCATGACATAGAAAAAGAAAATGGCTATCTTCGTTCAAGCCTATGATATTGAAATTTGGAAAGTTATTGCTCTCGGTCCGAAGCTTGCGAAGAAGGATGATGGATCGTTGAAAAAGTTCGACGAATTCAATGACGAGGATTGGAGAAATACTCACATCAATTCCCGTGCTACTCAACTTCTCTATTGCGCCCTTAATCCCAAAGAACTCAATAGGATATCTTCCTATGAAACCGCAAAGGAAATTTGGGAAATCCTCGAAGTAACTCATGAGGGAACCACCCAAGTCAAGGAGACCAGAATCAACATGCTACTTCATGACTACGAACTCTTCTCCATGAAAGACGAGGAAACGATCACAAATATGTTGGATCGATTTTCGGCTATAACCAATGGCCTTGCATCTTTCGGAAAGCCTATATCGAGCAGCGATAAAGCCAAGAAAATTCTTTGCTCGTTGCCCCGAGAATGGGATGCTACGGTTACCGCGATTATGGAATCCAAGGATCTCAACAAACTTGAGTTTAGTGCCCTCATCGGGTCACTCATCAACTATGAGATCGTTCTCAAGTCTAGAGGTACTAAACCAAAACCTCGGGAGAGAGTAGTCGCATTCAATGTTGATAGCGATGTTGAGGAAGATGTTCCCGAAGATAAAGATGACGAGGAACTTGCTCTCTACGCCAAGAACTTTAGAAGGTATAAAAGCCTAATTCAAAAGAGGCGAAGTTTTCTTGGTCGGGATGGCAAACCAGAGCAAAAGAAGAGTGGTTATACTCCTATAAAGAAGTTCGACAATAATTGTCGGAAATGTGGTCAAGCCGGTCACTATGCCAAAGAATGCCAAGGATCCTCTTCAAAACCTCAAATGGAAAGATTCAAAAAGAAGGAGGTCCTAATCGCTTCGTGGAGTGATGACGAGGAGGAGATTGAAAGATCTCTAGAAGCGAATCTCGCATTCATGGCATTCGACTCCAAAAGCAATATCGAGGTAAGTTCTAAACTCAGTGATGACGAATATGATTCTTTTGATTTTTGTGATTCACAAGAAGTTCATCATGACGATGAGTTATTAAGTGCGTTTGAATCATTGAACATGGAGTATGACGAGATGGTTAAATTAAATATATCTTTAAAGAGAAAAATAAAATCTCTAGAACTCAAAAATTCCTCTCTTCAAAACAAAGGCAAAACTATTGAGCTTGATCATACCTTATGCCTTGAAAAAGAAAATGTTTTGAAAATCGAGTTGACAAAAACTCAAAAGGAGCTAAAATCTATTTTGAACAAATTTACTCTCAGAAACGAGAAATTCGAAAAGCTTCTATCTATTCAAAAATCTCCTTTGCTAAAACACGGTCTTGGTTTTGATCCGTTTAAACGGGAACAATCTCTTATCAACCTTGACAAAATAAAGAAAACCGAAACCGAGAACTCAAAAGATCCTTTCAAACAACGAGTTCATGATGTTAATGTTCGTTCAAAATTGAGAACCATCAAGGTTAAACAAATAAGGGTTCCTAAAGGGACAATTGTTCCAAATGCTATAAGCATAGTTAACTTTGGAGGACCCAAACGGGCTTGGGTACCGAAACAACAGAGAAATTCTATTTTTGTAGGTACCAGCACCAAGGAAAAGCAAGTGGTACATTGATAGCGTATGCTCAAGGCATATGTGCGGCTCCGAAGACTTATTTGAAGACCTCGAATATCAATAACAAGGACATGTGACCTTTGGGGATAATCAAAAGGGAAAAATCAAAGGCATCGGTAAAGTCGGTAACGAACCTTCTCCCTCTATCAACAAAGTATTGTTTGTTGAAGGTTTGCATCATAATCTTGTTAGCGTTTCACAACTTTGCGATGAAGGTTTTAAAATTCTCTTCGAGCAAACTCGTTGCACGGCATTTAGAAATAATAAAATTGCATTCAACGGTTTGAGATGTGGAAACATCTACATTATTGATCTTAATGATAAAAGTTCATTCAATGAAAAATGTCTTATTACTTTGGATGATAATGCATATTTATGGCATCGAAAATTGGGGCATACATCTTTACCTATTATTTCTATTTTATCTAGACATTACCTTGTTCAGGGATTGCCCAAACTCAAGTTTGATAGAAAGCATTTGTGTGAATCTTGCATAAAAGGGAAACATACTCGAGAATCTTTTAAACCAAAATTCGAGGTTTCCACTAGTCGCGTTCTTGAACTTGTGCATATGGATTTGATTGGACCATCTAGACATGTTAGTTTAAATGGCAAGCTTTACACTTTGGTTATTGTTGATGATTTCTCTCGATTTACTTGGGTTAGATTTTTAGCGCATAAGGATGAAGCATTTTCCGAGTTTTCTAAATGGTGTCGTTTGGTATCAAATGAGAAAAATCTCTCCATAATTTCTATTCGCACCGATCACGGAGGTGAATTTGATTGCACTCCATTTGAACTCTTATGTGACAAATACAGGATTAACCATAATTTTTCGGCTCCTAGAACGCCTCAACAGAATGGGGCTGTTGAAAGGAAAAATCAATCTTTGGAAGAAATGTCGAGGACTATGCTTAATGAATACTCTCTTCCACAATACTTTTGGGCCGAAGCAATCTTTACAGCATGCTATGTGATCAATCGGGTTCATGTTCGTAGAACTCATTTTAAAACCCCGTATGAATTATGGAAGGGCAAAAAGCCAAATATAGCTTATTTTCATCCTTTTGGTTGCAATGTATTTATCTTAAAAAATGGTAAGGATAACTTGGGCAAGTTTGATGCTAAATCCGACTCTGGAATATTTCTTGGTTATTGTACAAATAGCAAAGCATACCGCGTCTATAACATTAGAATGAATAAAGTTGAAGAATCCATTCATGTTAAATTCAATGATATGATCTCACCCCCGAGAAAGGTAGAATATTTTGACGATACAGGTACTTTTCCGGATCCCTCAACCGAAGTGAAGAAAATTTCGGAAATCCAAACGAACACAATCGTTGATTTACCGAAAGATTGGAAGAACATCAAAGACCATCCAAAGGATCTCGTAATTGGAAATATTGAAGACGGTGCAAACCCGAAGGAGAACCACCGAATATATGGCTCATTGTGCTTTTGTATCCGAAATAGTTCCCAAGAATATATCCGAGGCCCTTGATGATGAAAGTTGGATGATGGAAATGCAAGAGGAGCTTGTACAATTCATGCACAATAATGTATGGAATTTAGTTCCTGCTCCTAAAGATAAAACAATTATCGGAACTAAATGGGTGCACAAAATTAAGAGTGATGAATACGGTTACCCAATTCGAAATAAATCTCATTTGGTCGCTCAAAGGTATAATCAAGAGGAAGGTCTTGATTACGAAGAAAGTTTTGCTCCCGTGGCTCGACTCGAAGCCATCCATTTGTTATGTGCAATTGCCGCCCACAAAAAGATCAAACTATTTCAAATGGATGTGAAAAGTGCATTCTTGAATGGCTACATTCAAGAAGAAGTCTATGTCAAGCAACCTCCCGGTTTTGAAGATCATCAATTTCCGGATCACGTCTACAAGCTTAACAAGGCACTCTATGGGTTGAAGCAAGCACCCCGAGCATGGTATGATCGTTTAAGTCAATTTTTAATTGCAAATGACTATAAAAGAGGCAAAGTCGATAATACCTTGTTTGTGAAAATATTGAATGATGATATACTTGTTTGCCAAATCTACGTTGATGACATTGTATTTGGAGCTACTAACGAATCTTTGTGCCAAGATTTCTCTAATCTTATGAAAGGAGAGTTCGAGATGAGTATGATGGGAGAATTAACATTCTTCCTCGGGCTTCAAATCAAGCAATGCGAAGATGGAATATTTATCCATCAAATGAAGTACTCAAACGATCTCCTAAAGAAATTCAAAATGGAAAGTAGCAAGGTGATTTGTACACCAATGTCTTCATCATTAAAGCTTGAAAAAGATGAAAATGGCAAATCCGTAGATTAAAAATTATATCGAGGTATGATCGGATCTTTGTTATATTTGACTGCATCTAGGCCAGACATAATATTTGCTACATGTTTATGCGCTCGATTCCAAGCTAATCCCAAAGAATCACATTTAATTGCTTGTATATGCATTTTTCGTTACTTAAAAGGGACTATCGGACTAGGTCTATGGTATCCTTCTTGCTTGGATTTTAACTTAATTGCATATAGTGACGCTGATTTCGGCGGATGTGAAATTGATAAAAAGAGTACTAGTGGTACGTGTCATTTTATTGGATCATGTTTAATATCTTAGGGAAGTAAAAAAGCAAACCAGTGTAGCATTGTCTACAGCTGAGGCCGAATACGTTGTTGCAGGGAGCGCCTATGCTCAGGTGTTATGGATTAAAAATCAACTCCGCGACTACGGCATATATTTTGAAAATACCCCTATTCTATGTGATAATACCAGTGCGATTAATCTGAGTAAAAATCCTGTATTGCATAGTAGAACTAAGCATATAGACATTAGACATCACTTTCTACGCGATCATGTGCAGAAGAAAGATATCTGTTTAATTTTTGTCGGGACGAAGGACCAACTTGCTGATATTTTTACAAAACCTCTTCCCGAAGAATCGTTTAATTCTATTCGTTCACAACTTGGTATGGGACATCTAGACAATTTTTGAAATAAGTTTTCTACTCGAGAAATCAATATCCTTCAATCGCTCCATTCGCTAGCGCGCGCTAGCTTCATTTTTCTTAATGCACGCTAAATGTCGTTTTCGATAGCGTACGCTAACCGTCTATGTTTTTCGTGCGCTAATTAAAACCCTTCATATTGCAAATCGGCTACTGGACAGTCCAGTGAGCTTCCTATTTTCACCTAACGTATGCTAACCTTATATTTCTAGCGTACGCTAATTAAAACTCAGTTTACTATATAAACTCCGTATGGCCCAGAAACATTTTCATTCTATCTTAACGTACGCAACGCATAAACCCCTTTTCAGCAAAAAAAACCTAGCCGACGAACTCGAACCATCAACCTCCGATTTCCTCCTCAAATCTTCAATTTCTCCCAGATTCATGCCAAGCAAAGGACGCAAAGCCATGGAAAAATCCTACAGAAACCTAAAACGCCCTCACAACACCGAATACGATGCGACCCGATTTGTCCATACACCGCATCGAAGGTGTTCTCCGATATTCTTCCTCAGGAGCATCTTACCGACTGCTACTTTTTCAACTTCAGCAGTCTCGAACGAGCAAAGGTCAGTATCCGTGAGTTTTTTGAAGCTCTAGGGATAGCCCATTTCGTTGAGTGTAAGGAAATCATTTATCCGTCTTGTGTCCGAGAATTCTATGCCAATCTGCATTTGGGTGACGGTGATGGTGGATTTGTTCTCGGTAGTTTGGTGAAAGGAACAGTGGTGAAAATTTCGTCGGAAATTCTTCACGAATTATTTGGATTGACGAAGGATGGTTTTGATTGTTGTGGGAAGACAATTGACGAGGAATCACTTGTGTCTGAGAAAGATGTTGCCGATTTTCTGTGCTCTAAAACTGTCATCGAGGTTACGGATGACGTTTTCGAAAATAATGACTATGGAATTCATATTCGCTTGTTGTTGGTTGCACTCACTAAGTGCTTGATACCGAAGGTGAACACCCAACACAAGTTAGTGGGAGTGGACAAAAATGTGGTGTACCGAGTACTAAAAGACGACAAGGTGGATTTTACCGGAATTGTGTTGAATTGGATGAAGGCAAAAGGAGATTCCTTTCGCTCAAAACACTACATGTCGAGGACGCGGAAGTCAGGGCTGCCTTTTGGTTCTATACTCACCGTAATCTTCCGCCACTTCCATGTCGACTTGTCAAGTGAGACATCCGTTCCGGTGTCTCGAGGACACGAGATTAGCGATATCACCCTCAAAGCAATGCACTACATTGAAACATTCAATAGAGGTTGGGTGTTATTTTCGTATCTTCGAGAAGACGATCAAGTGCCGAAAGGGATGCGAACACCAACTCCGGCCGAACGTGTGACACATCGAGGACCCCATACACTTCGGGAGTTGCAAACTGGAAAGTTTGTTCGTCACCCGAAGACAAAAGGCAAGCGACCGATGAGAGACGCCATCACGGAAAAAGAAGAGAGTGATCTTATTGCTCGGATGCGGAGCATCGACACCTCTCAAATGGAAATACGAGAGGATGTTCGGTCTCTTCGCTCGGAAGTCCGGGAAGTTCGCAGGCTGATCTCTGATTTCATCCGATACACTCATCCGTCGTTCTCATTCCCATACTCCTCCTCCGATCAAGCCCCTTAGAGTCTAGGAGATTGATACTTGTTGTAGAAACTTATATTTCAAATGGTTTTTTTATGTCTCATGCCTTGAATATTTGTAATGCTTGAACCATTTTCTTTAATGAAATTTGCATTTTATCTTTGTTTGGTTTCATGACGTATGGCATTTGTTGATTATGTGATTTCATTTTGGTCCATGGTGTTTGTTGGTATTACTTGTTAAAAATGCACCGATTCAGGGGGAGTTCCTTTTTGTTTATGTCAAAAAGGGGGAGAATACTTCAAAAAAACAAAACGTACTAATATATCAAACAAGTTACCTTGATTCGAATCTTTTAAAAACGTTTTTGCCGGTATAAATTAAATGTTTTGACATCATCAAAAAGGGGGAGATTGTTGACTCAGAAAGTATTTTGATGATAATTTCATTCAAAACATTTAAATAGATCTCAGCACGTTGTTATATTGAAGGAGCAAAATGGACTTAGCGCATGCTAGCTATACCAGAGTAGCGCATGCTATCGAGGATTATATACAGCCAAGTCATCTCAGCTGCAGCCCAGTGAAGTTACCTGATGGATAGCGCACGCTAAGGTCATATTATCAGCGCACGCTAAACTGTTAGTTTTAGCGCACGCTATCATATCTATATAACGCACGCTATCGCATCTCCAGTCAGAGGACAGTAAGGTCTGGAAAGAAAAAGGAAAAAGGACTTGCGCACGCTACGGACAATTATTTACGTACGCTAATATAAGGACCTAGCGCATGTTACTCTTCATGTCTTGCGAACGCTACCGGATAACATGGTTAGTAGTCCAGTAGCCACTGGACTTAGAATGAGAAGGCATTTACGTACGCTACACAGGGTAACATACATTACTGATGAAAGCATATAGCGCACGCTACAATATATACATTAGCGTATGCTAAATCAGCCAACAGTTTACCGTTGGATTTTCTACCGTTGGAAAAGCAGGAGTCAAAGAAGATCCGTGAAATCTGGAAAAACTAGAATTAAATATTACTAGCGCACGCTATGCATAATTGATAGCGCACACTAAATGCATATTTAGCCGTTGGATAAAGAGACGTTAGGGAGACAAACCAACACTGTCAAAGTCAAGATTGAAGACCTGTTGACCAACCGATAACGCACGCTACGAGTATATGACTAGCGCACGCTAGCCATATAATTTTACCGTTGGAACAGTTTGTGACCGTTCAGAAAGGCCAAGTCAGAGACGATTGCGCACGCTAGAAGGTATTATTAGCGCACGCTAATAATACAAATTTCAGTATGTGCATAAGGAGTTTGTGGCCAGGGTTTCCGATTTGCTTTCTGGTGATTCTTTGGCTTGGAACCGTCGTCAGTTGTACATGGTAATAACTGAGCCATTTTTTTTTTCTTTTTATTTATCCTTTTCCATTCTTGAGTTTCGGAGATTATCTCCATGGTTATTGGATATGTTTGCATTTCTTGGAAGACATAATATGGAAGGTAAAAGCACAGTGAATCCATGCCTTAGTAATCTATAAATTATCGTCTTAAGTAAGGCAACAAATGGTTGATGTCATGGGTAGTTGGGTTGATAATTGGTTGGCAAGCATTCCCGAGGAGTCCCTCGCACTTGAATTACTTGGTGTTTCAGTGTTTTTATTATGATTATTATGGAACTTTTTGGTTATTGATTTATTGATGCTACTGGAATTATTCTACTTAATCAGAAAACAACTATTAAAGCTACGCGTACAACAATAATGTACCTCTATAAACACATGGGAGGCAGCTTTTCTGGTATATTTCAATGTCTTATGGTTTCCTTAAGCCAGGAAATTAATCACCATTGCAAATGGTATGCTCTGTTTAGAGTACAACCGTTACTGGTGCTCATGTTTTTATGGAGTCTTCATTAAATAAGTATAGGAATTTACTATGGAGATTAGAGTACAATCACTCCATAAGGTCATATTTCTGAGGAGTCTTCATCAAATAATTAAAGATGAAGCTTGTCAGGCCATCGGAGTCTTCATGTTTCTGAGGATTCATGCACAGTTGATTTTGGTAGCAGCTACTTGATCATTGACACTTTCTGAAAAGAGGTAACCCAAGTTGCCAGACGATTGTATTGTGGCCACTTGTAAACCACTGGGAGAATGGCAAGTTTGGTCCAAAATTATGGCAGGAGTGAGACGTTGAGTCCCGCGTTTGTTCCACGTGTGATTTTTAGTCCACAATTTTCAAAAATTGGCAAAAATGGTCCGAAATTATAATTTGTGGACTAAATCTGCTTAGCTGGCAGATTTTTGCTTAGGTGGCCAAAATTCAAATTTTGTGAAGTTATTTATTTTTATTTAAAAAAATCTACAAAATTAAAAAAAAAAAAAAATTCTGAACTATATTAATATTAAAAAATATTAAAATCGGTAATTTTATTTTTAATTCTGTAATATTAATATTGAAAAATAAAAAAAAAGTTATTTTAAATTCGGAAATTAACAAATCTAAAAAATTCTGAACTATTTAAAAAATTTAGAAATTGGTAAATTTATTAAAAAATATTAATATTAATATAAATATTAATATTAATATTAAAAAATATTAAAAAATCGGTAATTTTATTTTTAATTCTGGAATAATAATATTGAAAAATAAAAAAAATTATTTTAAATTCGGAAATTAGAAAATCTAAAAAATTCTGAACTATTTAAAAAATTCAGAAATTAGTAAATTTATTAAAAAATATTAATATTAATATGAATATTAAAAATATTAAAAAATCGATAATTTTATTTTTAATTCTGGAATATTAATATTAAAAATAAAAAAAATTATTTTTTTAAACTTGAAAATTTTTTAACGGTCACATGCTATCCGAATAGTAATAATTTTTTAAATCATTCAAATTTTTTTAGATTTTCTAATTTCCAAATTTAAAATAATTTTTTTTATTTTTAAAATTAATATTCCAGAATTAAAAATAAAATTACCAATTTCTTAATATTTTCCAATATTAATATTAATATTAATATTCGGAATTTTTTAATATTTTTTTAATAAATTTACTAATTTCCGAATTTTTTAAATAGTTCAAATTTTTTTAGATTTTCTAATTTCTGAATTTAAAATAACTTTTTTTATTTTTTAATATTAATATTCCAGGATTAAAAATAAAATTACTGATTTTTAATATTTTTAATATTAATATAGTCCAAAATTTTTTATTTAATTTTGCAGATTTTTTTAAATAAAAATAAATAAGTTCACAAAAATATCTTCCCGCAAGCAATGTCGGGTATCACAACAATTCCTTCCTATAACATGCAATATCCTTGCGTAATTCCTACAACCCCCCAGTGCACATTCAGCTGAACCTCTTACCCAGATGGTACAAAATCTGACACCAGTTGTCATGTCTTGGACCTATTTGATGGGACCTGGCAACAAGAACTCCGACACAAAGGTATACTGTACCCACTCATAAACTTCTAAAAATAACCTCACAACCAAAATCCACTGATATATGTAGATCTCCACAGTCAATATTTACTGAGATATGTGTTGTTGCCCAAAATATTTATCCGAAGATTAATCTTTGGATGACAAACAACAATTCATGCGGGAAAGACTTCCGAGAGAAGATAAATAATACAAGATTTGCCGGGTTTGTTAGGCCCGGGTTTGAATGCTCTCGCGAGATGATATTAATACAAATATTCGTGGATACAAGTATTAATGAGAGAAATCTAAATACAATGAGTGTAAAAAGACTCTGTTAATCCGGCTCTTGAGCGAAGCTCGGTGTTCTTCGTCCCTGCCGATAGTCTGCTCGAGGGGAGAGGCCGGGAGAAGTAAGACCGAATGATAGCTGTTGCCAAGAGTTGGAGATTAGCCAAGTGTTGTATATTGTTTCTGTATTGTGTGCTCGAATCGCGATATTGCAGAGAGAGTGGCCGAGTGCAGGGAGCCTTGTTTATATAGGGACAACCGAGTCTTGTCCTCTGACGGGCGATCGCCTTCCGGCCATTATAATAATGTGTCGATCGTCTGCCGGCCAATATTATAATGGGGCGATCTCCTGGGCTGTCAGGCTAAAGTCCAAGGTAATGGCTGGCAGTCCGTATAAAGTCCAATGCAGTGGCTGGCGCCAGCTGGGCGGTCCAATAAGGAGCCAACACGCGTCCGGAGTCAGCCACATGCGGCCCTACTGACAGCTTTCGGCGGAATCAAAGTCACAATGCGGCCCTACTGACAGCTTTCGGCAGCTTGTCGGCTGGTGGAGGGATTCTGTCAGGCTGTGGTCAATGGCCCGAGATTCGCGGATCTTGTCTCGGTCCTTGCACGTGGTGCCAGTCTTGAGGGTCGGCCTTTGCCGACTGGATGGCCATCGGCGCTGATCGACATGAGGCGGTCGTCTCTAGTTGGTCATCAGAGGTCGCCATCGGCCAGTTGCTGAGGGTCGGCAATGGTCGGTCACCAAGGGTCGGTCGGCAGATGCCGAGAGAGGATCGCCTGCTAGTCGGTCGCCAGGAGTCGGTCGGCAGATGCCGAGGGATGGTCGTCCACTAGTCGGTCGCCAAGGGTCGATCGCCAGGAGTCGGTCGCCGAGTACCGAGAGGCGATCGTATTGATGTCGATCGCTCGGCACCGGGATTCGTCCTGGGACCTTCGGTTGGCCAGTCTAGCTTGTCCGCTGGGTAAAGGCTCGGTCGCCTGGTCGGCTGAGCCGCCTCGGCCTCGGGCTGTGACTCGGTCGCCCGACCTCCGAGGCGATCGCCGGTCGGAAGGTGTTAATTCTTGACACAACAACTGCCCCCCAGCTTGCTCCTATGTTGAAGACATGGGGCGAGGTGGTTCTTGCTGGTGATCGTGTATGGATGAGGACGGGCGAACTGAGCTGATTTAGGATTCGGACTTGGGCTATCATGGTCGATTGGCTAGCTATCTATCGGTCTTGTACCTGCAAAAACAACATTGGCCGATCCCCCTCGGAAACTTGGTGGTTTCGCTTTGTTTGAGGAATCGTGCACAGTCGCGGAGATCGATGGACCGACTCCATGACCGTGTCTTGGTGCGCGAAGACATTGAGTGTCTCGTGACTCACTTTATTATGAGGGTCCTCTGTTAGGCTGCGCCTCGCCTCGTATTTAAACGAAGGGCGTGCGGTCTCGGTCTAGAGGAGTCCTTTCGCGGGGCAGCGTCGGATGAATCAACTCCACGCCCGCGGCTTGTTAGCTCTGCTTCCACCTCGGCCAGCCATGGAGATGGCCGACCTCGACGGTGTACGTTGAGACGGGGTTGTGGCATGGGTCCACTGATTAATGTTGGAGAGCCCTCAGACTACGCCGGCCTCGTATTTAAATGAAGGGCGGGCGATCTCGGCCGAAAGGGACCTTGCATGGCCGAAACAGCCGGTTCCATCGACTGCCAGGACCATGGCTTTATGATGTGCGGTGGAGGCGATCTTATGCCTTAGTCCTTCATGTTAGATGTTGGACTGTAAATGGCGATCGTGTCCGCCGGATTGCTGATGATGTAGCGTGATGATCGGCGATCGGGCCGGAAGACTGGCGATCGCCGCTCGGCAGTCGATCGCTTTATTTGTAGGTCGATATCGGTGATCGGGCGGGAGTTAGTCTCTCATTTAAAATGGTGGACTGTAGGTGGTGAGCGAGTCCTCCGGCTCTGCTGGATAGTAGCGATCGGGCTGGGAGACTGGAGGTCGTCGCGCGGGCGCCGATCGCTCTACTCCTAGGCTAAGAAGAAGCCTTTGCCTGGACAGGAAATCCGCGGCTCTAGCCCGGAAGGCTGCGTAGGTCGTCGGTAGGGTCTTCGTGAGATGCCTGAACATAGGCGAGAAGCCCTGAAAACCTCCTAGGACCGCGTAGAGGGCGGTCTCATCGCTTACGGGCTCGCCGTTGAGGATGATCACGTCTACCCGGTCGATGTAGTCCGAGTCGGACTCTTCTTCTCCCTGCTTGATTTGCATCATGCGAAAACGACCTTCTGGCCGGACGACCCTGGTGGCGAAGTATTCCGTGAAGACGTGCGCCAGCTCGTTAAAGGAGCCAATGGACCGAGGTGGCAATGAGGTGTACCACCGGTGGGCGATGTCGTCCAGTGTCAGAGGGAACATTCGGCACCTGGTCGCGTCAGATGCCCCACACCCGGTCATGTAGATGTTGAACTTGTGCAGGTGTGTTTGGGGGTCCGATCGCCCCTGGTACACGGGTGTCTGAGGAGGAGCGATCTTGTGCTGCACCGGGGCGAGCTCGATGTCGATCGTGAGCGGCTCGCTTGGCGCGGCGATCGTCTTCATGGCGCCTGCCCTGGATTGCAGGAGCGCTTTCACGTCGTCGAGCTGACGTTGCAAAGCGGCAATCGCTACGGCTCGGTTGCTTGCGGATCGGCTTTGGGAGCGGGAGCCGAGGCGATCGTGTACCGATCTCCGGACTCCGCTGCTGCCGACCTCGGCAATTTGGCGAGCGGGAGCCAGGCGGCTGGGTTGCCTTCTGGGAGCCGGGTAGGCCGAGCTCCTGGTGACGGACTCAAACTCCGTCGTCTCGTAGCTGGGGCCGGACTGCCCCGGTCGCCAGGTCGGGTCGCTGCCCAGGCGATCGAAGACAGAGGTGCCCCGGCTGCCGAGCGCCTCCTCTTGCGGGCGAGAGCCTCCTGGCGATCGCTCGGCCAGTAACGCCTTGAGCTTCCGTTTGGACTTCCGGCGGGAGGCCGAGGGGGTGACAGCGGGAGGCGCGTTGAGAGCACTCCGTCGCCCCTGAAGGGCGGCTATGGCCTCTTCGATCTGTTCATTGGTTCGGAACTGATCGAGCGAGAGGCTCGGGCCGCCGTCCCGGGACGGGATCGAGCGTCTCTGACCGCGGCGGCTGCCTTCCACCATCGGCTGCGGCTCGGACTGGGACGGAACGGGGGGTCTGGCCGGCTGGTCAGCGGCTTTCTTCGACGCGGAGGCGGAAGACATGATTTCTGAAGGATTTCTTTGAAGTGCAGTGAGTGTCACTTCAAGTATCTGCCCCGAGAACAGTGAGTGTTCTTCGGGACGGTAGGTATAAAAATTTGAGGGTTGGATGCCCTTCCTCTAGCGCCAATTGTTGTTGCCCAAAATATTTATCCGAAGATTAATACTGCTGGATGACGGACAACAAACAACAATTGCGGGAGCACTTCCGAGAGAAGATAAATAATACAAGATTTGCCGGGTTTGTTAGGCCCGGGATTGAATGCTCTCGCGAGATGATATTAATACAAATATTCGTGGATACAAGTATTAATGAGAGAAATCTAAATACAATGAGTATAAAAAGACTGTTAATCCGGCTCTTGAGCGAAGCTCGGTGTTCTTCGTCCCTGCCGATAGTCTGCTCGAGGAGAGAGGCCGGGAGAAGTAAGACCGAATGATAGCTGTTGCCAAGAGTTGGAGATTAGCCAAGTGCTGTATATTGTTTCTGTATTGTGTGCTCAAATCGCGATATTGCAGAGAGAGTGGCCGAGTGCAGGGAGCCTTGTTTATATAGGGACACCCGAGTCTTGTCCTCTGGCGGGCGATCGCCTTCCGGCCATTATAATAATGTGCCGATCGTCTGCCGGCCAATATTACAATGGAGCGATCTCCTGGGCTGTCGGGCTAAAGTCCAAGGTAATGGCTGGCAGTCCGTATAAAGTCCAATGCAGTGGCTGGCGCCAGCTGGGCGGTCCAATAAGGAGCCAACACGCGTCCGGAGTCAGCCACATGCGGCCCTACTGACAGCTTTCGGCGGAATCAAAGTCACAATGCGGCCCTACTGACAGCTTTCGGCGGCTTGTCGGCTGGTGGAGAGATTCTGCCAGGCTGTGGTCAATGGCCCGAGATTCGCGGATCTTGTCTCGGTCCTTGCACGTGGTGCCAGTCTTGAGGGTCGGCCTTTGCCGACTGGATGGCCATCGACGCTGATCGACATGAGGCGGTCGTCTCTAGTTGGTCATCAGAGGTCGCCATCGGCCAGTTGCTGAGGGTCTGCAATGGTCGGTCACCAAGGGTCGGTCGGCAGATGCCGAGAAAGGATCGCCTGCTAGTCGGTCGCCAGGAGTCGGTCGGCAGATGCCGAGGGATGGTCGTCCACTAGTCGGTCGCCAAGGGTCGATCGCCAGGAGTCGGTCGCCGAGTACCGAGAGGCGATCGTATTGATGTCGATCGCTCGGCACCGGGATTCGTCCTGGGACCTTCGGTTGGCCAGTCTAGCTTGTCCGCTGGGTAAAGGCTCGGTCGCCTGGTCGCTGGTCGGCAGTTCTGCCTTGGCCGCTCGGCAGTGACTCGGTCGCCCGACCTCCGAGGCGATCGCCGGTCGGAAGGTGTTAATTCTTGACACAACAATATATTTGACATGTTTTGAATTTTCATTATTTAGTAGGTTGTTGTGGTCATGGTTTTAAAGGCCCGCAGGTTCCAGCCTGCAGCGACTCCAAAGCCCAAAGGTGGGCAGATGTGCGGAAGGCGTGCGGTTCGGCGTGCCTTAGTGATGTTCATTTCTTTTTTCTGCTTCTTTTATCTTAAGAAACAACCCTTTAAAGGTTATTGGTTTTATAGTTTTGATACTATTTCTATTGAAGGTCATCTATTAAGTTCTGTGGATATGTATGTTTTCTTGTCATTATGTGTTTATGCGATTAGGTTTATTTTATTTTATTTTTTTCTTTTCTTTATTTTCTTTGCGCCACTCTTTTGTCCTCGCCTTGCACCCCAGGTGATAGGATCCCTTATTGCCTTGGTGCGCCTTTCCCGTTTAACAATTATAGTTGTTTTCTTGCATTATCCGAAATTACAACTGCACAAGCTAAATGTAGTATCAGTAAATGTTTACTGTGGCCTTCTGAAAATAATGTGGAAGTATAAAGTTTAATTTGGCTGATGTTGGATACTTTATAAACTTTAAAACAATGGATAAGTGTTTTTGAGCAAGGTGGAGGAACAGAATCCTAAAAGCACATTTTCCTGTATCATAAGATGAGCTTTGTACTGTGGGACTTTTTTTTTTTTTTGAGCTAAGCACCTTTAGGTTCTGGTACGTTATACTCATTTAGTGTAGTACATGTTTTTGGGACTTAGTCACGCACATATCTGAATTTCACTTGGGACGGGATGGGACGGGCCTGGGGTCATCCCACGTCCCGTCCCGTTGTTATAACAAGCGGGACGAGACGGGACGGGATTGATGATTTCAAAATTTCAACCCGCGCGGGCCTTATCCCGGTTGGGACGGGACGAGACGTGTTTAGTCCCGCATAAAAAAGTTCAAAATATAAATTAGAAAAAAGTAAGAAAATCTATAATTTTAAACATCTAAATTCGGGAAAAATATCCAACAAACTAATTTAATAGCCTAAATTAAACTTTTAAAATAACAATTATTAACATTGAATACAACATATCCATTTTTTTTTGAAAAAATACCAGTTATTAACTTTATATCGGTTGATTAGGTTTGTGTATAATTATAAAATATAGATAGTAAAAAATAAAAATAGTTTATTATTAAAAATTAATTAAAAAAGTGTTACAAATAATAAAAATATATGGTTTTAAAAAGGGATAAAAATTTAGCGGGACGGGACGGGCCTTACGGGCCTCATATTTTCTGTCCCGTGTCCCGTCCCGTAGTTACTCTAATTGGACGGGACGGGACGGGCCTAATGTTTTTAATTTTGGATCTCGTCCCATCCCGGATAATTTTAGGACGGGACCGGAACGGGATCGGGATTTTGATTTTTTGTGCCCACCCCTAGGATGAACATTCTTGTTTTTGGTTCAAACCTGCACGTGAATTGCAATTTCAGATTGTTTAACAATTGTTGAAAGTCTTATCTTTCTCTAGTGTTGACTAGTGCTTGGCTACTTTCTTGTTAGTTTTATTATTATTTTTTTTTTTATTAGCCAGGTTGAATCTTGGGGGTTGTAGGTCCGATCCCTTATTCCTACTCTCGGTTAAATCGCAGGTTATCAAAGAACCTGGCCGGTTTTGAGGATGCCTAACCGAATAAACATCTGAGTTTAAATCCTGAAAAGAGCGGATGCTCCCACGAGGATTCGAACCCACACTGCATGCCACCAGCGCGAAAGATATCCCCCTGCTTTGCCACTGAGCTATGCCCTGGGGGATTTCTTGTTAGTTTTATGATTGTACATGAGCGTGATTTTGACTCCCAATGTGCTGTCGCCATTAGAAACTTCATTGAGTCTTCCCTATTTCTACTGCCGTTTGGCCAAATCTAAGGTACTCAAAATGACTTTGCTCGCCATAGGATCTTCTTTGGAGTTGAGATTTAAAAAAGTGAGATTGTAATTTTTAAATGATTTTCTTGTCAATTTTGATTATTGTTCTGTTTTTTTAGCTAATGGACAATTGAAAAATCCGCCTACCCTGTATGGGTGAATCCGGGGTAACTCAAATTCAACGGCTTCTGGATGATTGTTGATTATTTTGATAATTTCTGCTTTAGCATAAATAAGCATTTTGAGATTTTCCGAACAGGAAACAGTTTTTACCCCCAATGTAATAAATTAAGGGCATAGGACCATACTCTGTGATCATTGAATTGCAGTTTGGTTCTTGTAAGCAGAAAGAGAACAAGCACTCTGAATTTTTTTTTTATTTATAAAATCATGAGTTAGATGGAAAGAAAATCTGATTACGTGGAAATGTGTGCTGACCTTCATAAAAATGCTTAAGTAGTAGATTGTAACAGTGGCATCATTGGACACTGAAAGATCTAGATGTAACATTGATGGTCTTTCTGCAGGGTCAATTTTTCTGCTCTGTTTCTTTAACCTTCATTTGATAAGTTAGCACATTCTTCAGTTGATCTCCATTCATCAGCATGTATTATTTCTGAAAACTATTAGGTGATTAAAATAATTGAGACCAATTGCTTTTTGCTGGGGATAGTTGAAATCGTGACCTCCGTTTATGAAAGGTGTAACATAGATATAACAAATGTGATGAAATGCATATTTCCTTTTCTGAGTGTTTTATGCGTCTTCAAATGCACTTTATGGACTAGCTTCATAATAATGTTTGTGGGTCGGCAAGAATTTATACTCGAAGAATGGTTCATTATCTATTATTCATGTATCATTTCAACAAGTCAAGCACATGTTATAATTTTCTGTTCGTGATTATTTGAGCCGTCTGTGTTGATACTAGTTTGACATGCAGCATATGATAGCTTAATAGGGGTTACATGATAATATATACATGTTAGTTTGGTATCATAACTACTTAACTACTCTGCAGCATTTCTGACGGTGTTGGTTCAAAGGGGATACTTCCAGAATGCACGTTCAAATTATGTAGGGACCATGGATTCCTTTGAAGCTGACAACTTCATGCAAATAACAGAGCATGGGATTGATGGGCTGCCTCTAGAAGTCTTGTTTGCTGAGGCAGTCAAAGGCCCCCTGGTTTCTTCAGATAGCCAACTTCAGATTGCTACATTGGATTTAGTCTTTAGGTATCTTTCATCGGAAGATGTCTCAGGGAAAGAATGCCAAGTATTTCTAGAAGAGAATATAGCAGATTACATATTTGAAATACTGAGGTTATCGGGTAACAGAAAACATAATGTGCTGCATATTTCACAAAGTTTTGCAATGTGCTTATTTTATCAACAAAAAACTGATGCTAACTTCTCATACATTTTATTTTTCTTTCCTTGGTTTTCTGTTTTATGTGAAAAGATGATTGCATGCAAATGTGTTGAGTCATTGCTAATATTTTGCAGTTTGATAATCTTTCTTCTGTTTCACTGTTCGATTCGGTGATTGTTTAGGAAGCAAAGATCCAATTATCAACTCCTCAATTCGGGTTCTTGATCTCTTATCAAATGTTGAGCACGCCTTCAAACAAAGACTTGCGATTGGATTCTCAACTTTGGTTCCCATCTGCGTTATGTAGCCGACATTCCTTTCCAACTGTGCAATGTCGATTCATCAAGCTCATTTTAAAGCGTGTGATAAATACTCCTGGAATAGTATCCACTGTAGTGGTGAAGAAATTGGTAGCATATTGGCAGGAATGTTCAAGAAACATATTGATGGCAAGATCGGCATGCCTCCAGAGGCCTTCACTTTGTCATGCTCAATACTTGTTGCCATAATGAAGTGCTCATCTTCTCGTGTGAATTCGGGGTTGGCGGCATCGATTAAAGATGTTGCGAGTGGTCTCATTGTTTCATCTTGTATAAACACTAACCATATAAACACGGATCAAATTTTACACTCTCTTTACCTACTGAAGGAAGCATATGCATATGAGCGGGAAGAAGATATCCCGTGCTCTTCCAACGTTGGCGTACGATTTTGTATTATTGACATATTTAAACGGCAAATTTTACCTTGGTTCACGACGGTAATAAATGAGATGGACGAAGAGGTTATTGCCTTGGGAGTGATTGAAACTGCTCACCAATACTGCATAATTCTAATGATGATTCCAAGGATTTTGCCGAGCGCCTAGTTTCATCGTCATGGTTTACTATATTATTTGGATGCTTGGGTTTGTTTCCCACTGAAAAAATGAAGTGGAGGGTTTATCTAATCTTCAGTTCCATTGTGGATGTACTTTTGGGGGGTGATTCTGGACAACCTATTAGGGATGCCGCTCCCCATTTGCCGTCTGACCCTATGGATTTACTATTCCTTCTTGGTCAGAAGAGTTACCGCAATCTTGAGTTGTTGCGTTGTCAAAGTGCAGTTCTGCTGGTACTATAAGTTAGCTCTTTGTATAATGACAGGTAACAAACTCCCCCATTTCGATTTCATCCCCACCTCTCTGCTGCAATTAGAATCAAATTGGTTATTTGCTTATTTACTGTTAGGATTTCCGATGAGGGGATGGTGCTATCTTCCCTAGAGCAATTTATTTTACTCAACAACAGCGACTTCCTTTGTGAAGCCTCTGCTTCAGTGACCGTAGAAGTGGTAGTAAATCTTTATGGGTTTTATAGGGGATTTGCCAAGATGAGCTACCAAATACCATATAGCCCGGTGAGTCAACGAATCCTTTTTCGACTCTGGTGAAAAGGATTGGGATTCTCTTTCGACAAAGATCCATATGACATCACCGAGATGGTTGTTCCAACAGAAAACCTCTGCAAGTCGTTGTCCGCTCGAGATCTTGAAGTTCTGCAGATGCAACACCAAGAGGTGATTGTGTAGTCATTGACAACGAAACTAGATGGAAAGTTGATTCACATCTGTTTCTTGAGTTGATAACATCCGAAACAACTTTGGAGCAATGATTTTTATATGCTTATTGGGAGATCTTGTAGAAAATGCCAAGATTCCGACATCATTTCAAGATAATAGCACTGTGCAAAAACAGTTGAAATTGCCGGTTGCTTGAATAGATTCGCATGCACGGAATAGACGTTGTGCTACAAAGCATTTATAATAGTTCAAGACACTCTTTTCCAGAGTAATTCATGGCCACTTCGCTTTGTTTTTATTCTTCTAAAATCGGTGCACTTGAATCGATGTCTACTAATGAAGCTTGGGTGGGGATAATTGATTCGGTATAGACATTTTACAAGATCTTTTAGCGATTACTTGGGTACCTTGAGAATTTAACTAGATGTTTCGTCGATTTGTAGTTGATGGACTACTTGAGCCCCGTCGACTTCGGATGGATGGACAGATGAAGTTCTCATAATACTTGGCATCCTTTCTCCGATTTTGCACCACTCACAGGATGCACTAATAGAAGCTTCAAGAATGATAATTTTGAATGTTTCTTTGGTCTCAAAAATTAATATGACAATCGTTGAAGCGTGTTCTAAAGGACATGCTTTGGTTGATCATGATGAGGGAACTAGAACTGGGGAAGTCCTCATTTTTGTGCTTTCCCTGCTCTTCTTTTCCCTGAGGAGGTAACCGTACTTGTAGATTTAATTGTGCAGTAGGAACACACGTGTAATACCTGTACTTTTATTGGCTGTTTGACTTTGCCGTTCTCCTTATTTTGTCGCTCTGTAAACGCATGGAGATGTTGTCGATATTGTTATTGAGTTTCGTATCCTGTTTTGGGTCTCGATCGTGTTGTTTAGACCTTGCGAAAGTGTTCTAGGCCAGAGACATAGCGCACGCTAGGCCTAGGCTAACGCACGCTAATTCTGCTTGATTAGCGCACGCTAGCTTTGAGCCGTAGCGCGCGCTAAGGGACCAGTCAGGTCAGAACCAGTAACTCGAACTACTCTCTGGACTGGCGGATTAACGCACGCTAGGAGTTCGTTAGCGCGCGCTAATCGTGGTTAGTAGCACACGCTAACATCCGTCCGTAGCGCACGCTAATGGGCTGGTCGGCAGAGGCAGTGAGGTTGCCAGGTTTCTAGACTATCAGGTAGCGTACGCTAGGCTTCGGCTAGCGCACGCTAAATCTGTTGCATAACGCACGCTAAGCCATACCGTAGCACGCACTAACAGACTGGGTCGGCAGAGGCAGTGAGGTTTCAGACTTTCTGGACTAGCAGGTAACGCACGTTAGGCAGCGGCTAGCGTACGCTATATTTGTTGCGTAACGCACGCTAATGCTCAGTATTAACACACGCTAGCGGACTGAGACAGTGAACTGAGATTTTGGCAAGTGACCAGTTAGCGCACGCTAGGGATGTTTCGTAGCGCGCGCTAACGTCTTATGACAGTAGCCACTGAACTACCAGGTGACCCGTTAGCGCACGCTAATATTGAGGCGTAGCGTGCGTTAGACTGGGACAGTATATAAGGGGACAGTCAACCCATGCACTTGTCATTTCACATCATTTCCACTTTTCCGATCGGGAGAGATCGGGAGAGGCGATTTGAGGCGATTTAAGGAAGTCCTTTTTCAGATATCGTCACCTTGGGTTGGATAACAAGGTTTATGCAACATCTTGCACATCTCTATCCTCCGAATCAAGGTAAAAATCCTTAGAACCCTATTTTTGGGAATTTCGGGGTTTTTCGTAGATTCGTCCGATTTATCCGTTTTGAAGCTTGAGGACCTTGAGATTATGATGTATCTATCCCGTATGCATGCTTTTCCTACGATTTTACGGATTGGATTGTGCCGTTTTCGGACTTGTGATAGTTTGGGCGATGTTTCAACCTCTAGTTGTTTATCCGTGTATTTTCATGAATCGTAGATGGGTTTCGGGAGTTTCTTCGTGTAATTTGAATATGGATAATTGATTATCATATTCCTTGCTAATCGTTTAGGTGCCGGAAGCGCGTTCTTGGACCTACCGAACTCATACACTTTTTCCGTTTGATTTCTCGATGTCTCAAAGGCAAGTATATATTTATGATTGTACATTCTCGACTTTGAAAGTAAGATATATTAATGGCATGTATTTATATCCACTCTGGGGTGGGCCGACGGGTCCCCTGAGGGTTTCGTAGCCTCTGGTGCGATTCCACGGATGATATGAACGAACCACTCTAGGATGGACCAATGAGTCCTATGAGAGTTCTGTAGCCTCTAGTGTGGTTCCACGGTATTCATATATGTATTGATGTGATGCTATGAGATTTAGTTATTCCGGAATACTAGTCTTGAATTGATAAATTGTTGGTTACATTTACTTTATTGTCGAGGAGTATTGTGTTTCATACATGATATACTTGCACTAGCTATTCGACGGCTAACCCCTTTATGGGGGAAATACTTTTTATGTATTTCAGGTTCCAGGAGAGTGGACAGGCAGGTATCGGGTCGGCATGAAGATGGTGGGTAAGTGTGATACTGTGTCTTTCCTCCGGTTATGTTCTGAGTTTTCCATTCAGTGTTGTTGTACTAGAATGGTTATTGAATACTCGAGTATTGTTTTCCATTTTTCCTTGATGTTCCGGCCTGTGTTTGCCGAGGTATTGATTTGTATTGTGATGTCTGTGGATACAATGGTTATGTATTGAACACCTTTTGTATTGTTCTTCGTTCCATTGTATGTAGACCTTCTCGGTCAAAATTTATAGTTCCGCGTATGTTTAGCCTTGTGAATCCCACGGTGGGGCTTACGGCGCTGTAATATTCCCTGAATAACTTGGGGGTGTTACAACACGCACACACAAATACTAATATTTTTTTTGCTTGTTCCACCCTGTCTGATTTCATTTTTGTCTCAGCATACGAGTTGTTCTACTTGGTACTACTGATCTCCGGATCTGGCTTGATGAAGGTTATGACATGCAGCAGCCATTATCATCATATCTCGGCATCCGATGCCATGACTTGTGTAAGTTGATACATTTTGGATCTGCTCCTGTCAAACTAATAGCTTCATTATGTCTTGTGGAACTATTTGCTGGAGTATCACGTCAAAAACCAGTTGATTTGAAAGGCTACTTTCTGTCAGTATTAGCCGTATTAGAAGGCCTGATATTTTTTGGTGACACGAGGGTTGCACTGAACTGTTCCCGATGTTTGTCTACTCTCATGTCGTGGAAACAGCGGAAAACAATCAATCTACCGTTTCAGGCAAGGATAGCTGGTGTAGATTGATAGTGGAGTAGCTAGTTATGTCTTTGTGTGCATCAATCCTGACATCAAAATCTTCGATGACTCATCATAAGCTTGCCGCTATTGTTGCAGCAGCATTACTAAAACTGACCGAAGTGCCTTCCTGGATGACTAAAGTGTTTGATGAATCTTCTATTGGAAGTATTATTCAGAACGTATCCCCGACCGACCACGAGAAGAACTTCACCCTCCCATACTTTTATATTCATGGATTTTCTTACAGGGTCATGGAGAACCGCACCAGATCCTTTGAGATGTGTACAAATCTGAGGTTTCGTATGATGGTGCCCTCATGTCTGGGGATAAAATCTGAGATTTTAGAGTTTCGTACCTTTCGGATCATGTTCGTATTGTTTGGACCTTTCGGCGATGTTTGAGATAGGCAGATAGCGTACGCTAGGCCTAAGCTAATGCACGCTATTTCTGTTGAGTAGTGCACGCTAGCTTTGAGTCTTAGCGCACGCTAACGGTCCGGGCTTGGCAGAGGCAGTAGATGATTCTGCCCTCTGGACTAGCAGTTAGCGCACGCTATGCATTAGCTAACGCACGTTATTCATGTTGAGTAGCGTGCACTAGCATTGACCGTAGCGGGCGCTAATGGGCTGAGTCGGCAGGGGTAGTGGGGTGTTGCTGTTTTCTGGACTAACAATTAACGCACGCTATGCCTGAGCTAGCGCACGCTATAGGTATTGCGTAGCGCGTGCTAGTGCACTAGCGGGTTTGGGTATTGAGTTGGAATTTCTGGCATGATAACAGTTAGCGCATGCTAAGGTGTGGTAGCGCATGCTAACGTCGCAGGACAGAAGCTACTGACTACCGGGTGACCCTGTTAGCGCACGCTATCCCTGAATTTTAGCGCAAGCTAATCAGGCGTGGTATATAAGTGAGGGTCAACCCTGTTCTTCGTCATTTTTCATCTATTTCACTCATTTCTGATGGGAGAACACGAGAAGGCAATATCCGGGCAATTTGGGGGCGATCTTTCATCACCCATCATCATCTTTGGTTGGATAACAAAGATTACACAATATCTAATCCATTTCTACCTTCCAAATCATGGTAATTCCGTTAGAACCCTAGCTTTGGGAATTTTTGGGGATTTTCTTAGATTCGTGCGAATTGTCCATTTTAGAGCTTGAGATCTTTGAGATTATGATGTATCTACCCCGTACCCACATTTCCCCTACGATGATATGGATGGTTATGTACCTTATTCAGACTTGGGAGGGTTTGGATGATTTCCAAACCTCTATGTGATTTTTTTTGTAGTTTTGGGAATCATAGACGGGTTTTAGGAGTTTCTTCGTGTGATTTGAGTATGGATTATCAATTATCATATTCCTTACGAATTGTTTAGGTGCTGGAAGTGCGTTCTTGGACCTACCGAACTTGTATTCTTTTCCTTCTGATTCTCGTTGTCTCAAAGGAAAGTATATGTTTATTATTGTACGTTCTCGACTTTGAAAGTAAGGTATATGAATGACATGATTGTATATGTTCACTCTGGGACGGACCGACGGGTCCTCCGAGGGTTCCATAGCCTTTGGTGCGGTTCCGCGAATATTTTGGGTTAACCACTATGGGAGGCTCCGACGGGGCCTCTGAGGGTTCCGTTGCCTTTGGTGCGGTTCCATGGTTAATCACGTATGTATTGAAATATAATGCTATGAGATTTAGTTATTCCGGAATACTAGTCTTGGATGGATGAAATGATGATTACATTTACTTTATTGTCAAGAAGTATTGTGTTTCATATTCGATATACTTGTATTAGCTATTCGACGGCTAACCCCTTTATGGGGGAAATACCTTTCATGTATTTCAGGATCTAGGGGAGCAGATAGGCACGTGCCAGGTCGGCAGGAAGATGATGGGCAAGTGTGATGCTGTGTCTTGTCACTGGTTATGTTTTGTATTTCCCCCATTTAATGATGTTGTACTTGAATGGTTATGGGTACGCGAGTACTGCTTTTGGTTTCCTTGATGTTTTGGCCTGTGTTGCCATGGTATTGATTCTTGATGTGTTGTATTCAGTTTTATTGGGTATTGTCTTGAGTGCCAACTTTATTGTTCTCTATTTGATTATGCTTGGACCTTATCGGTCAAAGTTCATGGTTCTGCGTGTGAATAGCCTTGAGGGTCCCACGACGGGACTCACGGCGCTGTAATATACCCTGAATAACTTGGGGGTGTTACAGAATATGATATCAGAGCTTAGGTTTGTGGATACCTAGGCTTTCGGTCTTTTGGGTTGACTGAGTCATCATTTGTCTACAGTGTCACTACTTTGCCATCATCACAGTGCGACAGGTACTTGTAAGACCTCTTACTTTTCTGGTGTTTCCTTAATCGCTTTGCTTTTGATTTGGTATTTTTAGGAATCGGTCACTGCGATGACATGCGATTTGAATTGTACTTACGTACTTTGTGTGTCCTTTAGAATATCTACTGACAGAGGAAAGAGGCAAGGCCGTGGTCGTGGACGCGGATGAGGATGTGGCGCGACCACTTCCCTCAGTTCCGTTGCAGGGTCGACTACCCCTAGTTTATCTAACTCATTGCATTCCAATACCGAGAGTCAACACGACTGGTCAAGGGAATAATACAGATATTGGGGTTACAAATGTCCTTCAACAATTGTCTAATCAGATGACTATCCTGGCCCAAGCTGTTCAGCTGAATAATCCTAACCCGACATCGGATGCTTTGCTTCAGAATGTGGTCCGTATGCATCCTCCGCAGTTCAGCGGTGCTAATGATCCAATGGGTTGGGAGATTGGCTAGCTGAATTGGAGAAAGTGTTTGAAGCGATTGATTGTCCGGAAGTGAGGAAGGTACCGATTGCTCAGTACTTCCTTACCAAGAAAGCCGCGACTTGGTGGAAAGTTATTAAGCCGCAGGATCATGCTGCTACAAGGGGAGAATTTAAAGAGCTACTGGATGCTGAGTTTTGTCCTTGGCCAGTGCAAGAAGGAAGAATCCGAGCCTTTTTGGAGACTAAGCCGCAGAACATTCCAGTCTCGCATGCGATAGTGCAATATAATCAACAACTTATCTATGTAAAGAATCGCGTGCGGGATGAGCGTGACAAGATCCGATACTTTGACATGCGGATGAATATGGATTTACGGTGTTACATGGACGGGTTTTCTGACACTACTTTGAAGGAATACCAAGACAGTGCTTTGGCATATGACATGTTAAGTCCCAACAATGATACCACAGAAGAGCCGAAGAAGCAAAAGACTGTTGGTAACTTTTCTGGCTCTAAGGGTGGCATCTTCCAGAGATCTCAGGAGACTAACCATTCTGCCGGGCAATCGTCATGTTCTGTTAGGGGGAAGAAGAGTTTTCGTTCTGCTCCGAGCACCTCAACTCGCCCGGTAACCTGTTTTAATTGTGGTCGTCCAGGCCACATCAATCTGGAGTGCAACTTCCCACCTCTGAAGTGTCACACTTATGGACAGATGGGACACAGGGCAGTTTATTGACCCGAACAGGATCAGACTTTGGACACTCCCGCTTCTTCCCCAGCGCCTATAGATTAGAGTATGAATCAGTGGCAACCAGTCAGTCAGTCACACCAGAGTTACGGCAGAGGCCCGGGATGGAGTCAAAACACTAGAGGGGGAGATTCTAGCATCGGTTCGGCACACCCACGAGTCTATGAGATGCGTCGAGCAGATGAACCTGATACGGTGGTGGCCTCAGATACCATTCATATTTTATTTCATCATGTTCGTGTACTTTTTAATTCGGGTGCTACACATTCTTTCATCTCCTTAGAGTGTGTACGCAATTTGAATATAAATTGTATGATTGTTTGTGATCCTTTCATTGTGAAACTGCCTAGCAAGATAGAATCGTGGGAAATCGAGAGATTAGAGATTTTTCGGTGAACATAGCTGGTATGGATTGGTTATCAAACTTGATTGTGGTTGATATCGAGGGCAAGGATGTGATCCTCAGTGAAGACTGGCTTGACAGAGGGATTATGAATTACCACACTAAGATTATCACTATGATGACCAGATATGGTTCCGAGTACTCATTCATGGGGCGAAAATCAGGCCAACCTAAGTTGCTTATCAGCGCCATGAAGGCCGTAAAACTCTTGAATAAAGGTTGCCCGGGCTATTATGCCTTGAAGTCGGGAGGGGACAGAGTCGAATTCTCTTCGATTTCAGTTGTTAATGAGTATCCAGATGTTTTTCAGACGACCTCCCAGGATTACCGCCAGATCGAGAGATAGAATTTTTTGTAGATGTAGAGCCTGATGCGGCTTCGATTTCTAAGGTGCCTTATCGGATGGCACCTTCCGAGATGGAAGAATTTAAGAATCAGTTGGGAGAACTATTAGAGAAAGGGTACATTAGACCGAGCGCTTTGCCTTGGGGCGCGCCTATTCCTTTTGTAAGGAAGAAGGATGGTTCACTACGTTTATGCATTTATTACCGTGAACTAAACAAAGTGACCATCAAGAACAAGTATCCATTGCCTCATATAGATGATTTATTTGATCAGTTGCAGGGAGCGGCAGTATTCACGAAAAGTGATTTGAGATCAGGATACTACCAGCTCTGAGTGAAAGAGTCCGATGTTCCAAAGACTGCATTTCGGACGAGATACGGACATTACGAACTTGTAGTCATGCCTTTTGGAATGATTAATGCATCAGCAGTATTCATGCAACTAATGAACAAGATATTCATTGAATACCTAGACAGATGTGTGGTCGTCTTCATTGACGACATCTTGATTTATTCTCGGGATAAGGAGGAGCATATGGCACTTGCATTTGATACTAGATGTGTTGAGAACCAAATACCTCTATGTGAAATTCTCGAAATATGAGTTCTGGTTGAAAGAAGTTATGTTTCTCGGCCATGTGGTTTCAGCCGAAGGGGTTTGTGTACACCCGCAGAAGATTGAGGCAGTGCTAGATTGGGCACCACCTAATAATGTTAAGGAAGTTTGTAGCTCTTTGGGTCTTGCTGGGTACTACCATCAGTTTGTTGAGGGATTCTCGAAACTCGCTCGGCCGCTTATGCAATTACTCCAGAAGACAAAAAAGTTTGTTTGGACTGCTGAGAGACAGTAGAGCTTCAATGAGCTAAAGAGACGTTTGACCACAAATCCGATTTTAGCTTTACCACAGCGCAGTGAAGGATTTGCAGTTTATAGCGATGCTTTAGGACAAGGGCTTGGATGTGTAATTATGCAACACGATAGAAAGATAGCTTTTGCGTCATGACAGTTGAAGCCGTATGAGATGAACTATCCTACTCATGATTTGGAATTGGCTGCAATCGTCTTCGCACTTAAGATTTGGCGGCATTATTTGTATAGCTCTCCGTGTCGGATTTATACCGATCACAAGAGTTTGAAGTCTATTTTCAGTGAGAAAGAGCTGAATATGAGGCAGAGACGTTGGTTGGAATTGATCAAGGATTACGATTTGGAAATTCTTTACCATCCGGGAAAGGCCAATGTCGTCGCGGACGCTTTGAGCCGCAAATAGGCATCGCTTTAGATGCTCGAGGTTCTTACATCTCAGACGAAGATTCGTCATGATTTAATCGATCAAGGAATAGAAGTTTGGCTTCAAAGAGTGCAAGAACAGTTGTATACTCTCGAAATTACTTCGTCCTTGGTTGACGACATCAAAGGGAAACAGTGGAGTGACCCGATGATCTCTCAACTGAAGAAACATGTAATTAAAGGAAAAGCCCCTAGTTTTATGGTGCATGAGGATAGTATTCTGAGATTTCAGGGCAGGCTTTGTGTTCCGAATGATCAAGAGTTGAGGCATATAATTCTCTGAGAAGCTCATGCTACGCCTTACTCAATCCACCCCAGAACGAGTAAGTTGTACAAGGACTTGAAGCGAAATTTTTGGTGGAATAATATTAAGAAAGATGTCACAGAGTTTGTATTACGATGCTTGATGTGTCAACAAGTCAATATTGAACATCAATTAACGGCGGGGTTGTTGAAGCCGCTTCCCATTCCCGAGTGGAAGTGGGAAGATATCTCTATGGATTTTATCACTGGGATGCCGAGAACTAGAGCCGAAATGAATATGATTTGAGTAACATCGATCGGTTGACCAAGTATGCACACTTCCTAGGTATTTAGGATACTTGGGGACCGGAGAGATTGGCTCGAACTTTTATAGTCTAGATTGTGAGATTGCATGGTGCCCATAAAACCATTGTTTCCGATCGAGATGGTCGCTTCGTATCGCATATTTGGCAAGCTGTCCATCAGGCTTTGGGCACCAAGTTGAGATTGAGCACCTCTATTCATCCTCAATCAGACGGTCAGACTGAGCGGACGATTCAGACGTTGGAGGATATGCTACGGGCTTGTGCCCTAGACTGGACTAATGATTGTGAACTTCATTTGCCGTTGATCGAGTTTGCCTACAATAATAGTTGGCATGAGTCGATCAAAATGGCACCTTTCAAGTCACTTTATGGTAGGCGGTGTAGATCGCCATTATATTGGGACGAGGCTTCGAAGCTAGTTGGAACGGAACTAGATATGTTGATGGAGACGAAGGAGAATATTTCTATTATCCGAGACCGGTTGCTGGCTGCCCAGAGCCGTCAGAAATCTTATGCTGATACTCGTCGTCGACCTTTGGAATTCAAAGTGGGAGACCATGTTCTACTCAAGGTGTCGCCGACCAGAGGAGTTTCCCGCTTCGGGAAAAATGGTAAACTTAGTTCGCGGTTTATTGGGCCGTTTGAAATTTTGGACAGGGTTGGAGATTTAGCTTATCGCTTGGCATTGCTTCCGGCTTTGAGTCATGTCCATAGCATTTTTTATGTTTCTCAATTGAGAAAGTACGTGCCGGATCCAAGTCATATTATCTACTATAGTGAGATTGCTGTAGCCGAGGATGTTACGTTCCCAAAGAGACCAGTGAAGATCCTGGAATGTCGTGAGAAATAAATTCGGCACAAAACCATTCTGTTGGTTAAAATACAATGGTCGAGGCTTGGAGTCGAGGAGGCAACTTGGGAGACGGAAGAGAAGATGTGACCGGAAAACCCCAAACTTTTTATTTCTTAAGTTTCGGGACGAAACTTGTTTTTAGAGGGGGAGAATGTAATACCCAAAGAGGAAGGAGATATTCATCTGCTTCTAGTCCGGATCTAGATCTATTCGTCGGACTAATGTAATTACTAAAATTCCTGCATGAGATACTAAATTGGGTTTTCATATTTATTCTTCCGCTGCGTTTATAAAATAATTTTCTGGTTTAATTTGATTAAATCGGATCGTCAGAAATCAATTTTCTGGACTGTTTTCACAATAATTTGCTCCAGAACTGTTCTGGAACAGGTCTGGTCCGAGATGGGTCGGGTCAGGTCGGGTCCGGGTTGGACCTAGACCCGCAGGCCGTTTTAGTTAGCAAAAATGTTTTTGCATTACTAGGGGTTCGATCCCAATCGTCCGCCCAGGACCCTCCGCCGACTTACCAACTAGGTTGTAGTTTTCTTTTGGAAATAATACACGGATCTTTTATAAAAGGTATCAAATCTTTTTTAAAATATGAAGAAAAATCATTTTCGCGAGATTCAGGATTCGATCCCCCGTCACTACCATTTAGTGCTGCAAGTTACCATCTCGGCTGGGACCTGTTTTGGTAGTTTTCCAGGTAGTCCATTTTTATAAGCGTGTGAAAGGAAATTTGCAAATAATAGTTGCAAAATGTTGCAACTGCTACAGCCGGGTTTCAAACCCGGACGGACACGTGCACTGGGCATGCATCCAGCCATCTCGGCTATAGTCTAGTATTGTTTATTTGATGACTCAGAATATATTTATAGTCTGACTGTCAGACATATTTTAATTTTTATAATTACATGATTTTATTAATTATATCGCATGTGTATGGTGTATGGCATGACCATAAACTGACCAATGTGATTGGATACTTTATTTCCTTATGGGTTAGTTTTATGTCCTGTGTGTCGTTTAATTATGATTGGTTTTATGGCTTGCGAGTCGTTTATTTAAATTATTTATTATTTACGGCATGCGTGTCCTTTGCACCTCTTGTAATTTAATTAACTAGTGTAGTGTTAAATTTCATTAATATAATGAAGACAAGAAGTACGGACTCGAGGAGCTAATTGATCGCGTATGACGTTCCAAGGAGTTGGGAAGATCAATGAAGACCAATTGCAATATTTTAGATTGACCCTTGTGATTTTCATGTTGACTCATGGAAATCACGTTAGGAATTATGGTCATGCTATACACGGTTTTATGCTTTTAATTGTCATGTGAACCGATGTATGTTTAAATTTATGCATGTATGTGATGCTATGTATGTTTAGATGTATGTTAGCAAACATAGAAAGTAACATAGGATAAAATCCCTCGTTAAATTTTAAATGACATTCATTTGAAAAACACCTATCAAGACTTCGATCATCTTGAGTGGGTCATGCCAAAGTTGGGCGCTCGGATTATCTTAGTAAGGTAGGATGGGTAATGGTGATGCTTATATGTTTTAATGAACTAAGAATTCAAAAGAGTTTTGAACCTTAAGGCACAAGATGGGATTATAATATGCTTGGGCATAAGATGCCAGATCCCATGAATATAATCTAAGAGTCACATATGATGTAATCAATAAAGAGTTATCCACCTAAAGTAGCTCAATTCTAGGCGTCATGCCAAAGCTGAGTTTATGATTGTGCGAAATGGGATCTTAGCCCACTAAAATTACTAATGTTGTCAAATTGAGGGTACTTTGTTATACTGGGAGTATTTTTCGAGAAATAAAATAATGTGACTAAATACTTTGCATATTGAATTTTGTAGATAATATAGAATGACATCAATCAACCCGTCTGTTCAGTGATCGATACGAGAATATTTTCATCATCATCATGATTGGTCACTTTGTGTTAGGAGTTCCATGATTGTTTCACCGATTGGACGTGACTTATATTCGTGCAAGTCGTGTAAGTTGTGTGTAGACATGCGTGTCTTGTCATTTTTGTGTTCCCTTGTCATTTTGGCACTCAGCAGGGACGCACGAGCATGACACACGAGCAGCTGCTCGTGCGTGCTGCTCGTGCGTGGCATCAGATTTGGACAGTACACTTTGGCGACCATCAGGGACACACGAGAAAGACACACGAGAAGGTGCTCGTGCGTGATGCTCGTAGGTGAGATCAGTGGCCGGGCAGTGGCCTGGCGCACGACCAAACACACGGACATTTGGTCGTGCGTTTTGGTCGTGCGTCACTGGAGTATATAAGGGGGTCAGACGGGTTTTTCACTTCATTTCACCCTTTCTCTTCTTCTTCTTCTCGCGGCAGTCGGGCGATCCGACTAGGGTTGGTGGTTTTAATCGATTCTACTTCATCCAATCATGTTTTGAGGAGGCTCTAGGTGATCATATCAACATCTAATCCTTCTTCTTCGTCGAATCAAGGTAATTCTCTTGGTTTCCCTAGAATTGTCCATTTTGGGGATTTTGTTTCGATTTCATTTTTCGTCCATTTTTAATGGATCGATGGAGGTTATTAGATGTTGTTAGACATGTTCTATGGATTGTATATCCATATCTTCGATTCGTTCAACCCAATTGATGATTATTAGGTTCTTGAGGAACTTTGAACACTTAGAGTTCGATTAAATGTCTCAAAGAGTTTCTTTCGGTCATTATCTTTATTTCGATCGATATTTTGTTATTGAATGGATTGTATTTCCTTCAAGGTTGTTCGAGCGCTGTATTTATCGGAAGACACCGTTCGTTGTTCGTGGAAGGATTTCATCGCCGTCGGTTGAGGCAAGTTTTATACTTGTACTAGTCAATGAGATTAATATTATCATATATGTGTATGAATGTGCTGTATCATTCCGAGACTTAGTCTCTTCATAAGTTCATTGATATTAGGGGATCGTTCGATACGATACTCTTCGAAAATTATGCCAAATATTTATTATCATTCATTAATGGCCGGTAAGGCATTGAGATATTCGTTGTTAATGTTATTATCGATCACCGGTTTGCGGTATCGATGTATCGGTTGTTGTTGTTAATATTGATGTCGATCCAAGGCGTTGTTGTAATCATTGTTATTAATGTTGCCGTCCTGTCATTCATATTGTATTAGCCGATTGAAGGCATTGTCGTATTCATTCTCATCTTCGTCGTCGGTAGCCGATTAAAGGTATCGAGGCATTCATTGTATCCTTGTTCTCGATTGGCCGTTCTAAGACAATCGAGGAGTTCAATCATTCATTGTATCATTGTCATCGATTAACCGTTACAAGGCAATCGAGATATTGAATCATCCGCTGCATCATTGTTATCGATTGACCATTCTAAGGTAATCGAGATATTGAATTGGGACTGTCGAGTACGATGCCCATCCGTGAGTCATCACTATCATGTTGGCCGACTCAAGGTAGCACACTATCATTCTCGTGAATTTGGTAATCTACGAATCGTTGTTGTTTATGATTTTATGGGTAAGCTTGGGGCTTGAACCTTCGCGGTTGGCTTCCCAACACCTACAACTCAGTAGGTCACGGTCATGTTTATGACCTTATTATGGGTAAGTTTGGGGCTTGAACCTTCGCGGTTGGCTTCCCAACACCTACAACTCAGTAGGTCACGGTCGTGTTTATGACCTTATTATGGGTAAGTTTGGGGCTTGAATCTTCGCGGTTGGCTTGCCAACACCTACAACTCAGTAGGTCACGGTCGTGTTTATGATCTTATGGGTAAGCTTGGGGCTTGAACCTTCGCGGTTGGCTTCCCAACACCTACAGCTCAGTAGGTCACGGTCGTGGTTATGATCTTATTAACCCTCATTAACTACAGCTTCGGGCTGTTTCGGTTTTAGTGTTTATGTTGATTGACAGCTTCGGCTGAGAGACTTTTAGGTCTTTATGATGTCTTGATAATTTCATTGGAGCCTTCGGGCATTGTGATTCATATTTAATTCAGTTTTGGTTTGGTTCATGTCGTGTAATTCATTGTGATATTTTGTGATTATGATTCGCCGTTGGGCACTTATGTTCTAACCTGTCGAACAGGTATTAATAGTATGCCGTGGGCATAGTATTTCACGAATGCTCGGTTCTTACCTTGGTTTGTGAGCATCTCGTATTATTATTATCTTTGTACCATTTCATTCTGCCTTTGGATGCATATCATGTTATACATGTATTTGATGTTCATTATCTGGATGACTGACCCCTTGGGGGCGGAACATGTTTTCATGTTTTAGGTGCTTGCGAGGAGAGAGTTAATTCACAAGGGCATGATGATGGCGACGAGGCATTCGAGCGATACTAGTCCGAGCTGTTCATGTTGGTCAGTCAGTTGGAGTGTTGTCCAGTTTGTCAGTCATTGTCATTATGTATTACCCGAGCAGATACTCGTGGATGTTGTTATATTTTATTTTTTTTGGCCATGTAGGCCCACCGTTGTCGTTGAAATTCCTTATCGGAATATTGTGTCGGATATCATGGTAGGGACTATGATTTTCCCTTGTTGTTTAATTTAATGTATTTTAGTCATGTTCGCCTGGTGGATCTCCTGGCGTGGGGTCCACGACAATGTAATAACCCAATAGGATTTGGGGGTGTTACAGAAGATGGTATCAGAGCTTTTGGGTTGTGAGATACCCTGATATGTGAGTTGTGTGGCTCTACCGACGTGGTAGTAGTGGGTCTGTCAGGTTATGACAATCTGGACAGTCGGGTTTTATGAGTCGTAATATTAGTACGACTGCACGAGTCAATCATTCATCGAGTCGTCGTCAGTTGAGACTAGTATCGCGAGACCTCGAAGCTTCGTATGACCTGTGTAAGGACTCGATTCTCTTTATATTCATACATTCATCATGTCATTAATTATTCATGCTTTGTTGAAACCTATATGTGATTATTGTTATGATTGGTTCATGACTAATTGTTTTGGAGCACATGTGACTCGTGTAGGTGCTAAGGATCAACTCATTCATCATTTAATAATCCTCAATAATCATTTTGATCTTGTCGATCATGTTAATTCATTCATCAATAAGTTAATCTCATTGTTCAGTTAATTCATTCATCACTCAGTCAACCTCATTATACAGTTAGTTCATCCATCACTCAGTCAACCTCATTATTCAGTTAATTCATTCATCACTCAGTTAATCTCATCATTCAGTTAATTAATTCATCACTAAGTCAACCTCATTATTCAGTTAATTCATTCATCACTCAGTTAATCTTATCATTCAGTTGATTCATTCATCACTCAGTTAATCTCATCGTTCAGTTAAGTCATTCATCACTCAGTCAATATCATTACTCAGTTAATTCATTCATCACTCAGTTAATTCATCTATCACCCAGTCAATATCATTGCTCAGTTAATTCATTCATCACCTAGTTAATTCATTCATCACTCAGTCAATATCATTCATCACTCAATTAATTCATTCATCACTCGATTAATTCATTCATCACTCAGTCAATCTCATCGCTCAGTTAATTCATTTATCACTCAGTCAATCTCATTGTTCAGTTAATTCATTAATAATCCAGTCCATCTCACGGTTCAATTGTTGATCTTGTGGATCGAATTTTCAACCTTGTTAACTTGTTCAAGATAATCATTTCAGGAATTTCATCAAATAACCATGTCACCTCACTTGATCGTTCATGCGATCTTATCATATTCCGGTGTTATGTCTACGATCATTTTATTGCATTATTAATGCATTCATTATGTTAGAGCGTGTATGCTCATTGTTATCATTCAGTAACGTAATGATAATGCGATATTCATGCGGGATCTATAATTATCATGTGGCTTTCCTGCTTCAGTATGGATAGAGCTGTCAGAGGACGCAGGGGAAGGGGCCGCGGTACGGGCCGAAACTCGGGATCTCGTGTGAATGCCCGTGCGAATGTGAGAGATAACACGTGTTCATCAGTTAGCTATGATGCTCATTCACTGTCAGATAATCATTCACTGTCAGGGAGTCGTACCCGAGAGGCATCTCACTCGGAAGGTGTTCGGGTTGACCCATTCATATTTATGCAGGGCATGATGGCCCAGATGACTCAGATGACTCGGATAGTAGAGACCATGCAGACCTCGATGGTTCGTGGTACACCGCAATAGGGTAAAGTGGCAGTAGCGGGTTATTACTTGATTAAGGGTGCTTAATCGTGGTGGCTTTCTGTGAAACCTGTCGATCGCGATTGTGGTTGGAGTGAGTTCAAGACCCTCATGTTAGAGAGGTATTATCCGGCTCCACTTCGTGAAGCCAAGTTGTCAGAGGTTTTGAACCCCGAATCCATCGAGGACGAGGGTGTTATTGTCATTGCTGAGAAGTTTCAGGGGCTACTTCAGTTTGCTTCGTCAGTTATCCGTACTGAGGCGGATAAGATCAAATATTTTAGCAAGAGGCTAAATCCGCAGTTGAGGATGCAGTTGTTCAATCACAATTGTAAATCACTTAGTGAGTTCATCGAGAAGGCTCTTGGAGCAGAGCTTTTGATCAAGGAGCCTACTCAGAAGCATCCTTCAGTTTCTTCGGGTGAGAGGACTAGAATGCCGGCTCATTCAGAGGGACATCGGGCTCCGACATCCAAGAGGTCATTTTCTAGTCGTCTTCGTGCAGAGGGAGCGTCCTCTTCTAAGGCAACGAGTTCGACCATTGTTTGCTTTAACTGTGATGTAATAGGACATCGCAGTACCCGGTGCTCGATGTAGACCGTTATTTATTTCCTGTGTGGGAGACATGGACACCTTCAGAAATACTGCAGGAGTTCTAGTGCCGGTAAATCTCGAGAGAGCTCAAAGGCCTCGAGGGACTTTGTTACTCCAGCTCGTGCTTCATCCTAGGGGTCCTATCAGGCTTTGGGAGCCCGAGGTAAGGACATTCATCACCGGTTTTGAGCAAGTTAATTCTTGCTCGGTAATAGGATAATCATTCATTTCATTTCCGTTCATTCATTCATATAATTCATTCATCATATATCAATCATGTTGAGACTTATGATTATCAAACTAACCATTCACTTCACGGGGAACAATGGTTCCAATTATTTCTTTTGAGCTATCACTCATTACGTTATCATTCCACCCCGGTGAGTCATTCTTGATCCTTGTTGGATTTCGATTCATTATCATTCATTGTGGTCATTCTTGTCCTTATGACCTTCCGGGATCATTTTGAACAGTGAGTTCAGATTTGGGTCTTCCTTGAATCGAAGATATCCAGGAGATCGATTATCTGGAGGATATCGGTGTTGGGTACATTTGATATGTAGCCTTAATTTTTGTATTTTCCTTTCTCTGTTTTCGGATTAATGTGTAACTTAATCCGTATTAATGTATCGTGGTTGTGGATCATTTATTGTTGATCTATTTTATAATGATCGTATTTGAGAATCTTGAGATTTGGGTCATTTGATGCATTCTTTTTATGCTGTACCCGAGATTTCGTGATAATCGGGGTAATTATTCGTTATGATTCAAGACGTCAAGTCATGGGGACTTGGGCGTGTGATTGATATGGTCCCGAGGACTATATGTGCTTTGTCACTTTTCTTTTGAGGCGTGAGTCAGTACTTATGGGGGGTTGACCCAGTTGTGCAGGCGAAGTGTTTCGCGTTGAGGATCATTCCTCGAGATGTTGTTTTCAGATCGTGATGGATAGTTCATATCCCGAGTTGTTTACCCTTAGTTTCGAGGACAAAACTCTTTTTAAGGGGGGGAGTATGTAATACCCGGTTGTAAATTCATTAATTATCATTCAGTAATTGCCACTCAAAATTTTTTTCACTCAGTAATAATCATTCGTCATTCGTATTCATTCATTTTGTGTTCATCATTCGGCTTATCTTGGAGTCGTGTACCAGTTTTTTTTCATCACTCATCTCTGTTCAGTGATCGATACGAGAATATTTTCATCATCATGATTGGTCACTTTGTGTTGGGAGTTCCATGATTGTTTCACCGATTGGACGTGACTTATATTTGTGCAAGTCGTGTAAGTTGTGTGTAGACATGCGTGTCTTGTCATTTTTGTGTTCCCTTGTCATTTTGGCACTCAATAGGGACGCACGAGCATGACACACGAGCATCTGCTCGTGCGTGCTGCTCGTGCGTGGCATCAGATTTGGACAGTACACTTTGGCGACCATCAGGGACACACGAGCAAGACACATGAGCAGGTGCTCGTGCGTGCTGCTCGTGGGTGAGATCAGTGGCCGGGCAGTGGCCTGGCGCACGACCAAACACACGGACATTTGGTCGTGCGTCACTGGAGTATATAAGGGGGTCAGACGGGTTTTTCACTTCATTTCACCCTTTCTCTTCTTCTTCTCGCGGCAGTCGGGCGATCCGACTAGGGTTGGTGGTTTTAATCGATTCTACTTCATCCAATCATATTTTAAGGAGACTCTAGGTGATCATATCAACATCTAATCCTTCTTCTTCGTCGAATCAAGGTAATTCTCTTGGTTTCCCTAGAATTGTCCATTTTGGGGATTTTGTTTCGATTTCATTTTCCGTCCATTTTTAATGGATTGATGGAGGTTATTAGATGTTGTTAGACATGTTCTATGGATTGTATATCCATATCTTCGATTCGTTCAACCCAATTGATGATTATTTGGTTCTTGAGGAACTTTGAACATTTAGTGTTCGATTAAATGTCTCAAAGAGTTTCTTTCGGTCGTTATGTTGATTTCGATCGATATTGTGTTATTGAATGAATTGTGTTTCATTCAAGGTTGTTCGAGCGCTTGTATTTATCGGAAGACGCCGTTCGTTGTTCGTGGAAGGATTTCATCGCCGTCGGTTGAGGGAAGTTTTATACTTGTACTAGTCAATGAGATTAAAGTTATCATATATGTGTATGAATGTGTTGTATCATTCCGAGACTTAGTCTCTTCATAAGTTCATTGATATTAGGGGATCGTTCGATATGATACTCTTTGGCAATTATGCCAAATGTTTATTATCATTCATTAATGGCCGGTAAGGCATTGAGATATTCGTTGTTAATGTTATTATCGATCACCAGTTCGCGGTATCGATGTATCGATTGTTGTTGTTAATATTGATGTCGATCTAAGGCGTTATTGTAATTATTGTTATTAATGTTGGCGTCCTGTCATTCATATTGTATTAGCCGATTGAAGGCATTGTCGTATTCATTCTCATCTTCATCGTCGGTAGCCGATTAAAGGTATCGAGTCATTCATTGTATCCTTGTTCTCGATTGGCCGTTCTAAGACAATCGAGGAGTTCAATCATTCATTGTATCATTGTCATCGATTAGCCGTTATAAGGCAATCGAGATATTGAATCATCCGCTGCATCATTGTTATCGATTGACCATTCTAAGGTAATCGAGATATTGAGTTGGGATTGTCGAGTACGATGCCCATCCATGAGTCATCATTATCGTGTTGGCCTACTCAAGGTAGCACACTATCATTCTCGTGAATTCGATAATCTACGAATCATTGTTGTTTATGATTTTATGGGTAAGCTTGGGGCTTGAACCTTCGCGGTTGGCTTCCCAACACCTACAACTCAGTAGGTCACGGTCGTGTTTATGACCTTATTATGGGTAAGTTTGGGGCTTGAACCTTCGCGGTTGGCTTCCCAACACCTACAACTCAGTAGGTCACGGTCGTGTTTATGACCTTATTATGGGTAAGTTTGGGGCTTGAACCTTCGCGGTTGGCTTCCCAACACCTACAACTCAGTAGGTCACGGTCGTGTTTGTGATCTTATGGGTAAGCTTGGGGAATGAACCTTCGCGGTTGGCTTCCCAACACCTACAGCTCAGTAGGTCAAGGTCGTGGTTATGATCTTATTAACCCTCATTAACTACAGCTTTGGGCTGTTCCGGTTTCAGTGTTTATGTTGATTGACAGCTTCGGATGAGAGACTTTTAGGTCTTTATGATGTCTTGATAATTTCATTGGAGCCTTCGGGCATTGTGATTCATATTTAATTCAGTTCTGGTTTGGTTCATGTCGTGTAATTCATTGTGGTATTCTGTGATTATGATTCGCCGTTGGGCACTTATGTTCTAACCTGTCGAACAGGTTTTAATAGTATGTCGTGGGCATAGTATTTCACGAATGCTCGGTTCTTACCTTGGTTTGTGAGCATCTCGTATTATAATTATCTTTGTACCATTTCATTCTGCCTTTGGATGCATATCATGTTATACATGTATTTGATGTTCATTATCTGGATGACTGACCCCGTGGGGGCGGAACATGTTTTCATGTTTTAGGTGCTTGCGAGGAGAGAGTTGAGACATAGGGGCATGATGATGGCGACGAGGCATTCGAGCGATATTAGTCCGAGTTGTTCATGTTGGTCAGTCAATTGGAGTGTTGTCCAGTTTGTCAGTCATTGTCATTATGTATTACCCGAGCAGATACTCGTGGATGTTGTTATATTTTATTTTTTTGGCCATGTAGGCCCACCATTGTCGTTGAAATTCCTTATCGGAATATTGTGTCGGATATCATGGTAGGGACTATGATTTTCCCTTGTTGTTTAATTTAATGTATTTTAGTCATGTTTACCTGGTGGATCTCCTGGCGTGGGGTCCACGGCACTTTAATAACCCAATTGGATTTGAGGGTGTTACACTTATGGCATTGTCGACTTGGTCACATAAACGAGAAATGCATTTCTAAACTCCATAATGATGGACTTTTAGACTCTTTTGACTATGAATCATATGGGACATGCGAATCTTGTTTATTAGGTAAGATGACGAAGAATCCTTTCACCAGTCATGGAGAAAGGGCTAGTGATCTATTAGGCCTAATACATACTGATGTATGCGGACCTCTTAGCACTCATTCCAGAGGCAGATACCAATACTTCATTACATTTACCGATGATTATTATAGATATGTTTATCTTATGAAGTATAAACATGAATATTTTGAAATGTTCAAAATATTCCAGAATGAAGTACATAATCAACTTGGCAAGACAATTAAAGCCCTTCGATCGGATCGAGGTGGCGAATACTTGAGCTAAGAATTCGATGATCATCTTATGAGTTGTGGAATTGTTTCACAACTTACTCCTCCTCGAACACTTCAGCATAACGGAGTGTCCGAGAGGAGGAATCGAACCTTATTAGATATGGTTCGATCCATGATGATTCGAACAGAGCAACCATTATCATTTTGGGGCCACGACTAGAAATAACAGCATTTATCCTTAACCGTGTTCCATCTAAAGCAGTTGAAAAGACACCATTTGTGAAATGGACTGGTAACAGACCAAACTTGTCTATTCTAAATATCTGGAGTTGCGAAGCGTTCGTAAGACGCCAAGTGTTGACAAACTGGCACCCAGATCTGAAAGATGTTTATTTTTGGGTATCCCAAGGAAACTAAAGGATATTACTTTTATAAGCCCGCATAGAATAAAGTGTTTGTTGCTCGAAATGCTGTATTCTTAGAAAGGGAATTTATTTTCAAAAGAGGCAGTGGGAGAAGAGTAATTCTCGAGGAAATTCGAGAACCACAAGAAGACATTGGTTCACCGATGGAAATCAATCAGGCTAAACAATCAGTTGAAGAGCCCGTTCAAAGTACACAAGTCCCTCGCACATCTGATAGGATGCGACATGAACCTGAGAGATATGGTTATCTCGTAACAGAGGATGATGACACATCGCTCATAGATAATGAGCCTAGTAGCTATACATAAGCTACTTCGGGGCCAGAGTCCGAGGAATGGCTATAAGCCATGAAGTCAGAGATGCAGTCCATGTATGACAATCAAGTTTGGAACTTGATAGATCCACCTGAGTGTGTTAAAACCATTGGGTGCAAATGGGTCTATAAAAAGAAGAAAGACATGGATGATAATCTGCAAGCCTATAAAGCTAGACTAGTGGAAAAAGGTTATGGACAGATTCATGGTGTTGACTATGATAAGACTTTTTCGCCAGTAGTCATGCTTAAATCAATTAGAATTTTATTTGCCATTGCCGTATACTATGATTATGAAATACGGAAAATGGATGTCAAAACAACATTCCTTAATGGAAACTTACTCGAGGATGTGTACATGACACAACTTGAAGGTTTTATTGATCCAGAAAATTCTAAAAAGGTTTGCAAGCTTCAAAGATCCATTTATGGGTTGAAGCAGGCTTCTCGGAGCTCGAATCTTCGTTTTGATGAAACTCTCAAAGAGTTTGGGTTCATTCAAAATGAAGATGAACCATGTGTGTACAAGAAGGTTAGTAGGAGAATAGTTATTTTCTTAGTCTTATATGTAGATGACATATTACTCATTGGAAATGACATTCCCACCTTGCAGACAGTCAAGACTTGGTTGGGAAGTTATTTCTCAATGAAAGACTTAGGAGAAGCTGCTTATATTCTTGGGATGAAACCTATAGAGATAGATCAAATAGATTGATTGGTCTGAGTTAATGTACCTATATTAATAAAATATTGAAGAGGTTCAATATGCAAGACTCCAAGAGAGGACTCTTGCCAATGTCACATGGCACCCATCTGAGTGAGACTCAGAGTCCTTCGACTCCTGATGAGCGAGCCTGTATGAGCAAGATACCATATGCTTCAGACATTGGATCGATCATGTATGCCATGATTTGTACTCGACCAGATGTATCATTTGCCCTGACCAGATGTATCATTTGCCCTTAGCATGACAAGTCGATACCAATCGAATCTAGGCGAAAGTCACTGGACAGCAGTGAAAACCATCCTAAAGTACTTAAGAAGAACTAAGGATCATTTCCTAGTTTATGGAGGGGTGGGAAATGAGCTGGCTGTAAATGGTTACGCCCATGGAAGTTTTGAAACCGACAAAGACGATTTTAAATTGCAAATTGGTTATGTGTTTGTATTGAATGGAGGTGCTGTGAGTTGGAAGAGTTCCAAGCAAAGCACGGTTGCTGATTCTATTACGGAAGCTGAGTACCTGGCAGCATCGGATGCAGCTAAGGAAGCCGTATGGATCAAGAAGTTTGTTACCAAACTAGGAGTGGTGCCGACCATCCAGGGTCCCACAATCCTTTATTGTGACAATATTGGTGCTATTGCACAAGCTAAAGAGCCTAGATCCCATCATAATTCCAAATATATACTCAAAAAATATCACCTAGTCAGAGAGATCGTCAGACAAGGAGATATTACAATATGCAAAGTAACAACGGAAGAGAATGTTGCAGATCCACTTATCAAGCCTCTCTCACAAGGAAAGCATGTTGAGCATGCTAGAGCGATAGGACTAAAAGTCATGAATGAATGGTCCTACTCCAAGTGGGAGATTGTAGGGAATAGTACCCTAGGACATTTGATGTGCCTAGATTTGAATGGTCACATTTAAATAAAGTTATTTGATATCATTTATTTCTCGTTGATTATTATAATGTGTGTATGTTTTAATATTATATAATCGAATAATAGTTATTCTTGAATAATAAGCTTATTCAAATGTCCCTGGTACAATAGCGTTGAGTAAAGACTCAAGTGATTAATATACTAGTATAAGTTTGATTGATAATAATCGGATGATTATGCGTATGGTACAGATCAATCTTATGGGTATTGGTTGGAGAACTAATATTGGACAGACCCGCATTGAGATCACTGCATGGAAATGTCATAAGTGAATCTCCATATAATTGTATGTCAATAAATCCTTGAACTTGAGATTATCATAGAGTCCAACATGATAACTGCTATGCCTTGATATAATCCAATGTCATCTGAAACATGGTGATCATAAAGGTTAGCGATCGGGATTAGTGGGAGTCATTTAGAGGGAAATGAATAATCAATATGGGGATTTGTCCCTCTCTTTAGTGAGAGAGATATCTGCTGGGCCCCTCGATAAGTAGGACTGAAGGAAATGCATGCCATGCTCAAATGAAGAGTCATTTGATTCAATCAATCCACTTAAGATCGAGAAAGCATTTGAAAATAAATAAGTATGATAGACTCCATAACTTAGTTCAAGTATGATATCGCGTGACAAAGGGATTTGACACGTTAAAAGGTTTAATGGAATATTAACTTGTATTATTTGGGCAATCATAATGTCTTGCTAGAGGCCGCTTATGATCTATTATTTAATAAGGTATTAAATAATTGCCAACATAATGTAAGCCTTTTGGGTCGCACGTACGACAATTATAGACAAGTAGGAATAAATATCAACTGGGAATAATAAATATAATATCGGATATTATATTTATGAGGATATTGAATAATAAGTAATATATAATATTGGATATTATATATATAGTATTATTTAATAACATAAGGGGTAACAACGCAAATACTATATTCTTAAATCTAGGGTTACTTAGTATAAATAGAGTCTATGACAAGGAGTTGTCATAAGAAACCTACACCTAACCCCCCCCCCCTTTCTCAAGACTAAGGATTTCGGTCATCCCTCTCTATAGTAGAAATTGCAAATCGGTCTAGTCATCTTCCCTTAGTTGATCTTGATCAATAGTACAATACTTCTAGTAAGGAATTTTGTGTTGTACTATTTACCAATATTATTCGTAAGTATCTAGCAATCCAGATTGTGCAATTGTTCGTGTGTGGATCACCCAAAGAGGAAGGATATATTCATCTGCTTCTAGTCCGGATCTAGATCTGTTCGTCGGATTAAGGTAATTTAATTAACCCTTTAATCAAATAATTAAATTACTGTATGAGATCCGAAATTGGGTTTTCATATTTATTCTTCCACTGCGTTTATACTGCTGATTTATCTACTCGATGCATTGAAAACCGAACAGTATATTCATCAACCAGGAAAACTACGACAAGGAGTTGCTCAACAAGTTTGGGATGAACAACTCCAAATCCTCGTCCAACATACATCGGCTCAGATCTCTGAGACTATAAGTTGGATAGAAAGAGTAGAAGCAGCACTTGTCACTTCCTTGGACCAAGAATTTTGTCATGATTCAGTAAGAAGAAATTAGCCAACTCGCTTTCTACAGTAAAATCGGAATATTATGCCGCTGGAAGTTGCGGTATGTAGATTCTGTTGATGCAACAGAAGTTACAAGATCATGGAATTCATACACGAGAGACACCAATCATGTGCGATAGCACGAGTGCAATTGCAATCACACACAACCCTATATTGCACTCGCTAACTAAGCATATTGATATGAAGCATCAATTCATTAGGAACCATGTTGAGAATAAAGATGTTCGGATTGAGAAGATTCATACAGACATCCAATTAGCCAACATCTTTACAAAACCTCTTAGCACCACCAGATTCTGTTTGCTTGGCCAGGAATTGGGAGTGCAACAACCAGACTCCCTGTAAGATTATACATTTTACTGATCAATTAAGGGGGAATGCTGTAAGACCCATGAATAAAATATCAACTTTAATTAACTGTACACTCAGAACTTCAAGTCATATCTTTGCTTTATGAGGAAGAAGGCAAATAACCTTCCTACATATGATGTGTGCATTAATTAAGGGCGAATGCAGTATGACCCAAGAATATACAGTATTAATCCAATATTGAGATAAGAACTGAATCCTGTATGTACCTTTTAAGGGTGAACACTGTATTTTCGTGGATACAGTACATACACTGTAGGATATAAATTAAGTACATGCAGTATCTGAATCTAAAATGAGTTATCTTTCAATTACTATAAAGATAATTGGACTTTACTGCCTCAAATACCACGATTTCAAAATTCAAACCGCCGTTTCGTGCAATAGTGGAAGACGAACTGTGTCAGAAGTGGGATCACTCATTAATTCCAAAATTAACAAATTAGACGTACAAGTTACATCTGAATCCATCCTGTACGCTCATTTAAGAACGGTTCTCATCCCTTAAATCCGACCGTTCACTATATATATAGTCTTTCCTGCACCCTATAAAAGGACATGACTTTGCTCTCACATACTGTTTATGATTTCTGCAAATTAAAAGGTCTACAACAATCTGTCTACATACTTTCTAAGTACTTTCGCTTAATTTCTTGTTACTTAACATCTTTTGTTCGAAAATTTCTTCTTCACAGACCTATTCGATCTCTCTTAAAAAGAAAGAAACCATCATCGATGGACATATCTTCGCGAAATCCATGCTTGTGGAGAATATTGCTCTTGAAGATGAAGATGTTATTGGGATGAACTTGGTTGTGGCTTGTGTGGGCGAGCCGAGGAAAACTCGACAATCATACGCTCTTTAATAGGCGGCGACAATACTCGGCCTCCATGGCAATCTTGAATTCAGCCCAAGTAGCTATACGATCACTTGGCTCTACGGCCTCCCACCAGTCTGCAGCTTCCTTGTCGAGCAGGTATTGAGCAATAGGTACTCTTCTTTTATCGGGACAAGCTACAATATCAAATGTTTTGTCCAACTGGAAAAGCCAGTTCTCCCAACCTAACATGTCCGAAGAACCTACAAAGGGCGGGTGCATTCTCATCACATCTCGTAACCACTTACTAGCTCCATTATCCTCATTTGGGATCCCATCCTGGTGTACGGTGTGATTCATATGCGCCAACTAGTCAACCACCTGACGAAGGATGGTGGCGGTGCCAATGTCAACATTACCTCTGGTTGATTTCCCCTTATCACGCGATTGGTCATCTCGACCATCTGTACTGAGTTAATTGGCATTCGACAACGAGCGAGTCGCCCTCTCATGCTCCTGATTACGATCACTACCATGACCATGTCCTCGGCCTCAACCTCTCGGCATACTGAACGGACAACCATTCAGAATAACACAACAAAACAAACACCATAAATCAACATAGGACAACAAACAGTAGCACGATAGAACATTAACTCCAAGTCGTTACAAGAATACACGAACTAACTACGCAATAATAGAACTTAAATTCATAAGTAATTCACACAGTCACATCAACAGAGATGTGCGACCTTTATCTCAGCAAACACGGTTAAAACATTGTACATACCATTGTGGTCAAACATGGATAATATTCTTAAAAAATAAATTTTCGAGGTATTTGTTCCAATGATAATATTTTAAAATTCGTGAGTTTAAAAGATTTTGCTGAAATGAAATTTTTGAAAACACTTTTATACCTCGGTCGTTTAATCAAAACCATGAATCCATTATCAAAACTGTTTTGTTTGAAATTATTTGCAAAACAACACGTTGAAACATCAATCTTCTCGATAAATGATATCATCAAAATGACCTTATCAATATATATCATTATCACCATTAACGACATACAGGGTAACCACATGTTACCACGCCAACCATCACGAATAACAATGCACATGATAATCCGTGGCCATGCCCCTCGGCATCGACCCCCAAAGGTTTCGCCAAACCATTCCCGGGTGGAAAACCTCTTATACTCGCACTAAACATTTCCACATATTAACTACCACATCAGGATAATGTCATAGAATAATACAATCAAATCATACTATGCAGTCACAACACTTAAGTGTACAACCAAAATTTTCTAGCAAGAATGGTAACAATCAACAACACGTCAACGATATCCATACAGGATAACCAACCGAGTGCGACATTACCGATACAATAGTTAAAGTTTACAGTCGTCACTGGCAGACCATACGACTATGTCAACTGAAATCAAATGATTGGTAGAGGGCGCAGATACAACTATAACAACAAGGTTACTAGCGTGACAGTCAAAAGCTTACGGCCATAACAACATGCAGTTTACGGCCGTAACAACTAGTAGCTTACTGCCGTAACACTAACTTCTTACGGCCGTAACATCTAACAACTTACGGCCATAATGGAAACATCTTACAGCCGTAACCACTAGCCGTATGACAGCATAATTTGCTGAGCAGTCTCAAAATGGCTCCGAAGGTTAAGGATCAACTTCTAGCAATGTATCCGAGTCTTTAGAACACTGAAAAAAAAATTATCCAACGACCATAACAACATAACAAACTAGTTGCAATGACTTGGTCCCAACACACAAACACATAATGTTTTAAACTCCGAAAATCAAAGTCGTTTTGCAAAATAAAAATGTTCCAAAATCCTTTCGATCATATCCAAAAGTGACGATAACATTTTACAATCTCCGAAGTACTTTAAAACACATCTTTCAAACACCGTCTGAAAGTGTCATTTAAAAATACATGACTAACTCGTCCAAGTTCAACGGGTTTCAAAATTCATACGAAATCGTTGTTTAACCGCACCATCGAAATATTTTCAAAATTCGATTTTACACAAACATACTCACTCCTATAAAGTCTTTCAGTAAACCATTTTCAAATCTACAGGCAGCGGACACAATTACAACTATCTAAAAATAACCGAATTTAGAACCAACATGTCCAAACGGCAAACAAAAGCACCAACTCAAGCGAATACATCTTGTGAGGATCAAGTTTAAACATACAACAAAACCATCAGTCTGAGTTTCTCAGAAACTCCACCGTCGATACCTTTTATGAATCACATCAAGGTTACGCATCATACCACCACACGCGGTGGTTCAAAACCAAACCATCAATACTTCTAGTTCTATGCACATACAGTGTATCACAAGTATCGAATACAAACTCCATTACACAATATCGAGCAAACAAAGTTACGCACCACAAATATCGCAAACAAATGAAATCATGAAGCACAGATACTACGCTTAAAAGAGGATACTTACGTCCAAAGGCCGCATAGAGATGACAGTCGCCCGCGATACTAATCTCATTTGACAACACATCCGACATATTGTGACTACGCACAACTCAACTCGTCACCCGACAACTCGAATGACACGACAACACACTACTCAACAAATCACGACTCGACTCCACCCGACAGCCTAGGTTCCCACAACCTAAGCTCCGATACCATAAATGTAACACCCCCAAAACCATAGGGGAATAGTACACACCGCAGATCCTTCCCACGAGGATCTACCAAGCTAAACCACACAAAACGACCAAGTGTTTGCCCGACCTGGGTCAAACAATATAATAATACAGACCGTTAAGGTCAATTACAAGTAACTACACGGACCGAGGAGGTCGCACAACTCAATCAACAGAAACTAACTTTATACAACCTTAACCACACAGGGGTCGAAGTGCAATACAACGGAAGACTGATTACAACTCTGACAATATAACATAACTCTACCAAACTCTCAACTCTTGATTAGTATCGTAGCTCGTCACTCATGTGCCAATCTTATGACTACTCCCACGAGCCTGCGAGTACCTGGACGCAAAACAGACATCCACCCCCGATTACTCTGGGGTTAGCAAAATTCCTCTATTTTGCTAGTGCAAGTATAATATTATAGGAAATGTAACAAGTGACTAGCAAACACGAATCAAATACGACAATCAACTATCAAAACATTCGCGAGACATTTTAGAATTTCGAATTCAAGCAAGGAAGTATTTTAAAATAAACTTATCATCTCGGAGATTTTAAAAGTAGAAATTCTTTTTTGATATCGAGTCCCATGTTACAAAACCTTGTTCAAAATCCTTAGGACCTCAGCCCGGTTTCAAAACACATTAGTTAAGAAATCATCATGGGTCCGTGACCCAACTTCAAAATGTTATACAATCAATCACTGTTACACGATCACTGATCGTAAACATCATGTACTGAACTCCAGAGGCCTCGACAGACCTTACCCGGGACACACACATTGTTCGTACACATCATGTACCGAACTCCAAAGGTCTTGACGGACCCTACCCGGAACACACGCGTTGTTTGTACACATCATGTACCGAACTCCAGAGGCCTCAACGGACCCTACCCGGAACACACACATTGTTCATACATGTCATGTACCGAACTCCATAGGCCTCGACGGACCCTACCCGGAACACACATACACAGAAATGTCACAACTCATATTGATAAACTCAACACATTACTACGAACAACACACATTATTACTGATATGTCAAACCATTCAAAAATACACCGCAATACCTATTCAAGTATGTAATCAAACCGGAACAAATATCATAATCATCACGATAACTCAATCATGACCGAACTTGACCCGAACCTGACCCGTCTGAGCCCGGACCTAACCCACCTGAGCCCCACCAGAGCTCGAACGTGACCCGCCTGAGTCCTGACCTGACTTTTTTAGATTTTTTTTTATTTTTAATTTAACAACGCCAAAAATGGCGTCGGTAAATAGCGGCGTCGGTAATGGCGTTGGTAAAAATTACCGTCGAGCGTTTTTCCAACGGCGGATTGCCGTCGGTAATGGCGTCGGTAAATTTTTTACCGACGCCATTTTCTGTTTTACCAACGGCGTTTAGCGTCGGTAAAAACTGTTTTTTTTTGTAGTGTTGGGACATTTAATCGAACATTAAATGTTCAATAACTCCCAAGAACATTCAAATCGTCAATCAACTCGAAGTATGGATATACAATCCATAGAACACGATTAATAATACTCAATAACATGAACCGATTCATCAAATTCGGACGAACAACAAAATCAATGAGGAAAACCCCGAAAGTTCCTATGAGAATTCAAGAAATTACCTCGATCCGACGAAGAACAACTAATTAGAAATCACCTAAGACTCTCCAAAACACATTAGGATTGTGTAGAATCGACGAAGAATCCAAACCCCGACTTCACCCGTCCGCCGACCGCGAGAAGAGAAGCAGAAAGTGAGAAAATGAAGGGAACCCATGGCACAGGCCATATATAGCCGCGCATGTTACGGCCGTAACCGGCAGTACCTTATGGCTGTAACTCGGTGCTTACAGCCGTACTCGACATTTCCTTACGGCCGTAACTAGGTCCACGGGCCTACTGCCCAAAAAACGAAGGTGTGTTACGGCCGTTACCACGAATCCATTATGGCCGTAACACCAAGGTCCTTACGGTCGTAACTCGGTCTCCCTTACGGCCGTACTCAGCCTCACTCTTATGGTCATAACCGGGCCCTTCCGGTTTCTACCCAAAGTGCTCGGGCGCCTTACGGCCATAACTCGGCCAGGCATTACGGCCGTAATATCTACTACTTACGACCATAACTCGGATATTCTAACGGTCGTATCTCTCATGCCACTATTCTGATAGTCTGGTTAGAGGTTCGACAATGTCTCGGTCACATTAACACACCGGCCATGATTCAAAACAACAACGAGCAAATTAAGAAACATAGCATACTACACCACAAGTACACCTTTAATCAACGAAACACACGCAACAACAAGTCTCACTCGACCAACATGACAACAGAATAGATCATACCGTTCAAGACAGAAAAACGACTCCCACATAATGATATCGAAACGACATGACCAAGACCAAACGGCAAATCGTTCAAGGCAACCAAAATAAAAATCTCGGGTATTATAGTCTTATGTTGGCTACCATTTGTCCAGAACTTCAGAAGAATCTGGAAGAAATAGAAGCCTATGCGCTTAATGCTTACCTCAAGAAAACTTTCTCAAAGCACGCTAGGCAAGAGAGGTATGAGACCTTCCAAGCCTTGTATGCTTGGTTTTCCACTTTTTAAGGAGCACTCCATCGATGTGATCCTAAACTCATTGCCTGATAGTTTTGGTCAGTTCATTATGAACTATAATATGAATGAGATGAAGAAGTCCATTATTGAGCTGCATGGGATGCTTAAAATGGCTGAGCAAAACATTAGGAAGAAGCCAAGCCATGTGCCGATGGTCAGCAAACGGAAGTCCTTCAAAAACAAAGGCAAGGTTAAAGGTAAGGCAAAAGTTGCAAAATCTAAAGACCTATAAGCTGGTTTTCAAGGCAAAAGCTCCCAAAGATGGAAATTTCCATTATTGAAATAAACCAGGATACTGTAAAAGAAATTGCAAAGTTTACTTGGAGGAGCTAAAGCATACCAAGGGTAGTGAGACTGCCACAGGTATATTTGTTATAGAAGTTAACTTATCTACTTCTAACTCCTGGGTACTGGATACTATATGTGGATCTCACATTTGTACAAATGTGTAGGGATTGAGAAGCAATAGAGAGCTGAAGAAAGGGGATGTGGATCAAAGAGTCGGCAATTGAGCAAGAGTTGATGCACTAACCGTTGGAACTTATGATCTAGTTTTACCCAATGAGCTTTTGGTAGTTTCGAACAATTGCTATTATGTTCCTCGTGTGAATAGGAATATAATTTTAATTGCAACATTAGATTGAGAAGGTTATAGTTTTCTTATTAATAATAAGATTATTCGTATTTTCTGTGATGACTTGCTTTATGGTATTGCAAAGTTATATATTGGCCTTTACAATATTGATATAGATGAGTCCAATACTTTGGAAGTCTATAACATGTCAACCAAGAAACCTAAGCTCAATGATTCTAATTCGACTTACTTTTGGCACTGTGGACTTGGCCACATAAATGAGAAATGTATTTCTAAACTCTATCATGAAGGATTTTTAGACTCCTTTGACTATGAGTCATATGGGACATGCGTATGTTGTTTATTGGGCAAGATGACGAAGAATCCTTTCACCGGTCATAAAGAAAGGGTTAGTGATCTATTAGGCATAGTACACACTGATGTATGCGGACCTCTTAGCACTCATGCCAGAGGCGGGCACCAATACTTCATCACTTTTACCGATGATTTTAGTCGGTATGGATATGTTTATCTTATGAAGCATAAACATGAATCTTTTTGAAGTGTTCAAAATAATCCAAAGTGAAGTAAATAATCAACTTGGCAAGACAGTTTAAGCCCTTGAATCGAATCGAGGTGGCAAATACTTGAGCCAAGATGATCTTCTTTGGAGTTGTGGAATTGTTTCACAACATACTCCTCCTGGAACACCTCAACATAACGGAGTGTCTGCGAGGAGGAATCTCACTTTCTTAGATATGGTTAGATCCATGATGAGTCGAATGGAGCTTCCATGATCATTTTGGAGCCATGCCTTAGAAACAACAGCTTTTGCCCTTTACCGTGTTCCATCTAAAGCAGTTGAAAAGACACCATTTGAGAAATGGACTAGAATGAGACCAAATTTGTCTTTTATAAAGATATGGGGTTGCGAAGCGTTTGTAAGACGCCAAGTGTTTGACAAACTCCCAGGAAGATCTGAGAGATGTTTATTTGTGGGATATCCCAAAGGAACTAAAGGATACTACTTTTATAAGCCCGCAGAGAACAAAGTGTGTGTTGCTCGAAATGATGTCTTCTTAGAAAGAGAATTTATTTCCAAAAGATAGTGGGAGAAAAGTAATTCTCGAGGAAAATCGAGAATCACAAGAAGACATTGGTTCACCGATGGAAACTGAACATGCTCAACAATTTGTTGATGATCCAATTCAAAGTACATAAGTTCATCGCAGATCTGATAGGGTGCGACATTGACCTGAGAGATATTGGTATCTTGTAGTAGAGGATGACGACGCATCGCTCATAGATGATAAGCCTAGTCCCCATATAGAAGCTGCTTCAGCACCAGAGTCCGAGGAATGGCTGGAGGCTACGAAGTCAGAGATGCAGTCCATGTACGACAATCATTTGGAACTGGATAGATCAACCTGAAAAAGATGAAAGACATGGACAATAATCTGTAAGCATATAAAGCTAGACTAGTGGAAAAAGGTTTTAGACAGACCATGGTGTTGACTATGATGAGACATTTTCGCCGTAGTCATTCTTAAATCAATTAGAATTTTATTTCCTATTTCCGCATGCTATGATGATGAGATATGACAAATGGACATCAAAACAGCGTTTCTTAATGGAAACTTACTCGAGTATGTGTACATGACACAACCTGAGGGTTTTGTTCATATAGAAAATTCTAAAAAGGTTTGTAAGCTTCAATGATGCATTTATGGGTTAAAACAGGCTTCTCGGAGCTAGAATCTTTGTTTTGATGAAACTTGTTACGTATTTATGTGAACGCAAGTGCACGTTGTTGTAATCATGTAATAAAGTGATGAGAAAGATATCGTTCCCTCGAGGACTGATGCACTAATTACCAATTTATTCGTATTCTTAATTTCATTTGAACGACCGAATTTTGAAGTTGAAAAATTATTAAAAACTAAATAAAGCGATAAACTAGAAACAAATAACAAAAATCAATATTCCGAAGAAAGGAGATCAAATAAGAGAAGTATCTAGGATTGAGAATTCGCCTTGATTAATCCAAATTAATCTTGATTAATATAATTTATGTAATTTCCCAATTTATTGAAAGCGAAGATTCTAAGATAATATAATGCCTCTCCCGAGGTCAAAAGAATTTTCCAAGGTGAATAATTCACTCTATTCCTAGGTGAGTTAATTCAACAATAGCCAAATAGTTCTAAAATCTTCAAAAGAGCTACGTAATTCTTATGAGTATATTTCTATCTCACAAGACAAAATGGTTTTCTCCCAATTTTCACTAATTACTCTCCTCTCCCGATTGAAGTTACGTAGTTATACAATTCAATTATAGGCCACACAATTGAAAGCATTAAGAACAATTGGGGAAATCTCAATAGAACAGGGAAATATATTAATATAGTAAAATCAAGAATTAATTCATCAAAATCTCGGTTTCATCACAATCATAGAATAAGGGGTCTAGCCCGACATGCTAGAAATCAATAGACAAAGAATTGAATAAAACATAGGAAAGGAATTCAAACAAAATTGAAGAACCGAATCTCTTCCGTTCTCTGGCCTTTGCTTTTTGCTGCTAGGTAATTTTTTCCTCTTCTTCGATGCCTTCTTTTCTGACCTTCACCGTCTTTTTATAACCTTCTTTCCGCCTCCAAAAATGCGTCCAAGGATTAGGTTAAAAACAGCTTCCAAAATATCAGCGCAGTGACATCGTAAATCCAGCGCGGCCGCAACTGCTTAAGTGTGCGGCCCTTGCAGGCCGCCTTTGCCGAACTGGGCAAATTTTCCTTACGGGCCGCGGCTCAGAATGAGCATGCCGCGGCCCCCGGTACAGTTTGTACCGGTTACTTCTGGGTGTGCCTGTGCCGCGGCTCTGCCTTGACCAAAAAAATGTCGTTTTGGCCCGTTTTCCTTCATTTAAGCTTCCGGACTCTAATTTCCTTCAAAACATATAAACATAATGCATTAAGAGATCATTTATGCATATTTAAACCAAAAATGGAGATAAAGTAATGATAATCAAGCGCACAAAAATACATGTAACAAATACCCCCAAACTTAAGTCTTTGCTTGTCCTCAAGCAAAAATCAATTTCAAATAAGACGACAAGCATCATGGGCAATCGTGCAAATCCATAGTGCTCAACTAATTAATATTACCCTGAAAATTGCAAAGAATAATACGAGTATCATACTAGTGAGTCACATTACGGATAATGATTCCACAAGGTAACCATTTTTAGTGCTAATCAATAGTTCATGAAGAAAATCAAGGCTCAAAGATTAACAAACATGAATTGAGCCGTCCGCCAATATGAATGTTGAAAGTATAACAAGCCAACTCGCCCAGTCCCACAGTCTCGTGGCAAAAACACAAGAATCTCATAATATTCCTCGGACAACACTCCCTTATATTTAATAATTATAGTGATTTGAGTTAACCACTAGGTTTCGACTCCCGGGATATTTTATTAGAAGAACCCTAGGGTGGATTTCCATTCTCATGTATTGGGGAACCATTTGACGTAAAAGACACTCATGGGGATCATGAATGCTTCTAGTTACTAAGTCTCCCTCTACAGCGGAGAAAAAACTCGAATAGGTACTCCCGCACGTCTGATTCAAGGTTGCTGTTTTACGCGAGAGTAAACAACGGGTCACGCGAATACCCCCGGTTACTTGGCTTCCTATATTGGAGATGCGATTTTTCTGAACCATTAGTCTATTCAGGGTTGTCTTTTTACGCGAGAGTAAACAACGGGTCACATGAATACCCCCGGTTACTATACTTCCCATCATAGAACATGCAAAATTTCTCAAATTTTTTTGGGAATTACAACTGTCCGACTCAATGCCTAACCTTAGGTACTTAAATTAAATGCCAACAAGACTAATGTTACTGGACGACTAGCTAAGTGAATAGCGCCACCAAACATATAGACAACGGCTCGTGTAATGCGGACACTACAAACACGTATGTCTCATTTCTTATATGCCAGGATTACCACAATGACGCAACAAAAAATCAGACCGAAATGAATACTCAAGGGAAACAAATATCGCATAATGCAAACTCGACCAATACTCATCCGTTTCTTCAAAAAGAAATCAGTATCATATAATCGGTGTTACATAAGGCTGCACGAAATGCTCACGAATGCAAACAATGTCCAAAATATCATAGAAGACAAGCAAGGCTAAAATTTATAACAACTAAAGAGTAACCCCCCCCCCCCCAAACTTAAGAAGTACAGTGACCTCAATGGACAACAAATAATAATACACCAATCACAACTTATAACGTGCGGGAAACGAATGCAGCATCTAAGACTCGCACTTCCGTATGAGGGATATGATGCGAAAATTTTAACTCAAACTAAGCATTAAGGTAGGGGCATATTATTCAGATAATCGTACTGTTGCAAACAAATTGGAGATGTTTCGATTAAAAACGTTTCATTGGGGTATTTCATCAAACACTTTGTGTGCGTCAACTTAAATGAAGAACAAGAATAATCATTGGTGAACTCAATCCCCAACAATAAACAAAATCGCAGGAATTCATGATAAATCAACGAAACACAATCAATTAATCGATAATCTCAACATATTCCGATAAAAATCTTGATCGAACTTTAGGAAATAAAAATAAATTCATCAATGAATGAAGAACATTACCCCACTTCTCAATCCATGTTGCAATTAAGCTTAAGGAATAAGAATTACCTTGTGTTGGATTGAAGAAGATGAGAAGAAGAAGAAATCGGAGATGGTGACCTTGCGCCGCGCGGAAGAGGAAGGGATTTGTGAAGTGTATCTTTTGTTTCGGCCGATTGACTTCTAAGCAGCCCTGCCCCTTTTAAAATATCGGCAAGGGTCGCGGCACGTAGCAAGTGAGCCGCGGCCCACAGTACAACAGGTTTTTATTGTTTTGGTGGATCGCAGCGTGCCGCAACTCGTTGTACGGGTGCCGCGGCTCTTGGGGCGAGTGTGCCGTGGCTCAGCGATCTCGTGCCGCGGCACGGAGTACAGGTTGCTGGGCGCATTTTCTGGGCTTCGGTGTGCCGCGGCCTATCTTCAGCGTGCCGCGGCTCTGGGGCGAGTGTGCCGCGGCTCAGCACTATCGTGCCGCGGCACAGAGTACAACAAACGACACTAATGAAAAATATACTATACTAGTAAAGTAAATTACAAGAGGGCAAACGACACAAAGGCCGTAAATATAATAAATTAAAAGATGACTCACAGGCCGTAAGTACTAATTATAATTAAATGACACGCAGGCCTTTAAAACCAACCCAAAATTTAAATTGAAACATCCAATCACATTAGTGAATTTATGGTCATGCCATACACCAAACATATACTAAAATTGATCATCACAAAATAAATTTAAAAAGACAGATAACATATTAATAATAATTTGAGTCCAAATTAAACAAGAAAAATACACAAAGAAATGGCCGGAGGGATGAACAATACCCTCGTCTACCTGTGTTCTAACTTGGGATGAGCAACTTTTGCGCATTTTCTGCCCTATTTTTCGTGCAGGTCGCGGGTGCGGGTCGATCCAGTCCGAGGCATCAAACCCTAGCCCATATGCCCCACGGGTCGGCCCGATTCGTGACCCGTTTCCGGATAGTTTTCCCCAGAATAGTTTCTGGGTATTAAAAGTGCAGAAAAAGCAAAAACAGTACAATAAATTAACTTGAAACGATCCGATTTAATCAAATTAAATTAGAAAAATATTTATAAATATCTATTTCATAAATGTGATTAATAACTTTGTTTTATATTTTCAAAGCATATAAAACACGTTCTACATAAACAACTAAATTACTTGCAAGTTTGCTCCAATACCACTGTTGGGTTTTACGTGTATCTAATACAATAAATTTGAGCAGAAGCGCATCAGAATAATTAATGAAAAACCCAGATGAGGAGCTTCATGCAGTAACTTAATTTATTTATAAAGAGTTCGTCGAATTACCTTGATCCAAAGTACGATCTGAACCCATACCGAAGTTGATACAAATCGTCTTCCATTTTCGGTGATCCACACACGAACAATTGGTACAAGACGGATTGCTAGATACTTATTTTTAATTGTTGTTGAACAAGATAATAAATAATTCCTTGCTAGATGGTTTTGTACCGTTGAACAAAATCAACTAAGAGAAGCAGACGGGATGGCCGAACGAAGATTTCTTGGACAGAAAAAGGGGGCGGCCAAGAGAGGGGATTAAGGCTAATTTTCTTCACTTAATTCTCATGCAACTCCTTGTCTAATACCCTTTATTTATACTATGTACACCATAGAGTTAAAACTCTAGTATTTGCTTAGTTACCACTCGATTTATTAAATAATACAATACATATAATATCTTATGTTATATATTACTCATTATTTAATTTCTTTAATAAATATAATATCCAATATTATATCTACTAGTTATTCTGGCTTGTCTGTAATTACCGTATGTGTGACCCAAAAGGCTTATATTATGTTGACAATCATTTAATACCTCATTAAATGATAAATCATATGTAACACCCCCAAGAAATCCCGAGAATGTAACAGTGTCGTGGACCCCTACATGGGACCCACCAGGCTAGGTGACTAACTACACTCATCGACTTGTGGATTCAACGCAATAACAACGCATCATAAAGACGCAAAACAATAATAATCCACCCAATTCTACTGGTCATTCAACATCACAACAACTCAACGAAAATATAATGGACGAAGCAATTTACTTCGCAAAATCAAAAGCTCCTAAGTACTCGAGTACTTCTATTAGTTTACAAGTTTTCAAAACAATTTAAAGACAGAAAACAGATAAAACACTTCTTTTGCACAATCATCACGCACGACCGTTATCCTCGTACCGATCCAGTGCCCGCTCGTTCCGCTGATCCTGACCTGAAATTCATAAAATAAATTTCCCCAAAAAAGGTCCCCCAAAGGGGTTATCACTTACACCTTATACATATAGTCAAAGCTTGCAAATGAGAAAACATCAGTTTGCAACACACATTTCCGGAAACGCCATAACCCAAAACACATTTAATAAAATGCACCACAATTAACCGTTGATCCACGCCTCTGTGGACCCCTACCAAGACCCCGTCGGATCTAACCCGTAGTGGTTAAAAGCCAAGCTCATCGATCCATGCCTCTGTGGACCCCTACCGAGATCCCGTGGGATCTAACCCATAGTGAGCATACACACACGTTACTCGTGCAATACTACTATGTCAAGCATGTAAGTTCATTAGGGGTACTTGCATTGATTATCACGACTAGAATACGAAATGAAACAATCGCGGTTGCGAGAAACAGGACACACCGAACCTAGACGATTCGTCAAACACTATTACAACCAATTCGATAAGGATAACAATAACGGAAAACACCCGAAACCCCTCCTACGATTCATGTAAACTCGTACAGAAACAACAACCAGGGCGATTCACAACCCAAACCTCTCGATTATTTAGTAAACTCGGAATTCACCATAAATTCGTAGGAAAAATATGGATCCATTGAAGATTAGTCATATATGTTGATACGGAGCTACAAGGACAAAACATCAAAAACCCCCAAAATTCCCAAACTTAGGGTTCTAGAGTAATACCTCGGATCAATGACGAAGAACACAACTGGTGTTGTTAATCTACACCAAGAACTCGAGGAAGATGATATCTCTAAGATTGAAGATGTCCAAATCGCCCAAAAATCGCACTAAAATCGCCCGAACAATCGCCCATGGAGAGAAATAAGAAGAAAGGAGAGGAAATTAAATCCTCTCCAAATCCCGCTGATAAAAAGGCCTGCTGACTCACGTGCCGCGGCACAGACTGAGTGTGTCGCAGCCCATGGATAAAATTCACGATCCAGTACGGATCATCACGCATGACTGTCATCCTCGTACCGATCCAGTGCCCGCTCGTTCCGCTGAACCTGACCTAAAATTCATAAAACAAATTTCCCCAAAAAAGGTCCCCCAAAGGGGTTAGCACTTACACCTTATACATATAGTCAAATAACGTAGTGTGCCGCGGCACACGGTATAGCTGCCCCCAGCTTGAATCTTGAAAGGGGTGTGCCGCATCACACACCGTTTGAGCCAAAAAAGTGTCGAAAAACAACCCACGAACATGATACACTAGAACGACGTATAGTCCCGACCATTCAAAGGCTTAGATGAACGACCACGAATCCTCGTTTAGTGACTTCACATCAAAACAGTCGGTCCTAACACGACGGTAACATCAAACGACTGGGAAAGAGAATAAACGTAATAGAACCCAAAACTTTGGAATATTACGGAATGACCCAACACGATACTCGATCGAAACACCAATAAAAGTTCACAACCTCCATAATAACATGAAATGGATTTGCGGGAACCCTAAAACGGCGGTTCCAAGCAATGATTACTAGAATTGAACCCAAAAGTGACAAAAATGACATCAAACGTGGAATTGAGTAAAACAAGTCTGAAACAAGCTCGAATGATAAAAAGTCTAGTAATAAATATTCCCGAAATATTAATACGGTTAAAAGCGAGTCACTAAAAATGAGAAATACACCAACTGAAAAAAATACGAATAAAAATGCGGATATTACATTCGCCCCCTCTAAAAACAAGTTTCGTCCTGAAACTTAAGAAACAACAACTCGGGGTAACGAGCACGCATGCTATCCTCGGTTTCCCAAGTAGCCTCCTAGACACCATGCTTCGACCACTGCACTTTGACCAACGAAATGGTCTTATGCCTCAATCGCTTCTCACGGTGCTCTAAAATTTTCAAGGGACGCTCCTCGAAAGTAACGTCCTCCGCGACATCGATCTCACCGTAGTTGATAACATGACTAGTATCCGGGACATATTTCCTCAGCTGGGAAACATGGAAAACACTATGAACGTGGCTCAACGCAGGAGGCAATGTCAAGCGATACGCCAATTCACCGACCCTCTCGAGGATCTCAAATGGTCCAATAAACCTCGGACTCAGCTTTCCCTTCTTCCCGAAGCGGAAAACTCCTATCATCGGGGACACCTTTAGCAAAACGTGGTCTCCTACCTCGAACTCCAAAGTCGACGGCGAACGTCAGCATAAGATTTCCGTCGACTCTGAGCAGTCAACATCCTCTCCCGAATCAAATCCACCTTCCTCCTCGTCTCCATGGCGATATCCGGTTCGGTCCCGACCAAATCGGATGCCTCATTCCCAAAAATCGGCGACCGACATCGCTGCCTATAAAATGCCTCATATGGTGCCATCCAGATCGACGCGTGTCAACTATTGTTGTACGTGAACTCGATCAACGACAAATGCTCCTACCAATAATTGCTCAAATCGAGAGCACAAGCACGCAACGTATCCTCAAATGTCTGTATGGTGCGCTCCGACTTCCCATCTGTCTAAGGATGAAAAGAAGTACTCAGACGCAACCGAGTACCCAACGCTTTATGTACCGCCTGCCAAAAATGTGATACAAAACGGCTATCCCGATCAGAAACAATAGACTTGAGAGTGCCGTGAAGCCTCACAATCTACGCAATGAAAACATGAGCCAACTCTTCTGGACCCCAAGTATCCTTGATGCCCAGAAAGTGTGCTAACTTGGTCAGACGATCCACAATCACCAAAACCATATTCATACCAGACCTCGACCTCGGAAAATTCGTGATAAAGACCATCGAAATATCTTCCCATTTCTATTCCGGGATGGGAAGTGACTGCAACAATTCGGCTGGTGATGCTCGATTTTGACCTACTACCAAGTCAAACATCTTGCTACAAATTGTGTGACCTACCCCTTCATATCGCTCCACCAAAAAATCCTCTTTAGGTCCTTGTACATCTTACTTGAACCAGGATGAACTGAGTAAGGCGTAGCATGGGCCTCACGCAAAATCACGTTGTAGCTCCTCACAACAAAATCTCAACACCCAACTCGATCAAATCACGTTGTAGCCCAGATTGAGATGTAAGTATCTCAAGTGTCCGCAACGTATCTGGTTTCCGGCTCAAGGCGTCTGCCACGACGTTCGCCTTGCCCGGATGATAAAGGATCTCAAAGTTATAATCCTTAATCAACTCTAACCACCCCTCTGCCTCATATTCAACTCCCGCTGAGTAAATATATATTCAAACTTTTATGATCGGTAAGAATCTGAAAAGTAGAGCCAAAAAGATAATGACGCCAAATCTTGAGCACAAAGACAGCTGCCGCTAAATCCAAATCGTGAGTAGAGTAGTTGAGCTCGTACGGACTCAACTGTCTCGATGCATACGCAATAGTCTTGCCATGCTGCATCAATACGCACCCAAGACCCTGACCCAAAGCATAACTATAAACAGCAAAACCCTTGTTGCCATATGGCAACACTAGAATCGGGGCTGAAGTCAAACGTCTCTTCAGCTCCTCAAAACTAGACTGCCTTTAGCCATTCCAGACGAACTTCTCAGATTTATGAAGCAACTGTGTAAGTGGCCGAGCCAGTTTTGCAAACCCCTAGACGAACCTACGATAGTAGCCAGCCAAACTCAAGAAACTACGAACCTTCTTCATATTCTTAGCGGCGCCCAATCTTGCACTGCCTCAATCTTCTGTGGATCCACACGGACCCCTTCAACTGAAATAACATGACCCAGAAACATCATTTCCTTCAGCCAAAACTCACAGTTGTAGAACTTCACATAGAGTCGCTTGGTCCTCAAAATGTCTAACACCACACGCAGATGATGCGCATGCTCCTCCTCATTCTTCGAATAGATAAGGATATCATCAATTAAGATGACGAAACACTTATCCAAATACTCTATGAAAACTTTGTTCATCAACTGCATGAACACTATCAGCGCGTTGGTTAGCCCAAAGGGCATAACCACAAACTCATAATGTCCGTATCTCATCCGAAATGCTGTTTTCGAGACATCAGACTCCTTCACACGAAGCTGACAATACCCCGATCTGAAGTCGATTTTTGAGAATACCATAGCTCCCTGTAATTGATCAAACAAGTCATCAATCCTCGGCAAGGTATACTTGTTCTTGATGGTCACCTTGTTTAGCTCGTGGTAGTCGATACATAAACGCAATGAACCATCCTTCCTCCACACAAATAGAACTGGTGCACCCCAAGGTGAAGCGCTCGGTCGAATATACCTTGACTCAAGAATCTCACTCAACTTCTTCTTCAACTCAGCCATCTCTGAAGGTGCCATGCGATATGGCGCCTTCGAAATCGGAGCCACACCCAGCTCTAACTCGATAGCAAACTCAACCTCATGGTCTGGTGGCAACCCCGGTAACTCGTCAGGAAAGACATTAAGGAACTCACTGAGGACCGAAATCGATGAAAACTCGACCCTACCATTCTCCGCCTTCAAGGCGTAATAGCAATAACCAGTACACCCCTTCCGCAGGAGTCTCATCGCATTCAATGCATTAATCACGAACTTCTGGTTCCCCCTCTTTCGCCCTGTGAAAGAGTGCTCAGTGCCGTCCTCGGCAACATGGTGATGATTCTCGTGCGGTATTTCATGATCGCACCATGCCGCTCGAGCTAATTATCCTCAAGAATCAAATCCTCACCCTCAATACCCACAAGAATAAGATTAGAGAGCCAAGTCAACATAACAATCTCGGATCTCCCGATCACCAATGATCCTATCACCACTAGGAAGTTTAACGATGAAAGGCTCACAAGGCGACAAACAGTCAAGACCCAAACGGCGCACACATTCCAGAGAGATGAACGAATGCGTAGCACCAGAATCCAAAAGCACACTGACAGGATGAGAATGGATGTGAACGGTACTTGTCGCCACTGTAGCCGCTGGATCATCGGCCCTCCTCATCTCATAGACACGCGGGTGAGCGGTTCCGACACCGGAAGCTCCCCCTCTAGTGGGATGGCCCCAACACCTCCCTCGATCAGTACTCTGCGGGGGATGTGGATTAGATGACCCTTGGTTCACAATTGGCTCCCTAGGCACTGGGAAGGAAGCCTGGGCACCAAGAGTCCTCTCCCTCTCTGCACAGAAAGAAGCCTTGTGGCCCGGCTGGCCACACCGATTACACGTCAGCGAAGGACTCCGACAAGTTCGACTGATGTGGCCCGATCGGCCACAGTTAAAACACTTCACATCACGGGAAGAAGTACTGGAAGCCCCATGGAAACCCCCAACAGAACGAGCTGGACCACCACCAGCGGGAAAATTAGCAGACTGAGATTTCTGCTGACCTCCACCCTTGTGGTCCGAAAAATTTCCGACGGACTTCTGTTTCTTACTCTCACGAGCCGCCTCACTGGCCGTCAAGGACATATCATATGAGGTGGTGCAGGTGAGCCCAGACATGTAGTCACGAATCTTCAGTTTCATCCGTCTGGAAAAGTGGAAAATTTTGTCGCTCTCTTCTCTAACTTGGGCCTTCACGAAGCCTAAATACCGGTTGTAATCAGAAATAGCCTGAGAAACAAGAATATCCCGAGGCTGAGCATCATAAAAAGCATGGACCCGAGCCTGTTTAACTGGCCACAGGAAATACTCGGTCTCCATTAGGTCTTTGAACTCGACCCATGAAACAACATGGTCCTTAGGCTCAACAGCCTCCCACCAGTCAGTAGCGTCCCCAGTGAGAAAATACTAAGCAATAGAGACCTTGCGGTCCTCGGGACAGTTGGTGGTAACAAAGACCTTGGATATATCTTTGATCCACCCCTCCCAACCAACCGGGTCTGAAGTCCCTGAAAACTGAGGAGGATGCATCTTGATGACATCCTGAAGCCAGCGATCTGCTCCGCCCCGAGTAGCATGGGCTGGGGTCGGATTCCGAAATGCCTGAGCTATCGCAGCCATTTGGTTCACCATTTGTTGCATCACAGCTGCAACAAGAAGATCGGCGTCACCACCGGTTGCGCCCTCTTGAGTAGCACTATGGATCTGATGACCATCAGTACTACCGGCCCCAGAATTATGTGACGTGGCCGCCTCACTGGCTGCCCCATGTCCCCGACCGCGTCCACGACCACGGCCGCGACCTCTACCTCGGCCTCTACCAGCATCCATACTGAAGATAAGAGGTAACAAAAATATCCCAATAATGAGTACAAGTGAGAAACAAACACAGTTCAAGAAACGGGAGCACGATATGATGAAGTATAAGAACCGAGTAAGGAAAACTTACAAACACTGGAAGTACCGAGATGATGGCTGCGGGGTGACGATGTGCAAAACAAAACACAAATAGACTTAATTAACAGACAAGCCTAGGTATCCATAAACCTAGGGCTCCGATACCATCTTCTGTAACACCTCCAAGAAATCCCGGGAATGTAACAGTGCCGTAGACCCCTACATGGGACCCACCAGGCTAGGTGACCAACTACACTCATCGACTCATGGATTCAATGCAATAACAACAAATCATAAAGACGCAAAACAATAATAATCAACCCGATTCAACCGTTTAATCAACATCACAACAACCCAACGAAAATATAATGGACGAAGCAATTCACTTCGCAAAATAAAAAGCTCGTAAGTACTCGAGTACTTCTATTTGTTTACAAGTTTTCAAAATGATTTAAAGATAAAAAACAGATAAAACACTTCTTTTGCACAATCATCACGCATGACCGTCATCCTCGTACCGATCCATGGCCCGCTCGTTCCGCTGATCCTGACCTGGAATTCAAAAAACGAATTTCCCCAAAAAGGATCCCCCAAAGGGGTTAGCAATTACGCTAGTACAAGTAACCAAATGAACAACTTACACCTTACACATATAGTCAAAACATGCAAATGAGAAAACATCAGTTTGCAACTTACATTTCCGGAAACGCCATAACCCAAAACACATTTATAAAAATCCACCACAATTAACCATTGATCCATGCCTTTGTGGGCCCCTACCGAGACCCCGTCGGATCTAACCTATAGTGGTTAAAAGCCAAGCTCGACGATCCACGCCTCTGTGGACCCCTACCGAGACCCCGTCGGATGTAACCCGTAGTGAGCATACACACACACGTTACTCATGCAATACTACTATGTTAAGCATGTAAGTTCATTAGGGCCACTTGCCTTGATTATCACGACGAGAAGACGTAATGAAACAATCCCGGTTGTGAGAAACTGGACACACCGCACCTATACGATTCGTCAAACACTACGATTCATGTAAACTCGTACAAAAACAACAACAAGGGCGATTCACAACCGAACCCTTTCGATTATTTAGTCAACCTGAAATTCACCATAAATTCATAGGAAAAATATGGATCCGTTGAAGATTAGTCATCTCTAACAAGCATTAATCAACAATACGGAGCTAGAAGGACGAAACATCAAAAACCCCCAAAATTCCCAAACATAGTGTTCTAGAGTAATACCTCGGATCAGTGAGGATGAACATAACTGGTTTTGTTAATCTACACCAATAACTCGAGGAGGATGATATCTCTAAGATTGAAGATGTCCAAATCGCCCAAAAATTGCCCGAAAATTGCCCAAACAATCGCCCACGGAGAGAAAGAAGAAGAAAGGAGAGGAAATGAAATCCTCTCCAAATCCCGCTGATAAAAAGGCCTGCTGACTCGCGTGGCGCGGCGCAGACTGAGTGTGCCGCAGCCCACGGCTAAAATTCACCATCAGGCCTTCAGGCCGTTACGCGGCACAAAACATAGTGTGCCGCGGCGCACGGTACAGCCGCCCCCAGCTCGAATCTTGAAAGGGGTGTGCCGCGACGCACAATCCCTTGTGCCGCGGCACACACTGTTTGTGCTAAAAAAGTGTCGAAAAACAACACACAAACATGATACACTAGAACGACGTATAGTCCGGACCATTCAAAGGCCTGGATGAACGACCACGAATCTCGTTTAGTGACTTCACATCAAAATAGTTGGTCCTAACACGACGGTAACATCAAACAACCCAGAAAGAGAATAAACATAATAGAACCCAAAACTTTTGAATATTACGGAATGACCCAACACGATACTCGATCGAAACACCAATAAAAGTTCACAACCTCCATAATAACATGATATGGATTTGCGGTAACCCCAAAATGGCGGTTCCGAGCAACGATTACAAGAATTGAACCCAAAAGCAACAAAAATGACATCAAACGCGGAATTGAGCAAAATAAGTCTGAAACAAGCTCGAATGATAAAAAGTCTAGTATTAAATATTCCCAAAATATTAATACGCTTACAAGCGAGTCACTTAAAATGAGATATCGATGCCTTCTTTTCTGACCTTCACCGTCTTTTTATAACCTTCTTTCCGCCTCCAAAAATGCGTCTGAGGGTTAGGTCGAAAACGGCTTCCAAAACAGTCAAAATTGCAGGGTGACATCAAAAATCCCGCGCTGCGGGCCGCGGCCTAGCTTAAAAGTGCCGCGGCCCTTGCCCGTGTGCTGCCTAGGCCTAGGCAAATTTTGCTTACGGGTCGCGGCTCAGAATGAGCGTGCCGCGGCCCCCGGTATAGTTTGTACCGGTTATTTCTAGGTGTGCTTGTGCCGCGGCTCTGGCTCAATACGATGCGGCCTTGACCAAAAAATGTCGTTTTGGCCCGTTTTTCTTCGTTTGAGCTTCCAGACTCTAATTTCCTTCAAAATATATAAACATAATGCATTAAGAGCTCATTTATGGAGATTTAAACCAAAAATGGAGATAAAGTAATGATAATCAAGCGCACAAAAATACATGTAACAAAACTGTCAAAGAGTTTGGATTTATTCAAAATGAAGATGAAGCATGTGTGTACAAGAAGGTTAGTGGGAGCATAGTTATTTTCATAGTCTTATATGTAGATCATATATTACTCATTGGAAATGACGTACCCACCTGCAGACAGTCAAAACTTGGTTGGAAGTTGTTTCACCGTGAAAAACTTAGGAGAAGCTGCTTACGTTCTTTGGATAAAAATACATAGAGATAGATCAATGAGAATAATTGGTATAAGTCAGAGTACCTATGTTAACAAAATATTGAAGAGGTTTAATATGCAGGACTCCAAGAGAGACTCCTGCCAATGTCACATGGCATTCATCTTAGTACGAATCAGAGTCCTTCGACTCCTGATGAGCAAGCCCGCATGAGCACTTCCATATGCTTTGGCTAATGGATGATCATGTATGCCATGATTTGTACTCAACCAGATGTATCGTTTTCCCTTAGCATGACAAGTCTATACCAATCCAATATCGGTGAAAGTCACTGGACAACAGTGAAAACTATCCTAAAGTACTTAAGAAGAACTAAGGATATATTCCTAATTTATGGAGGTGTAGAAAACGAGCTGGCTGGAAATGGTTACACTGATGCAATTTTTGAAATTAATAGAGATGATTTCAAATAACAAACTGGTTTGTGTTTGTATTGAATAGAGGTGCTGTGAGTCGGAAGAGTTCCAAGCAAAGCACGGTTTCTGTAACAAAAGCTGAGTACCTGGCAGCACCGGATGTAGCTACGAAAGCCGTATGGATCAAGAAGTTCGTTACTGAACTAGGAGTGGTACCGACCATCCAGGGTCCCATAAGCCTTTATTGTGACACCATAGCCTTTATATGACCATCATGCTTCGCTTGAGAAAGTGGCTTAGTTAAAGGATCCGCTATGTTATTATCCATGTGAACTTTATCCTCACATCGCCACGAGTGACAATCTCTCGAATGGGGTGAAACTTTCTAAGTACGTGTTTGGATGCTTGTTGTGATCTTAGTTGTTTAGCTTGTGCAATAGCTCCATTGTTATCACAGTGCAAATTTACTGAATCAACAATGCTAGGAACCACATCCAGTTTACTAATGAACTTCCTCATCCAAATAGCTTAGCTGCTTTCGAAGCGGCTATGTACTCAGCTTCTATTATAGAATCAGTTATGGTTGGTTGTTTGGAACTCTTCCAGCTAACAGCACCACCATTCAAACAAAATATATATCCAGAACTGCGATTTTGAATCATCTTTGGTCTATCTCAAAATTGGCATCGACATAGCCATTAAGGACAAAATCATTATCTTGACCACCATATATCAAGAACATATCTTTAGTCAGTTAAGTATGCTTTTGACTATGGTCCAGTGAGCCTCACCAAGGGTAGATTAGTATCTGCTGGTTTCACTTAATGCAAAAGATACATCCGGTCTAGTACATATCATGGCATACATGATAGATCTTATAGCTGAAGCATAAGGTATCAAGCTCATTCTATCTCTCCCTTCCTTCGAATAAGGACTTTGAGTTTTACTGAGTTTTATGCCATATGACATAGGTAAGAACCCCTTCTTACTATTAAGCATATTGAACCGTTTCAGTACCTTGTTAACATATGTACTTTGACTTAGGGCAAGAAGCCTTTTAGATCTATCTCTATAAATCCTTATACCCAGTATATAGGTAGCTTCCCCTAAGTCCATTGTACAATATTTACTTAGCCAAAGCTTAACACTTTTCAAAGTAGGAATGTCATTTCCAATGAGTAGGATATCATCCACATAGAGTACTAGAAAAAGAATTGCGCTCCCACTAATCTTCTTGTATACACAAGATTCGTCTTGATTTCTAATGAAACCAAACTCTTTGATTTTTTCATCAAAATGAAGATTCCAACTCCGGGATGCCTGCTTCAAACCATAAATGGCTTTTAGAAGCTTACATAGTTTATTAGGATTATTAGGATCGACAAAACCTCCGGGCTGTATCATATACACATCCTCATCTAACTTCCCATTAAGAAAAGCGGTTTTGACATACATTTGCTATATATCATAGTCATAATATGCTGCTATGGCAAGTATAATTCTAACTGATTTAATCATTACGGTTGGTGAAAAGGTTTCATCATAGTCAATACCATGAGTCAGTTTGTATCCTTTCGCCACGAGTCGTGATTTGTATGTTTGTACAATTTTATCCATGTCCTTTTTCTTTGTAAAGATCCATTTGCAACCAATTGCTTTGGAACCTTCAGAAAGATCAATCAAAGTCCATACCTGATTATCATACATGGATTGCATTTCGAATTTCATCCCTTCAAGCCAACTTTCACATTCAATGCTAGTAGTTGCTTCATTGTAAGTTGTGGGCTCATCTAGATCCATGAGTTCCACATTGTTGTCATCTGTGATGAGAAATCCATATCTCTCAGTTCACAATGATTATGTATAGACCTACACGGAGCTGGTATAGAAGAAGTGGTCTCAACATCTCTATGTGAGTTTAAATAAGTTTTATCTAAATGTTCAGTATCTATTTGTGGCTCTCTCATCTCATGAAGAGTTATTTTACTCCCACTATTTTTCTTTGAAATAAATTCATTCTCAAGGAATACTCCAGATCGAGCAACAAACACTTTGTTCTCTGATGGGATGTAAAATTAATGTCCTTTAGTTTCCTTAGGATATCCCACAAAAAGATATTTATTCGATTTGGGTGATAATTTATCAGTGATAAGCCGCTTCACATAAGCTTCACAACCCCAAATCTTCAGAAAAGACAAAACAGGTTGTTTCCTTGTCCATATTTCATATGGTGTGCTTTGAACTGATTTAGATGGTACTCGATTTAAAATGAATGCATCAGTCTCTAGGGCGTAACCCCAAAAAAAATTGGAAGATCAGCTTGACCCATCATCGATCTAACCATATCTAACAAGGTTCGATTTCTATTTGACACACCATTCCATTGAGGTGTTCCAAGTGGAGTTAGTTGTGAAAAAATTCCATAATTTTTTAGAGGATTGTCAAATTCATAACTGAAATATTCACCACCACGATCTGATCATAGTGCTATAATAGTTTTGCCTTAAGTGATTTTGTACTTCATTTTGAAATTGCTCGAATTTCGTAAACGACTCAGACTTATGACTCATTAAGTAGATATATCCAAATCTGCTTAAGTCATCCATGAACGTTATGAAGTATTGGAAACCTCCTACAGCATTTGTATTCATTGGTCCACATACATCAGTATGTATTAAGCCCATTAAATCTGCAGCTCTCTCGGTATAGACCGTGAAAGGAGCTTTGGTTATTTTGCCTAATAAGCAAGATTCGCACGTATCATATGATTCTAAATCAAATGTCTCCAAGATTCCACCTTTATGAAGTTTGGTTATATGTTTCTCATTTATATGGCCCAAACGACAATGCTAGAAATATGTTTGGTTTAAATCATTTGATTTAAGTCTTTTGACATTTACGTTACAGACAGGTTTGGAACTTTCAAGATTTATGGGATATAATCTTCCACTCATCAAGGCATCTCCATAAAAAGTACCTTTATTAAATATGAACATTACACTATTCTTAATAGTAAAGTCATAACCTTCCAAATGAAGGAAAGAAACTGATATAATGTTTCTACCCATAGCAGGAAAGCAATAACAATTATTAAGTTCCAATACAAGTCCACTTGGTAGCTTTATATCATAAGTCCCTACAGCAATAATAGCAATTCTTGCTTTATTTCCAACACGTAGGTCCATTTAACCTTTTGCCAGTTTACTCCTTTGCAGCCCTTGTGCATTCACACAAATGTTAGATTCACTACCGGTATCTAATATCCATGATGAAGAAGTAGATAAATTGACTTCTATAACAAGAATACCTGAAGTAGCAGTCTCACTGCTCTTCCGTTTCCTCATTTCTTCCAGGTAGACATTGCAATTCCTTTTCCAATGACCAGTTTCAGTGCAGTGGTAGCAAGTCCTTTCTTTGGGTTGTTTCGAAGACTTCTTGAAAGGTTTAGGTTTGGGTTTAGGCAGCATTTGCTTTTTACCCTTACCTTTATCTTTCAGGGCCATCTTATTCCCTTTCCTTTTATTCTATTTCTTCTAAACCATTAAAATATTATGAACAACTTTCTTAATGTTTGTCTCAGTTTGTTTTTGAATCACATGCAACTCAGTAATAGTTTTCTCCATGTTGTGAATGTTGTAGTTTACTACAAATTGATCGTACTCTGAAGGCAGTGATGCTAAAATCATATTTGTAGCGAGTTCGTGACTGATGTGAGCTCCTAGCATTTCAAGATGCTCAATGTAGACCTTCATCTTAAGTACATGAGCACTCACAGAAGTACCTGAAGACATTTTACAACCATTCAATGCCTTTCTAGTGGCAAACCTCTCCTGACGGGTTGCTCTTGGAACATTTCCTTAAGCTGACCCATCATTTCATAAGCTTCCATATCCTCGAACTGTATCTGCAGCCCCGAGTTTATGGTTGCTAGCATAAGGCATGTCACATCCAAAGAATCATTCATATGCTTACTATAAGCATCTTTTTGAGCTTTCGTGGCGGTTGATTCCGGTTCATCAGGTATTTGGTTTTCCAGAATGTACTGCTTCTTTTCGCCTTTGAGAATAATTCTCAAGCTCCTTGACCAATCAAGGTAATTACAGCTAGAATATTTTTCTTTGTCAAGAATGATCGCAATGAGTTTGTATTGATTGACGCCATTGATTCTAAAATATAAATATGCAAAGTTATTCGTGATATATATATTAATTTTAAAATCTAACGATCAAGTAAATGCAAACACAGCTATGGCATGTCCCTCGCAAATAAAAGAAGTTTAGTTTTTATCAATAGAGATGACATCTTATGTCAACATGTTAGTATCAAATATCATGTATCAGATACACATATATGAATTATAATCTAACAATCAAATATCCACAGACAGCTTTGGCATGTCACATGTAATTAAAAAATGCTTTAGATTATCATTTGGGATGACATCTTATGTTGTTTTAATCATATTAATCCTAAATAATCCATAGGTTCAAAATTATTTTGTATAACCTATATAAGTCTTACCATTTAAAATATATGTATAAGCTTGTTTATTCATCTCGCCTCCTTAAGATAAAATCCTTGCACCCTCCTTTGGCAGACCCATATTAGAAATGATCGAAAGTTTGACGAGTGTTTTGAAATGGTTAGCTCTTGAGACTTATGTTACATATCAATTGATTTAAACAAAAATATTTTATAAAAATTGATTATCTCAAAATTATTACCATGTATCTCATACATGTAAAAGTTTTATTGAGTTGGATTTATTTGGAAATAACAATTATTAAGCAAATAAAAAAATATGATGCATCTCATACAATCATATGCTAAAATATGATGCATCTATGATGCATCTCATACATTCACATGAACAATTTGGTGTGGTGTGGTATAGCCATAGATCCTATTATGGTATTTGTTAATATCAATAGGTCGATCGGTAATCTTCGATAACGCGTTTCTTATTGAATTCCTTGTAAGTTGCTCGTCTCCTTCATCTTCCTTTTATATCTAGAACTATTCTAAATTATAACTTTACATTTAGTAATAGAAACCTCGAGTTACAATCGAGGGAAGTTACAATGGAGGTCCATATACCTCAACCCCCATATCAATGGATTGTGGAACCTTCTAGGCCACTTGGAAAATCCAGGAGATCCAAGGCGATATCGTTGACTGTGGGTAACTTGCCTAGATGCTTCAACTATAATGTTCTGGGTCATGAACGCGCGAATTGTAAGAAGCCGCCGGTAGCTTGCTATAGTTGTGGACACGAGGGGCATCGAGTGCAGTACTGTGATGAAATGTCTAGATCAAACATGACCATTGAGATAGTCATTCCTATGATGGAGGCGGGTCCAGAAAGTAAGAGGCAGAAGACCTCGGGTAACTTTTACAAAGGTACGAGAAGTGATTTTCGTGAGCCTGCTGCTTTGCATTGTCCTTCTAGGCGCACCCTTCATTCGTTTGGTAAGTCCATGAATCTTACCCCATAGGTGAGTAAGGTGAGCGGTGTGAAGATGTGCTTCAACTGTAGTCGTGTGGGCCATGCTCAGAAGAATCATCGCTCACTGCAGGTTAACTGTTTCAATGTGGACATTTGGGACACCAAGCGGTGCATTGCGAGATCGTTGTTGAGATGTTCGGGAATCGGAGACCCGCTTCTGCCCGTGGAGGGACCAGTGGGGCCCAGTGATGTTATTGCGTGTTGTATTGTAGGTTTTGTCTTGTGTGAGGATTGATATTTGTTGTGCGAACCTTTTTACTTCGTTTGTGTTCTACCTTGTTATTTTATTTAAGTTTCGGGACGAAACTTATTTTTAGTGGGGTAGAATGTAATACACGTATTTTTTGTCCCTGTATTTTTATATTCTAGCAACTCGCTTGTGTTCATTGACACATTTTAGACATGTTTTGTTCTGCACTTATTGTCATTAGAGCGATTTTTGATATTGTTTCGGGTTAATAGGAATATCATTGCGACTTTTCTGCATTTGGGTCCAATCCTTCTGAATCTTGCTCGGAATTGTCATTTTGTTGTTCCTAAAAGTTCGTTTAACATTTGTGGTCATGTTGTGAACTTCAGAATTGTTATTCGATCCGGTATCGTGATTTCCGGACTGTTGGGCTATTTCGTAATTTCCTAAAGTTTTGGGTACTCGTTTTCGTACCTGTTTTACTTACCTTCTATCGTTAGAATTTCATGTTCGATTAATGCTTATGTTTGTTGTTGAGAATCCTTTGTGAGCATTTCGTTAAATTTTCGGAATCATCACATTTCGGGGTCGTTCGGGGCTGGTCGGGCAGCAGAATTGAATCTGCTGCCGGAATGCAGGTTACGGCCGTAACCTGCAATATGTTACATCCATAAGGTTGTGGGTGTTACGGCCGTAATGGATTATTGGTAACGGCCGTAACACACCCTCACATTTTGGGCAGCCCGTGGGTTATGGCCGTAATATCCTATGTGTTACGGCCGTAACACGGCCAGCTATTTAATAGCTGGGTGATGGGTTTCACTTCATTTCTCCCTTTCTCCTTCTCTTCTCGTGGTCGGCGGACATGAGAAGCTAGGGTTTAGATTCTTGGTCGATTCTACTCAATTCTAACGTGTCTTCGAGGGTATTAGGTGATTGTAACATCATCTAATCAGTTGTTCTTCGCCGGATCGAGGTATTTTCTTGTTTTCCCTAGAGTTGACCTTTTTAAGGATATTGTTCTTGATCTTGTTTCTAATCCGGTTTTTATGAATTGATCGTTGTTAAACATTGTTATTGATCACGTTCTATGGATTGTATATCCATATTCCGGTTTCGTATAATTCGAATCGTGATTCATTGACCTATTGAAGTCTTGAGCATTTAATGCTCATTAAATGTCTCAATGAGTTTTTCTTCGATTCTTAGATGCGTTTTCCCTTTTCAGTTGTTATGCTCGTAGTGATAACATTGCTATTGTGTCTCTCGTGGAGGATATAAGTTTGGGGACTTTCGGTCGACCTACATTCTTCGGAGTAGATAGGTGTCCGAAACTTTTGGTGGAGCCGTGTTCGTCGGAATTCCGCTATCGATCGTTGAGGCAAATGTTCTTGTCTATATGATTTATATTGTGTGAATTGTAGTTATTAAATGAATATTTGATGGTAGTTCATTTTGTCAATTGTGCGTTATATGAATCGTTGTAGGTGTTATGTTATTAAGTTAAGTTAGTGTCAATTGTTGCTTGGCGTAGAAGTATGTTATTAGAGGCGATATGTTGGTTACATAGTACACTTAGGTGGGTGTTTAAATGTCTAGAGGATCATTGTGTCATGTGGATTAAATCGTGTAAACTCATCGGTCATATTTAGGTGGTGATAGTTCGTAATCGTGAAAAGGAATTTAGTCGGTAATAATGATTTGATTTAGATGATTGTACTTATCAATGTGTAGTGAAGCGTCGAGGACTGTTAGGATGTTGTGAAGTCATGTCGGTTGTGTCGTAGGTGCTGTTTGTGGTGATTGTTGTGTGTTGACGTATACTAGGGATAGTTGTTGTGTCAAATCATTGGTCGTAGTTACATGTCGGTAAGTGGTCATTCTAGCAGGTGCCATAACTATGTATATAGCGTTTAAATTTGTGAAAGTTGTGAACGCTAGTGTGTGTGAGTTGTTCTTCCACCTTGGGAGGGTCCGACGGGGCCTCTGGGGGTCGATGCTAAGGGGCGCAGCCAGGAAGTGGTTTCCCACCAGGGGAGGGTTCGATGGGGCCTTTGGGGGCTATGCTAAGGGGCATAGTCAGGGTTACCAGGTGTGTTGTGTTGGTGATTTTTTTTTTTGCGATATTTGTGATATGTCCGGAATGTCACAATGTTTATCCTCGATGTTGAATTGCATTATATAAAGAGTTTTGGTACTTGGCTAGAATGGCACAAGAATATGTGTCTTATGTATTTAGTTCTTTGGTTGTGAGGGTTTGGCGTTGGAAAAAGGACCTTGATATTGTTTCTATTGGAGCACTATTGGTCAGTATCGCCGTTTGGAGATAGAGTTATAAAACTTTTTAGCATCGCGGAAGCGATTTAATTAAGAGTGCAGAAAATAAATCGACACAGGATTTATAGAGGTTCAACCAAACGTGCCTACGTCCTCTATCGGTATCTTTTTCTATAGGCTAAAGATAAACCTCTGCACCTCTCTTCTATCGATCGAGGGATAACCGTTACAAAGCTCGCCTTCTATCGGTCTGTGTAAACCGTTCAATCACTTATCTTTATGTCGGTCCAAGTTAAACTGTTTTCCTTTTCTATTAGAAAAGGAATTAACCAATCTATATTTCTATGGGTACTAGATGAACCTCACTTAGATATCGATTGGGATTCTAGCAATACCGGATCCTTTATCCTAATAACACCGAATCCAATCGTATATTTTCTTTTTCCTCTCTTGTATGATTTCATGTATAACAATCAATCACTAAACAATATAAGCTCAAATACAACAACTAGAATGATTACAATGATATCTAAAGTATGAATGATTTTCTCAAGGTTGTTGTGTGGTTTGATACCAATTGGTTTGGTATTTATATCCATTTCTATCCAACTAGCCGTTAGCTCCTTTTGACTTGCTAGTGTGCGCTAGCCTTTCTTCATAGCGTGCATTAAGCTCGTTACGTACATTATGGCTGTGTTGTAGCGTACGTTATCGACTTCCAGTTTTAGTCGAGTGGCTTTCGTTTCAACTGTTATGTATGTTGTCACTGCATGCTTACGTACGTTATATTGTCTCATTTGCGTACGTTAATCCTTCGACGTAATGTGCGTTAATCATATATCCATTGTATGATTTTGTCTAACTGGCCGTTTGATTCTCTGACTTTGACCCTGACTTTTCCCAATGTTCATCTGATTTGAATTTACATTACGTACGTTAATCTCTCCACGTTGCATACGTTAAGTGGCTTCTTTAGCATACGTTATTGACTTCAGCTGTAGCGTGCGCTATCCTCATCAGATAACTTTGTCTTCAGGTTCCTTTGAACTCGTCTGATCTGCAGGTAACTTCCTTTTTACATACATTAGACATTGTATATTACGTACGTTAAGATCCTTCAATTGCGTGTGCTATTCCTGGCAGATAGCATGCGTTAATCTTGATAATTCCAGCTTTTTGCGTCTTCGACATCTTTGTTGTTTTGTTTCGCTTCTTCGTTTTTTTACTTTGTTTAACAACTTAATCATCAAAACTCTATAATGAATATTTGGAATAAAATATTCCAACAACCTCCCCCTTTTTGATGATTACAAACAACATCTTGAATTGGATAAAACCTGCAAATAAAATATATATTTATTTGTACAGATCAAAGTTTTCGACTTTGTCCATTTCATTAGTTTCATCTCCCAACTTTTCTTTCTTTCCTTTTCGACTTCTTCATTTATTTTTTTCTCCCTCTTTTTGATTCGAACACGTATTTATTTTTCTCTCCACCTTTTTACTTTTTATTTTTCTGGTCAATCTTCCATGACGCATTTTATCCATTCAACTATTTTCTCCCCCTTTTTGTTATCAGCAAAAAGTTTAAATAAAAGGATACCAAATGATGATAAAATATGCTTATGATACAATATGCATAAAACGGGTAAAACTACCCCTAACAAAAATCTCCCCTTTAAAAATATAGACTCCCCTTGGGTAAAAAATTTATTGATAAAAATTAATTTTTATTTTTGGGGATCCAACCGATAGTTGGTTTTTCTTTCGAGACATAAATGATATTCGGAATAAAGGTTCCTTTTGGGATCCAAATATTTTTTTTTTATCGTCTGTCGTGGGCTTTTGCAACTCGTAAAGTGATGCCCAATATTTAAATATTTTTTACATCGGGGTACTTTGCGATTTAAGGATTCGTTTTTAGTATGCGGTTTGAATCCTAACCCCTGTTTATTCAAAGTATATTTTTGAACACAAAGCATTTGTTCAAATTTATCGTTTCCACACAAAAATTTCTTCGTTAAATTTTTAAGCTAGGTTTGAACTTTCAAAAGATCATCCTTTAAAATATTTTCATTTTCAACGCATTGAGAATGATCGGTTTCGACAAATTTCCCTTTTTCAAGAATTTTAAATTGCAATTTCCAATAATTTATTTTTAGCTTGGAGGGATTTGATTTCGGATAAAGCATTTTGAAAATCGGTATACAATAATGCTTCAAAAAGTTCATCGTGAGAAGATGTACTTATTTGACTTTCAACGTTGCTATCGTCGAATGAACTTCGTGCCATAAGAGCGAGGTTATTTTGATTGATGAAATCTTCGTCCTCATCTGTTAGGAGTATGCCCTCGAATGCCACTCAGAGGTTGTTGAGAGAGGGCATTGTACTTGTAATTATGTAAACCATTTGTATAAGGCAAATGAATGTTTTTTTATTTACTGGTAGTTACTGGCATTCCTAACTCGTAAATAAACATATAGAAACTAGTCCGTGTATTTGAGAGCAAAACGTTCCACTCCTTATTGGATAAGGGGTCGCACCGAAAGGTTATAGCTCAAATACTTAATCGTCGCAAGTCGATGAAACTTGGTAGGCGTTAAGTTTATGTGAAGACTTGTATGACGTGTTCTTTGACATGGAGAGTGCCCGTCGAACACTAAGGGTAGTGGGAGCACACGTTATAGGTATGCTAATTGGATTAGTGTACTCAACCGACTCACCCTCGATTCGTCACATGGATTTCACTCCGGACACCAATGACGGAATCGAAAGGTTGTGATAGGTATTCGTGAACCTTCGACTTGAGGATTTAGTAGGGATGTGCTTGTGACGTCAAGATTTTCATTAGAGTAGTTCGACCCCGTAAACCTAAGGCGGGGTCAACCTCGACGTGCATCTTAATGGGCAAGTAGCGAGTCCTATCGAATACCAAGATAGAATTCTTTCTCCCGTTAGTGAGCGGGTTATATGTCCTGCGGTTATTGCGGATGAGATCATAAGTCTTTGGCCAAAGCATTGGAGCTAGTTGTATTAGATACACGGCATACCGATGATCTCGATTTGCATTAACGCATGCATAGCGTCAAGTACGTATAGGGTTTGACCGACCGTGACCCTATAACTTGATCGGGACATTTGAAAGAAGGGTTTATACGTATACCGGTATTCACGATGAATGGTTCTTGAATGATCCCAATCATTCGTTCTCGCCGGGCACAGTGTAGGCCACCAGTCGCTAGGTGGTGCTACTACTCTTTGGTTCCTCCCATTGCCGATCGAGACGGACCTACCGAGTCGCGCATTAGAATTGACGACGAATGAATTGAGCTAATTCTCTCATTATGAATATTGGATATCGATATCTAAATTTGGGACATTGGATGTTTAAATTGATTTATCGATAAATTAATTTACGGCCTAATGAATTAAATAAATTACTGGGTGATAAATTTAATTCATGGATATAATTATTTCTTGGAGAAATTAATTATGTCATAATGTATTTGATATGATAAAATTAATTGGATTAATTAATCAATATAAATACATCGATACGGAATCGGAGTTTATCTGTTTGGACTCGCGGGAGTCCGAAACGAACCGAACTTGTCCGATTTCTACATGGGCCAAACCCCACACTTCCACCCACTTTCATATGGACCCATGTTCCATTCTTTAATGCTTGATCATTGAGGTAGTGGGGCTTTGATTCTCATAATTATGAGATGTGCATGTGAAGAGTTGAATAAAAGGAAGTAGAAGACATCTCTCACTAATGAATTCCAATAGCATTCCTACGTGAGATACATTGAGAGAGAGAGAAAGTGAGACTTTGAGTTCAAACACTTATCTTCATCTTCTTCTTCAACTTGTTCTTGGTGATTCTTGGAGAAAAATCAAGAAATAAATGAGAGTTGTGAGTTATACACTTAGAGTGTGATAATCTCATATCGAAGCTTCATCACTTAGCTCTAGCCGTATCCTCGGAGGATAGCAAGGTGATCGCTGCCCGGTCGTTTCTCCAAACGTGGCAAGTAGAGACGCGGTACTTTCGGCGTTGGATCGCTCAAGAACTTGGGGAATAGCTCAAGAGAAGGTTTCCATTTAATCAACGGACTTCGAGGGTTAGTTTCTTATGACTCTTGCTTTTCGTTTATATATTCGTATATACGTAGCTCGATCGATCCTCGTAGGATTCGGATCGAATTAATTTTCGCTTTACCGCCTACTGGCCTTCGCTTTTAGGCACCGAATCCCAACAAAGGGTATCGAGCGTAGGTCTTGCGATCGTATATACGATATTGGCATTTGGAATGCTCGATTAGATGGTGAATGATTTGGAATCATTTTAGTCATAATCGTGGTATATGTTTTTCGTCGTAATAATTGTATTTTTCGTAAGTTTATGTCTAAATATAAATCTTAAATTTCGGGAAATATGATTTATATTGAAGATATGAAAGTCGTAAAATATTGATATCGATATCCTACGAAAATCTAGCCCCGAATCGTCGTCGGACGACTTTTTGGACAAAAAGGGTATTTTGGCCGAGGATGACTCGACCGTGTCCCGGTGACACGGCCGTGTCCGCAAGGTGTGCCAAAGCATCGCTCGAGACCCGATCGTGTCGAGACACGGCGTGTCCGCCGAAGTGACTCGACCGTGTCCTGGATGACACGGCCGTGTCCGGCAGCCTACCAAGTCATCGCCAGCGACCCGACCGTGTCCTAGGACTCGGTCGTGTCCTGGCCGGATTCTTCCGAGCGTGACTCGCCAAGCCAGCGTGATCGCCGGTAGAGTCGCCGAGGGTGACTCGGCCATGCCGCCCGTTTTCACCCCGGCTCGATTTTTTCGTATTCTTGAAAATTAATCTCCCGCATGTTAAATCGATTTAATATGATTAAAATGATTTATGGTATTTCATTTTATAAGGGAAATTTGATTAATTGGAATATTTATGGTCGACCGAATTATTTTGAACGTTATCAAATTACCGATTGTGTGAATCGATTGGATCGGTTCGTATTGTTGATTGGATCAATGTATCTCTACGCTTTCCATTTATATAGTATTTATTGGATGAATGTTTTTTGAATGGGGATGTGGTTCGTGGACTTAGATTTGAATCGTTCGTTTTATTCGATTGAGTTGTAAAGGCCGTTTTGAGCCTATTTATTTTACTAGAAATGTTTGTATCTAGGATGCAATTTTCGATGTAAAATTTATATGTAATGACGAAGACCGGAGGAAGATCCATTTCGAGAAGACGAAGATTCAAGACGAAGACTTGTAATTAGATTACGAAGTTTTTGTTTTCTAGGAACGGTCCATGAACCACATGTTGGTAGCAACTAGGTTGTGAATGGTTTTTTCATATTGTATGAATGCCTCAAACGCGCTAATATGATTAATGTGCAAAGTGTAACGTTAATCGCGAAAATTCTCCCACTATAAATAATTAAGTTTATAAGGTTTCAAGGTTTTCCTCCCTCCATCGAGTTTTCGGAAATTGAAATCCAAACCGGATGTGCTATGCTTCCGAGTTATCGGGTAGTCGTCGGGAGGATGGATAAATTACCGAGAGCGCATCGATGCCTTCTTGGAGCAAATTTTATCCCTAGAAACCTGATAGGTTGCCGGATAAGATTCAATTGTGAAACTGATTTGCGTCGATGGTATAAACTTAACTTGTTCACGAACCATAGAACTCGTATAGGTTGAGGGGAGTGAACAAGGGGAAAAAGAAGATCGAATCATCCATTAGATGGGTTGGTGTTGGACACCACTTTATGAAAATTAATAGACTAGAAACCTGCTCGTTGCCCTCTATTAAGATTTATAAAGAACTCGATCACCACTATGAAGTAGAGCGACGATACTTCCGGATATCACATGGGAGTGTGTTATTCCGATAAAAATAGTGGGAGCTGGGTAACAAGGATAGAAAAGACCTTAATTCTACACTCAGAACATAATTGAATGAGTCACTAATTAACTGCTATACTTAATGCATAAATCTCAATATGACAATGAATCCACTCGCAATTCTACTCGAAAAGAACACCTTAATGGGACCTAACTTTGTGGATTGGCTCCGCATCGATGATTGTCCTCAATATAGAGGCACTGGATACGCCTTGAGACGGACATTCCGGCGCCTCCCGTGCGGACCCGAGCCAATCAGAAGAGATTGAAAACCACGAAAAGTGGGTTAAGGATGACGTGAAAGTCCGTGCTTATATGATGGCTTCCATGTCTAATGAGCTTCAGAGAGCTCATGAGAAAATGACTTCGCTAGGCATTCTGTCTCACTTAACCGAGCTTTATGGTGAGCACAAAGCAGAATCGCTAGATATGAGATATCCAAGCAACTGCTCGGTGCAAGGATGAAGGAAGGTGAGAAGGTTGGGGAACATGTCCTCAAAATGATATCCATGATCGAGAGATTGGAGGCTCTTGATTTTAAAATGGATACTTCTCTCCAAACCGACCTTATCCTACGCCTCTCCCGATTCCTTCTCACAATTTGTTATGAACTTCAACCGCAATGAGATTGCATGTAACTTAGCCGGGCTAATGAACAACTTGTGACCGCTCGCCTCGATGAAGACTCCGCGGATGAAGGAGTCTCGCTTGTGATTTCTTCCGACCTCGGAGGTCTAAGAACAAGAAGAAAAGGACCAAGAAGCAAACCGACCACAAGCTATGGACCTTAAGGGTAAGGGCAAGGCCCCGATGGTTCCAAGAACAAGAAGAAGAAGGATGCTTGTCTCAAGTGCGGTGAGTCGGCCACCGGGCTAGAGACTGTCCGATTCTTCATGGCACTTCGTACGTAACTTTTAGTTTTGGAAACAAATTGTTCGCTATCGTATTTTCTACTTCCCGGATACTGGATTCTCGTGCTAGTTCTCATATTTGTACCGTGAATCAGATCTCGAACAAAGTAGGAAGCTTGGAGCGGAGAAGTTATGATCACAATGGAAGCGGGCATAGTGTCGAGGCGACCACATAGGATCACTTCTTTTGGGTTTAGAATCCGGCTTTGTTTTGACTTTAGAAGATGTACTTGTTTTGCCCAAGGGCACAAAAACATTGTATCCATTCCTGGCCATGGACCGAAAAGGCTTTTCATTTTTCATTGGTGATGGTTCCCAAAATTTATTTTAGAAATAAACTAGTGGGTACCGCTACATTGTTGAATGGATTGTATCATCTAAATCTCAGAACAAAGTAGTTGTGAATACTATAACTAGAAAACGGTAGGGATGAAACCAATCAAGTTTTGAAATGGCATCTTAGACTTGGTCATGTTGGTCGACCAAGGTTTACAAGATGGAAAAAGATGGACTTATGGGTCCATTGGGATCGATCCCTTTCCTACTTGTGAATCTTGCCTTAAAGGCAAAATGACTAAGTCCCCTTCACAGGACATTTCAAAGAGCCGATAAATCGGGATTAATCCATACCGACGTATGTGGTGCTTTGAAGCAAGACGTGACGGATATCAATATTTCATTACGCTTACGATGATCATACTAGGTATGGTTATGTATACTTAATGAAACATAAATCCGAGGCCTTTGAGAAATTCCAGAATTCAAGGCCCTAGTCGAGAAACAAACTGGTAATCATATCAAAGCACTTCCCGACCGAGGTGGCGAGTATATGAGTACGGAGTTTGACGAGTTCCTTAAGGAACATGGAATAGTTTCACAACTAACACCTCCGTGTACTCCTCGGTTAAATGGTGTGTCGAAAGAAGGAACCGGACTCGTTGAACATGGTCCGTTCCATGTCGGGCTATACCGACTTGCCAATTTACTCCGTGGGGTATGCACTGATCGCCGCGTATATCTTGAACAGATGTCCTTCCAAATCCGTTTCCTAAAACTCCACATGAGATGTGGGAAGGAAGGAAACCAAGTCTTAATCACATTAGGATTTGGGGATGTCCCGCCTATGTCAAGAAGACTAAGGTGGAAAAGTTGGAAGCTAGGTCGCGAAAGGACGTTTCATAGGATTCTGCCCTGGGACGATGGGATATCTATTCTACATGCCCGAAGATCGAAGGATCGTTGTTGCTTTACAAACACACTTCTGGAAGATGAGTTCATTCAGAAGGCGGAGCAGTAGAAGTATTTCTTTAGAAGAATACAATGAAACTCCTCGAGAGACACTGCAAGAAACTGAACCGAACTTTCAAACACAAGTACAACCACCTCGTAGGTCTAGTAGGGTGTCTCATTTACCCGAGAGGTATGGGCTTGTGCACTTGGAGGAGCCGGGTCTCCATGAGGTTCCAAGTGATAGCCAAGAGACCGACCCAACAACCTATGACCAAGCGATGGTGGATGTAGACTCCGCGAAATGGCGTGAAGCTATGGAAGCCGAGATAGACTCGATGCATGTCAATCAGTCTGACTCTAGTAGACCGCCCCAAGGGCATAGTGCCTATCGGGAACAAGTGGATCTACAAGAGAAAGACCGATGGTGATGGCAAGGTTGACGCCTATAAGGCCGGCTTGTGGCAAAGGGTTATACCTGAAGGAAGGGATCGACACACGATACCTTCTCGCCCGTAGCCATGATCAAGTCTATTCGCATGATGCTTGCTATAGCCGCCTACCACGATTATGAGATATGGCAAATGGACGTAAAGACGGCTTTCCTTAATGGATTCCTCGAGGAGGAAATCTATATGGAGCAGCCTAAAGGTTTTGTGTCCAAGTCGATATTCGAGAAGTGTGCAAGCTTCATTGCTCCATTTATGGATCAAGCAAGCGTCACAGAGTTGGAACCTTCGCTTTGACGAGGCGGTCAAAGAGTTTGACTTCGTGCAAAATGAAGAGGAACCTTGTGTATACAAGAAGGTAAGTGGGAGCAATATCGAAATCTTAGTACTAAATGTATATTACATTCTACTAAAAGGAAATGATGTGGGAATGCTCGGTTACGTGAAAGCTTGGCTTTCGAGTAATTTCTCCATGAAAGACTTGGGAGAAGCAACCTATATTCTTGGTATTCGGCTCACCGGATAGAGCGAAGAGAACAATAGGCCTTTCCCAAGCCCTCTATATAGATAAGATCTTAAAGCGATTTAAGATGGATGATTCTAAAATAGGGTTCCTACCGATGCAACATGGAATAAAACTCACCTTGAAGATGTGTCCTCAAAGTGAGGAACAACGCAAGGAAATGAGTAATATACCATATGCTTCGGCCGTGGGTAGCCTTATGTATGCTATGTTGTGTACAAGACCTGACACCGCGCATGCTGTAAGCGTGGTGAGTAGGTTTCAGGCAAACCTGTAGGGAACATCGACTCAGAAAGAACGTTCTCAAGTACGTGAGAATAAAGAGAGATATGGTTCTTATGTATGGCTGTGGAGATGTGGATCTTGTGGGATTCACCGATTCGGACTTCCAAGGACCAAGGACGACTCGATGTCCACTTCGCTACATATTTACTCTTAATGGAGGAGCAGTATCTTGGCGTAGTGCCAAGCAAAGCGCGACCGCCGATTCCACCTGTCAGCCGAGTATCAAGCGGCCTGAGGCTTCCAAGGAAGGGTTCGGATTAAGAAGTTTCGGGAGAACTTCAAATGATACCATGTGCCGAGTGCCTATTCCACTGATCACGACAACGACGGAGTCAGAGCGCAGCCAAGGAGCCGAGGTTTCACAACAAAGACCAAACATATTGAGAGGAAGTATCATCTCGTAAGAGAATTTGTTCGCAAGGGATACATCAGATGCATGTCAGAGTAGACTCGGCCGACAACGTCGCCGATCCACCGACCAAGCCACTTTCTCAGACTAGCTTGGAGCGTCATCTAGAGAACATGGGTATTAGATACCATAGTGTGTGGCATTGAGTGCAAGTGGGAGATTGTTAGGAGTATGCCCTCGAATGCCACTCAGAGGTTGTTGAGAGAGGGCATTGTACTTGTAATTATGTAAACCATTTGTATAAGGCAAATGAATGTTTCTTTATTTACTGGTAGTTACTGGCATTCCTAACTCGTAAATAAACATATAGAAACTAGTCCGTGTATTTGAGAGCAAAACGTTCCACTCCTTATTGGATAAGGGGGTCGGCACTGGAAAGGTTATAGCACAAATACTTAATCGTTCGCAAGTCGATGAAACTTGACTGGGCGTTAAGTTTATGTGAAGACTTGTATGACGTGTTCTTTGACATGGAGAGTGCCTGTCGAACACTAAGGGTAGTGGGAGCACACGTTATAGGTATGCTAATTGGATTAGTGTACTCGAACCGACTCACCCTCGATTCGTCACATGGATTTCACTCCGGGACAGTCAATGACGGAATCGAAAGGTTGTGATAGGTATTCGTGAACCTTCGACTTGAGGATTTAGTAGGGATGTGCTTGTGACGTCAAGATTTTCATTAGAGTAGTTCGACCTCGTAAACCTAAGGCGGGGTCAACCTCGACGTGCATCTTAATGGGCAAGTAGCGAGTCCTATCAATACCAAGATAGAATTCTTTCTCCCGTTAGTGAGCGGGTTATATGTCCTGTGCGGTTATTGGCGATGAGATCATAAGTCTTTGGCCAAAGCATTGGAGCTAGTTGTATTAGATACACGATACCGATGATCTCGATTTGCATTAACGCATGCATAGCTGGCACAGATAGGGTTTGACCGACCGTGACCCTATAACTTGATCGGGACATTTGAAAGAAGGGTTTATACGTATACCGGTATTCACGACAGAATGGTTCTTGAATGATCCCAATCATTCGTTCTCGATCGAAGCAGTGTAGGCCACCAGTCGGCTAGGTGGTGCTACTACTCTTTGGTTCCTCCCATTGCTGACTGAGACGGACCTACCGAGTCGCGCATTAGGATTGACGACGGAATGAATTGAGCTAATTCTCTCATTATGAATATTGGATATTGGATATCTAAATTTGGGACATTGGATGTTTAAATTGATTTATTGGATAAATTAATTTACGGCCTAATGAATTAAATAAATTACTGGGTGATAAATTTAATTCATGGATATAATTATTTCTTGGAGAAATTAATTATGTCATAATGTATTTGATATGATAAAATTAATTGGATTAATTAATCAATATAAATACATCGATACAGAATCGGAGTTTATCTGTTTGGACTCGCGGGAGTCCGAAACGAACCGAACTTGTCCGATTTCTACATGGGCCAAACCCCACACTTCCACCCACTTTCATATGGACCCATGTTCCATTCTTTAATGCTTGATCATTGAGGTAGTGGGGCTTTGATTCTCATAATTATGAGATGTGCATGTGAAGAGTTGAATAAAAGGAAGTAGAAGACATCTCTCACTAATGAATTCCAATAGCATTCCTACGTGAGATACATTGAGAGAGAGAGAAAGTGAGACTTTGAGTTCAAACACTTATCTTCATCTTCTTCTTCAACTTGTTCTTGGTGATTCTTGGAGAAAAATCAAGAAATAAATGAGAGTTGTGAGTTATACACTTAGAGTGTGATAATCTCATATTGGAAGCTTCATCACTTAGCTCTAGCCGTATCCTCGGAGGATAGCAAGGTGATCGTCGTTCCGGTCGTTTCTCCAGCGCGTGGCAAGTAGAGACGCGGTACTTTCGGCGTTGGATCGTTCAAGAACTTGGGGAATAGCTCAAGAGAAGGTTTCCATTTAATCAACGGACTTCGAGGGTTAGTTTCTTATGACTCTTGCTTTTCGTTTATATATTCGTATATACGTAGCTCGATCGATCCTCGTAGGGATTCGGATCGAATTAATTTTCGTTTTACCGCTTCCGCTGGGCCTTCGTTTTAGGCACCGAATCCCAACATCATCTTCGTCACTCCACGTGGCAATTAAAACTTCCTTTTTATGATTTGCTCGGCAATTTTTCGTGAAGTGGCCTGGTTTACCACAGACTCGACAGTTGTTTTTGAATTTCTTCATTCCACTCGAGATGTCTTTCTTTCTCCCGTTTAATAAGTTTTGGAACTTATTAATATTCTTGGCATAATATGCCGATTCTTCGTCGTTTTCATCCACCGGGATTTCTTCTTTATTTCTCGACATCTTAGCCTTCATGGATATTGTTCTTTCCTTCAGCTTCGGCTTGTAATTCCAAGATTTTAGGACAATCTCGTAGTTTATAAGTGAACCAACGTAAGCACTAAAATCAAGATTGTTTAAATCTTTTGATTCCATTATTGTCGTCACCGTTCCGTCCCATTCTCGAGGTAGTGATCGGAAGATCTTCTTTACTTTCTCACTACTCGAAAGGGGCTTCCCATAACATTCCAATCCATCTGTGATGACCGAAAATCGGTCGATCATTATTGTAATGGATTCTTCTTCTTTCATTTGGAATAGCTCGTAATCGTGAAGAAGCATGTTGATTTTCGTCTCCTTGACTTGAGACGTTCCTTCATGTGTGACTTCAGGCATTTTCCATATTTCTTTTGCACTATCACAAGATGATATCTGGTTGTGTTCTTTTGGATTTAATGTACAATATAATAATTGCTTGGCTTTGCAATTATAGTGGTCGTTTTTCCAATCCGCATCATCATACTCTTCAAAGGTTTTGAGAGTTCTATTCGTGTTCATCATCATACTTTCAATAATTCGATATCGTAAGCTCGGATGAAAATTGACATTTTCTTCTTTCAAGTCATGAAGTTCGATCCATCGAAGAATAGAAGTCGGTTTAGCACAAGACCTTCGACTGGGGCAAGTTGAAACGCCATTTGGATATTCTCCTCGGATGTTAAGCCGCTTCTAGGAGGTACCTTCCGATACCAAATTTTTGGAGCACTATTGGTCGGTATCGCCGTTGGGAGATAGAGTTATAAAACTCTTTAGCATTGCGGAAGCGATTTAATTAAGACTGCAGAAAATAAATCGACACAAGATTTATAGAGGTTCGGCCAAACGTGCCTACGTCCTCTCTCGGTATCTTTTTCTATAGCCTATAGATAAACCTCTGCACCTCTCTTCTATCGGTAGAGGGATAACTGTTACAAAGCTCGCCTTCTATTGGTCCAAGTAAACCGTTCAATCACTTGTCTTTATGTCGGTCTAAGTTAAACCGTTTTCCTTTTCTATTAGACAAGGAATCAACCAATCTAGATTTCTATGGGTACTAGATGAACCTCATTTAGATATCGATTGCGATTCTAATAATGCCGGATCCTTGATCCTAATAAGACCGAATCTAATCGTATCTTTTCTTTTTCCTCTCTTGTATGATTTTGTGTATTACAATCAATCACTAAACAATATAAGCTCAAATACAACAACTAGAATGATTACAATGATATCTCAAGTATGAACGATTTGCTCAAGGTTGTTGTGTGGTTTGATACCAAGTGGTTTGGTATTTATAGCCATTTCTATCCAACTAGGCGTTAGCTCCTTTTGACTTGCTAGCGTGCGCTAGCCTTTCTTCATAGCGTGCGTTAAGCTCGTTACGTACGTTATGGCTGTGCTGTAGCGTACATTATAGACTTCCAGTTTCAGTCAAGTGGCTTTCGTTTCTGCTGTTATGTATGTTGTCACTACATGCTTACACACATTATCTTGTCTCATTAGCGTACGTTAATCCTTAGACGTAGAGTGCGCTAATCATATATCCGTTGTATGATTTTCTCAAACTAACCATTTGATTCTCTGACTTTGACCCTGAATTTTCCCAACGTTAATCTGATTTGAATTTACATTACGTACGTTAATCTCTCCGCGTTACGTACGTTAAGTGGCTTCGTTAGCGTACGTTATTGACTTCACCTGTTGCGTGTGCTATCCTCATCAGATGACTTTGTCTTCATGTTACTTTGAACTCGTCTGATCTGCAGGTAACTTCCTTATTACATACGTTAGACATTGTATATTATGTACGTTAAGATACTTCGATTGCGTGTGCTATTCCTGGCAGACAGCGTGCGTTAATCTTGATAATTCCAGCTTTTTATGTCTTCGACATCTTGGTTGTTTTGTTTCGCTTCTTCATTATTTTACTTTGTTTAACAACTTAATCATCAAAAATCTATAATGAATATTTGGAATAAAATATTCCAATAGTTTTGGGTCAGTATAGTTAGAAGAGGTTTTGGGTTGAGATCCCTATGCTTGTGTAAATGTTATTTTGTGGAAAATTACTTTGGGTCGAGACCCAATTGCTTTGAAATGGTTTCGTAATTAAGGAGGTGATGTATCGAAGCGTTTCTATTTATAAAACATTTGATACTTGAATCGAGATTTGGGCCGAGAGCCTATCATTGTTAAAAAGACTTTATGTCATTCAAAAAAAACTCCCGAGTTGATAAATTACTTTCAAGGACTTGAGCTTGTACTTTAAACTTTGAAGTCTCTCGGGAACTTCTTTAATGGTTTGTTGTTGTCTTATTATAACTGATATTTGCGTAATATATTTTATATAGACTGAATACTTGTACTACCCATTCAAATGCTAACCCCTTAAATGGGGGAAATACGTATCATGCATTTCAGGTGTGCTTAGTTCGTTGGAGCAATCACAGGGACGGCAAGGAAGAAGATGAGCCGCGATACTAATCAAGAGTTAAGAGTCCAGTTTAATGTTGTTGTGTTGTTGAGTTATTTTCACTCTTCCGCTGTATTGTATTTTGACCCATGCGTGGGTATGTACAATAATGAGTTTATTTTCGAGTTGATTTAATCGTGAGACATCAATGGCCAGTGTAATTAATATTTGACCTTATCGGTCGGTGTTAGTTATTCGTTTGACCTCGGCCGGTCAAACGTTGTTCGTGTCATGGTTGTTAGCCTGGTAGATCCTTATTAAAAAAGGGCCGATGGCGTGTAATATTCCCGGTGGATTCTGGGGGTGTAATATTCCCGGCGTGTCGTGGTTGCACGCAACACAACAATTGGGTACAAAATTAGTGTGCGCTAATAATGACATTAGCGTGCGCTGACTGACTCTTCTCAGAAATTTACTCCAAATCCGAGTTTAAAGTTTAAGTCGAGTAAGGTTTTTCATCTTTCAGTATTTATTTATTTTCGAAAATAAAAATCGCATTTTGGTTTAAAATATAAAAATTTTATGGTGTGAAAGATTTTAAAATCGTATACTCGAGCTATTTGAGATTAACATCAATAGGCTAAAATCATTCTAAAATTCTTTCAAATATGATAAAAGATTGACGATGGTGATATTTAATAAAATATCGAAAGTACTTCAAAATATATCATTCGTATTTCGTCGAAAGTTTCTATGAAAGTGCACGATCACTTTGTCAAAACTCAAAACGTTTATAATTAAAAACAATGTATATGCTAAGTCACTAGTTATGCATACCGATAAAATAGTCATGGAAATTTTCTAGTTTAACTCAGATTGCGAAATACTTGCAAGTCATTTAAAAATACATGTACAACAAGATATAGCTAACGATGAGCGTACACTGAGGTAGCAAGAAACAATCAATCAACTCTCTTTTTTGAAAATATACGGCCGGCTTGTCCAAAATTTCAGAAAATTTTCAAAATTCATAGTATCCGCCGTTTATCTGTACTAGTAAAATTATTTGGGAAGATCTGATTTTTCACAATATACTCAATTCTACGAAATTCAGAAACATTTTTGAATAAACGCGCAGCTAACACAGTCATCAATAAGAACACGTTTGTAGAAATTAGCAACAATGTCAAACATATTCAGTTCCCAAACACGTGCCCATCTAGCATTCAAATCATCATACTAATCGATACCACTTATGAATATAATCTCATATCACAAATATCGCAAAAAAAACAAAAACAAAATCACCAACACGACACATTTGGTAACCCTGACTATGCCCCTTAGCACAGCCCCCAGTGGCCCCATCGGACCCTCCCTAGGTGGGAAACCACATCCTGGCCATTCCCCTTAGTATCGACCCAGGCCCCGTAGGATCCTCCCCAGGTGGAAGAACAACTCACACACACTTGCGTTCACAACTTTCACAAATTCCAACGTTGAATACAATATACATAGTTATGGCACCTGGTAGAATGACCACTTACCGACACGAAACTACGACCAAAGATTTGACACAACAACTATCCCTCGTATACGTGAACACACAACAATCACCACACACAACCGACATAACTTCACAACAACCTAACAATCCTTGACGCTTCACTACACATTGATAAGTGTACTATCTAACCAACATCTCGCCTCTAATGACATACTTCTACGCCAAGCAACAACTGACATTAACTCAACCTAATAACATAACACCTACGACGATTCATAGAACGCACAATTGACAAAGTGAACAACCATCACAGATTCGTCTAATAACTACAATTCAGACAATATAAATTGTATAGACAAAAACACTTGCCTCAATGATCGATAGCGGAATTCCGACGAACATAGCTCCACCAAAAGTTTCGTACACCTATATACTCCGAAGAACGTAGGTCGACCGAAAGTCCCCAAACTTATATCCTCCACGAGATACATAATAGCAATGTGATCATCACTAGCATAACAACTGAAAACAACGAAAAATGCATCTAAGAATCGAAGGAAAACTCATTGAGACATTTAATCGAGCATTAAATGCTCAAGACTTCAATAGGTCAACGAATCACGATTCGGATTATACGAAACCGGAATATGGATATACAATCCATAAAAAGTGATCAATAACAATGTTTAACAACGATAAATTCATAAGAACTGGATTAGAAACGAGATCAAGAACAAAATCCCTAATAAGGTCAACTTTAGGGAAAACACGAAAATACCTCGATACGACGAAGAACAACCGATTAGATGATGTGACAATCACCTAAGACCCTCCAAAACATGTTGGAATTGAGTAGAATCGACCAAGAATCAAAACCCTAGCACCCGTCCGCCGACCGAGAGAAGAGAAGGAGAAAGGGAGAAATGAAGTGAAACCCGTCACCCAGCTATTAAATAGCTAGGCGTGTTACGGCCGTAGACCAGCCCCGAAGGACCCCGAATTGTGGTGATTCAGAAAATTCAACGAAACGCTCACAAAGGATTCTCAACAATGAACAAAAGCATTAATCGAACATGCAATTCCAACGATAGAAGGTAAGTAAAACGGGTATGAAAATGAGTACCCAAAACTTTAGGAAATTACGAAACGGCCCAACAGTCTGAAAATCACGATACGAGATCGAATAACAATTCCGAAGTTCACAACACGACCACAAATGTTAAACGAACTTGTAGGAACAACAAAATGACAATTCCGATCACAAGGATCGGACCCAAATGCAGAAAATTCGCAATGATATGCCGATTAACCCGAAACAATATCAAAACTCGCTGTAATGACAATAAGTGCAGAACAAAACATGTCCAAAATGTGTCAATGAACACAAGCGAGTTGCTAGAATAAAAAATTACAGGAATGAAAAATACGGTTATTACAATTAAAAGAATTAATTCGATGGCACGAATGAAATCCCCTTACTGTATAATATTTAATCATCTCGTCGTGCGATATCCTAATCAAGCATAAGGCATGGATAAGTCGACCTTATATATCTTAATTAATATTCCTGATCTCAAGTTACAATTGTCCAATTCAAATATTTATCAACTCTTTATTGATCAATTTGAGCATGGCCAAGCATTTAAACAATTCAACTTATCAAGGGCCCGTGGATATGTTCTCCGTTTTATAGGAGGGACAAGTCCCCTCTGGACAAACTACATCCCTCTTCATAAATCTTACCGTATCCAATCACAAACTGTATATTCCCTTGTTACAGAAGTCGTTGGTATTGTGTTAAAATACGATACTCATTATGTAGGAAACTGTAGTGTCCTTAGGTAATAAGGACTTTAAATAATATATAACAATCAGAGGAAATAATGACTTAATCCATATATAATTCTCTTTGTTAGGTCATATCCAATACGATGTCTCTACATGTATCTATGATTAGAACCTATTGATGTGATATAACATCTCATGTTCATGACTAGTAAAACATAGCCATCGTATCATTATCATACTAGTAATCATATTACTAGGGATATATCTGGAATAAATATTCTTTAATGCTTTAACGAGCTTTACTATCAAGTCACATACTTGATGATCGTAAGTAGAATATTAATTCAATAATATAATCAATATTATAATAGTAAATGTCTCCACATTATTATTAAATGGTAGACTTCAAGCATAATACTAACAAAAACGTGAAAGTACAGAGGGCTTCGGCACTCACCTTGAAATTCCATTTCGGCACGATTTCGAGCAGTTTAAACGCATAATTAACCCCCGATAATCAAATTAGCAAGTCCTCTTCATCCGTTTTCAGCGGTTTTCGCCGGATTGGAGGTAATCTGGCCCTGAACCCTAAACTTATTTTTCTAGATTCTTGATGAGTTGTTGTTTGGAGTTTGTAAGTGATTATATATTGAGTATCATGGGGCTGTTCTTATCGATTCTAGTGGAATATAAATTAGATCTTTCGTTCGAATCATCATGATCAGATACCGTCCACGAAGTGTCCGATAAATGTTCCCGAAAGGTTTTAGATGTTATCCCGATTAGAACAAATAGCCCTAATACTAATTATCATGAATTCCTCGTTGTAGGCTGGAGATTTCAGCGTTTTGAATCCTAATTACAACCATTTGAAATGTTCTTGTCCCTAAAGTCGCCAGGCAAGTATTTGATCGATCTTTATGTATAAATTGCAATTAAATATGTATATAACGTGATTTCCATATGGTTTTGTTCATGTTCTGAATTCAGCAATTCTACATTGATATTTTCAAATGATTCGAAAATGCCTTTTCAACCAAATTAACGACTTTTAGTTTTTGAAATGATTTCTTAAAATAAACTATGTTTCGAAAAGATTTCGAAAATGTTTTTGAAAATGATTTGAGAAGATTTTCTAAAAATATTGGATGACTGATATTGATTACTATTTTATGGAATGGTACCATTTTATAAATGATTTATCGAGGATGCCTCGAAAAGTTATTTCAAATGAGATTGAAAAGCAAAGTTGTTGAAAGTTTTAAATAATGATCTGAGGCTTGCGTCGTTAAACTTATGTGACAACGTACTTTGTGGAATAAAATTATTAGAATATGATATTTTTGAAGATGTACCAATATTGTGAAACTATGTTTTGTGGTCGAGTAAAGCCGGGGATTGCCCTGACGAGGGCTCTGGGATACGATGGGGTGCGTACCTCAGTACGTTAGGGTGCGAACCACGTACCACTCGATGGGTTATACAACCAGTGACTGCCTTGACGAGGGCTATGGGATATGATCGACGGGGTGCGAACCTCATATCGGTATAGCCCATGTGATTTTTGAAATGTGATATACGTATTATTCCGGAATAATGACGTGACAAGGTACTACTTATGCTTTTTATTGTTATGTTGTTTTGCACAACAATGTTGTTATTGTTGATGTTATGCCCGTGTGTGGGCTTGGGTACTGGCATGGAGTTGTTATTTGCATGTTCAGTTGGATTTGTTGTATTGTCGACCTTGCCGGTTGACGTCTGTTTTTTTGGTTTTATGTACGACCCAATTGGTCGTTGTGCCTGTGTATGTGTGTTAAAGATGTCTTGCCCTTTCGATTCCCGAAATGAATCCACGGTGATGTAACAGTTTCAACCCGGGACGGGGTTGTTACATCGCTTAGGGCCAAGCAGCCCTGCCGCGCCGCGAACTCGGCCTAGGCCTTGTGTTTTTTGAGTCCGTTTTTTATTTCGAGTTCGGTAAATAATTTCCCGCAAATTATATTAGATTTAATTTTCCTAAAATATAAATATGGTATTTTTATTTTTTAAGGGAATTAATTTAATGAAATATTTATTTTCGTCCAAAACAAGTTAAAATTAACGATTGCGTGAATTAATTGGAATAATACTTATGAATGTATTAATTTTATATTTATTGGATCAATATTTAGATTAATTATTTATTTCATTAATTGTAATGTGATCGTTTCATTATGATTGGAATGGTGATGTAGTTCATGGACCTAGTTTTTGAATCTTTATTCGATGGAGTTGTAATGGTCTTTTTGAGCCAATTTATTTTTCTAGAAAATTTGTATGGGACGCAAATTTTATAAATGTGCTAAATTATCTATGACTAAGAGTCGAGGACAAGCCGCCATGAAGACGAATATTTAGGAATTGTAATTTGATTACTTGTAAGTTATAAAGGTTATGAGGTTTCTTACCCTACATCAAACTCGTGGAAAATTGAAATCTAAACCAATATTATTCTTCCGAGTATGTCGGGGTAATATTTTTGGGGAAGGCCGATAAATTCTCAGAGTGTTTTAGATGCCTTCGGTTGTGACAAATCAAACTCCTAAAAGAAGTATGGGTTGCCCGATTAGATTCAATTGTCAGACTAATAGAAGTTGACGACTCAAACTTAGATAGTTCAGCGAGCCATAGATACCGTTTGGGTTGAAGGCAAGTGAACTAGGGATAAAAGAAGATCGAATCATTCATTAAATGGGATGGTTTTAGACACCACTTTAAAAAGAATAATAGAACAGAAACTGTACGGGATGCCCTGTATTAAACTTTGTAAAAAAATCGATCACCACATAAGTCAACCATGACTTCTGGATTCCACAAGAGAGTGTGAAATGCCGATAAAATTAGTGGGAGCCGAGTTTTGAATAAACAAAGTTTTTAAATTCTTGACTCGGATCATAATTAAACAATCACTAATGAATCTCAAATTATTCTCTATAGTAAAAAATAAACAAATCTCTCAAAAATGGCAATGAATCCACTCACGATTCTACTTGAAAAGAGCACTCTTACATGACCCAACTTTGTGGACTAGCTCTGCATCCTGAGGATAGTCCTCAGAATGGAGACGCTGGGTTACGTCTTGGAGGCGGACATCCCACCGGCTCCTGCATGGACCAGAGCTAGTCAGGAAGATATCAAAGCACATGAGAAATGGGTTAGAGAGGATGTGAGGGTTCGAGGTTGCATGATGGCCTCAGTGAACAATGAGCTTCAAAGGCCCCATGAAAACATGACCTCTGCAAGGGCAATTCTAGTACATCTTACTGAGCTCTATGGGGGGCACAACCGAACTGCTTGGTATGAGATATCAAAGCAGTTATTTGGTGCTTGGGTGAAGGAAGGTGAGAATGTTGGGGATCATGTCCTCAAAATGATATCTATGATCGAGAGATTGGAGGCTCTTGATTTTAGAATACATGCTTCTTTACAGACCGACCCTATCTTTCAGTCACTTCTTGGATCCTTGTCTCAGTTTGTTATGAACTTCAACTACAATGAGATTGCTTATAACTTAGCTACGCTAATGAAAAAACTGAGTACAACACAGACTCAAATGAAGACAAAGTCGGAGGAAACTGTACTTGTAATTTCTTTCGGGCCTCGGAGGTCTAAGTACAACAAGAAAAGGGCAAGAAGCAGTTCAAGCCCAAAGAAAGGGTACAAAAAGATAAGGGAAAGGCCCCAATAGTTCCAAAGAGCAAGGGGGCAAAGAAGTCGGATGCATGCCTCAACTGTGGTGTGCTATTTGTAATATCCGCACTTTCTATTTTTAGTAATTTCTATTTTTGGTCTATTTCCATTTTGGATGACTCGGTTGTAATTGTTTTGGTATTCTGAAACTATTTATTTATGCATTCTTGACCATCCGAACGAGTTTCGGAGTTGTTTTATGAGAATATGCATATTAGTGTAACTTTTCTGAGGCTCGATTCTCATAAATATTGATCGAAACACATGCTTCATTGTTTCTACATGTTTATTTAATATTTTTAGACTTGTTATGGTTTCCGGAGATTGTTATCTGACCTCTAATCCTGATTTTCGAGAGTTTGGGCCATTTTATAATTTTTCCATAGTTTTGGGCATTGTTATTGAAATTGTTTTTTTGCCCTATCGGATGGTTGGAATTATGTGTTTGATTGGAGCTTGGGCTTGTATGTCGTTGTTTCTCATTAGCGCTTCGTGTTTGTTGGTAACTATCGAGTTTTGTATCTTCCGAGACATGTTCGTTCTAACCGAACTTCACAATTATATTGCTGTATCAGAGTAGTTTAATGCATGCTAATCTTAAAGATTACGCGCGCTAATGTAAAATTTTTAGCGCACGCTAATCTTACCCATAGCGCGTGCTAATTAGGCTGGGCAAAAGGAAACCAGCTAACCCTAAAGGACCCACACAGATTTGGGTACCTAAATCTCTGCTTGTATGATTGCAAAAAAGGTGGAAGGACTACAACCACATCTCCACAAATTCAAACTTTGGAGGTGAAGAATGGTTTGTAGATTCTGGATGCTCGAGGCACATGACCGGGAACAAAAGGATGCTGACTAAATACACCAAATAAAGAGGTCCAGATGTAACCTTTGGAGATAGCTCTATAGGACAAACGAAGGGCTTTGGAGAGCTGCACCGAGGAAATATTGTCATATCCAAAGTTCACTATGTCAAAGGGCTCAAATATAATCTCATGAGCATAAGCCAGTTTTGCGATGAGAAGAATCTAGTAGTCTTCACCATTTGGAAGTGTATGGTGATAGATATCCTATCTGGAGAAGTGAAGCTACAAGGATTCAGAATGAGAGATGTCTACATGATAGATTGGAACACAGGAACTCCCAACACCTGTTTTCTATCTAAGACAATAGCTGAGAACGGATGGCTGTGGCACAAAAGATTATGTCACCTAAACTTCAAAGCCATCAACAGGATTAGTTCTCAGAAGCTGGTAAGAGGACTTCCAGATGAAGCATTCAAGAAGGAAGCTCTGTGTGATGCTTGTCAGAAAGGAAAGCAGACCAGAGCATCATTCAAGCCAGTCTAGCCTACAACTCTCACAACAAGGATCTTAGATCTACTACACATAGATCTATTTAGTCCCATCAAGCCAATGACTCTGAGTGGAAGAAAACATGCATTAGTAGTAGTGGATGATTATTCAAGGTTCACATGGATTATCTTCCTGTACAAGAAAAGCGAAACCTTGACCAAGCTACCTGAGCTGCTGAGAAGGATTCAGAATGAGAAATCCCTCTCCATCATCAAGATCAGATCAGACAGAGGAGGAGAATTTCTCAACAAGGCGATCACTGATTACAGCGATCAGAATGGAATCCAGCATGAGCTCTCTGCAGCCAGGACCCCCAGTGAGAATGGTGTTCTTGAAAGAAGAAACAGAACCCTGAAGGAAGCAAACAGTCCATGATTGCGAAGGCACACGCCCAAGAGGTTCTGGGCTGAAGCTGTCAACACAACTTTCCATCCTCAGAACAGGAGTATGATAGTAGGGAGACATGGCAAAACTCCCTATGATGTTTGGAATAATAGAACTCCTACTGTTGCTTACTATCATGTTTTTGGTTGTAAGTATTTCATCCACAACAACGGTAAAACTCAACTAAATGCCTTCGATGCTAAAACTGATGATGGTCTCTTTATGGGATACTCACAAAGAAGCAAGGCATATAGAGTCTTTAACAAAAGAACCTTAGTTGTGGAAGAAACACCCCATGTTGTATTTGACGAATCTACTGTTGAGTACAGAAAGAAAGTTGAGCAAATTGAGGATAAGCTCAAATCAGCAACCCTCGAAGAAGTCATTGAACATGTCACTGGAATGGTAGACTCATCTGCAGACCAGCCTGAAGACGCAACTGTAGCTGTTGAAGACCCAACTGCAGATCAGACAGGAACACCAAACCTACCTGATCCAGTTGCCGCTGATGAAGACCCACCTGTAGCTGATAAAGACTCATCTGCAGATAAGATCCAACCTGTAGATGACAAGATGGTAGCTGATCCAGTTGAAGACCAGGGAGACCAGATCCAAGCTGATGCAGACAGAGAGGAAATCCACCAGAGCATATCAACAGGGGGAACAGACCTAGAAGAAGATGATATCCCCAAGTGGCTCAAAGGCCATCCAATCCAGCAAATCATTGGGAAGCTGACTGATGGAGGTAAGACAAGACAGTCTACCCTACCCGCAGGAATGGCTATGTTCTCGTGCTTCATGTCTCAGATAGAACCCAAGACAACAGAACAAGCTTTGGAGGACTATTCTTGGATAAATGCCATGCAAGAAGAACTTGAGCAAATGTAAAGGAACAAAGTTTGGGAACTAACAGACAGACTAGATCACAAGAAGGTTATTGGCACAAAATGGGTGTACAAAAACAAGAGCGACAAAGACGGAGCTGTTGTTAGGAATAAAGCCAGACTTGTTGCTAAAGGATATACACAGTGTGAAGGAATAGATTTTGATAAAACCTATGCACCTGTTGCAAGATTAGAAGCCATCAGACGATTCCTCGCATATGCCGCATTCAAGGATTTTGAAGTCTACCAGATGGAAGTAAAGAGTGCATTTCTAAATGGCATCCTAGAAGAAGAAGTCTATGTGGAGCAACCCCCAAGTTTTGCCAAAGGAGACAAAGTCTACAAGCTGTTGAAAGCTCTCTATGGACTTAATCAAGCACCAAGAGCTTGGTATGAAACTCTATCAGTATTTCTTGAGAAGAACGGTTTCTGCAAAGGGAAGGTGGACAAGACCTTATTCAGAGTGGAGCATGAAGGCCACATATTGATAGTTCAGATATATGTGGATGGCATTATATTTGGCTCAACCAACCCAGAGTTGTGTAAGAAATTCTCAAACCTCATGCAATGAGAGTTTGAGATGAGTATGATGGGAAAACCTAACTTCTTTCTTGGATTACAAGTTAAGCAGATGGAAAATGGAATTTTCATCAACAAAGCCAAATATACCCGAGATCTAATCAAAAGATTTGGAATGGAATCAGCCAAGCCAGCAAGAATCCCTATGAGCACAAGTACTCACCTAGATGCAGATCAGGGAGGCATATCAGTGGATTCAACCCACTACAGAGGACTTATTAGATCACTACTATACCTCACTGCAAGCAGGCCAGACATATCTTATGCCGTAGGAGTTTGTGTGCGATTTCAATCCAAGCCTAAGCAGTCGCACCAAGATGCAGCCAAGAGAATAATTAAATACCTTAAGTCTACAGTCAATGTTGGACTATGGTATCCAAAGGACGATAACTTCGAGCTGTCGGGATATTCAGATGCAGATTTCGCAGGATGCAAAATTAATAGGAAAAGCACTAGTGGAACGTGCCAATTCCTAGGAACCAGACTGGTATCCTGGTTTAGCAAGAAATAGGTTTGTAACTCTATCTCCACCACAGAGTCAGAATACCTAGCTGCAGGTAGTTCTTGTGCCCAGATCCTATGGATCAGACAACAGCTGAGGGACTACAATATCATTGCCAATGAAGTCCCTATCTGGTGTGACAACAACAGTGCTATTGCAATAACCAACAACCCGATTTTGCATTCAAAGACCAAGCACATTGATGTTAAACATCACTTCATTAGAGATCACGTGCTTAACAAGAGAGTTAGAGTTGAAAGAGTCATCACAGACTACCAAATAGCTGACATCTTTACCAAACCTTTGCCAAAAGAAAGATTTTTGGAGCTGAGCAGAGAACTTGGTCTACTAGATTGGGAATCTAGTACAGAAGAAAAAGCAAGCTGAAGCAGATCAGAGGAAGGACGGACTTAGCTGATCAGAGTAATCAGAACCTACCTGAAGACGAAGAACGGACAAAGGAACCTAGCTGATCAAAACCTCAGGCAAGAAATCAAAGGAGTCAACTCACCTGATGCAGAGCAGTCAACAGTCAACGGTCAACCAACTAAGTTTTCCAATCCTAACCGACTTCTGAATATTAAATTACTATCTGCTATATATATAAAAATATCATATTAATTTTGGATCACAAGTGGCATAATACTATATGCTTTAAATACACGTGGCAATCACAGGTTAAATCGACCTCCACTGTGACCAATTAAAATCCAACTGTCCAATTTTAAACTCAAAACCTGGACCACCGATTAGAATTTGAATTTTAAAAAGGAATCTCAAAAGGCGGACCACCGATTTAAAATAAATAATTATTTAATTCCAATGTCGTTTCACTTTCTTTTTAAGGACGGAAAAACCCTTCACTTTACCTCTACCAGTCTTTCAAAAAAAAACCTAATTTACAGAGCAAAATTTCTTTGAACTCTAAATACACTAAAAATCTCCTATATTTGCAGAAATGGAAGCTTACTTTGAAGGCGTTAACACGAAGGCTGTCAAGGACCAGATTATCTTCTCTCTGGTCGTTGATTTTGAAGGTCTCTTGGAATCAAATCTGGAAAACTACGATGTCCTTGACCTTATTCGTTCGATGAAGCTAAATGGGATCTACCCATTTCTGGATATCAGTCCTAAACACCTGTACAAGGAGGACGTTATCACCTTTTACCACGAAGCTCGTGTGATTGAAGCAGGAATTAGGAGCACTGTCGGTGGAGTTCAAGTTGACATATTGCCGGAGTCGATCCGTCAAGTTTTTGGTATGAAGCATCGTGGCATAGCGGTCGAGGCCCTCAAGCAGACAGCAACCGACACATGGCTGAAGATTAAGGCGGTCGACCAGCCAGCAAAGCTAAAGCTCACCGCCAAGAGGAGCGAAATCAAAAAGGTGTATCGGTATGTGTTGGACATCACCAACAAAATCGTAATGGGCATGGCCGACAGTTACGACCAACTGTCGTCGGCCAAATTCATGGTGTTGGGAGCACTGATTCAGGACGAACGGATTGATTGGTCAGACTACATTTTTAGGCAGTTTGTTCGCGAGGTCAACAAATCCGAATGGCTTGTTGATGACAAGAGGTTCAGATCCATGCTGGCATTTGGAACGCAGCTAAGTTGGATCCTTGAGAAGCTGGGTGTGGCAAAGGGAAGTACTGATCCCTTCCACATCAACAAGAGACTTGGTCACCTAGATCAAGAAACTTTGAGGAAGCTTGGAAACAATAGAAGAGCAGCCCAGATGATAAAAAAGTTGTCTAATTCAAGGACCTACTACAGGCCTTCACCAGATGAGTGGGACCAACCTGCAGACGACAACCCACCTGCAGCCAAGTCGGATTCGGAGTCAGACAATACGCCCATTGGTGTTCGATTCAAGGAAAGGGGACCAGCCCCTGGTGAGCCATCCATAATGCATTCCTCACCGGAACCCTCCCCTAAAAGGCCCAGGCAATTGCAGTTCAGCCAAGAGGAGCAGCAAAAACAGTTTCCCAGTCCTGCAGCTAGGTCGCCTATCCACCTGGAGGACCAGCCTGCTTCGGGCAGCCTGGAGACTCAGATCATCCCTCTTCTCAACCCCCAGTACATCGCAGAAGAAGAGGAAGCAGGTTTAATTATTTCCATCCCTGAAGCAAATTATACTTTTCACCTGCTGGACAATAATATTTTCAACTTATCCCTAGAGCAACTTCAATTGGTCAAACCACAAGCTCTAAAACATTCTTTTATCCATATTTTTGAATAATGGAAAACCTTTAAATCACTTTCTTTCACTAAACTTGAAGCCTATGTTGAAACCAGTGGTTGGGGATATCCCCAAGACACAGAGGATGTGCTGACACACTTTTGTAAAGTGTCAAACACAATTTTGATTCTTCAGGAGAATTGGTTCATGTCCAATTTCAAAACCAACATGGACCAATTCATCCACTCTATCATTTACATCATTTTTGACATATATTTTGGTAAGGAAGAAGATGAGGAGGAAGAAGTAAAGGAAATAAGAATAGAAGAAGTGAATGGAGAAATAGAGGAAGAAGTTATTGTCATTGATGATGAAGAAGAGAAGCAGGAAGAAAGGGAAGAAGAAGAAAATATTTTAGTTGAAAAACAAACTGGAGAAGAAGAAGTTGAAAAAACAGAGGAGTTAGTAGATGAGGAAGAAGAAGAAGGAGAAGAAGTTTAACAGGAGGATGGAGAAGAAAAGGAGGATGATGATAAAGATGATGAAAAATATGATGAAAAAGATAAAAAGGATGATGATGATGATGATGATAAGGATGATGGAGGAGAAAAGGAGATTGAGAAAGAGAAAGAGAATTTTGAAGAGGAACAAAAGAAAGAAGAGGGAGACAAGGAGTTAGAAAAAGAAGAAGAAAAAGAGAACGAGCCAGAAAAAGAGGCTGCATACAAGGCTGGGGCGCCTGCCCGGTATACCAGCCTAGACGCAGAGTTGGATGAGGACTCTAGATCGGGGACACCTGAACAAACCCCATCTGGAATGCCAGCTGCAGATAGGAGCCTGCAGTCAAGTGGATCGTTCGTAGAAGGCTCAGGCAATTACTCTTCACCAACATCACAGATTTCACTTGCGATGACCGAGCTGATCAGACAAATAGTTAAGGATACTATTGGAGAGCTGCTTGCATCTCAGGTCACCCCTGATCTCCAATCTATCAATGCAAAAATCGATACCTTGCTGCAGCGGGAAGTCCCTCAACCTCCTCCTCCTACAAACAATAGAATGCCTTTTGGCATGTCTAACTGGATGCATCGAATGGAGCAGCAGTTGACCGTCCTAGTTGATGCTGGCAAAAAGGGGGAAGAAAGGATTCAGTGGGAAGGCGGAAATCAAGGAGAAATAAGGGAAGTTCAAGAGCTGAGATCTAAGAAGAAGCAAGATATTCCACTGATCACTGTTGGGACATCTTCAGCTAAGAGGAAGAGAGAAGCAGAATCAGAATAGGTTGATGATCAGCCTACAGGCAAAAGAAGGAGGATCAGAGAAGGATTCAAGCCTACACTAGAATGGGAAGGCAAAGAGTTGTGGTACGTTAAAGAGTTTGTACCTGCCGAAGCTTTAGTTATGTGGGGATCTGCAAGGAAAAGGTTCATCAGAGATTACTATATCTGGGAAATACTCCAGGATAGTAGTTGTTCGCCATAGCAGATCTTCATAAATTTCATGAAGGAAGCATATCCACAACTCTGGGACATTCATCTAAAACATGATGAGGCATGCAATGCTTATCCGATGATCCCTCCCTTCAGGGCAAAAGAACCTCCCACTTTCGAGAATAATGATTTGAATGAACTAGCTCTCCAAAGGAAGATAAAGAAACTGTGTGTTGAGAATAAGTTCTCATCTCAAGAAGAGCAATATTTTGCAGCTCTTGTTGTAGGAAGAAAGTATGGTCTTGTTCCTGTTAAAATAAAACCAATTGGAGCTAAACCATTCAGACCTGCCAAGCAGCCTATCCGAAGAGGTAGAGGCAGAGGCAGATGATTTATATTCATTGTTGTACTTGTAAAAATTTTCTGTAAATGTTTTTAAGACATGTATTTGTAATCAATTCAGAAATTTAATAACAGTCTTTTGAATGACAATTTCCACTTGTCTCAAAACTAGACTGATCTTAGTTTATGTCTTGCACTCAAGTGCAGACTTATTTATTTGAATATTTGCTTAAAGTTTTGCCATCATCAAATTAGGGGGAATTTGTTAGGAATACTTGTTAGATTTTGATGATGTCATTAATATAATTACTTGGCAAAAATATAAGGAGGAACCAAATGAGTATCTTCCATAGGCCAAATTATGTTAAGTTTAATAAAGAAGAACCAAATGAGTATCTTCTATAGGCCAAAATAAGTTAGGCTCAAAAATCGGCTAAGTACAAAAGTACAGCTGAGTTCATCAGAGAGGTACAGCCGAGTCAAATCAGAGAAGTTCTGGTCAACAGAAATCATCAGAGATGTTTGACCAGACTGCAGTCAAGTGACTTCAGACAAGTCATCTGATCAGGCGAGTTCCAAATAGTCACCATCAGAGAAGTCCAGACTGCAGAGAAGATGACTGTACATCAGCCTACTTGAGATCAGCCAATTACTCCAAGTCCACGTCAGCATACGTTGAAAAGTCAAAAATTACGGAAAGACACATGCAACGTGAATAGACAAATTGGAGAGATTCCTGCAAAGGATATGAATTAAACAATTCATACAGGCCTACCTCTGAAGACTTTAAACATTTTATATTCAAAAGATTCGGCGCCTCACATGCAAAGTCTTCACAACGGTCGATCGATGGATTAAAATATGGGAATCCAGCCTTGCAACGTTCAGAAAGGAATAAACAAAGAAGTCTCTCTCCAACGGACTGATTTGTTACAGGATTTGCAACGGCTATAAAGAATGCTCAAGGATCAACACCTATATATATCCGAAGATTTGAAGTTGAGATACTACCGGTGCGAACATAATCTCAAGCAATCAAAGCATTCAAAGCAATCTAAAAGCGAACTGTAGCATCGTGAAAAGAGCAGTTCTCAAAGTTCATACTTGAAGAAGCTCTTAGTTGAAGAAGACAAAAACTCGTGTCTTTAATCCTGAGTTCGGGGTACTTCACTGGTTGAAGTTCGAGACTGTAAAGGCATCCAAGGATCGCGGATCAAGAGGTGCAAGGCAGTCAAGGGAGTTGCAACGGCAAGGAATTCCACTGGTTGGAAGCTGTTGTAATTTGGTTGAATCACTGTAATATTTATCACTGGTTGACAATTATAGTGAACTCATCTCCAACTGGTTTGGAGAAAAGTGGATTAGTAGAGGATTACCCCACCTCTGAGACCACTATAACTGTCTGCGTATTTTACTGTTTTATAGCATCATACTATAACTGCTGCATTCATTGTTAAGTGTTTCATTAGTTGTTTTGTATTCGTCATCATCTGACTTCCGCACGTATTGAGAACAAACGACTCTAAGTCATTTGCATATCTATCAGCTGAAGAAACTTACTCTTTGTGAAACAGAGTTTAAGAGTTTCAATAAGTCGATTCACCCCCCCTTCTAGACTTATTCTTGGACGACTTTTGACCTACAGTAATCCCACTGCCACCTGCATTCGATCCAGGACCTGGGCAAACTGAGTCATCTGGTTCACTACTTGACGAAGGATTTCTGGTACAGCAGGTTGTGGTTCGTTATTGATAGATCTTTGTGGCTCGCCTGAGCTGTGGCCGGCCTGATTAGAAGTCGAAGCTTCTCTTTCGGCATTCCTTCGTCCGCGTCTGAGACCGCGACCACGTCCACGTCCGCGACCGCGACCACGTCCACGTCCGCGACCGCGACCACGTCCACGTCCGTCTCTCAACATACTGTAAGCATAAATACTCAATATGCAAGAAACAATATCGTTCTAATGTTCAAGTATAAAGATATACAACATGTAAAGAATGAGATAGAGTTTAGGAACTTACAACCACCGTTCGCATGAAGACGTAGGCAGTACAGTGATGTCATTCACGGCCGGTTACCTCAAAAGACGTATATGACCCCTATTTTAACCCAATGGCCAAGATATCCATAATCTTAGCTCCGATACCATATTCTGTAACACCCCCGATATATTCAGGAATATTACAGCGCCGTAAATCCTTTACAGAAAGATTTACAAGGCTGAAGAATTGAAAAGACATTAATAGGTACCAACGGATGAAGAAACGGAATTAAGATACAACAGTTCTGACCAAATACTGAAAATACGAATGTTCAACGAAAAAGTATTAATACATCACCAAATCCAAATCATCATAAATTACTACGTACTCGAGTACTTTATTAAAGACGATACAAACAACAGACAATTAAACCCGGCCGGAACATCATGCTGCACCCTCGTCGTCATGCAACTCCTGTAGTTGTTTCCCCGCCCTCCTGGATCTTGAACATAAACAGATGTTCAGCCCCGGAGGGGTTAGCATAACGATGCTAATACAAGTACAATAATCGTACAACAGTGATATAATCAACAATTATATCATAACAAGTTTCTCCAACGAGAAATAACAACAACACATAACAGTCTCAACATACTGATGGCATTCCAACAATCCAGCGCACACAGCTATAGATTCCCAAGATGATCCCGTCGGACCAACACATGGTGGAACTACATGTCCAACGATCCAGCGCACACAGCTATAGATTCTCATGATGATTCCCGTCGGATCAACGCATGGTGGACATATAATCACAACACATATACACAATACAAATACAACATAACTGTCATAATGTAAACAATACTAATTAGAGTACTTTCCTCGATTCGAAGACAAGAACAATACTTCCACGAAAAACGAAATACTCGAAGGTCGCCCCTTCGATCAATCACGTAGCAAGCTCGAACCTTAACAAAAGAAATAATATAGAATTTATCTCACATCGAACGAACATCTAACAATCCAAAACACGGTCAGAAGTTCTTAAAAGAAATCTGTCTGGTTTGCTTGACGCACGCTACGCATCCAATGTAGCGTACGTTAAGGCTACTCATTAGTGCACGCCATTACACACAGCCTAGCGTACGCTAACCATGCACGGTCAGTACCTCACTGATCAGCTGACTGACTCACCTGATGACTTAACACACGCTAATTTTCAATCGTAGCATATGCTAAATAAGCCCGTTAGCGTACATTAATTCACATAGCCTAGCGCACGCTAAGCGTGCATGGCAGTTTCATTACTGGGCAGCAAACTTGTTCTAATGATGATGAAACTTACGAACTCCTTAGGGATTAACGTACGTTATCCGTCTATATATCATGTTCATAACTTATGAAATGATTTTCCGGATTAAACGACTTCGAGATACAAGGATACGTATAATCATCACAACACCGTAATCCATCTTGATTACAATTCTCATGCGAAGTTTGGTGTTCTTAAGGTCGACGCACTAGATTTCAATATCATCATTACATCCCGATTTAACCATGGAGATAAATTAACAATTCCAGCTTATAAGAAAGGATGCAATCTAAGATGATTTCTTTCCTTAAGTCCTTATAACCAAAAGTGACATCACCTCCAATTTTATGATCAATATGACAACATAAATCATACGGATAGTCAACTTCAGAATGTTCCTCTCATCATCTGATGTATAAGATTCCAACTACGAGGTTCCAATGACAATATCATAAGCATAAATATTCCAATCCTCTAAACATGATGTTTGTTGAATAATTCACCAATGGAACTCAATATCTTGCTAGCATGATCATCTTATTCTTTAAAACCCGAATCTAAGGCTGGAGATAGAATTAACATACCTTAATATGACAAAATCACAGAACCACAAAGGTAGAATCTGACTCCGGTTGGTTGTATGCCACTCCAAGGTGCTACTCCACTTCAATGATCAATCACAAGAAATATCCAATATACAATGATCAAGTAGATGTGTTCTAAGTGTGTTTGAGGAGGATAAAATGCTCTCAAGAATATCAAGTACGAAGGACAAATGAAGGGAATAGGTAGAAATGGAGTGCTGTCCTTTAAATAAAGTTTCTGCACAATAGCTGATTAGCGCACGCTACATACCATTCATAGCGCACGCTAATAAGCGTTGACTCTAAATCTGTCCAGGTTCATCCGCGGGAATCTTAATTGGACCCATGTCCCGGCTGGCGCATGTGCTAGCCGCCTAGCTCAATAATTGACTCCCTAGCGCACGCAAATCCTACATTCATAGCGTGCGCTAGTTGTAGCCGATAGCGCGCGTTAAGCTACATTCTTAGCATGCGCTATCACGAGTTTTCATGCGAAATTTGCATGATGATATACTTATGTACAAAGATACCAATACGAGAAATATCATACTCCAATTATCGAGATTACAAATCCGAATAATACAGGGTTCGAATATAGATGAAATACACAATAATAAATCCGAATATTACACCATGGAGGTGGAGTATTGTCAGCTTCCGGTTCGAGAGCGCAGAATCATCGAGTTCTTTACAGCTATGCCACGGGATGTATCGATATCCCAAACCATCATTACCTGTAATCAGTAGTTGGGCTATGTGAGAGATTAAGTGAGAACTGAGGCATATAAGATGTGCTATTTTAACATGTGTATAAAGCCGCATATCAGACAGAGCATGGCACACTTATGTGCGCAACGTTGAAAGAATATCATGATCGTGCTTTGGCAATTGAGATGGCTGTTCCAGAAGCAAAGCTTGGTTTCGAGTCTAAGAAATAGAAGTGTACTGGCAACTTCTCAGCCGGTTAGGTTGGTAGGTGTTCTAGGTTTCTATCAGCTCCTGCATCAGGAAGAAGATTGTTTCATCAAGCTGGAGGCTTCTATGGTAACCGTTCGGTGCAATACTCTATTCTTAGTCCCAGAATGTATTTTAACTGCAGTGAGAGTGAGCACTTGGTGAAGGATTGTTTGCTTCCATTGGTACTTGTTATTCGTGCGGACAGAGTGGTCATCGTGCGGCCCATTGTGAGGCAGTTTCTAGAACAGTTAAAACTCCGATGTTAAATACATCGAAGGGAGAACCTAGTGTCGGTCAGAAGGCTCGAGTTTGATAGAGTACTCAGAGTTTAGGTCATGGTACAGGTCAGTGTCGAGTTCAGGATCAGTACATACCCGTCTATACCAGATGACACACACAGAGAAGATAGATGCTCCAGTGATATCAGGTACCACTCAGATCCTTTCTCATCCAGTTTCGGTACTATTTGAGTCGAGTGATACTTATTGTTTTATTGCATGGGATTGCATACATCCTATTAGTATTGACTGTATATTCATGTGTGATCCGTTCGTAGTGGGTATGCCTAGTGAGGATCATATGGTTGGGAACTGGAAAGTCAGAGACTGTCCAGTTAGGATTGGGAACCAGGATTGGCCCTCGAACCTCATCATTGTAGACTTAAAGGACGAGGATTTGGTCCTTGGGGATGATTGTCTGGATCGTCATAGTGCTATCATGGACTATCGGACTCATACTATCTCGATAGTGGATGAGGATAGCTCAGAACATACTCTTGTGGGTTGTATACTGGGTAGATCGGGAAGTTTGATCAACATCTTGAAGACGGTGAAACTCCTGAACCATGGTTGCGTAGGATACTAGTGCTACGTTTTGAAGGCAGAAGATGGTGAAGTTGAGATGTCGTCAATTCCAGTCATTAAGGAATATCCCAATGTATTTCTGGACGACTCACTAGGATTATCACCGCAGCAGGAAGTTAAGTTTCCTACTGATCTAGAGCCGAATGCAGCCTCTGTTTCTCGGGCACCATACCGTATGGCACCATCAGAGATGTTAGAGTTGAAGAAATAGTTGGGGGATTTGTTGGATAAAGGTTGCATTAGACTGAGCGTATTAACTTGGGGTGCACCGATGCTTTTTGTTAAAAAGAAAGATGGATTGCTTCGTTTATGTATCGACTACCTAAAATTAAACAAGTTGACCATCAAAAATAAATATCCTTTGCCACAGATTGATGACTTGTTTGATCAGCTTCATGGAGCGATAGTCTTATCGAAGATTGATTTAAGGTCGGGATATTATCAGTTGAGGATTCGGGATAGCGATATATCGAATGCTGCTTTTCTGACTAGATGCGGCCATTACGAGTTTGTGGTTATGACTTTCGGGCTAACCAACGTATTGGAATATCCTATTCCATATAATTATCAAATGGTTTTGATGATGAGTTGACGATCAAAGAAAAACAACAATGGAACAAAGTAAAACAACAATAAATCAAGAAGTAGTCGAAGATGCTCGAGACGGACAGAAAAGAAAAGAAGTGAGATTTAAAACTAACGTACATAATATACATGGTATAACGTACATAATGGAAACTCACCTGAAGGCAGACAAGTGCAGCTGACATGCTATAACGTACGCAACACAAGCAGTATAATGTACGTAATATTGCAAGCTTAATGTACGTAAGGACTGTGAGATAACGTACGTAATGGTTTGAATCTAAATTCAAATATTGGAACCGTTGAATGGAAAGATGACGTGATAAGGTAAAGTCAAAAAGGAAGGCAATGGATACATGTGTTTAACGTATGCTACGAAGCCAGTTTAATGTACGCTATGATGAGTACTTAACATACGTAATGCGTTTGATATAACGTACGTAAAGAAGAACACAGAAGCCAAAGGACTGATTTGAGTAGATATTAACATACGTAACAAGAAGGTGTTAAAGTACGTAATATGTCTGACATACACTACAGAGGAACCACTACGTAATGAAGGCAGTAGTTGCTAACGGCTACTTGTGGCTTTATGCCTATAAATACCAAGGTATTTGGTATCATTCATAATAACAACTCCAAGCAAATCATATATACTTCAGATATTGTTATACTCATCTTTGTTGTTGTAATCGAGCTATATTGTCAAGTGTTTGAGTGGTCATACACTAAATCATATACACGAGGAGGAAAGAAAAGATTGTAGATTGATTCGGTGTTATTAAGATCGTTGATTCGACATTATTAGAATCATATATAAATCCATGTGAGTTTTGTCTAGTACCAATCGAAAGCTACATGGGTTGACTCCTTATTCGATATAAAAGGAAAACGATTTATCTTGGACCGATAGAAGACAAGATTGTAAAGGTATCAGTCGGACTGATAGAAGACGAGGTGTAGAGGTTTATCTTAAGCCTAAGGAAAAAGATACGAAGAGAGGACGTATGCGTATTTGGCCGAACCTCTATAAATCTTTTGTCGTTTATATTCCGCAATTTAATTACGCTTCCGCAAATGCAAAAGATTTTGAAAACTCTACATCGCACTATTCAAGTGGCAGTACCAAACTCAACAATTGGTATCAGAGTGGTATCTCTAAAAGTCGGCTTTACATCCGAGGAGAAAAAGATCAAATGGCACTCCATTTTACACCAGTCGAAGGGATCACCTTAAACCTGTAATACCCGTAATTTTGACCCCCGAAAATTTTCTATTTTTGGCGAAAGTCTATTTTGAAGACTTTCTTGGGACCGTTTCGTCATCCTGAGAATGATTAATTCTACACTTTTTGTCATCCGAGTTCGTTTCGGTATCGTTCTGTTGAATTCCGTGTTCTTCAGCGACTTTTCAACGTATGAGTTCAACTTTGTTAAATCATCATAAATTCTTGGAAACTCCAAAAATTCTGAATCTTTTCAATATTATAGATCATCGAGTTAGATTTCCAATGGTTCAAACGGTGAGTCAATCGGAGTCCGGACGAGAGAGTTATGGTCGTTTTAGCTCCCCCGCTCATTTCTCGATTATCGGCGATCACGCCCGAACTCGGCCGTGTCGTCCGACACGGCCCGTGCCGCACTCGTCCGGAAATGCCGGGTTTCGCCACAGACCCGACCGTGTCGTCGGCACGGCAGTCGAACTCTTCCGGATAAGCGTAACCGACGCCCAGACGCCCGACCGTGTTCCAGACACGGTCGAGTCATGCCGAAGTCGCCGTCGGACGGGTCACTATCGGCAGCCCTCCGCACCGCGACCGTGTCAAGCAGACACGGCCGAGTCCCTGCCGTCGATTGCGCGCCACGACCGTGCCGATCGGCACGGGCCGTGTCCGGCAGGTAGTCAACCCCTATAATTGTTTTTTGAGCATTTCACCATTTCTTCCCCATTTCTTCACCTACAACCAAGAGAGAGAGCTTGAGGAAGGGATTTCCTTCACAAATCATTTGAGTGTTTGATTTTCTTCATCTCCTTTCGATCGGGAAGCCCGTATAATCGATCTAACGCGTGTTCCTTGGATCATAGAGCTTGGATATTCAAGAGGTAATTTCTTCGACATCTTGACTTCTCGATTTTGTGTGGGTATTGACGTTTTGGATGATTAAATCATGGTGTATGGTGTGATATATGCGTGATTATGGACATGTTTGAGTATTCACCGGATTATTGAAAGATTATTCAAGAACACTTTGAATTTTGTGTTGGATTTTGGGGGTTTTCGTAGATTCGTCCGTTTTGTCCGATTGAAGCTTGAGAACCTTGAGATTTTGATATATATCTATACCGTATGAGTGTTTTCTTCCGATTTTACGGGTTAGATTGTGCCGTTTTCGGACTTGTGAGAGTTTGGGCGATTTCCCAACCTTTAGTTATCCACTCGTATATTTATTGAATCGTAGACGAGTTTCGGGAGTCTCTTCGTGTAATTTGAGTATGGATAATTAATTATCATATTCCTTGCGAATCGTTTAGGTGCCGGAAGCGCGTTCTCGGACCTACCGAACTCATACCTTTCCTCCGTTCAATTTCTCGATGTCTCAAAGGCAAGTATACATTTATGATTGTACGTTCTCGACTTTGAAAGTATGAAATATTGATGGTATGATTATTTCTAGCCACTCCGGGACGGACCTATGGTCCTCTGAGGGTTTCGTAGCCTCTGGTGCGATTCCATGGTTGATATGAACGAACCGTTTCTACGGCATTCATATGAAATAATGTTGGCATGTAATGAACGAACCGTTTTGACGGCATTCCTACATGTAACGGCGTATGATATGAACGAACCGTTTCTACGGCATTCACATACGTCTTGAGATTTTAGTCATTCCGGAATACTAGTCTTAAATTGATGAATTGATGGATATTGATGAATTGACGGATTACATTTACTTTATTGTCGAGGAGTATTATGTTTCATATTGTTATACTTGCACTAGCTATCCGACGGCTAATCCCTTTTATAGGGGAAATACGTTTCATGTATTTCTGGTTCCAGGAGAGCGGACAGGTGGGTACCGGGTCGGCATGAAGATGATGGGCAAGTGTGATACTGTGTTTTGTCTCCGGTTATTTTCTTGGATTCCTCCATTCAAAGTGTTGTTGTCTTGGAATGGATTTTTAAATACTCGAGTATTGTATTTCAGTTTCCTTGATGTTCCGGCCTGTGTTGCCGAGGTATTGATTTGTGCAGTGATGTATATGGTTTCATTGGTTATGGTTTTGAATACCATTTGTATCGTCTTTCTTTCCATTGTATGTAGACCTTCTCGGTCAAGTTTATAGTTCCGCGTATGTTTAGCCTTGTGGGTCCCACGGCGGGGCTCACGGCGCCGTAATATACCCTGAATAACTTGGGGGTGTTACAGAATATGGTATCAGAGCTTAGGTTTATGGATACCTAGGTTGTCGGTCTTTTGGGTCGATTGAGTCGGCATTTGCCCACAGTATCACTACTCTGCCATCATCACAGTGCGGCCGGTACTTGTAAGTCCTCTCACTCTTCTCGTATTTTTCTTAATCGTTTCGTTTATAGCTTGGTATTCTTGGGAATTGGTCACTTCGAGAATGTGCGATTCGGATTATACTTATGCACATGTGTGCCTTTCAGAATGTTGGCTGAAAGTAGGAAGAATCGTGGCCGTGGTCACGGACGTGAACTCTTCCTTGAGATTTTGTTAAGTTGCTAATGGCGATAATGGTGTGTATCGATATTATGTTGAGACTTTGTTTAGGAGTCGCATGCTAGTATCACAGGAGATCTTCGACTTCGCAGACTTGTAAGTATGTTGTTCGAATTATTCGATAATTCTTGGTGAAATTGAATTCCCGTTGAAATGTTGTTTATTTAGTGATTGTAAGTTTCGAGACGAAACTTATTTTTAAGGGGGTAGAGTGTAATACCCCGATTTTTTTGGATATATTTTTTTCGTTTATATATTGGATATCGTGGATGGTTAATTATGCTCGAGGACGTTGTGAACGTATGACAATGTTATTGAATTGAGTATATGTATTGATTTTGCCGTATGCTCGTATTTGGTATGTCATGACTTTGGACAGAATTGTTGAAATTGGCTAAGTATGGAATTATTACGACGTTAATAAGGTGAGATTACGACGTAAGATTGGCATGGTTACGTGCGTTAAGGCTACGGTATTACGCGTAACGAAGGCATCGGACGAACCGAGTCACGGTCGGCGGTGGGACCACTGTTTGGCAACTTTCGGCGGAGGATGTTGACAGTGAGTCAACGTACGTGTTACGACGTTATACAGACGTGTTACGTCGTAACACAACCATTATCTTGTAGCAAGTCAATCGTATATTACGACGTTATATGGTATGGGTTACGTCGTAATGGGTACGCGGAATGAGACAGTGAGTTGGTTACGTACGTTATGGATATTGGATTACGTACGTTAAAGTTGTTACGTACGTTAAGAAAGGACACTTACGTACGTAATGAGAGTGCAATTTATATATTGAAGTGTTGCCTTTCATTTCTCTCACGATCCTTTGAGATATTTCTCTCCAAAACTCGTCACTCTTCACTTTTAAGAGTGTTCTAAACACTTTTAACATGATTGTGAGCTTGGAATCATGGAATTAGAGCTTGGTTATGGAACTATTGTTGATTCTTGAAGTGATTTCTTGTGTTATCCATATTCTATGAGGTTTATGTTGAAGGAAGATAATGATATGCTTTGAATATGTTGATTATGATTATGGAATCATAGAGATCTTGATGTTCTTGAGGCCATATGATGACTATGATGATTTAATGATTCTTGGAATGGAGTTCAATTATTCTTTCTTCGTGGTTCGTCCATACAAGGTAATCCTCATATCCCTTAGATAGTGGCTCATTTTTTTCTTTTTGGATTACTACTTGGGAGGGAGTATCTTGGGAATCGTGTATTTTGATGTTCGTCTTATTTCAATGAAAATGCATAAATTGGACTGTACTTTTATCCGCTGCGTGAGTATTTTTGAAATGGATTTTGGTATTTTGCCAACTGAAATTTTATTTTGTAAAACCGATTCCCTAAACTGAGTTTTTGGCATTTTAACCTTGATCGTTTTGACGGTATTTGGAAAATGATTTATTTTAGTATTTGAAAAATATTACCGTCATCGGTCTTTTGGCATTTTGGAATGACGTGGAAATTGTGCTTAGCACAGTAAATCCTTGTGAGAAGGGTTTACGGTGTGTAATATTCCCGTGAGGATGCAGGGTGTTACAATTATGGTATCATGTGATAATGTTATACGAGATTTATTGGAATTGTAATAAGAGATTTCGGATGTTGATATGATCATTGAGATCTTCTTCATATGGTGATAAGGGTTTTGTTGCGATTCTTGAGATTGTATGAATGACATGATGAAGAAAATGGTAACATGGAGATATATACCTCGGATATGTTGTTCTGAACGTGATTTCGGATATTTCATGTTCTTGAAGAACTCTTGAATTATACGAGGTGATGAAAAATTTTTTTTAGAAGTGTTGATGTTTTGAAAATGAATATGGAATATTCATATCTAGAGCTAAACTATGTGTTGGAAATAATATTCGTATAGGAATACGAATGTGATTATGAGTTTGATGAGACTATTATTCATCTCTGAATTTGGAAGCCCATACGTATGGAGCAAATATTCAAATCGAATGATTAGATTGTTTGATAACCTTTTCAATATGATTATCTATTGTTTTGAACCAGTCGGATGATTCGAATTGATGACGGTCATAAGTAAATTTTAACGATGGATTTACAAGAAGGGAACCTTGTCAATTCGTATTTAAGAATTGAGTTTGGAACATTTAGACCCTTATTATTGGTCCGAATTGGTTGCTGATATGATCATCATATTTCGACTCGTATTATGGACAGGATTTGTAAGTGTCTGAGTTGGATTGTTCAGACTGTGATTAGTCGAGATATGGTAAAACGATTGAGTTCGTGGTTTGGTGGTATTGATATTGGTCGTCATCGAACCGGTTGATTATCAATCCTTCGTTTTACAATAAGGTATGATGTTTGATCGTGAATTATGACTGTTGTGTTGCGGTTAAGGTTGAAGGGTTCGTAGATTAACTTGGTCGAGACTGAGGGAATTCGTAAGACGAAATCAACTGAATTGGTAACAGTACGTTGTATTGATATCGAGACAAGTTTTATACTCGTACTAATCAATGAGACTAATGTTATCGTGTAGGCGTACGATTGTGTGTATCATTTTGGGACTTGGCCTCTTTATGATTGTATTGATATCAAGGGATTGGTTGACACGACGCCGTCGGCAAATTATGCCAAATGTTACTGTTGTTTGTAAATGGCCGGTTCAAGGCATTACGATACTTGTTGGTAAAGTTGCTATCGATAGCCGGTTCGCGGGGTCGATGTATCGATTATTATTGTTCGCAATTGATGTCGTTTTGGCCGATTGAAGGCATTGACGTATTCGATTATCATCTTCGTTATCGGTAACCAATTAAAGGTGCCGAGACATCCGTTGTATAATTGTTATCGGTTAACCGTTCTGAAGGTAATCGATATATTGAATTGGGATTATCAAAGATAATTCCCATCCGTTGTATAATTATTATCGATTGTCCGCTCTAAAGGTAATCGATATATTGAATTGGGATTATCAAAGATAATTCCCATCCATTGTCAAAAAGATAATTCCCATCCGTTGTATAATTGTTATCGATTGGCCGTTCTACGGTAATCGAAGTATTGAATTGGGACTGTCGAGGATAGTTCCCATCCGTTGAATTATTATTGTCGTGTTGACCGATTCAAGGCAGCACACTATTATTCTTGTGAACTCGGTAATTTTGTGATCGTTGAAGGTTGAGGATTTCCCGAACTGTTGTGTTGTGATCGTTGCTCGTGTTAATCGGTCCTTAGGGAATTCTGATCCCAGGATGGTTGTTTTGAATATCGTTGGTCGTGTCGATCTTTCATTATTCGTGTGTCATCGTTCACTTGGTGAGTCGTATGATCCATATTGGATGTTTTATCCCTTGAGTTTCGTTGTCATGTTGTATCGTGGCATATCCGGAATCATGTCTGCGTGCCGATTGGTTATGTGTAGGATTTTTAGCCAGGCACTCGATGGTCATGCGTGGATATTTCCGCATTGGACCGTTCACACGAGACGTAGTTCTTAAGACTAATTAGGTACATTGTCACACGTATATTCTGGATTCCGTATACGGGGTGGACATGTGCACGGACACATTTCCGGATCGGGCGTACTGTGATGTTCCTCTTGAGCTTTATTGATTGATCGTTCGTAGTCCATGTTGTATTGGATATGTCCGACGATTTGTGACTGGTTGTTCATACACCGAGGGGTATGTCCGACAGTCAGGTTTGCTCCTTTGAGATCTGTATTGTGATGATTTACAGCTTTGGGCTGTTCGGCTTTCAGGCCATTGTGATGTATCGGTATTTCCGTTGGAGCCTTCGGGCATTGTGAATTCGTATCTTTTTCGGCATTGGTTTGGTTTGCCTTCGGGTAATATATCGTGGTGTTCTATATTGATGATTCGCCGTTTGGGCGTAAGTTTCGGTTCTTGTGCATGTAACACCCCGAGATATTCGGAATAATTACAGCGCCGTAAACCCTTTATGTAAGGATTTACAAGGCTAATTAAAAGGAAAGTAAATCTAAGACATCAATATTGCGGAAATTCAAGTTTGTGAAAACGTACAACTGGTTCAACGAGTAATTAATACAACCATATCGAATTAATATCAATAAGACACGCGTACTCGAGTACAGAAACCAAACCAAGAAAACAAATCTCCAATAACACTAAACATCATCAACCCCTTCGTCACGCCGCATCTTGTCGCTTTCCCTGCTCCTTGGCTACCTGAACATCAAAACAAATGTCCATCCCCGAAGGGGTTAGCAAAACGATGCTAGTACAAGTATCATATTAAACAATTCGAATATGCATCAACAATACATGACAAGATACACCACACGGACTTCCGCTAGGAATCCGACAATGCGAATCTACAAGATTCCATTACACAAAGATGGGTATTCCAATGATCCAGCGCCTCAAGATAGATCCCAAGATGATCCCGTCGGACCAACACGAGGTGGAAATAACCCGTCCAATGATCCAGCGCCTCACTTAGATCCCAAGATGATCCGTCGGACCAACACGAGGTGGACATCCGATCCGGCGCCCTCAGCATAGATCGTACAACGTATACAAACACAACTCATGCATACACATATGCCAAATCATTATGTTCATCAACATGAACATATAAACACTATATAACGAATACCATGGCAAATCAACGAAGTAAATATCATGTTCAACATCATGAATAATCATACGCATGCTCCAAAATACCAATATTAACATATCACGATACTTGCCTCGAAGTTGGCAAGAACGATATACTTCAATGATCTCAACCCACTCGAAGGTCGCCTCCTTCGATCAACGTAGCAAGCTCGAACCTTAACAAAAGGAATGATATACAAATCATCTCAAGTCGAACAAGGGCCTAACAATTGGCCTACGGCCGAAAAGCTCAAAATAAACAAGTTGTCTGGATTGCTTAGCGCGCGCTACGTACTCTACGTAACGCGGCGCTAAGCCGATCAAGCGACGCTATCGTATAAGACTAGCGCGGCGCTAGCCACGGATCGCGATCGACTGGCTGGTCTCATAACGACGCTACGACGCTTTCGGCGTTAACCGCACCTCGATAGCGCACGTTAACTCACATGTTAGCGTGCGCTAATCTTGCATGGCGTAATACCGCAAATCAAAATCGGGTTGAATGGTGAAGAACTCATGAATTCTATCGTGATGATACAAGTTATCCTCGGGCATATCATGCTAATAAGGTTTGTGGAAGTTTTATGATTATGAAATACAAATATACGGATAGTCATCTCAATATCATAATCCATCTACGATCTTCAAGAAATAATCTAAGTTCCGATCGTCTTACGTTCCAAAACACATGATTCCAACGTGTACAACGTAGCAACTGGGTAATATCCGACATCGATCATAAATCGATTTGAACATGCTTAGAGTCCTTATAATAAGATGGTTCAAAGGTTCATACGATATATAGTGCCGATACGTCAAAAGTATCCTTCTAACATGTGATGACCGATTATAACGAAATACTTGCTATCCAAACATGATTCAAACTTCCTTAGGAACATTACTAACATCGGTGAAGAATCACCTACCTCAAAGTAGTGAAGAACACGGAGGAAAATGAAGCAATCCAACACCGAAGGCTTGAACACCAATCTCCAATGATATGCGATCTTCAATCTCGAACCAGGAGGTTGATACGAAGTGTTTAGGACGAAGGAGTTATGTTCCAAGTGTAAGAGTTCGGGTTATGGGAGGAGAAAGAATCAAATCAAGAATATGATGCTGCCCTATTTATAAAAAATTGCTATTAGCGCGCGCTAGTCCCTCGCCGTAGCGTGCGCTAACTACTGCCCGACTTAATCGAGTCGGCACTTAGCGTGCGCTATTCACATGTCTCAGAGCGTGCGCTAAGGCGTTGACTTGGATTTTCCCAAAGCCGCTCGTGTTCATTCGACACAATCCGACAAGGATCCCTCGGCCAGATCTCACCTACCGCACGTCTCGATCAATTTGACCACGCATAGCGTGCGCTAATGATCCCCTGTAGCGTGCGCTATGAATCCCCGTTAGCGTACGCTACACTCAGCCTGTAGCGTGCGCTACATGCACAGAATTTCAATCTCTAAAACACATACACGAAATTATACGCTCGACAACATCGGATTATGAAATACGGAGAATAGTACTCAGACAAAAGTACAATCATTACAATATCACAAGTTCTAATTACATAACAGAAATCTCGGGTATTACATCCTTCCTTCCTAAAAAGAAGTTTCGTCCCGAAACTTAGGATGAAAACAACTCCGGATATTTAGCCTTCATACCGTCCTCCGTTTCCCAAGTGGCCTCTTCGACTCCATGTCGTGACCATTGTACTTTAACCAAATGTATTGGTTTATTCCTCAATTGTTTGATCCGGCTCTCAAGTATCTTGATTGGTCTATATTCGAAGGTGCCATCATTAGCTATCTCGATCTCGTCGAAATCAATGACGTGACTGGGGTCCGGTACATACTTCCGCAGTTGGGATACGTGAAACACATTGTGAACATGACTCAGCGATGGCGTTAAGGCCAACCGGTATGCTAAATCTCCCACTCTCTCGAGGATCTCGAATGGTCCGATATATCTCGGACTAAGCTTGCCTCTTCTCCCAAAACGGAAAATCCCTCGGGTAGGAGACACCTTCAATAGTACGTGGTCCCCAGCGTCGAACTCTAGAGGGCGACGACATACATCGGCATAAGACTTCTGTCGACTCTGGGCAGTCAACAGTCTCTCTCGAATCAAAGCTATCTTCTCTTGAGTCTGAATAATTAATTCTGGTTCCGTCCCGATCAAATACGAAGAATCATCCCAACATAGGGGTGATCGGCATCTTCTCCCGTACAAAGCTTCAAATGGTGCCATCTTAATAGAAGCATGCCAACTGTTATTATAGGTTAACTCGATCAAGGGCAAGTGAACTTCCCAATCAGTCGACCAATCTAATGCACAAGCTCTAAGCATGTCCTCTACTGTCTGAATAGTCCTTTCGGACTGACCGTCCGTTTGGGGATGATAAGCTGTGCTAAAGTTGAGCTCAGTCCCCAAAGCCTTGTGAACTGCTTTCCAGAAGTGCGACACGAAATGACCATCTCGATCCGAGATAATGGTCTTCGGCGTCCCATGCAATCTGACTATCTCCGCAATAAATACTCGCGCCAATCTTTCGGGTCCCCATGTATCTTTGATCCCTAGGAAATGAGCCGACTTGGTTAGTCGATCAACTATAACCCAAATCATGTTCATTCCCGTTCTAGTCCTTGGCATACTGGTGATGAAATCCATCGAGATGTCCTCCCACTTCCATTCAGGGATCGGAAGTGGCCTTAACATTCCGGCAGGTCGCTGATGTTCGATCTTAACTTGCTGACAAGTCAAGCACTTCGAAACGTACTCTGCTACGTCCTTCTTCATATTCCCCCACCAGAAATTTTGTTTTAAATCCTTATACATCTTACTGCTGCCCGGGTGAATAGAATAGGGCGCGCTGTGAGCTTCCTTCAGAATAGTCCATCTCAAATTATCATCTTCGGGAATGCAAAGTCGACTCTGAAATCTCAGAACTCCATCATCTTGTATCACGAATCCTGGGGCTTTTCCTTTCTTTACTTCCTCACATAATCGAAGGATCAGAGAATCGTCCAACTACTTAGACTTGATCCCCTCGACTAGTGATGAAGTCAGTTCCATCACATAAAGTTGTCCTTGGATTCCTGGTGCCCATACTTCAATCCCCTCGCGGATCGGGCCGTTGAATACCGGTTTGGGATGTAAGTGCTTCCAACACTCGAAGAGAAACGGGTTTTCGGCTCAAAGCATCGGCTACTACATTTGCTTTCCCGGATGATAGAGAATCTCCAAGTCGTAATCCTTGATCAATTCCGGCCACCTTCTCTCGCCTCATGTTTAATTCTTTCGATGAAAATGTATTTGAGGCTCTTATGATCTGTAAAGATCTCGACAATGAGGCCGTATAAATAATGTCGCCGCATTTTCAAGGCAAAGACCACAACCGCTAGCTCCAGATCATGAGTCGGATAATTAACTTCATACGGTTTCAATTGCCGAGAAGCATAAGCAATCACTTTATCCTTCTGCATCAACACACAACCCAAACCCTGATTTGAAGCATCGCTGTATACCATGAATCCATCAGTTCCCTCTGGCAGTGCTAATATAGGTGCTGTCGTCAGTCTCCTCTTAAGTTCGTCAAAACCAGCCTGACATTTCTCATTCCACGTGAACTTTTGAGTTTTCTGTAACAGCTGAGTGAGCGGACGAGCAATTTTGGAAAATCCCTCTACAAAGCGGCGATAATATCCAGCAAGTCCTAAGAAGCTTCGGACTTCTTTCACGTTTTTAGGAGCTTCCCACTCCAAGATTGCTTCGACTTTCTTCGGGTCCACCTGAACTCCGTCGGATGATATCACATGCCCAAGGAAGGTTACTTCCTTAAGCCAGAATTCGCATTTAGAAAGCTTAGCATACAGCTGTTCCTTTCTCAAGATGCTCAAAACCACACGTAAATGTTCAGCATGTTCCTCTGCGTCCCTCGAATATATCAAGATGTCGTCAATGAAAACGACCACAAATTTATCCAAGTACTCCAAGAATACCCGATTCATCAATTGCATGAATACCGCAGGAGCATTGGTAAGTCCAAATGGCATCACTACAAATTCATAATGCCTGCACGGATCTCAGCGATTTCGGTATATCCGATTCCTTAATTCTCAACTGATGGTATCCTGATCGCAAGTCAATCTTCGAGAATACCCTTTCCCCTTGCAGTTGATCAAACAAGTCGTCGATCCGAGGTATAGGATACTTATTCTTGATCGTCATTTTGTTAAGCTCCCTGTAATCAATACACCATCGGAGGGATCCGTCTTTCTTCCGGACAAAGAGAACGGGCGCTCCCCAAGGAGAAACGCTAGGTTGAATATAGCCCTTCTGCAACAATTCCTCCAGTTGTTTCTTGAGTTCATACATCTCGGTTGGCGCCATGCGGTATGGTGCTCTGGAAATAGGAGCTGCTCCAGGCTCTAATTCGATGGTGAATTCCACTTCTCTTTGCGGAGGTAACCCTGGTAGCTCGTCAGGAAATACATCTGAGAACTCATTCACAATTGAAATAGACGAGAGCCCTACTCCTTTCTCTTTCCTCATGGCATAACACCAAAGTCCATGACATCCCTGTTTCAGCAATTTTACGGCTTTCATTGCTTTGATCAATTTTCCCGAGCTTCTCGGTCTCCATCCTCGGAATAAGTGTTCAGACCCGTCATCAGCAATGATAGAAATGACTCTCTCTCGGTAATTCAGGATAGCTCCATAACGGTTGAGCCAATCGTCTCCGAGAATTAAATCGTCACCGTAGATGTCAACAACAATGACATTCGACGGCCAATCTCTCCCTCCAATAGATACTGGAAAATCTCTAGCCTCTAGGGTTCCCACAATTCTCTCTCCACTCGGCAATCCCACAACATACGGTTCACAATCAATTAAGCATGAGATTTTTAAACGATTTACACAGTTCAATGATACAAAAGAATGTGTAGCTCCGGAATCGAATAAAACACTAACTGGTTGCAAAAGGATCTGAATCGTACCTGATGCAACAAAGAAGTTGTTCGATCGCCGATCTCCTCATTTCGTACAGGCGCGGAGGAACGGACCCAGCACTGGATGTCTCTCTCTTCCCAACGTTCTGCTGCTAAAATCTACTCTGCTGCGTCTGGTTCACACTTGTTTCCTTCGGAACTGGCGCTGGAGTGTGAGTACCAAAAGATCTAGTAGCGGCTCCACAAAAGGCCGCACGGTGCCCTTCTTGCCCACAATCGTAACAAGTCACAGAAGATGCGGGGCAATCACGTCGAATATGCCCTGCTCGACCACAATTGTAGCATTTCCTTGATGCGTCCGAAACTGCTGATGTTGTCCGGAACTTCTTTCCGCCTTTAGTAGGATGTGGAGGTTTCCTAGCCGAATAAAAGGAAGACTGGCCCTTGCGGGCCCCACCATTCTTGTTTTCTGCAAAGCTGCCGGTCACCTTCTGCTTCTTTGCCTCTACTGATTTCTCCACTGCCGCCTCTTTCATGTCGTAGGCCAGCGCTTTGTCTTGATACTGTCGCAACGTAGTACACTCGAATCCGGACATGTACTACTGAATCTCCGGCTTCATCCGCATATCAAAATAAAAAATCTTTTCTGCCTCCGTTCTGACCAAGTGTCGCACACAAGTCAGCTGATAATTAAAAGTTTTAATTACATCTGTCACAGATGCCTCCGAACTCTGTGGTGAGAAAAACTCTCGGATCTTTGCCTCTCTAACTGGACGAGGACAATACTGTGCTTCCATCATTAGTTTGAATTCCGTCCAATCCGCATTATGATCCTCGGGTCGAATAGCCTCCCACCAATCAAAGGCCTCCCCAGTCAGAAAATACTGGGCAATGGGAACCTTCCGGTCCTCGGGACAGTTAAGACCCGCGAATATCTTCTCCAACTCCTTGAGCCAGTGATCCCAAGTAAGTGCCTCAGCAGATCCGTCAAATTTTGGCGGGTGCAATTTAACCACCTCAGCAAGCCATCTGTCTCCCCGGTTATCCTCGTGGTGCTGCTGTCCCATCGCCGTCTGCATGCGATCAACGACCTGAGCGAACTGGTTTATCTGCGCCACCACCTGTTGAAGCACTCCCGGCATGTTAGGATTTGCGTCATCATTCGCTGATCCTTGCTGCCCTCCATAATGGGAATCGATTCGACTAGCCGATATTTCAGGGGTAGTTGCGGAATCCTCATGTCTCATGTTACCACGTCCGCGTCCACGTCCGCGTCCGCGTCCACGTCCTCCTCTCAACATACTGTAAACGCAATTTCTCAATATCAAGAACAAAATTTTTCGAAATAAAGTCCGTCAATACTCACAAAACAGTAATTAAGTAGAATGGTAGTATAAGAGATTAAGAGACTTACAACCACGGTCCACATGACGACTTCGGCTGAACAGTGATGTTACAAACGACCCGTAAATCAAATAACGTAAACAGACCCAACTAAAACCCGACTGCCAAGATATCCATGAATCTTAGCTCCGATACCATATTCTGTAACACCCCGAGATATTCGGAATAATTACAGCGCCGTAAACCCTTTATGTAAGGATTTACAAGGCTAATTAAAAGGAAAGTAAATCTAAGACATCAATATTGCGGAAATTCAAGTTTGTGAAAACGTACAACTGGTTCAACGAGTAATTAATACAACCATATCGAATTAATATCAATAAGACACGCGTACTCGAGTACAGAAACCAAACCAAGAAAACAAATCTCCAATAACACTAAACATCACTGAACCCCTTCGTCGTCACGTCATTTACTGCTTTCCCTGCTCCTTGGCTACCTGAACATCAAAACAAATGTCCACCCCCGAAGGGGTTAGCAAAACGATGCTAGTACAAGTATCATATTAAACAATTCGAATATGCATCAACAATACATGACAAGATACACCACACGGACTTCCGCTACCGGAATCCGACAATGCGAATCTACAAGATTCCAATACACAGCATGGGTATTCCAATGATCCAGCGCCCTCAGCATAGATCCCAAGATGATCCCTTCGGACCAACACGAGGTGGAAATAACCCGTCCAATGATCCAGCGCCCTCAGCCTAGATCCCAAGATGATCCCGTCGGACCAACACGAGGTGGACATCCGATCCAGCGCCCTCAGCATAGATCGTACAACGTATACAAACACAACTCATGCATACACATATGCCATATCATTATGTTCATCAACATGAACATATAAACACTATATAATGATTACCATGGCAAATCAACGAAGTAAATATCATGTTCAACATCATGAATAATCATACGCATGCTCCAAAAATACCAATATTAACATATCACGATACTTGCCTCGAAGATGGCAAGAACGATATACTTCAATGATCTCAACCCACTCGAAGGTTGCCTCCTTCGATCAACGTAGCAAGCTCGAACCTTAGCAAAAGGAATGATATACAAATCATCTCAAGTCGAACAATGGCCTAACAATTCGGCCTACGGCCGAAAAGCTCAAAATAAACAAGCTGTCTGGATTGCTTAGCGCGCGCTACGTACTCTACGTAACGTGCGCTAAGCCGGACTGTTAGCGTACGCTATCGTATAAGACTAGCGTGCGGTAGCCACGGACTGGCAGTCTGACTCGGCTGGTCTCATAACGTACGCTACGTACGTTTCGTGCATTAACCGCACCTCGATAGCGCACGTTAACTCACACATGTTTGCGTGCGCTAATCTTGCATGGCAGAATACTGCAAACTGAAAACTGGGTTGAATGGTGAAGAACTCATGAATTCTACCGTGATGATACAAGTTATCCTCGGGCATATCATGCTAATAAGGTTTGTGGAAGTTTTATGATTATGAAATACAAATATACGGATAGTCATCTCAATATCATAATCCATCTACAATCTTCAAGAAATAATCTAAGTTCCGATCGTCTTACGTTCCAAAACACATGATTCCAACGTGTACAACGTAGCAACTGGGTAATATCCGATTACTGATCATAAATCGATTTGAACATGCTTAGGAGTCCTTATAATAAGATGGTTCAAAGGTTCATACGATATATAGTGCCGATACGTCAAAAGTATCCTTCTAACATGTGATGACCGATTATAACGAAATACTTGCTATCCAAACATGATTCAAACTTCCTTAGGAACATTACTAACATCGGTGAAGAATCACCTACCTCAAAGTAGTGAAGAACACGGAGGAAAATGAAGCAATCCAACACCGAAGGCTTGAACACCAATCTCCAATGATATGCGATCTTCAATCTCGAACCAGGAGGTTGATACGAAGTGTTTAGGACGAAGGGAGTTATGTTCCAAGTGTAAGAGTTCGGGTTATGGGAGGAGAAAGAACTGAAATCACGAATAGGATGCTGTCCTATTTATAATAAATGGCTATTAGCGCGCGCTAGTCCCTCGCCAGAAGGCGTGCGCTAACGGCCTCGACTTAATCGAGTCAAGACTTAGCGTGCGCTATTCACATGTCTGTAGCGTGCGCTAAGGCGTTGACTTGGCTTTTCCCGAAAGCCGTCCAGGTTCATTCGACACAATCCGACAAGGGTCCCTCGGCCAGATCTCACCTACCGCACGTCTCGATCAATTTGACCACGCATAGCGTGCGCTAATGATCCCCTGTAGCGTGCGCTATGAATCCCCGTTAGCGTACGCTACACTCAGCCTGTAGCGTGCGCTACATGCACAGAATTTCAATCTCTAAAACACATACACGAAATTATACGCTCGACAACATCGGATTATGAAATACGGAGAATAGTACTCAGACAAAAGTACAATCATTACAATATCACAAGTTCTAATTACATAACAGAAATCTCGGGTATTACAGTGCATCTCGTTGAGTTTTTCCTGGCGAAATATTTCTTCTCCCTACCTGTTTTAAGTTTCGGGACGAAACTTCTTTTAAGGAGGGTAGAATGTAATACCCGTAATTTTGATCCCCGGAAATTTTCTATTTTTGGCGGAAGTCTATTTTGACGACTTTCTTGGGACCGTTTCTTCATTCTGAGTATGATTAATTCTACACTTTTTGTCATCCGAGTTCGTTTCGGTATCGTTCTGTTGAATTCCGTGTTCTTTAGCGACTTTTCCACGTATGAGTTCGACTTTGTTAAATCATCATAAATTCTTGGAAACTCCAAAAATTCTGAATCTTTGCAATATAATAGATCATCGAGTTAGCTTTCCAATGGTTCAAACGGTGAGTCAATCGGAGTCCGGACGAGAGAGTTATGGTCGTTTTAGCTCCCCCGCTCATTTCTCAGTTATTGGCCGATCACTGCCGACCGAACTCGGCCGTGTCGTCCGACATGGCCCGTGCCATACTCGTCCGGAAATGCCGAAGTTTCTGCCACAGGACCCGACCATGTCATCTGGCACGGCCGAGTCGAACTCTTCCGGATAAGCCAGAACCGACTGCCCAGACGCCCGACCGTGTTCCAGGACACGGTCGAGTCATGCCGAGTCGCTGTCGGACGGGTCACTATCGGCAGGCCCTCCGTGCCGCGACCGTGTCAAGCAGGACACGGTCGAGTCCCTGTCGGCCAGTTGCGCTCCACGACCGTGCCGATCGGCACGGGCCGTGTCCGGCAGGGTAGTCAACCCCTATAATTGTTTTTTTTGAGCATTTCAGCTCATTTCTTCCCCATTTCTTCACCTACAACCGAGAGAGAGAGCTTGAGGGAGGGATTTCCTTCACAAATCATTTGAGTGTTTGATTTTCTTCATCTCCTTTCGATCGGGAAGCCCGGATAATCGATCTAACACGTGTTCCTTGGATCATAGAGCTTGGATATTCAAGAGGTAATTTCTTCGACATCTTGACTTCTCGATTTTGTGTGGGTATTGACATTTTGGATGATTAAATCATGGTGTATGGTGTGATATATGCGTGATTATGGACATGTTTGAGTATTCACCGGATTATTGAAAGATTATTCAAGAACACTTTGAATTTTGTGTTGGATTTTGGGGGTTTTCGTAGATTCGTCCGTTTTGTCCGATTGAAGCTTGAGAACCTTGAGATTTTGATATATATCTATACCGTATGAGTGTTTTCTTACGATTTTACGGGTTAGATTGTGCCGTTTTCGGACTTGTGAGAGTTTGGGCGATTTCCCAACCTTTAGTTATCCACTCGTATATTTTCTTGAATCGTAGACGAGTTTCGGGAGTCTCTTCGTGTAATTTGAGTATGGATAATTAATTATCATATTCCTTGCGAATCGTTTAGGTGCCGGAAGTGCGTTCTCGGACCTACCGAACTCATACCTTTCCTCCGTTCGATTTCTCGATGTCTCAAAGGCAAGTATACATTTATGATTGTACGTTCTCAACTTTGAAAGTATGAAATATTGATGGTATGATTATTTCTAGCCACTCCGGGACGGGCCTATGGTCCTCTGAGGGTTTCGTAGCCTCTGGTGCGATTCCATGGTTGATATGAACGAACCGTTTCTACGACATTCATATGAAATAATGTTGGCATGTAATGAACGAACCGTTTTGACGGCATTCCTACATGTAACGGCGTATGATATGAACGAACCGTTTCTACGGCATTCACATACGTCTTGAGATTTTAGTCATTCCGGAATACTAGTCTTAAATTGATGAATTGACGGATATTGATGAATTGACGGATTACATTTACTTTATTGTCGAGGAGTATTATGTTTCATATTGTTATACTTGCACTAGCTATCCGACGGCTAATCCCTTTTATAGGGGAAATACGTTTCATGTATTTCTGGTTCCAGGAGAGCGGACAGGTGGGTACCGGGTCGGCATGAAGATGATGGGCAAGTGTGATACTGTGTTTTGTCTCCGGTTATTTTCTTGGATTCCTCCATTCAGTGTTGTTGTACTGGAATGGATTTTTAAATACTCGAGTATTGTATTTCAGTTTCCTTGATGTTCCGGCCTGTGTTGCCGAGGTATTGATTTGTGCAGTGATGTATATGGTTTCATTGGTTATGGTTTTGAATACCATTTGTATCGCCTTTCTTTCCATTGTATGTAGACCTTCTCGGTCAAGTTTATATTTCCGCGTATGTTTAGCCTTGTGGGTCCCACGGCGGGGCTCACGGCGCTGTAATATACCCTGAATAACTTGGGGGTGTTACAAAACCGACCTCCATTCTTTGATGGATCGAATTTTATGACGTGGAACAAGAAGATGTCTATTTTCATCCGAACCTATGGTCTTGAGCTCTGGAAAGTTATATTTCCTGGTCCAAAAATTCCAACGAATTCCAACGGAACTTTCAAAAGCTTTGAAGAGTATGATGATACAGATTGGAAGAACGTCCACTATAATTGAAAAGCAATGCAATTACTTTATTGTGCTTCAAATCCGAAAGAACACAACCGGATATCATCATGTGATAGTGCCAAAGAGATTAGGAAAATGCTTGAGGTAACTCATAAAGGAACATCACAAGTCAAGGAGACGAAGATCAATATGCTTCTCCATGACTACGAGCTCTTTATTATGAAGAACAAAAAGTCTATAACGAACATGCGCGACTGATTTTTGATAATTACAAATGGACTGGCTTGTTTTGGAAAACCATTAACAAGTAGTGAAAAAGTGAAGAAAATCTTACGATCACTAATTGTTGAATGGGACGGGACGGTTACAGCTACAATGGAGTCTAAAAATCTCAACACTCTCAATTTTAGCGCCCTTGTCGGTTCGCTAATAAATTATGAGGTTGTTTTAAAATCTCGAAATGCCAATCCAAAACTGAAGGAAAGATCTATAGCTTTAAAAGCTATGCCAAAGACATCATTAAGTATCAAAACTTATTAAACCGGAGAGAAAGATACATCTCGTAGGACCAATATGAGTCCAATAAATTCGACAATAATTTTCGAAACTGTGTAAATCCAAGCCACTTTGCTAAAAATTGTTGAGGCTCGACTTCCAAGAAAGAAGTTCTTATAGCCATGTGGAGTGACGAAGATGAAGAAGATGAATTTATTCAAAATAATCTCGCACTCATGGCAAGAAGTTCTTTTGAAGAAAGTGACGACGAAAGCCAGGTAAGTACCTCGTCTCACAACGAACTTTTTAATGCTTTCGAACTTCTACATTCGAATTTTCAAAATCCTTTGAAAGATAATAAATCCCTCAAAGCTGAAAATAAATTATTGTAAAATGACCTTTCCAAAATGAAAGGAAAAGGGGAAGTTTTCAAAACCTATCATTCTATGTGTGTTTAAAAAGAGAATATATTGAAAAATGATTTATTAAAAGTTCAAAACGAACTTAAATGTTGGAGCACTTTTGGTCGGTATCGCCGTTGTGCGAAAGCGTAAATATAAAGTGCGGAAATAAAATGACACACGGATTTATAGAAGTTCGTCCAAACGTGCATACGTCCTCTCTCGTTATCTTTTTCTATAGACTTAAGATATAAACTTCTGCACCTCTCTTCTATCGGTCGAGGGATTACTGTTACAAGCTCATCTTCTGTCGGTCCGAGTAAACCGTTCTCTTACTTGTATATTTGTCGGTCCAAGTTAAACTGTTTTCCTTTTCTATTGGACAAGGAATCAACCACTCTAGCTTTCTATTGGTACTAGATAAACCTCACTTAGATATCATTTGCGATTCTAACAATACTGAATCCTTGATCCTAATAACACCGAATCCAATCGTATCTATTCTTTTTCCTCTCGTGTATGTGTTGAATGTATAAACACTCAAACTATCAATATAAGCTCAATATTACAACAACAATAGAATGTATATGAATATCAGATCAATGATTTGATTGCTTGAAGTTGTTGTATCTTCAATACCATATGAAGTGGTATTTATAGGCATTGGAGCCTCAACTATCCGTTAGCTTCTTTTGACTTGCTAACGTGCGCTTGATCTTATTCATAGCATACATTATGCCCTCTATGTAGCGTACGTTATCGTTACCCAGTTTCAGTCCAGTGGCTTCGTTTCTTTCCCTTACGTATGTTATTCCTTCATGTTGCATAGGTTAATGGTCTCAGGTAGCGTACGTTAACCATGCTTCATAGCGTGTGTTGACTCAATATAGCCATTGCCTTCCATTGTCAAACTATCCGTTTGATATGCTGACTTTGACCAGATTCTCTTCAACGTTCATCTGATTTGAAATCTCATTATGTACGTTAACTTCCTTGTGTTACGTACGTTAAACTACTTCGATAGCGTGCGTTAATCATCAGCTGTAGCGTGCGCTATCTCTATCAGGTAAGTCGTCTGTTCTGCAGGTAAGTCCCTATTACGTACGTTATCCTTACTGTATTACGTACGTTATCCTTCTTTGCTTGCATGCGCTATATAATATATATAGCGTGCGTTATCCATGCAGTTTGTGCAGCTTTTTGCAACTTTGTCTCCTTCGTTGTTCTGCTTCGCCTCTTTGTTGATTTGTTTTGTTTAGCAACTTAATCATCAAAACTCCATTAATGAATGTATGGAATAAAATATTCCAGCAATCTTCCCCTTTTTGATGATTACAAAACAACTCTTGAATTGGATAAAACCTGCAAAAATAAAATATATGTATATTTGTACAGATCAAAGTTTTTTACTTTGTCCGTTTCGTTAGTTTCACCCATCTTTTCTTTTTCGACTTCTTCGTTTCTTATTTTTCAACTCCTTCGTTTCTCCCCCTTTTTGTATACTTTATTTGTCTCCTTTTCATCTTCTTCGATTTTTATTATTCTCTCCTCCTTTTTACTTTTTATTTTTCTCGTCATTTCTTCCATGACGCTTTTTATCCGATTCTACTCCTTTCTCCCTCTTTTTGTATTCAGCAAAAAGTGTAAATATAAATGAATAAAAATACCAATTGATGGATAAAACTTGATGAATAATAATATGAATAGGGTATAACTCCTCCTAAAAATATTATCTCCCCTTTAAAAAAAATTACTCCCTCTCAGTAAAATACCAATTGTTTTAAAAATTAATTTTTGAAGATCCAACCTATAGTTGGTTTTTCTTTCGAAACATAGATGATATTTGGAATAAAAGTTCCTTTGGGAATCTAAATTTTCTTAGTTTTTATCATCCGTCGTGGGCTTTTACAATTCGAAATGTGATGCCAAATTTTAACCATTTCTCACAAAGGGGTATTTTAAAATTTACGGATTCGTTTTTAGAACGAGGTTTGAATCCCAAAACCTGTTTATGTAAAGTGTATTTTTGAACCGAGAGCATATTTTCAAATTTCTCATTTCCGAGTGAGAATTTCTTCGTTAAATTTTTGAGCTTGGTTTGAATTAACAAGATCATCCTTTAAAATATTTTCATTTTCAATGCATTTAGAGTGATCGATCTCAATAAATTCTCCCTTTTCAAGAATTTTGGAATTTTCATTTTCCAATGATTTATATTTAGATTTAAGGGTTTTGAATTCAATTAAAGCATTTTGATAATCGGTATGTAATAGTTCGAATGCTTCAAAAAGTTCATCGTAAGAATTACTTACTTGGCTTTCGACGTCGCTATCGTCGAATGAACTCCAGGCCATAAATGCAAGGTTATTTTGATCAATGAAATCGTCATCAATATCTTCGTCACTCCATGTTGCAACTAGAACTTTCTTTGGATTTGCTGCTTGGCAATTCTTTGCAAAATGGCATGGTTTACCACATACTCGATGTAATACCCGAGATTTCTGTTATGTAATTGGAACTTGTGATATTGTAATGATTGTACTTTTGCCTGAGTATTTTTTCTCCGTATTTCATAATCCGATGTCGTCGAGCATATAATTTCGTGTATGTGAATTCAAAGGATGAAATTGCGGCATGTAGCGCACGCTACAGGCTAAGGGTAGCGTACGCTAACATGGTTTTATAGCGCACGCTACCGAGTGTAAGTAGCGCACGCTATGCGTGGTCAGACTGATTGAGACGTGCGGTAGGTGAGATCTGGCCGGGGGACCCCTGTCGGATCCTGTCGGATGTACCTGGACGGCTTTCGAGAAAAGCCGGGTCAACGCCTTAGCGCACGCTACAAGGAATATGCGTAGCGTACGCTAAGTGCCGAGTACAGTTTAGACTGTGAGCCGTTAGCGCACGCTACGAACTGGGTGTAGCGCGCGCTAATAACCATTTATTATAAATAGGACAGCATCCTATTCGTGATTTTAGTCCTTTCTTCCCCCATAACCCGAACTCTTGCACTTGAAACATAACTCCATTCGTCCTAATCACTCCATATCAACCTCCTAGTTCGAGATTGAAGATCATATACCATTGGAGATTGGTGTTCAAGCCGTGGGTGTTGGATTGTTTCATTTTCATCCGTGTTCTTCGTTACTTTGAGGTAGGTGATTCTTCACCAATGATTTGTAAGGTTCCTAAGGAAGTTTGAACCATGGTTGGATAGCAAGTATTTCATTTTTATCGGTCATCGCATGTTAGAAGGGTACTTTTGACGTATAGATGCTAGATATCGAATGAACCTTTGAACCACCTTATTATAAGGACTCCTCAGCATGTTTAAAACGATTTATGATCAAGTAATCGGGTAGTACCCAGTTGTTGAGTCGTATACGTTGAAATCAGGTGTTTTGAAACATAAGTCGATCGGAACTTAGATTGCTTCTTGAAGATCGTATTGGATTATGATATTAAGATGACTATCCGTATATTGGTATTTCATAATCATAAATCTTCCTCAAACCTTATTAGCATAATTTGCCCGAGGATAACTTGTATTATCACGGTAGGATTCTGGAGTTCTTCACCATTCAACCCAGTTTCGGCTTGCAGTATTCAGCCATGCAATGTTAGCGCACGCTAACACATGTGAGTTAACGTGCGCTATCGGGGTCAGTTAACGCCCGAAACGTACGTAGCGCGCGTTATGAGACCAGCCGAGTCAGACTTCCAGACCGTGGCTAGCGCACGCTAGTCTTATAAGTTAGCGTACGCTAACAGTCCGTCTTAGCGCACGTTACGTAGGGTACGTAGCGCGCGCTAAGCAGTCTGGGCAGATTGTTTATTTTGAGCTTTTTGGCCGTAGACCGAATTGTTAGGCCATCGTTCGACTTGAGATGATTTGTATATCTTTCCTTGTGTTAAGGTCCGAGCTTGTTACGTTGATCGGAGGAGGCGGCCTTCGAGTGCGTCGAGAGCATTGAAGTGTATCGTTCTTGCCATCTTCGAGGCAAGTATCGTGATATGTTAATATCGGTATTTTTGGAGTATGCGTATGATTATGCAGGTTGTTGAACATGACATTTACTTCATTGATTTGTCATGATATCCGTTATATAGTGTTTATATGTTTATGTTGATGAACATAATGATTTGGCATATGTGTATGCATGAGTTGTGTTGTATACGTTGAACGATCTATGCTGAGGGCGCTGGATCGGATGTCCACCTCGTGTTGGTCCGACGGGATCATCTTGGGATCTATGCTGAGGGCGCTGGATCATTGGACGGGTTATTTCCACCTCGTGTTGGTCCGACGGGATCATCTTGGGATCTATGCTGAGGGCGCTGGATCATTGGAATACCCATGCTGTATAATGAAATCTTGTGGATTTGCATTGTCGGATTCCGGTAGCGGAAATCCATGTGGTGTATCTTGTTATGTATTACTGATGCATATCCGAATTGTTTAACATGATACTTGTACTAGCATCGTTTTGCTAACCCCTTCGGGGGTGGACATTGTTTTGATGTTCAGGTAGCCGAGGAGCGGAGGCAAACATGCAAGCGGGACGATGAGATGGCTCAGTGATGTGATTGTTGTTATTGTTGTCGAGAGTTGTTTTTCTTGTTTCGTTCAGTACTCGAGTACGTCTGTTTTGATAATGTCCTTTCGATATGGTTGTATAAATTAACTCTTTGATCGGTTGAATCAATTATGTCTTTAAAACTTCAGTTGTACGATTGATTTATATTTACACACTTCTTAAAATTAGCCTTGTAAATCCTTACCTAAAGGGTTTACGGCACTGTAATTATTCCGAATATCTCGGGGTGTTACAGAATATGGTATCGGAGCTAAGATTTATGGATATCTTGGCAGTCGGGTTAGTTGGGTCTGTTTACGTTATTGATTATTGGTCGTTCGTAACATCACTGCTGAGCCAGCATCGTCAATTTGACTGTGGTTGTAAGTTTCCTAATCTCGAATACTATTGTTCTATTTAATTCTTGTCTTGTAAACATTGATGGATGTACTTTAGAACGTTGCCATGGATATTGAGTATTTATGTTTACAGTATGTTGAGGGGAGGTCGTGGACGCGGACGCGGTCGTGGACGCGGACGTGGAAATGCGAGGCAAGAAGAATCGGTATCTACTCCTGAGATAGCCGTTAGCCAAACGGATTCCCATTCTGGAGGACAGCAAGGATCAGCGAATGATGACGCAAATCCTAACATGCCAGGAGTGCTTCAACAGGTGGTGGCGCAGATAAACCAGTTCGCCCAGGTCGTTGATCGCATGCAGACAGCGATGGGACAGCAGCACCACGAGGATAACCGGGGTGACAGATGGCTTGCTGAGGTGGTGAAATTACACCCGCCAAAATTTGACGGATCTGCTGAGGCACTTGTTTGGGATCACTGGCTCAAAGAGTTGGAGAAAATATTCGCGGGTCTTAACTGTCCCGAGGACCGGAAGGTTCCCATCGCCCAGTATTTTCTGACTGGGGAGGCCTTTGATTGGTGGGAAGCTGTTCGACCCGAGGATCATAATGCGGATTGGACGGAATTCAAACAAATGATGGAAGCACAGTATTGTCCCCGTCCAGTAAGAGAGGCGAAGATCCGAGAGTTTTTCTCACCACAGAGTTCGGAGGCATCTGTGACAGATGTAATTAAAACTTTCAATCATCAGCTGACTTGTGTGCGACACTTGGTCGTAATGAGGCGTAAAAGATTTTTCATTTTGATATGCGGATGAAGCCGGAGATTCAGCAGTACATGTCCGGATTCGAGTGTACTACGTTGCGACAGTATCAAGACAAGGCGCTGGCCTACGACATGAAAGAGGCGGCGGTAGAGAAATCGGTAGAGGCAAAGAAGCAGAAGGTGACCGGCAGCTTTGCAGAAAACAAGAGTGGTGGGGCCCGCAAGGGCCAATTTTCCTTTTATTCGGCTAGGAAACCTCCACATCCTTCTAGAGGCGGAAAGAGGTTCCGGACATCATCAGCAGTTTCGGACGCATCAAAGAAATGTTACAATTGTGGTCGAGCAGGGCATGTTCGACGTGATTGCCCCGCATCTTCTGTGACTTGTTACGACTGTGGGCAAGAAGGGCACCGTGCGGCCTTCTGTGGAGCCGCTACTAGATCTTTTGGTACCCGCACTCCAGCACCAGTTCCTAAGGACATAAGTGTGAACCAGACACAGCAGAGTGGATTCCAGCAGCAGAACGCTGGGAAGAGAGAGACATCCAGTGCTGGGTCCGTCCCTCCGCGCCTGTACGAAATGAGGAGATCTGACGACCAGAACACTGCGGTTGCATCAGGTACGATTCAGATTCTTTTGCAACCAGTTAGTGTTTTATTCGATTCCGGAGCCACACATTCTTTTATATCTTTGAACTGTGCTAAACGTTTGAACATCTCGTGCTTGTATAATTGTGAACCTTTTGTTGTGGGATTACCGAGCGGAGAGAAAATTTTGGGAACACTAGAAGCTAGGGATTTCCCAGTATCTATAGAGGGGAGAGATTGGCCATCGAATCTTATTGTGGTCGACATCTGCGGTGACGATTTAATTCTCGGAGATGATTGGCTCAACCGTTATGGAGCTGTATTGAATTACCGAGAGAGAGTCATTTCCATCATTGCTGATGACGGATCTGAACACTTATTCCGAGGATGGAGACCGGGAAGCTCGGGGAAATTGATCAAGGCAATGAAAGCTGTGAAATTATCAAACAGGATGTCATGGACTTTGGTGTTATGCCATGAGGAAAGAGGAAGGAGTAGAGCTCTCGTCTATTTCGATTGTGAATGAGTTCTCGATGTATTTCTGACGAGCTACGTGGTTACCTCCGCAAAGAGAAGTGGAATTTACCATCGAATTAGAGCCTGGAGCAACCTCGTTTCCAGTGGCACCATACCGCATGGCGCCGACCGAGATGTATGAACTCAAGAAGCAATCGGAGGAATTGTTACGAAGGGCTATATTCAACCGAGCGTTTCCCCTTGGGGAGCGCCTGTTCTCTTTGTCCTAAGAAAGACGGATCCTCCGACTGTATTGATTACGGGGAGCTTAACAAGATGACGATCAAGAATAAGTATCCTATACCTCGGATCGACGACTTGTTTGATCAACTGCAAGGGGCGAGGTATTCTCGAAGATCGACTTGCGATCGGGATACCACCAACCGAGAATTAAGGAATCGGACGCATCAAATGCGCTGGATCCAGACGCATTACGAATTTGTAGTGATGCCATTTGGACTTACAAATGCTCCTGCGGTATTCATGCAATTGATGAATCGGGTATTCTTAGAGTACTTGGATAAATTTGTGGTGGTCTTCATTGACGACATCTTGATTTATTCGAGGGACGCAGAGGAACATGCTGAACATTTACGTATGGTTTTGAGCATCTTGAGAAAGGAACAGTGTATGCTAAGCTTTCAAATGTGAGTTCGCTTAAGGAAGTAACTTTCCTTGGGCATGTGATATCATCCGACGGAGTTCAGTGGACCCGAAGAAAGTCAAGCAATCTTGGAATGGGAAGCCCCTAAAAACGTGAAAGAAGTCCGAAGCTTCTTAGGACTAGCTGGATATTATCGCCGCTTTGTAGAGGGATTTTCCAAAATTGCTCGACCGCTCACCCAGCTGTTACAGAAAACTCAGAAGTTCGCATGGAATGAGAAGTGCCAGTGGTTTTGTGAACTTAAGAAGAGACCGACGACAGCACCTATATTAGCGCTGCCGAAGGAACCGACGGATTTTTGGTATACTGACGCTTGAATCGGGGTTTGGGTTGTGTGTTGATGCAAAAGGATAAAGTAATTGCTTATGCTTCTCGGCAATTGAAACCGCACGGGTTAATTATCCGACTCATGATCCGAGCTAGCAAATGTAGTCTTTGCCTTGAAAATCGCGACATTATTTGTACGGCACTCATTGTCAGATATTTACAGACCATAAGAGCCTCAAGTACATTTTCAGTCAGAAAGAGTTAAACATGAGGCAGAGAAGGTGGCTGGAATTGATCAAGGATTACGACTTGGAGATTCTCTATCATCCGGGGAAAGCAAATGTAGTAGCCGATGCTTTGAGTCGTAAACCTGTTTCTCTTCGAGTGTTGGAAGCTCTTACGCCCCAGACCAGCATTCAACGAGAACTGATCCGCGAAGGGATTGAAGTATGGGCACCAGGAATCCAAGGGCGACTTTATGTGATGGAGCTGACTTCATCACTAGTCGAGAAGATCAAGTCCAAGCAGTTGGACGATTCTCTGATCCTTCGATTATGTGATGAAGTAAAGAAAGGAAAAGCCCCAGGATTCGTGATACAAGATGATGGAGTTCTGAGATTTCAGAATCGACTTTGCGTTCCCGAAGATGATGATTTGAGACGGACTATTCTGAAAGAAGCTCATAACGCGCCCTACTCTATTCACCCGGGCAGCAGTAAAATGTATAAGGATCTTAAACAAAACTTCTGGTGGGGGAATATGAAGAAGGACGTAGCAGAGTACGTTGCGAAGTGTTTGACTTGTCAGCAGGTCAAGATTGAGCATCAGCGACCTGCCGGGATGTTAAAGCCGCTTCCGATCGCTGAATGGAAGTGGGAGGATATCTCGATGGATTTCATCACCAGTATGCCAAGGACTAAAACGGGAATGAACATGATTTGGGTTATAGTTGATCGACTAACCAAGTCGGCTCATTTCCTAGGGATCAAAGATACTTGGGGACCCGAAAGATTGGCACGAGTATTTATTGCGGAGATAGTCAGATTGCATGGGACGCCAAAGACCATTATTTCGGATCGAGATGGTCGTTTCGTGTCGCACTTCTGGAAAGTAGTTCACAGGGCTTTGGGGACCGAGCTAAACTTTAGTACAGCTTATCATCCCGAAACAGACGGTCAGTCCAAAAGGACTATTCAGACAGTAGAGGACATGCTTAGAGCTTGTGCATTAGATTGGTCGACTGATTGGGAGGTTCACTTGCCCTTGATCGAGTTCACCTATAATAACAGTTGGCATGCTTCTATTAATATGGCCCCATTTGAAGCTTTATACGGAAGAAGATGCCGATCGCCCTGTCTTTGGGATGATTCTTCTGATTTGATCGGACGGAACCGGAATTGATTATTCGGACTCAAGAGAAGATAGCCTTGATTCGAGAGAGACTGCTGATCGCCTTAATCGTAAGTCTTATGCAGATGTACGTCGTCACCCTCTAGAGTTCGACGCTGGGGACCACGTACTATTGAAGGTGTCTCCTACACGAGGGATTTTCCGTTTTGGGAGAAGAGGCAAGCTTAGTCCAAGATATATCGGACCATTTGAGATCCTAGAGAGAGTTGGGGATTTAGCATACAGGTTGGCCTTACCGCCATCGCTGAGTCATGTTGACAGTGTATTTCACGTATCCCAACTGCGGAAGTATATACCGGACCCCAGTCACGTTATTGATTTCGACGAGATCGAGATAGCTAATGATGGCACCTTCGAGGAGAGACCAATCAAGATACTTGAGAGCCGGATCAAACAATTGAGGAATAAACCAATACATTTGGTTAAAGTACAATGGTCACGACATGGAGTCGAAGAGGCCACTTGGGAAACGGAGGACGGTATGAAGGCTAAATATCCGGAGTTGTTTTCATCCTAAGTTTCGGGACGAAACTTCTTTTTAGGGAGGAAGGATGTAATACCCGAGATTTCTGTTATGTAATTGGAACTTGTGATATTGTAATGATTGTACTTTTGCCTGAGTATTTTTTCTCCGTATTTCATAATCCGATGTCGTCGAGCATATAATTTCGTGTATGTGATTTCAAAGGATGAAATTCTGTGCATGTAGCGCACGCTACAGGCTAAGGGTAGCGTACGCTAACATGGTTTTATAGCGCACGCTACCGAGTGTAAGTAGCGCACGCTATGCATGGTCAGACTGATTGAGACGTGCGGTAGGTGAGATCTGGCCGGGGGACCCCTGTCGGATCCTGTCGGATGTACCTGGACGGCTTTCGGGAAAAGCCGGGTCAACGCCTTAGCACACGCTACAAGGAATATGCGTAGCGTACGCTAAGTGCCGAGTACAGTTTAGACTGTGAGCCGTTAGCGCACGCTACGAACAGGGTGTAGCGCGCGCTAATAACCATTTATTATAAATAGGACAGCATCCTATTCGTGATTTCAGTCCTTTCTTCCCCCATAACCCGAACTCTTGCACTTGAAACATAACTCCATTCGTCCTAATCACTCCATATCAACCTCCTAGTTCGAGATTGAAGATCATATACCATTGGAGATTGGTGTTCAAGCCGTGGGTGTTGGATTGTTTCATTTTCATCCGTGTTCTTCGTTACTTTGAGGTAGGTGATTCTTCACCAATGATTAGTAAGGTTCCTAAGGAAGTTTGAACCATGGTTGGATAGCAAGTATTTCATTTTTATCGGTCATCGCATGTTAGAAGGGTACTTTTGACGTATAGATGCTAGATATCGAATGAACCTTTGAACCACCTTATTATAAGGACTCCTCAGCATGTTTAAAATGATTTATGATCAAGTAATCGGGTAGTACCCAGTTGTTGAGTCGTATACGTTGAAATCAGGTGTTTTGAAACATAAGTCGATCGGAACTTAGATTGCTTCTTGAAGATCGTATTGGATTATGATATTAAGATGACTATCCGTATATTGGTATTTCATAATCATAAATCTTCCTCAAACCTTATTAGCATAATTTGCCCGAGGATAACTTTTATTATCACGGTAGGATTCTGGAGTTCTTCACCATTCAACCCAGTTTCGGCTTGCAGTATTCAGCCATGCAATGTTAGCGCACGCTAACACATGTGAGTTAACGTGCGCTATCGGGGTCAGTTAACGCCCGAAACGTACGTAGCGCGCGTTATGAGACCAGTGAGTCGATCGCCGGACCGTGGCTAGCGCACGCTAGTCTTATAAGTTAGCGTCGCTAACGGTCACGTCTTAAGCGCCGCGTTACGTAGGGTACGTAGCGCGCTAGCGATGCAGGCGATTGTTTATTTTGAGCTTTTGGCCGTAGACCGAATTGTTAGGCAATCGTTCGACGTGAGATGATTTGTATATCGTTCCTTGAGTTAAGGTCGGAGCTGGTTTGGTTGTTCGGTGGCGGCGGCCTTCGTGTGCGTCGAGCATTGAAGTGTATCGTTCTTGCCATCTTCGAGGCAAGTATCGTGATATGTTAATATCGGTATTTTTGGAGTATGCGTATGATTATGCGGGTTGTTGAACATGACATTTACTTCATTGATTTGTCATGATATCCGTTATATAGTGTTTATATGTTTATGTTGATGAACATAATGATTTGGCATATGTGTATGCATGAGTTGTGTTGTATACGTTGAGCGATCTATCTTGAGGCGCTGGATCGGATGTCCACCTCGTGTTGGTCCGCGGGATCATCTTGGGATCTATCTTTGAGGGCGCTGGATCATTGGGACGGGTTATTTCCACCTCGTGTTGGTCCGACGGGATCATCTTGGGATCTATCTTTGAGGCGCTGGATCATTGGAATACCCATGCTGTATAATGAAATCTTGTGGATTTGCATTGTCGGATTCCGGTAGCGGAAATCCGTGTGGTGTATCTTGTTATGTATTACTGATGCATATCCGAATTGTTTAACATGATACTTGTACTAGCATCGTTTTGCTAACCCCTTTGGGGGTGGACATTGTTTTGATGTTCAGGTAGCCGAGGAGCGGGGAGGCAGCCACAGTACCGACAGGACGATGAGATGGCTCAGTGATGTGATTGTTGTTATTGTTGTCGAGAGTTGTTTTTCTTGTTTCGTTCAGTACTCGAGTACGTCTGTTTTGATAATGTCCTTTCGATATGGTTGTATAAATTAACTCTTTGATCGGTTGAATCAATTATGTCTTTAAAACTTCAGTTGTACGATTGATTTATATTTACACACTTCTTAAAATTAGCCTTGTAAATCCTTACCTAAAGGGTTTACGGCACTGTAATTATTCCGAATATCTCGGGGTGTTACACTCGACAGTTACTGTCGAATTTCTTATATTCCCCCGATTTGATGTCTTTCTTTCTCCCGTTTAATAAGTGTTGGAACTTATTAATATTTTTGTCATAATATGCCGATTCTTCGTCGCTTTCGTCCACCGGGATTTCTTCTCTTTTAGACATCTTAGCCTTCATGGCTATCGCTCTTTCCTTCGGCTTCGGTTTGGCATTCCCAGATTTTAGGACAATCTCGTAGTTGACAAGAGAACCAACGAGAGCACTAAAATCTAGATGATTTAAATCTTTAGACTCCATCCGTCACCGTACTGTCCCATTCTAGAGGTAGTGATCGGAGAATCTTCTTTACTTTCTCACTACTCGAAAGTGGTTTACCAAAACATGCTAATCCATTTGTGATAACCGAAAATCAGTCAAGCATGATTGTGATGGATTCATAGTCCTTCATTTGAAATAACTCGTACTCATGAAGGAGCATGTTTATTTTCGTCTCCTTGACTTGAGACATTCCTTCGTGTGTTACCTCAAGCATTTTCCAAATTTCTTTGGCACTATCACACGATGATATCCGGTTGTGTTCTCCCGGATTTAAGGCACAATACAATAATTGCGTTGCTTTGAAATTATAATGATCATTTTTTCAATCCGCATCGTCATATTCTTCGAAAGATTTAAGCGTACCGTCGGATTTGAGAGGAATTTTCAGACCAAGACAAATTATTTTCCATATCTCGATGTCGTAGGCTCGAATGAATATCAACATCTTCTTCTTCCATGTCATGAAGTTTGATCCGTCGAAAAATGGTGGTTGGTTAAGAGCAAGACCTTCGACCGGGGCAAGTTGGAATGCCATTTGGATCGATTCCTTGGATGTTAAGCCGCTTATTAGAGGTACCGCTCCGATACTAATTGTTGGAGCACTTTTGATCGGTATCGCCGTTGTGCGGAAGCGTAAATATAAAGTGTGGAAATAAAATGACACATGGATTTATAGAGGTTCGGCCAAACGTGCCTACGTCCTCTCTCATTATCTTGTTCTATAGGCTTAAGATATAAACCTCTGCACCTCTCTTCTATCAGTCAAGGGATTACCGAACAAGGTCGTATTCTATCGGTCCGAGTAAACCGTTCTCTTACTTGTCTTTTTGTCGGTACAAGTTAAACAGTTTTCCTTTTCTATTGGACAAGGAATTAACCACTCTAGCTTTTTATTGGTACTAGATAAACCTCACTTAGATATTGATTTCGATTCTAACAATGCCGGATCCTTGATCCTAATAACACCGAATCTAATTATATCTATTCTTTTTCCTCTCGTGTATGTGGTGAATGTCTAAACATTCAAACTATCAATATAAGCTCAATATTACAACAATAATAGAATGTATATGAATATCAGCTCAATGACTTGATTGCTTGAAGTTGTTGTATCTTCAATACCATAGGAAGTGGTATTTATAGGCATTGGAGCCTCAACTAGCCGTTAGCTTCTTTTGACTTGCTAGCGTGTGCGAGCTCTTCTTCATATCATACGATAAGCCTCATTACGTACGTTATGCCCTCCATGTAGCGTACGTTATCGTTACCCAGTTTCAGTCCAGTGGCTTCGTTTCGTTCCCTTACGTATGTTATTCCTTCATGTTGCATAGGTTAATGGTCTCAGGTAGCGTACATTAACCATGCTTCATAGCCTGCATTAACTCAATATAGCCGTTGCCTTCCTTTGTCAAACTCTCCATTTGATATGCTGACTTTGACCAGATTCTTTCCAACGTTCATCTGATTTGAAATCTCATTACGTACATTAACTTCCTTGTGTTACGTACGTTAAACTGCTTCGATAGCGTGCGTTAATCATCAGTTGTAGCATGCGCTATCTCCATCAGGTAAGTTGTCTGTTCTGCAGGTAAGTCCCTGTTACGTACGGTATCCTTACTGTATTACGTACGTTATCCTTGTTTGCTTGCGTGCGCTATATAATTTATATAGCGTGTGTATCCATGCAGTTGGTGCAGCTTTTTGCGACTTCGTGTCCTTAGGTGTTTTACTTCGCCTCTTTGTTGTTTTGTTTTGTTTAGCAACTTAATCATCAAAACTCCATTAATGAATATATGGAATAAAATATTCCAACATTAAAGACTTAACAAACTGGAAATGGCAATTTTGAAAAATTGCTTTCAGTTCAAAAATTTTCGTTAAACAAACAAGGAATAGGATTCAACCCGAGTTTTAAAAACGAATCTAATGATTCCTTAAATTTAAAATACCACATTGTGGTAAATATTTAAAAATCGGGCATCGTATTTTGAATTGTAAAAGCCCAAGACGAAGCATCAAAATTAACAAAATATGGATTCCAAAAGGAACCATAATACCAAACTTCGTTTATTTACCAAATGAAAAACGAGCAAAAGTCGGTTGGATTCCCAAAATTCAAAATTAATATTTTCATAATTGGTATCTAACTCAGGGGGAGTTATATTTTTAAAATGGGGAGATCTATTTTTCAGGGAGAGTTTTACCCATTAATTATCATATTTAATTTATGGACTTTATTATCTTATTATGCACCTTTTGATTATGACAAAAAGGGGGGAGTATGATAATATGAGTCATGGAATAATGACGAGAAAACTAGCGAAACGGACAAAGCTGAAAATTTTGATATGTATTATATTTTTGCAGGTATAAATCCCATCGAATGATTGTTGTTTTGTCATCATCAAAAAGGGGGAGATTGTTGGAATATCCTATTCTATATAATTATAAATTAGTTTTGATGATGAGTTGAAGATCAAAGAAAGACAAAAATGGAACAAAGCAAAACAACAATAAATCAAGAAGGAGTCGAAGACGCTCGAGACGGATAGAAAAGCAAAGAAGTGAGATTTAATGAAACTAACGTACGTAATATACATCGTATAATGTACGTAATGAAAACTCACCTGAAGGCATACGAGTTCAGTTGACATGCTATAACGTACGCAACACAAGCAGTATAACGTACGTAATGTTGCAAGCTTAATGTACATAAAGACTGTGCGTTAACATACGTAATGGTTTGAATTTCAATTCAAATACTGGAACCGTTGAACGGGAAGATGATGTCATAGAGTAAAGTCAAAAGGAAGGCAACGAATACATGTGTTTAACGTATGCTATGAAGCCAATTTAACGTACTCTACGATGAGTACTTAACATATGTACTGTGTTTGATATAACATACGTAAAGAAGACATAAAAGCCACTGGACTTATTTGAGTACAACTTAACGTACGTAACAAGAAGGTTTTAACGTACGCTGCAAAGGAGCTATAGCGTACGTAATGAAGGCAGGATTTGCTAACGGATCGTTGGGCTTCATGCCTATAAATACCAATCATTTGGTATCATTCATAATAACAACTCCAAGCAAATCATATATACCTCAGATATTGTTATGTTCGTCTTTGTTGTTCTAATCTAGCTTATTGTAAAGTGTTTGAGTGTTCATACACTAACCACATACACGAGAGGAAGGAATGGATTGTAGTTTGATTGGGTGTTATTAGGATCGTTGATCCAGCACTATTAGAATCATATCTAAATCCAAGTGAAGTTTGTCTAGTACCAATCGAAAGCTAGATAGGTTGATTACTTGTCCGATATAAAAGGAAAATGGTTTATCTTGGATCGATAGAAGATAAGATTGTAAAGGTATCACTTGGAGCGATAGAAGATGAGGTGTAGAGGTTTATCTTAAGCCTAAGCAGAAAGATACGAAGAGAGGATGTAGGAGTATTTGGTCGAACCTCTATAAATCTTGTGCCGTTTATCTTCGGCAATTTAATTACGCTTTTGCAAACGTAAAGGGGTTTGAAAACTCTACATCGCACTATTCAATTGGCGGTACCAAACTCAACACAATGCCCCGGATGTGTTCATGCAGTTGATAAACAAGGTGTTTATCGAATATCTGCATAAATTCGGAGTTGTTTTTATTGACGATATCCTTATCTATTCCTGGAGCCAGGAGGAGCACGTGAACACTATCGTATTGTGTTAGATATTTTGAGAGCTGAGTAGTTATATGTGAAGTTTTCCAAATTTGAGTTTTGGCTCAGGAATGTAACATTCCTCGGGCATGTGATTTTATTAGAAGGAGTTCGGGTTGACCCGCAGAAGATAGAGGTGGTACTAGTATGCGAACCACATAAGAATGTGAAAGAAATGAGAAGTTTTCTTCGACTGCGTGGTATTACCATAAATTTATAGAGGGGTTTTTCAGGATCGCTTGATCACTTACGTAGTTGCTTCAAAAAATTCAGAAAGTGAGTGGAACACGGATAGGCAGAATAGCTTCGATGAGTTGAAAGGACGTTTGACTACCGCACCATTTCTAGCCTTGCCACAGGAAATTGATGATTTTGTAGTTTATAGTGATGCTTCAGGTCTCGGACTAGGTTGTCTTGATGTAAAGGGATATGGTGATTGCTTATGCACTCGACAGTTGAAGCCGTATGAAACAAATTATCCTACTCGTGATTTTGAATTAGCTGCAGTCGTTTTTGCTTTAAATATTTGGAAGCATTATCTTTACGGATCGTCGTGTAATATTAACATGAACCACAAAAGTCTGAGTACGTTTTCAGCCAAAAGAATTGAACATGAGGCAACGTAGGTGGTTAGAATGAATCAAGGATTATGATCTTTAGATTCTTTACCATCCGGGAAAGGCGAGTGTAGTAGCGGATGCGTTGAGTCGTAAGCCAATGTCACTTCAACTGTTAGAGGTACTTATGCCTCAAGGTAGGATTTGATGAGACTTAATTGGTCAGAACATCGAGGTTTGACTTCGGAGAATTCAGGGTCAATTATGTGCGTTGGAAATCACTTCATCTTTGATTGATGACATCAAGGAAAGGCAGTATGATGATTCATTTTTAGTTCAATTAAGGGAGGATGTGAAGAGGGGGAAATCTCCTGGATTTTTAATTCAAGATGACGGAGTTCTGTGATTTTGTGGAAGATTGTGTGTACCATGCGATGTTGAGTTGAGACAAAAAATTTGAGAGAAGCTCATACTACACCTTATTCCATACATCCTGGTACAAGTAAAATGTACAAGGATGTAAGGAGTACCTTTTGGTGGGGCAACTTGAAGACGCATGTTAGTGAGTTTATATCGAAATGTTTGACCTGTTAGCAAGTTAAGATCGAGCATCAGCGGGGGTTATTGCGACCAGTTCCTATTCCAGGGTGGAAGTTGGAAGATATTTCTATGGACTTTATTACCAGCATGCCTAGGACTCGGACATGATTTGGGTCATTGTCGATCGATTAACCAAACTTGCTCATTTTATGGGTATTAAGGACACCTGGGGTCCGTAGAAACTAGCTTGTGTGTTCATTGCAGAAATTGTGAGGTTGCATGGGACTAGTAAAAGTATTATTTTGGATCGAGATGGTCAATTTGTATCACATTTCTGGTAGGCCGTCCATCGAGCTTTGGGGACCTAGTTGAGACTCATTACATCTTACCATCCCCATACAGATGGACAGTTAGAACAGAATATTTAGATCCTTGAAGATATGCTGAGATCCTATGCCCTAGACTGGAAGGATGATTGGGAGTCGCATCTACCGTTGATCGAGTTTACGTACAATAATATTTACCACGCCTCGATTAAGATGGCACCATTTGAGGCCTTGTACGGTAGACATTGTAGATCGCCGCTTTGCTGGGATGATGCATCCGAACTAATTTGTATGGTACCAGAATTATTAGTTGAGATGAGAGAGAAGATAGCTTTGATTCGTGATAGACTGTTTACTGCCCATAGTCGATAGAAGTCTTATGAAGACACATGATGCCGCCCGTTAGGGTTTGAGATTGGGGACCATGTGTTGCTGAATGTATCACCGACTCGGGGAGTTTACCGCTTCGGTCGGAAGGGTAAACTTAGTCCGAGGTACATTGGGCCATTCGAGATTTTAGAGCGAGTCGTAGATCTTTCATATCGTTTGGCTTTGCCGCCATCCTTGAGTCACGTGCATAACGTATTTCATATATCCCAACTAAGGAAGTACGTACCGGATCCTAGTCACATTAGCAATTTTGAAGAGATCGAGTTGGGCCGTGACATCACATTTGAGGAGAAATCGATTTAGTAAAACAACTTAAGCATAAGACCATTCCTTTGATTAAGGTGCAATGGTTGAGACATGGATCAGAAGAGGCTACATGGGAGATGGAATATAATGTGAAAGCGAGATATCCCGAGTTATTCACTTTGAAAGTTTTGAGATAAAACTTCTTTCTAGAGGGAGAGAATGTAATATCCGCTTTTCTATTTGTAGTAATTTCTATTTTTGGTTTATTTCCATTTTGGATGACTCACTTGTAATTGTTTTGGTATTCTGAAACTATTTTGTTCTGCATTCTTGAGCATTCGAACGAGTTTTGGAGTTGTTTTATGAGAATATGCATATTAGTGTGACTTTTCCGCATTGAGGCTCGATTATCGTAAATCTTATTCGAAACTGACGATTCATTGCTTCTACGAGTTCATTTAATATTTTTAGACCTTTTACAGTTTTTGGAGATTTTTATCTGACCTAGAATCGTGATTTTCAGGAGTTTGGGCCGTTTTGTAAATTTTCCATAGTTTTGGGCATTGTTATTGGAATTGTTTTTCCGCTCTATCGGATGGTTGGAATTATGTGTTTGATTGGAGCTTGAGCTTGTATGTTGTTTTTCCTCATTAGAGCTTTGTTGTTTGTTGGTAACTATCAAGTTTGGTATCTTCCGAGACATGTTGGTTTGACCGGACTTCACAATTGTATTACTGTATCAGAGCAGTTAGCACATGCTAATCTTAAAGATAGCACGTGCTAATATAACATTTGTAGCACATGATAATATTACCCGTAGCACGCGCTAATAATGGTGGACAGAAGGTTTTCTGGGTGCAAGAATGATTCAATTAGCATACGCTAATGTCCTATTAACGCACGCTAATGAGGTTGGATAGAACATTTTGGAGTTGGGCAGAAAGTTCAGGAATTCTGGAACGAACCAGGTAGCGCACGCTAACACAAACATTAGCGCATGATAGCAGGACCAGAAATAAGCTTCTATACAGAATTTTATCTAGATTAGCGCATGCTAAACCTTCCCATAGCACACGCTATGTCCCATTGGTATATATGGGCCAGTGAGGGTCGACTTTCGTCATCTGTCACTTCATTTCTTCCTTTCCACGACTTTGGCGATCTTGGGTGAGTGTAAGGGTATATTTCGGCTAGATATCATCACCCATCAATAATTTTCAAGTTCCTAGTAATAAGTTATCAACATCTAATCATCTTTCACTGTCTTAGAGGTAAATTCCTGGAATACTAGTTTTTGGGATTTTGGGGGGTTTCGTTGTGATTTTGTTTTTCTAGTCCGAATTAGATTAGTTTGATGTTATATTATGATTATACAATCCTAATCCTTTGTTTCCTTGAAGTTTTGTGGATTAGATTTCAAGATTTCCATTGTTGATTATTTAGGATCAATTATGACTTCGTAGTGTTCAATGAATTGCTCCAAAAGGTAGAACTTAGGATGATTTTTTAGGTTTTCGAGGTCTTGTGGTTGATTGAATACCGTTATTTGATAGGAACAATTTATTGAAGAGGGTTCCGACCGAAGACTTTTTCGTCCACCATTTCTTCGCGTTGTAATAGTCAAGGCAAGAACATGTATTACATTATGTTATATATGATGCAGATTTGACATGAATGACGATTTATGAAAGTCGTGTGTGTTGTGGTTCTTCCACCAGGTACGGTTCGACGGAACCTCTAGGGGGCCGTGGTAAGGGGCACGACCGTGGAAGTGTTTTCCACATGGGGTTGGTTCGACGGGACCTCTGGGGGTCGATGCTAAGGGGAACGGCCGTGGGTTACCAAGTGTGGTTGTCTATGCGATGATATATGATGTTGTGAACATTAAGATGATTATGTTTGGATGAAACTTGTTATTTTGAAATATTATTTTCTCAAATGTTTTCCAAATGTGATAGTATTGTTGAATTGTGTTTGTATATAATGTTGTGTAATTGGGTACTTTCACTAGCCATTCGAATGCTAACCTCATAAATGGGGGAAATACATTTCATGCATTTCAGGTATCGGACGATCTGAGGAGACAGCACGGGAGATGCATGCAAAGGATGGTCAAGCATGATGTTACGAGGCGCAAGTTTAGGGTGTTCATTTTAGTATGTTCCTGATGTTTGTTGGAGTCGGTTGAGTAAACGTTTCCTTTGTTAAAGTTATTTGTTGAAGTCCCTTGTGTGGGCAATGGATTTATTTTTATATTATGACATACTTTGTTAAAATTACAATACTTTGGTCAAGGCCACAGACTAATTTACGTTATTAAATATTGTATCTTTATGGGATTATTGGGGAGTTATGTGAATGTTTTAACCTGGTAGACCTTGATGAAGGTTCTACGGCGTGTAAGACCCTTATGAGTATTGGGGTGTTAAACTAGTCCACTAGAAGAGGCATTATCCAAAACTTGACCACAATGCACCTTCAGGTACCGAATTACTAGTTTTGGGGACAAACCGTTCTCTAACTGTTTATTCCACTTCTTGGATTCTTGATTATGGTACAAGTTCTCACATATGTACAATGAATCAGGATCTAGAATGAAGTAGGTTGCTAAGAGCTGAAGAAGTGCTGGTGGCAGTAGGGAGCGGGCATAGTGTCGAGGCTACTGACATCGAATCACTTATGCTGGATTTAGAATATGGTTTTGTAATTACTTAAGATGATGTACTACTTATTTTGCCCAAATGGGCACAAAAACAATGTATCAATTTCGATCATAGACCGTAAAGGATATCATTTCTTTATTGGAGATGGTTCCTGCCGTATTTATTTTAGAAATAAATTGGTTGGTACAGCTACATTACTAAATGGTTTATACCATTTGAATCTAAAGAACAAAACCATAGTGAACAATATAACTTGGAAACGCGGTAGGGATGAAATAAACCAAGCACTTAAGTGGCATATTAAACTTGGACATGTTGGTCAGACCAAAATTCATAAAATGGAGAAAGATGGACTTATGGGTCCATTAGGATCGGATCCTATCCAACCTGTGAAACATGTCTTCAAGGCAAAATGACTAAATAAGACTTTATAGAAACTTTTGAAAGAGCTGCTGAAAAACTTGGATTAATCCATACTGAATTTTGTGGCCTTTTTAAAGTGGCACAAGATAGTTTTTAGTATTTCATTACATTCACGAATGACCATACTCCGTACGGATTCGTGTACTTAATGAAACATAAATCCCAATCCTTAGAAAAATTCAAGGAATTTGAGGCCCTAGTTGAAAATCAAACAGGTCATCATATCAAAGCACTCAGGTCGGACCAAGGTAGCGAATATGTGAATACCGAGTTTGATGATTTCTTAAAAGAATTGGGAATAGTGTCACTATTCACTCCTCCAGGTACTCCATAATTAAATGGTGTGACAGAATGAAAGAACCGAACCTTGTTGGACATGGTTCGCTCCTTGTTTAACTATACTGATCTACCGATTTACCTGTGGGGTTATGTGCTCGTTACTGCTGCACGTATCTTAAACTGATGTCCTTCTACATTTATCCATAAGACTCCACAAGGATATATGGATAGGTAGGAAACTAACTCTTAATCATATAAGGATTTGGGGATGTCCTGCTTATGTCAAGAAGACTACGATAGAGAAATTGAAAGCTAGGTATGTGAAGGGTCATTTCATAGGATGTCCACGGGATTCCATGGGATATTTATTCTACATGCCTGAAGATCATATGATCATTTTTGCTTTACAAGCACACTCCCTTGAAGATAAGTTCATTCAGGTTGGAGGCACAGGTAGAAATATTTCCTTATAAGAAATAAAAGAAATACCCAATGAGATGCCTATATAAGATATTGGAACTAAACCATCTGAAATACAACCAAAACCTCGTAGGTCTAGTAGAGCTTCTCATTTACCTGAGACGTATGGCCATCTGCATCAAGAGGAACTGGGTCCTCATGAGATGACACAAAGTAGCCAAGAGGATGATACCTCTACTTATGACCAAGCGATGGTAGATGTGGACTGCACAAAGTGGAAAGAGGCTATGGAAGCTGAGATAGACATGCTAATAAGGTATGGACTTTAGTAGATCGTCCTATGGGCATAGTGCATATTCAAAACAAATGAATATATAAGAGAAAGACTGATGCAAATGTCATGGTTGAAACCTATAAGACCAGACTTGTGGCAAAGGTTTATTCCCAAAGAGAGGGAATCGATTACTTTGAGATCTTTTCGCCTGTAGCTATGATAAAGTTATTACATTCAATTTTTAGTAATATCTATTTTTGGTGTATTTTCATTCTGGATGACTCGGTTTTAATTGTTTTGGTATTCTGAAACTATTTATTTCTGCATTCTTGAGCATCCGAATGAGTTTCAGAGTTGTTTTATGAGAATATGCATATTAGTGCAACTTTTCTGAGGCTCAATTCTCGTAATTATTGATCGAAACTGACGCTTCATTGTTTCTATGAGTTTATTTAATATTTTTAGACCTGATACCGTATCCGGAGATTGTTATCTGACCTATAATCGTGATTTTCGGGAGTTTGGGCCATTTTGTAATTTTTCCATAGTTTTGGGCATTGTTATTGGAATTGTTTTTCCGCTCTATCGGATGGTTAGAATTATGTGTTTGATTGGAGTTTTGGATTGTATGTCGCCATTTCTCATTAGCGCTTCGTTGTTTATTGGTAACTATCGAGTTTTGTATCTTCCGTGGCATGTTCGTTCTAACCGGACTTCACAATTGTATTGCTGTATTAGAGCAGTTAGTGCATGCTAATCTTAAAAATTACGTGCGCTAATCTAATATTGGTAGCTCACGCTAATCTTACCCATAGCGTGCGCTAATCAGGCTGGACAAAAGGTTTTCTAGGTGCTGGAGTGAGTCAATTAGCACACGATAATGTCCTATAGCGCACGCTAATGATGTTAGAAAGAACATTCTGGAGTTGGGCAGAAAGTTCAGGAATTCTGGACCAAACCAGGTAGCGCAAGCTAACACAAACATTAGCGCATGCTAACGGGATCGGACAGAAGCTTATGGACTGTATTTTAACTAGATTAGCGCATGCTAAACCTTTCCATACCGCAAGCTAAGTCCCATTAGTATATGGGACAGCAAAGGGTCAACTTTCGTCATTTCTCGCTTCATTTCTACTTTCTGGTGACTTTGGCGATCTTGGTCGAGTGCAGGGGTAGATTTGGGCCACATATCATCACCCATCAATATTTTCAAGTTCCTAGTACGAAGTTATCAACATCTAATCATCGTTCACCATCCTAATCAAGGTACATTCCTAGAACCCTAGTTTCTGGGATTTTGGAGATTCTGTTGTGATTTTGTTTTTCTAGTACGAACTAAATTAGATTGATGTTAGATTATGATTTCATAATTGTAATCCTTTGTTTTCTTGAAGTTTTCTGGATTAGATTTCGAGATTTCCACTGTTAATTGTTTAGGATCGATTATGACATCGTGGTTGATTGAATATCGTTATGTGATAGAAATGAGTTATTCAAGAGAATTCGGACCGTTTGTCCACTGTTTCTTCCCATTGTAATAGTCAAGGCAAGTACATGTATTACATTATGTTATGTATGATGTGAATTTGACATGAATGATGATTTATGAAAGATGTGTGTGTGTTGTGGTTCTTCCACCTGGGGATGGTTCGACGGAACCTTTGGGGATTGATGATAAGGGGCACAGCCGCAAAAAAAGTTTCCCACCTGGGGATGGTTCGACGGGACCACTGGGGGTCGATGCTAACGGGAACGGCTGCGGTTTATCAAGTGTGGTTGTCTTTGCGATGATGATGTTTAGATGAAACTTTATATTCCGGAATATTGTTTTCTCAAATGTTTTCCAAATGTGATAGTAGTATTGAATTGGTATTGTATATAATGGTGTGTAATTGTGTACTTGCACTAGCCTTTCGAATGCTAACCCTTTAAATGGGGTAAATGCATTTCATGCATTTCTGGTATCGGACGATCTGAGGAGCCATCACGGGAGATGCATTCAAAGGATGGTCAAGCATGATGTTAAAAGGCTCAAGTCTGGGGTGTTCATTTTAGTATGTTCATGACGTCTGTGTGAGCCGGTTGAGTAAACATTTCCTGTTTTAAAGTTATTTGTTGAAGTCCCATGTGTAGGCAATGGATTTATGTTTAGATTCTTCCATACTATGTTAAAATTAAAATGTTTTGGCCGAGGCCACAGCCTAATTTATGTTATTATATATTGTATGATTATAGGTTATTGTGGAGTTGTGTGAATGTTTTAGCATGGTAGACATTAATGAAGGTTCTACGGCGTGTAATGACACTTCTGAGTATTGGGGTGTTACATTTATGGTATCAGAGCTTAAGTTGTGAACCTAGTCTGTCGGTCAATTTAGGTGTGTCAGTTGAGTCGTAATAGGCAATTGTTGAGCCTAACATCATCGTTCTACAATCTCTTCGTGCGACCTGTGGCTGTAAGTCTCCTCAAACTGTTACGCTTCTGTATTATTTTTCCTATAGAATAGTGAGTTGGGGTACCAACAATGTAAAATTGTGAACTGTGTTGATCTTGTCTTGTTTCATTTCTTATTCCTCAGTATGTTTAGAGGTTGTGGTAGACTAGTCCGGGGACGCAGATGAGGCTGTGGTCGTGATGCTTCTGATGAGGGAGTTAAGCCTTCCCAATTATTTGTGGATTCGGCTTTGCATTCAGTGTCGGATACTTTGCCCTTGAGTTCTGACGGACATCAGGACTTATCAGTTAGCCAGGACCAACCCTCGGGTAATAATGCCGACACAGGAGCTACTGCTATTCTTCAGCAGTTGGTAGCTCAATTGGCTCAGATAGCTCAAGGTGGGCACTAGAATCCGCCCCTGACTGCAAAAGATGAAGCCAGGAAATGGCTTCAAAAGGTGACGAATATGCACCCCCCTTGTTTTGCGGGTTCTACTAATTCCCTGGATTGGAAGAATTAGCTTTTCCAGTTAGGCACGACTTTTGATGTCGTGGTTTGTCTAGATGGTAGGAGGGTGCTTATTGCCCAATATCTCCTAGACAAGGAAGATGCTGAATGGTGGGAGGCAGTGGCACCTAAGCATCACATAGCTACCTAGGATGAGTTTAAGACCGCCATGGAGGTGGAGTATTTTCCGCTGCCAGTTTGAGAGCGCAGAATCGCCGAGTTCTTTACATCTATGCCACGGGATGTATCGATATCCCAAACCATCAATACATATAATCAGCAGTTGGGCTATGTGAGAGATCAAGTGAGAACTGAGGCAAATAAGATCTACTATTTTAACATGTGTATAAAGCCGCATATCAGACAGAGCATGGCACACTTATGTGCGCAACGTTGAAAGAATATCATGATCGTACTTTGGCAATTGAGATGGCTATTCCAGAATCAGAGCTTGGTTTCGAGTCTAAGAAATAGAAGACTACTGGCAACTTCTCAGCCAGTAAGGTTGGTAGGTGTTCTAGGTTTCTATCAGCTCCTGCATTAGGGAAAAGATTGTTTCATCAAGCTGGAGGGTCCCATGGTAACCGTTCGGTGCAGTACTCTAGTCTTAGTCGCAGAGTGTGTATTAACTGCAGTCAGAGTGAGCACTTGGTGAAGGATTGTTCGCTTCCATTGGTTATTTTTATTCGTGCAGACAGAGTGGTTGTACGGCCCATTATGAGGCAGTCACTAGAACAGTCAGAACTCTGATGGTAAATACATCGCAAGGAGAACCTAGTGCCAGTCATAAGGCTCGAGTTTGATAGAGTACTCAGAGTTCAGGTGATGGTGGCTGGTGTCTAGATCAGGATCAGTATATATCTGTTTATACCATATGAGACGCACAGAGAAGATAGATGCTCCAGTGATATTAGGTACCACTCAGATCCTTTCTCATCCAGTTTCGGTGCTATTTGATTCGGGTGCTACTTATTTTTTTATTACATGGGATTGCATACATCATATTAGTATTGACTGTATATTCGTATGGTTGGGAACCGGGAAGTCAGAGACTGCCAATTAGGATTGGGAACCAGGATTGGGCCTCGAACCTCATTGTTGTAGACTTCAAGGGCGAGGATTTGATCCTCAAGGATGTTTGGCTAGATCGTCATAGTACTATCATGGACTATCGGACTCGTACTATCTCGATAGTAGCTGAGGATAGCACAGAACATACTCTTGTGGGTTGTATACCGGGTAGATCCGGAAGTGTGATCAACACCTTGAAGGCGATGGAACTCCTGAACCGTGGTTTCGTAGGCTACTGGTGCTACGCTTTGAAGGCAGAAGATGGTGAAGTTGAGATGTCGTCGATTCCAGTCGTTAAGGAATATCCCGATGTATTTCTGGACGACTTACTGGGATTATCACCGTATCAAGAAGTTGAGTTTCCTACTGATCTAGAGCCGAACACAACCCCTGTTTCTCAGGCACCATACCGTATAGCATCGTCAGAGATGTTAGAGTTGAAGGTTGTATTCGACCGAGCGTATCACTTAGGGCGCACCGATGCTTTTTGTTAAAAAGAAAGATGGATTGCTTCATTTATGTATTGATTACCTAGAATTAAACAAGTTGACCCTCAAAAATAAATATCCTTTGCCCTAGATTGATGACTTGTTTGATCAGCTTCAGGGAGTGACAGTCTTCTCGAAGATTGATTTAAGGTCGGGATATTATCAGTTGAGGATTCGGGATAGCGATATATCGAAAGCTGCTACTAGATGCGGCCATTACGAGTTTGTGGTTATGTCTTTCGGGCTAACCAACATGTTGGAATATCTTATTCCATATAATTATCAAATGGTTATGATGATGAGTTGACGATCAAAGAAAAACAACAATGGAACAAAGAGAAACAACAATAAATCAAGAAGGAGTCGAAGACGCTCGAGACGGACAGAAAAGCAAAGAAGTGAGATTTAATGAAACTAACGTACATAATATACAAGGTATAACGTACATGGTGGAAACTCACCTGAAGGCAGACGAGTGCAGCTGACATGCTATAACATACACAACACAAGTAGTATAATGTACGTAATATTGGAAGCTTAATGTACGTAAGGACTGTGAGTTAACGTACGTAATGGTTTGAATCTAAATTCAAATATTGGAACCGTTGAATGGAAAGATTACGTGATGGGGTAAAGTCAAAAAGGAAGGCAATGGATACATGTGCTTAACGTATGCTACGAAGCCAGGTTAATGTACGCTACGATGAGTACATAACATACGTAATGCGTTTGTTATAACGTACGTAAAGAAGAACACTTAAGCCATTGGACTGATTTGAGTAGAGCTTAATGTACGTAACAAGAAGGTGTTAATGTACGTAATACGTCTGACATACACTACAGAGGAACTATAACATACATAATGAAGGCAGCAGTTGCTAAAGGCTAGTTGGGGCTTTATTCCTATAAATACCAAGGTATTTGGTATCATTCATAATAACAACTCCAAGCAAATCATATATACTTCAGATATTGTTATACTCATATTTGTTGTATTAATCGAGCTATATGGTCAAGTGTTTGAGTGGTCATACACTAAATCATATACACGAGAGGAAAAAAAAGATTGTAGATTGATTCGGTGTTATTAGGATCATTGATTCGGCATTATTAGAATCATATATAAATACAAGTGAGGTTTGTCAAGTACGTATTGAAAGCTAGATAGGTTGACTCCTTGTCCGATATAAAAGGAAAACGGTTTATCTTAGACCGATAGAAGATAAGATTGTAAAGGTATCAGTCGGACCGATAGAAGACGAGGTGTAGAGGTTTATCTTAAGCCTAAGGAAAAAGATACAAATTGAGGACGTATGCGTATTTGGCTGAACCTCTATAAATCTTATGTCGTTTATATTCCGCAATTTATTTACGCTTCCACAAACGCAAAAGATTTTGAAAACTCTACAGCGCACTATTCAAGTGGCGGTACCAAACTCAACAATTGTTATCAGAGTGGCATCTCTAAAAGTCGGCTTTACATCCGAGGAGAAAAAGATCAAATGGCACTCCATTTTACACTAGTCGAAGGTATCGCCTTAAACCGACCTCCATTCTTTGATGGATCAAATTTTATGACGCGGAACAAGAAGATGTCTATTTTCAACCGAACCTATGATATTGAGCTCTGGAAAGTTATATGTCCTGGTCCAAAAATTCTAACGAATTCCAATGGAACTTTCAAAAGCTTTGAAGGGTATGATGATACATATTGGAAGAACGTCCACTACAATTGAAAAGCAACGTAATTACTTTATTGTGCTTTAAATCCCAAAGAACATAACCGGATATCATCATGTGATAGTGCCAAAGAGATTTGGAAAATGCTTGAGGTATCTCATAAAGGAACAGCACAAGTCAAGGAGACGAAGATCAATATGCTTCTCCATGACTACGAGCTCTTTATGATGAAGAACGAAGAGTCCATAATGAACATGCTCGACTGATTTTCGATAATTACAAATGGACTGGCTTGTTTTGGAAAACCATTAACAAGTAGTGAAAAAGTGAAGAAAATCTTACGATCACTACCTATTGAATGGGACGGGACGGTTACAGCTATAATGGAGTCTAAAGATCTCAACACTCTCGATTTTAGCACCCTCGTCGGTTCGCTAATAAATTATGAGATTGTTTTAAAATCTCGAAATGCCAATACAAAACTGAAGGAAAGATCTATAGCTTTAAAAGCTATGTCAAGAAATGAAAAAAATCATCCTGGTAGATGATAATGATGAAGAATCGGCATTTTATGCCAAGAACATCAATAAGTATCAAAACTTATTAAATCGGAGAGTAAGATACATCTCGCAGGATCGATACGAGTCAATGAAATTCGACAATAATTGTCGAAACTGTAGAAATCCAGGCCACTTTGCTAAAAATTGCCGAGGCTCGACTTCCAAGAAAGAAGTGCTTATAGCCATGTGGAGTGACGAAGATGAAGAAGATGAATTTATTCAAAATAATCTCGCACTCATGGCAAGAAGTTCTTTTGAAGAAAGTGACGACGAAAGCCAAGTAAGTACCTCGTCTTATGACGAATTTTTTAATGCTTTCGAACCTTTACATTCGATTTTCAAAATTCGTTGAAAGATAATAAATCCCTCAAAGCTAAAAAAAAATTATTGGAAAATGAACTTTCCAAAATGAAAGAAAAAGGGGAAGTTTTCAAAACTGATCATTCTCTTTGTCTTGAAAAAGAGAATATATTGAAAACAGATTTATTAAAAGTTCAAAACGAACTTAAAGACTTAACAAACAGATTTTCCTGTGGAAATGGCAATTTTGAAAAATTGCTTTCGGTTCAAAAAATTTCATTAAACAAACAAGGATTAGGATTCAACCCGGGTTTTAAAAACGAATCTAATGATTCCTTAAATTTAAAAATACCACATTGTGGTAAATATTTAAAAATCCGGCATCATATTTCAAATTGTAAAAGCCCAAAACGAACGATCAAAATTAACAAAATAAGGATTCCAATAGGAACCATAATACCAAACATCGTTTATTTACCAAATGAAAAACGACCAAAAGTCGGTTGGATTTGCAAAATTCAAAATTAATATTTTCATGATTGGTATCTAACTGAGGGGTAGTTATATTTTTAAAATGGGGATATCTATTTTTCAGGTGGAGTTTTACCCATTAATTATCATATTTAATTTATCGATTTTATTATCTTATTATGTACTTTTTGATTATGACAAAAAGGGGGAGAATAGGATAATATGAGTCATGGAATAATGACGAGAAAACTAGCGAAACAGACAAAGCCGAAAATTATGATCTGTATTATATTTTTGCAGGTATAAATCCCATCGAATGATTGTTATTTTGTCATCATCAAAAAGGGGAGATTGTGGGAATATCATATTCTATATAATTATAAATTAGTTTTGATGATGAGTTGACGATCAAAGAAAGACAACAATGGAACAAAGCAAACAACAATAAATCAAGAAGGAGTCGAATACGCTCGAGACGGACAGAAAAGCAAAGAAGTGAGATCTAATGAAACTAACGTACGTAATATACATGGTATAATGTACGTAATGAAAACTCACCTGAAGGCAGGCGAGTTCAGTTGACATGCTATAACGTACACAACACAAGCAATATAACGTACATAATGTTGCAAGCTTAATGTATGTAAAGACTGTGAGTTAACGTATGTAATGGTTTGAATTTTTATTCAAATAGTGGAACCATTGAACGGGAAGATGATTTCATGGAGTAAAGTCAAAAGGAAGGCAACTAATACATGTGTTTAACGTATGCTATGAAGCTAGTTTAACGTACGCTACGATGAGTACTTAACGTATGTAATGCATTAGATATAACATACGTTAACAAGACACAGAAGCCACTTTTGAGTAGAGCTTAACGTACGTAACAAGAAGGTTTTAACGTACATAATATGTTTAACGCACGCTGCAAAGGAGCTATAGCATGAGTAATGAAGGCAGTATTTGCTAACGGCTAGTTGGGGCTTTATGCCTATAAATACCAAGTCATTTGGTATCATTCATAATAACAACTCCAAGCAAATCATATATACCTCAGATATTGTTATACTTGTCTTTGTTGTTCTAATCGTGCTATATTGTAATGTTTGAGTGTTCATACACTAAACCATATACACAGGAGGAATGAATGGATTGTAAATTTATTGGGTGATATTAGGATCGTTGATCCAGCACTATTAGAATCATATCTAAATCCAAGTGAAGTTTGTTTAGTACCAATTGAACGCTCGATAGGTTGATTCCTTGTCCGATATAAAAAGAAAACAGTTTATCTTGGACCGATAGAAGACAAGATTGTAAAGGTATCACTCGGACCAATAGAAGATGAGGTGTAGAGGTTTATCTTAAGCCTAAGCAAAAAGATACAAAGAGAGGACGTAGGCGTATTTGGTCAAACCTCTATAAATCTTGTGTCGTTTATCTTCGGCAATTTAATTATGCTTTCACAAATGCAAAAGAGTTTGAAAACTCTACATTGCACTATTCAATTGGCGGTATCAAACTCAACACAATGCCCCAGCTATGTTCATGCAGTTGATGAACAAGGTGTTTATCGAATATCTTCGTAGTTGTTTTTATTGACGATATCCTTATCTATTCCTGGAGCCAGGAGGACCACGTGAACACCATCGTATTGTGTTAGGTATTTTGGGACCTGAGTAGTTATATCTGAAGTTCCCCAAATGTGAGTTTTAGCTCAGGAAAGTAACATTCCTCGGGCAAGTGATTTCAGCAGAAGGAGTTCGGGTTGACCCGCAGAAGATAGAGGCGGTACTGGTGTGGGAACCACATAAGAATGTGAATAAATGAGAAGTTTTCTTTGACTTTCGGGGTATTACCATGAATTCATCGAGGGGTTTTCCAGGATCGCTTGATCACTTACGCAGTTGCTTCAAAAAATTCAGAAAGTGAGTGGAACATGGATAGGCAGAATAGCTTCGATGAGTTGAAAAGTCGTTTGACTACCGCACCAGTTCTAGCCTTGCCACAGGGTACCGATGATTTTGTAGTTTATAGTGATACTTCAGGTCTCAGACTAGGTTGTCTTGATATAGAGGGATATGGTGATTGCTTATGCATCTCGACAGTTGAAACCATATGAAGGAAATTATCGTACTCGTGATTTGGAATTAGCTACAGTTATTTTTGCTTTAAATATTTGGAGGCATTATCTTTACGGATCATCGTCTAATATTAACACGAACCACAAAAGTCTGAGTACGTTTTTAGCCAAAGGAATTGAACAATAGGCAACGTAGGTGGTTATAATTAATCAAGGATTATGGTCTTGAGATTCTTTACCATCCGGGAAAGGCGAATGTAGTAGCAGATGCGTTGAGTCGTAAGCCAACGTCACTTCAACTGTTAGAGGTACTTACGGCTTAAGGCAGGATCCGATGAGACTTAATTGGTCAGAACATCGAGGTTTGGCTTCGGATAATTCAGGGTCAATTATGTGCGTTGGAAATCACTTCGTCTTTGATTAATGACATCAAGGCGAGGTAGTATGATGATCCGTTTTTAGCTCAATTAAGGGAGGATGTAAAGAGGGGGAAATCTCCTGGATTTGTAATTCAAGATAACGGAGTTCTGAGATTTTGTGGAAGATTGTGTGTACCATGGGATGTTGAGTTGAGACAGAAAATTTTGAGAGAAGCTCATACTACACCTTATTCCAGACATCCTGGTACAAGTAAAATGTACAAGGATGTAAGGAGTAACTTTTGGTGCGGCAACCTGAAGACGGATGTTAGTGAGTTTATATCGAAGTGTTTGACCTATTAGCAAGTTAAGATCGAGCATCAATGGGGGTTAGTGCGACCACTTCCTATTCCCAAGTGGAAGTGGGAGGATAATTCTATGGACTTTATTACCAACATGCCTAGGACTCGGACATGATTTGGTCATTGTCGATTGATTAACCAAACTTGCTCATTTCTGGGTATTAAGAACACCTGGGGGCCGGAGAAACTAGCCTGTGTGTTCATTGCAGAAATTGTGAGGTTGCATGGGACTACTAAGAGTATTATTTCGGATCGAGATGGTCAATTCATATCACATTTCTCGCAGGCCTTCCATCAAGCTTTGGGGACCTAGTTGAGACTCACTACATCTTACCATCCCCGGACAGACAGACAGTCAGAACAAAATATTTAGATCCTTGAAGATATGTTGAGATCCTATGCCCTAGACTGGAAGGATGATTGGGAGTCGCATCTACCGCTGATCGAGTTTACGTACAACAATATTTAGCACGCCTCGATTAAGATGGCACCATTTGAGGCCTTGTACGGTAGACATTGTAGATCGCCGCTTTGCTGGGATGATGCATCCGAACTAATTTGTATGGAACCAGATTTATTAGTTGAGAGAGAAGATCGCCTTGATTCTTGATAGACTATTGACTGCCCAGAGTCAACAGAAGTCTTATAAAGACACGTGATACCGCCCGTTGGGGTTTGAGATTGGGGACCATGTGTTGCTGAATGTATTACCGACTCGGGAAGTTTACCGCTTCTATCGGAAGGGTAAATTGAGTCCGAGATACATTGGGCCATTCGATATTTTAGAGCAAGTTGGAGATCTTGCATATCATTTGGCTTGGCCGCCATCCTTGAGTCACGTGCATAACGTATTTCATATCTCCCAACTAAGGAAGTACGTACCGAATCCTAGTCACATTATCGATTTTGAAGAGATCGAGTTGGGCCCTGACATCACATTTGAGGAGAAATCGATTTAGATTTTGGAACGTCGGGTAAAACAACTTAAGCATAAGACTATTCCTTTGATTAAGGTGCAATGATTGAGACGTGGATAAGAAGAGGCTACATGGGAGACGGAATATAATATGAAAGCGAGATATCCCGAGTTATTCGGTTTGTATGTTTTGGGACGAAACTTCTTTCTAGAGGGAGACAATGTAATATCCGCTTTTCGATCTGTACTAATTTCTAGTTTTGGTGTATTTCCATTTTGGACGACTCGCTTGTAATTGTTTTGGTATTCTGAAACTATTTTGTTCTGCATTCTTGACCATTCGGACGAGTTTTGGAGTTGTTTTATGAGAATATGCATATTAGTGTGACTTTTCCACATTGAGGCTCAATTCTCGTAAATCTTGTTCAAAATTGACGCTTCGTTGCTTCTACGAGTTCATTTAATATTTTTGGAGATTTTTATCTGATCTCGAATCGTGATTTTTAGGAGTTTCAGCCGTTTTGTAAATTTTCCATAGTTTTGGGCATTGTTATTGGAATTGTTTTTCCGCTCTATCGGATGGTTGGAATTATGTGTTTGATTGGAGCTTGAGCTTGTATGTTGTTGTTCAGAGCTTCGTTGTTTGTTTGTAATTATCGAGTTTTGTATCTTCCAAGACATGTTCGTTCTGACTGGACTTCACAATTGTATTGCTGTATCATAGCAGTTAGCGCATGCTAATCTTAAACATAGCACATGCTAATGTAACATTTGTAGCACATGCTAATCTTAACCGTAGCGCACGCTAATAAGGCTAGACAGAAGATTTTCTGGGTGCTGGAATGAGTCAATCAGCGTACCCTAATGTCCTATTAACGCACGCTAATGAGGTTGGACAGAACATTCTGGAGTTGGGCAGAAAGTTCAGGAATTCTAGAACGAACCAGGTAGCGCACGCTAACACAAACATTAGCGGATGCTAACGGGACCAGACAGAAGCTTCTAGACTGAATTTTATCTAGATTAGCGCATGCTGAACCTTCCCATAGCGCACGTTATGTCCCGTTGGTATATAGGGGCCAGTAAGGGTCAACTTTCGTCATTTCTCACTTCATTTCTTCCTTTCTGCCACTTTAGGTATATTGGGTGAGTGTAAGGGTATATTTCAGCCAGATATCATCACCTATCAACAATTTCCAAGTTCTTGGTACGAAGTTATCAACATATAATCATCTTTCACTGTCCTAATCGAGGTAAATTCCTGGAATCCTAGTTTTTGGGATTTGGGGGGTTTTCATTGTGATTTTATTTTTCTAGTCCGAATTAGATTAGCTTTATGTTAGATTATGATTATATAATCCTAATCCTTTGTTTCCTTGAAGTTTTGTGGATCAGATTTCAAGATTTCCACCATTAATTATTTGAGATCGATTATGACTTCGTAGTGTTCGATGAATTGCTCCAAAAGGTAGAACTTAAGAAGATTTCTTACATTTCCGAGGTGTTGTGGTTGATTGAATACCGTTGTTTGATAGGAACGAGTTATTGAAGAGGGTTCTGACCGAAGTCCTTTTCGTCCACCATTTCTTCGCGTTGTAATAGTCAAGGCAAGAACATGTATTACATTATGTTATATATGATGCGAATTTAACATGAATGATGATTTATGAAAGACGTGTGTGTTGTGGTTCTTCCACCAGGGATGGTTCAACGGAACCTCTAGGGGCCGGTGCTAAGGGGCATGGCCACGATAGTGTTTCCACCTAGGGTTGGTTCGACGGAACCTCTGGGGGTCGATGCTAAGGGGAACGGTCGTGGGTACCAAGTGTGGTTATCTCTGCGATGATATATGATGTTGTTACCATTAAGATGATTATGTTTAGATGAAACTTGTTATTTTGAAATATTGTTTTGTCAAATGTTTTCCAAATGTGATAGTATTGTTGAATTTTGTCTGTATATAATGTTGTGTAATTTGGTACTTTCACTAGCCATTCGAATGCTAACCCCTTAAATGGGGTAAATGTGTTTCATACATTTCAGGTATCGGACGATCTGAGGAGACAGCATGGGAGACGCATGCAAAGGATGGTCAAGCATGATGTTACGAGGCTCAAATTTGGGGTGTTTATTTTAGTATGTTCATGATGTTTGTCGGAGTCGGTTGAGTAAACATTTCCTTTGTTAAAGTTATTTGTTGAAGTCCCCTGTGTGGGCAATGGATTTATTTTATATTATGTCATATTTTGTTAAAATTGCAATAATTTGGCCGAGGCCACGGCCTAATTTACGTTATTAAATACTGTATCATTATGGGATTATTGGGGAGTTATGTGAATGTTTTAACCTGGTAGACCTTAATGAAGGCTGTACGGCGTGTAAGACCCTTATGAGTATTGGGGTGTTAAACTTGTCCACTGGAAGAGGCATTATCCAAAACTTGACCACAATGCGCCTTCAAGTACAGAATTACCAGTTTTGGGGACAAATCATTCTCTAACTGTTTATACCACTTCTTGGATTCTTGATTATGGTAAAAGTTCTCACATATGTACATTGAATCAGGATCTAGAATGAAGTATGAAGCGGGGAGCTGAAGAAGTGTTGGTGGCAGTGGGGAGCGGGCATAGTGTCGAGGCTACTGACATCGAATCACTTATGCTGGATTTAGAATCTAGTTTTGTAATTACTTTAGATGATGTACTACTTATTTTGCCCAAATGGTCACAAAAACATTGTATCAATTTCAATCATTGACCGTAAAGTATATCATTTCTTTATTGGATTCCTGCCATTTTATTTTAGAAATAAATTGGTTGGTACAGCTACATTACTAAATGGTTTATACCAGTTGAAGCTAAAGAACAAAACCATAGTGAACACTATAACTTGAGAATCTGGTATGGATGAAACAAACCAAGCACTTAAGTGGCATCTTAAACTTGAACATATTGGTCATACCACTATTGATAAAATGAAGAAAGATGGACTTATGGGTCCATTGGGATCAGATCCCTATCCAACCTGTGAATCATGTCTTCAAGGCAGAATGACTAAGTAACCCTTCATAGTAACTTTTGAAAGAGCTGCTGAAAAACTTGGATTAATCTATACTGAAGTTTGTGGCCCTTTTAAAGTGGCACCAGATAGTTTAGTATTTCATTACATTCACGAATGACCATACTCCGTACGGATTCGTGTAAGTAATGAAACATAAATCCCAATCCTTAGAAAAATTCAAGGAATTTAAGGCCCTAGTTGAAAATCAAACATGTGATTATATCAAAGCACCCAGGTCGGACCAAGGTAGCAAATATATGAATACCGAGTTTGATGAGTTCTTAAAAGAACTCGGAATAGTGTCACTATTCACTCCTTCAGGTACTCCATAATTAATTGGTGTGACAGAAAGAAGGAACCGAACCTGGTTGGACATGGTTCGCTCCTTGATTAACTATACTGATCTACCAATTTACCTGTGGGGTTTTGTTCTCAGTACTGCTGCACATATCTTAAACATATGTCCTTTTACATTTGTCCCTAAGACTCCACAAGGAGATATGGATAGGTAGGAAAGCAACTCTTAATCATATAAGGATTTGGGGATGTCCTGCTTATGTCAAGAAGACTAAAGTAGAGAAATTATAAGTTAGGTATGTGAAGGGTCGTTTCATAAGATGTCCAGGGGATTACATGGGATATTTATTCTACATGCCTGAAGATCATATGATCATTTTTGCTTTACAAGCACATTCCCTTGAAGATAAGTTCATTTAGAAAGGAGGCACAGGTAGAAATATTTCCTTATAAGAAATAAAAGAAATACCCAATGAGACGCTTGTATAAGATATTGGAACTAAACCATCTGAAATACAACCACAACCTCGTAGGTCTAGTAGAGCTTCTCATTTACGTGAGAGGTATGGCAATCTGCATCAAGAGAAACTGGGTCCTAATGAGATGACGCAAGGTAGCCAAGAGAATGATACCTCTACTTATGACCAAGCGATGGTAGATGTGGACTCCACATAGTGGCAAGAGGCTATGGAAACTAAGATAGACTTTATGCATGCTAATAAGGTATGAACTTTAGTAAATCGTCCTAAGGGCATAGTGCATATTCAGAACAAATGAATATATAAGAGAAATATTGATGGAGATGTCAAGGTTGAAACCTATAAGACCAGACTTGTGGCAAAGGTTTATTCCCAAAGAGAGGGAATCGATTACTTCGAGATCTTTTCGCCTGTAGCTATGATAAAGTTATTCGCATGATGCTTTCCATAGCAGCCCATTTTGATTAGGAAATAGGGAAAATAGATGTGAAAACAGCATTCCTAAATGGATACCTCTAGGAGGAGATCTATATGGATTAGCCTAAGGGATTCATATCTGAGGCCCATTTTGAAGGCAAGTGAAGTAGGGGTAAAAGTGGATCGAATCATTCATTAAATGAGATGGTGTTACACACCACTTTGAAAAGAATAATAGAATAGAACCTGTATGGAATGCCCTGTATTAAACTTTGAAAAAAAATCGATCACCACATAAGTCAACCATGCATGCTTCTCTCCAGACCGACCCTATTTTTCAGTCATTTGCTGACTCGTTGTTTTAGTTTGTTATGAACTTCAACTGCAATGAGATTGCTTATAACTTAGCTATGGTAATGAACAAACTGAGTACAACACAGACTAAAATGAAGACAAAGTCGAAGGAAACTGTACTTGTAATTTCTTTCGGGCCTTGGAGATCCAAGTACAAAAAGAAAAGGGCAAGAAGCAGTTTAAGCCCAAAGAAAGGGTACAAAAAGATAAGGGCAAGGCCCCAATAGTTCCAAAGAGTAATGGGGCAAAGAAGTCAGATGCATGCCTCAACTATGGTGAGTTAGTTGTAATATCCGCACTTTCTATTTTTAGTAATTTATATTTTTGGTGTATTTCCATTTTCGACGACTCGGTTGTAATTGTTTTGGTATTCTGAAACTATTTATTTCTGCATTCTTGACCATCCGAACGAGTTTCGAAGTTGTTTTATGAGAATATGAATATTAGTGTAACTTTTCTGAGGCTCGATTTTCGTAAATATTGATCAAAACTGATGCTTCATTGGTTCTACGAGTTTATTTAATAGTTTTACACCCGTTACGGTATCCGAAAATTTTTATCTGACCTCTAATCGTGATTTTCGGGTGTTTGGTCCGTTTTGTAATTTTTCCATAGTTTTGGGCCTTGTTATTGGAATTCTTTTGCCATTCTATCGGATTGTTGGACTTATGTGTTTGATTGGAGCTTGGGCTTGTATGTCGTTGTTTCTCATTAGTGCTTCGTTGTTTGTTGGTAACTATCGAGTTTTGTATCTTCCGAGACATTTTCGTTCTAACCGGACTTCACAATTGTATTGATGTATCAGAGTAGTTAGCGAATGGTAATCTTAAAGATTACACGCGCTAATGTAACATTTGTAGCGCACGCTAATCTTACCCATAGCGTGCGCTAATTAGGATGGACAAAAGGTTTTCTGGGTGCTTGAGTGAGTCAATTAGCGCATGATAATGTCCTATTAGCGCACGCTAATGAGGTTGGAAAGAACATTCTGGAGTTGGGCAGAAAGTTCAGGAATTCTCGACCAAACCAGGTAGCACAAGCTTACACAAACATTAGCGCACGCTAACGGGATCGGACAGAAGCTTCTAGACCGCATTCTATCCGTATTAGCGCATGCTAAACCTTCCCAGAGCGCAAGCTAAGTCCCATTAGTATATATACAACAACAAGGGTCAACTTTACTCATTTCTCGCTTCATTTCTTCCTTCTGGCGACTTTGGCGATCTTGGTCGAGTGCAAGGGTAGATCTCGGCCACATATCATAACCCATCAATATTTTCAAGATCCTAGTACGAAGTTATCAACATCTAATCATCTTTCACCGTCCTAATCAAGGTAAATTCCTAGAACTCTAGATTCTTGGATTTTGGAGATTCTGTTGTGATTTTGTTTTTCTAGTCCGAACTAAATTAGATTGATGTTAGATTATGATTTCATAATTGTAATCCTTTGTTTTCTTGAAGTTTTGTGGATTAGATTTCGATATTTCCACCGTTAATTGTTTAGGATCGATTATGACATTGTGGTTAATTGAATACTCTTATGTGATAGAATTAGTTATTGAAGAGAATTCGGACCGTTTGTCCACCGTTTCTTCATTTTGTAATAGTCAAGGCAAGTACATGTATTACATTATGTTATGTATGATGCGAATTTGACATGAATGATGATTTATGGAAGATGTGTGTGTGTTGTGGTTCTTCCACCTGGGGACGGTTCGACGGAACCTCTGGGGGCTGATGATAAGGGGCACAACAATAGAAGGATTTTCCCACCTGGGGAATGTTCGACGAGACAACTAGGGGTCGATGCTAAGGGGCACGGCCGCGGGTTACCAAGTGTGGTTGTCTTTGCAATGATATGTGATGTTGTGACTATTATGATGATGATGTTTAGATGAAACTTTATATTCCGGAATATTGTTTTCTCAAATGTTTTCCAAATGTGATAGTAGTATTGAGTTGGTATTGTATATAATGGTGTAATTGTGTACTTGCACTAGCCATTCGAATGCTAACCCCTCACATGGGGGAAATACATTTCATGTATTTCAGGTACCGGATGATCTGAGGAGCCATCACGGGAGACGCATGAAAAGGATGGTCAAGCATTATGTTATGAGGCTCAAGTTTGGGGTGTTCATTTTAGTATGTTCATGATGTCTGTCGGAGCCGGTTGAGTAAACGTTTCCTATTTTAAAGTTATTTGTTGAAGTCCCATGTGTAGGCAATGGATTTATGTTTGGATTCTTCCATACTGTGTTAAAATTAAAATGTTTTGGCCGAGGCCAAGGCCTAATTTATGTTATTAAATATTGTATCATTATGGGTTATTGTGGAGTCGTGTGAATGTTTTAGCATGGTAGACATTGATGAAGGTTCTACAGCATGTAATGACCCTTATGAGTATTGGAGTTTTACATTTATGGTATCAGAGCTTAAGTTGTGAACCTAGGTTGTCGGTCAATTTAGATCTGTCAGTTGAGTCGTAATAGGCAATTGTTGAGCCTAACATCATCGTTCTACCATCTCTTCGTGCGACCCGTGGCTGTAAGTCTCCTCAAACTATTACGCTTCTGCATTATTTTTCCTATATAATCGTGAGTTGGGGTACCAACGATGTAAATTGTGAACAATGTTGATCTTGTCTGGTTTCATTTCTTATTCTTCAGTATGTTTAGAGGTCGTGGCAGACCAGCCCGGGGATGCGGATGAGGTCATGGTCGTGGTGCTACTGATGAGTGAGTTAAGCCTTCCCAATTATTTGTGGATTCGGCTTCGCATTCAGTGCCGGATACTCTGCGAGTTCTGACGGACATCAGGACTTATCAGTTAGCCAGAACCAATCATCGGGTAATAATGCTGACACAGGAGCTACTGCTATTCTTCAGCAGTTGGTAGCTCAATTGGCTCAGATAGCTCAAGGTGGGCACCAGAATCCACCCCCGACTACGAAAGATGAAGCCAGCAAATGGTTTCAAAAGGTGACGAAGATGCACCCCCTCGTTTTGCGGGTTCTACTAATTTTCTGAATTGGAAGAATTAGCTATTCCAGTCTAGATGGTAGGAGGGTGCTTATTGCCCAATATCTCATAGACAAGGAAGATGCTGAATGGTGGGAGGCAGTGGCACCTAAGCATCGCATAGATACTTGGGATGACTTTAAGACCACCATGGAGGTGGAGTATTGTCCGTAGCCGGTTCGAGAGCGCAGAATCGTCGAGTTCTTTACAGCTACGTAGCGGGATGTATCGATATCCCAAACCATCATTACCTATAATCAGTAGTTGGGCTATGTGAGAGATCAAGTGAGAACTGAGGCAGATAAGATCTGCTATTTTAACATGTGTCTAAAGTTGTATATCAGACAGAGCATGGCACACTTATGTGCGCAACGTTGAAAGAATATCATGATCGTGCTTTGGGAATTGAGATGGCTGTTCCAGAATCAGAGCTTGGTTACGAGTGTAAGAAATAGAAGACTAGTGGAAACTTCTCAGCCGGTAAGGTTAGTAGGTGTTCTAGGTTGCTATCATCTCCTGCATCAGGGAGAAGATCGTTTCATCAAGCTGGAGGCTCCCACAGTAACCGTTCGGTGCATTACTCTATTTTTAGTTGCAGAGTGTGTTTTAACTGCAGTCAGAGTGAGCACTTGGTGAAGGATTGTTCGTTTCCATTGGTACTTGTTATTCGTGCGGACAGAGTGGTCATCGTGCATCCCATTATGAGGCAGTTGCTAGAACAATCAGAACTTCGATGGTAAATACATCACAGGGAGAACCTAGTGTCAGTCAGAAGGCTAGAGTTTGATAGAGTACTCAGAGTTTAGGTCATGGTAGAGGCCGGTGTCGAGTTCAGGATTAGTACATACCCGTCTATACCAGATGAGACACACAGAGAAGATAGATGCTCCAGTGATATCATGTACCACTCAGATCCTTTCTCATCCAGTTTTGGTGCTATTTGATTCGGGTGCTACTTATTCTTTTATTGCATGGGCTTGCATACATCATATTAGCCTTGACTGTATATTCGCATGGTTGGGAACCGGGAAGTCAGAAACTGCCCAGTTAGGATTGGGAACCAAGATTAGGCCTCGAACCTCATTGTTGTACACTTAAAGGGAGAGGATTTGATCCTCGTGGATGAATGGCTGGATCGTCACTGTGCTATCATGGACTATCGGACTCGTACTATCTCGATAGTGGCTGAGGATAGCACAGAACATACTCTTGTGGGTTGATACAACCACGGTTGCGCTACCAAGAGAGTTAGGAATGGTTGGAACCGTCATGGACCCCACTGGTCCTATCACACGTACACGTGCTAGGAAGTTGAGAGAACACATGAGTGAAATATTGAGAACGAGTGACACTAGCACCACCTCACGAAATAAACTTAATGCACGTTCCTCACATGTTACCTTATTATCTGTTACTAACTCTTATGAAGACAACTCGGTTCCTACTCAAGAGGTTTACTGTATGACCTCGATCAAATCCTTTCTTGAAGACCCTCACACTGAGGCTGCTTGGAGTGCACTGAATAAAGACCCCGAACCAAGAAGAATTTACGTCCACAGAAAATAAGAAGACAACCTCGTCCTTAAGCTGCCCGAATTGGAAGTGGAAATCATGTCTAAGTTTAGTGACTGTGCGACGGTAGATCTACTTGAGATTCAAGAAGGCCCGACAGTTGTTCAAATCCTAAGCCCAGATATAGCTTTGCTTGAGGGTAGCCCAGATATAGCTAAAAACAGAAAGTTTGAGGGCGGACCCCAGATATTGCCTAAATAATGGCATGGGGGTGTCTTTGTCGTATTTCCTGAAAATGAGAGTTAAATCATAAAACTCGAAAAGGAAAATACTCTATAAAAAGGATGAACAACCGAAGGTCGACTTGATGATTAAAGAAAATCCATCCTAGCTTGGAAATTAGACTTAGGCGTGAGGAATCTTCAAGGAAGGTGTGATGTTTGGTGTTGTCTTGGAAAAAGGACTTTAGCATATGGGAGCTTCAAAATGAACGTGATGATTGTGAAAACCAAGACCTTTTCAAGACTTCTTTATTTTATTTCTAGGATAGTTGATGTTAGTTTATTTCCTTTTAATCTAGTCACATGTGTAACCGCCCTGCATTGTCTTAGAAATAGGGACACTCTTGATTTTATTTCCTTAGTTTAATATGTGAGGGATAATATAGTTTGTTGTGTACACTCCTATAAAAGGAGACCTTTAGGTTATGAAAAAAACACATCACCTTTGAAATCAAAAAGATATTTCGGCCTTGTGCTAGAATCAAAAGTTGTTGCTCGAATTTTCTTGAGTATTATTCTTATAATTCTCACTTCTACATTCTTACAATTTTAGTTCATAAAATTGTTAAGTCTTAATCACAGAAACTTGAGTTCTTAGAATAATTCCAAACATTTCTTTAGAACAGGATTCTAAGGGGATTATAGTGATTAATTCTAAGTGTTTGAAGTGCCCTCTTCATTTCCGTGTCCATTGTTGCTGTACCAAAATACAGTCCATTGTTGTTGTACCGATGTACAATCCATTGTTGCTGTACCGAAATATAGTCCATTGTTGCTGTACTGAAATACAATCCATTGTTGCTGTACTGAAATGCAATCGATTCTCGCTGTACCTAAGTGCAATCAATTCTCGCTGTACCGATGTGCAATCGATTCTCGCTGTACCGAAGTATCGTACTGAAGTATTGTCCAATTGCCGCTATACTGAAGTGCCGTACTGAAGTGCTGTCCAATTATCGCTGTACCGAAGTGTTGTCCGGTTGTTGCTGTACTGAAGTGCCATCCAAATTATTGCTATCGTAATTCCGAAGTACCGTCCGTTGTTCCAATCCGTTGCTTGCTGTTTATTTGCTTCCGCTCAAGAACTTATACTTCTGCTTCACACAAACATGATTCACAACAGTTCCTGTATTGGTATCACTGTTGGGTATCGATCGGCATCATTTGGTATCGGAGAACGGTTTTGTCGTTCCTCTCTTATGTTTATTCTCATATATCTATATATCTATATATATATATATATATATATATATATATATATATATATAAATAATTTTGTGATTCGCATTGGAGTTAAGTTGTTGTGTTTTAAGTAAGCTATTCGATACTTGCTTCCTGTTTCGAATCACTTGGTACCATGATGACATGATCAAGAAACTCGAAGGATGGAGAAACTCCATCCCCTAGACGAGATGGGAAGGATCCCATAGATGAGGAAGAGGTCTTAAGCGACGACCCAGTTACTAATAAAATCCAAAGCTTCCGTGATGTGCAATTCCAACTCGAGGGCCTTACATCCTACATACGAAGGATGGAAAACATGATGTTGGAAATGAGAGGAGCTGAAATCCCATAGAACGTCACAAACTCCCGAACCGACTATTAGAAACAGGGAGGATCGAGAGAGAGAACCCATGATGGGAGGAAGGGATTCATGGTATAGAGGTAGAGGAAGGGGTAGAGTTAGGGCAGCCCCTCCACCACCCGAATACTATCCAGAAGATGAATATGACGAGTACTTTGAGGATGACAGACAGTCTAGGATCGACCAAGAAACTAGAGAACAACAAGGACGGGTAGACGATAACTTAAGTAGTGTTAAGTTTTCCATACCATCTTGTGAAGGTAAATCTGATCCCGAAAATTATTTTGAATGGGTTAGGAAGGTTGAGAGACAATTTGCATGTTGAAACTTTTCTGATCTTAAGAAGGTTAAGATAGCTACTGTAGAGTTCATTGTGTAATACCCCGATTTTTCGGATATATTTTTTTTTCGTTTATATATTGGATATCGTGGATGGTTAATTATGCTCGAGGACGTTGTGAACGTATGACAATGTTATTGAATTGAGTATATGTATTGATTTTGCCGTATGCTCGTATTTGGTATGTCATGACTTTAGACAGGAATTGTTGAAATTGGCTAAGTATGGAATTATTACGTACGTTAATAAGGTGAGATTACGTACGTAAGATTGGCATGGTTACGTACGTTAAGGCTAAGGTATTACGTACGTAACGAAGGCATCGGACAGAACCGAGTCCTGGTCGGCAGGTGGGACCCTGTTTCGAAACTTTCGGCGGAGGATGTTGACAGTGAGTCAACGTCGTGTTACGTGCGTTATACGGGGCGTGTTACGTCGTAACACAACCATTGTACCGTAGCAAGTCAACTGGTATATTACGTACGTTATATGGTATGGGTTACGTACGTAATGGACTGCACGGAATGAGACAGTGAGTTGGTTACGTACGTTATGGATATTGGATTACGTACGTTAAAGTTGTTACGTACGTTAAGAAAGGACACTTACATACGTAATGAGAGTGCAATTTATATATTGAAGTGTTGCCTTTCATTTCTCTCACGATCCTTTGAGATATTTCTCTCCAAAACTCGTCCCTCTTCACCTTTAAGAGTGTTCTAAACACTTTTAACATGATTGTGAGCTTGGGATCATGGAATTAGAGCTTGGTTATGGAACTATTGTTGATTCTTGAAGTGATTTCTTGTGTTATCCATATTCTATGAGGTTTATGTTGAAGGAAGATAATGATATGCTTTGAATATGTTGATTATGATTATGGAATCATAGAGATCTTGATGTTCTTGAGGCCATATGATGACTATGATGATTTAATGATTCTTGGAATGGAGTTCAATTATTCTTTCTTCGTGGCTCGTCAATACAAGGTAATCCTCGTATCCCTTTGATAGTGGCTCATTTTTTTTTTCTTTTTGGGTTACTACTTGGGAGGGAGTATGTTGGGAATCGTGTATTTTGATGTTCGTCTTATTTCAATGAAAATGCATAAATTGGACTGTACTTTTATCCGCTGCGTGAGTATTTTTTAAATGGATTTTGGTATTTTGCCAACTGAAATTTTATTTTGTAAAACCGATTCCCTAAACGGCGTTTTTGGCATTGTAACCTTGATCGTTTTGACGGTATTTGGAAAATGATTTTTAGTATTTGAAAAATATTACCGTCATCGGTCTTTTTGGCATTTTTGGAATGACGTGGAAATTGTGCTTAGCACAGTAAATCCTTGTGAGAAGGGTTTACGGCGTGTAATATTCGGGAGGATGCAGGGTGTTACAATTATGGTATCATGTGATAATGTTATACGAGATTTATTGGAATTGTAATAAGACATTTCGGATGTTGAGATGATCATTGAGATCTTCTTCATATGGTGATAAGGGTTTTGTTGCGATTCTTGAGATTGTATGAATGACATGATGAAGAAAATGGTAACATGGAGATATATACCTCGGATATGTTGTTCTGAACGTGATTTCGGATATTTCATGTTCTTGAAGAACTCTTGAATTATACGAGGTGATGAAATTTTTTTTTTTTAGAAGTGTTGATGTTTTGAAAATGAATATGGAATATTCATATCTAGAGCTAAACTATGTGTTGGAAATAATATTCGTATAGGAAGACGAATGTGATTATGAGTTTGATGAGACTATTATTCATCTCTGAATTTGGAATCCCATACGTATGGAGCAAATATTCAAATCGAATGATTGGATTGTTTGATAACCTTTTCAATATGATTATCTATTGTTTTGAACCAGTCGGATGATTCGAATTGATGACGGTCATAAGTAAATTTTAACGATGGATTTACGAGAAGGGAACCTTGTCAATTCGTATTTAAGAATTGAGTTTGGAACATTTAGACCCTTATTATTGGTCCGAATTGGTTGCTGATATGATCATCATATTTCGACTCGTATTGTGGACAGGATTTGTAAGTGTCTGAGTGGATTGTTCAGACTGTGATTAGTCGAGATATGGTAAAACGATTGAGTTCGTGGTTTGGTGGTATTGATATTGGTCGTCATCGAACCGGTTGATTATCAATCCTTCGTTTTACGATAAGGTATGATGTTTGATCTTGAATTATGATTGTTGTGTTGCGGTTAAGGTTGAAGGGTTCGTAGATTAACTTGGTCGAGACTGAGGGAATTCGTAAGACGAAATCAACTGAATTGGTAACAGTACGTTGTATTGATATCGAGGCAAGTTTTATACTTGTACTGGTCAATGAGATTAATGTTATCATGTATGTGTATGAATGTGTGTATCATTTTGAGACTTGGTCTCTTTATGATTTTGTTGATATCAGGGGATTGTTTGATACGATACCCTTCGGCAAATTATGCCAAATATTATTGTTGTTCGTAAATGACCGATCCAAGGCATTGCGGTACTTGTTGGTAATATTGTTGTCGATAGCCGGTTCGCGGTATCGACATATCGATTGTTGTTATTGATTGATGTTCCATCAAAATATTTTTTGTGAATCGTCGTTATTGATATCAGTGTTTTTCTATTGATGTCGTTTTGGCCGATTGAAGGCATCGACGTATTCGATTATCATCTTCATTATCGGTAACCGATTAAAGGTGCCGAGACATCCGTTGTACAATTGTTATCGGTTAACCGTTCTGAAGGTTATCGATATATATTGAATTGGGATTATCAAAGATAATTCCCATCCGTTGTATAATTATTATCGATTGTCCGCTCTAACGGTAATCGTTATATTGAATTGGGATTATCAAAGATAATTTCCACCCGTTGTCAAAAAAATAATTCCCATCTGTTGTATAATTGTTATCGATTGGCCATTCTACGGTAATCGAAGTATTGAATTGGGATTATCAACGATAATTCCCATCCGTTGAATTATTTTTGTCGTGTTGACCGATTCAAGGCAGCACACTATTATTCTTGTGAACTCGGTAATTTTGTGATCGTTGAAGGTTGAGGATTTCCCGAACTGTTGTGTTGTGATCGTTGCTCTTGTTAATCGGTCCTTAGGGAATTCTGATCCCAGGATGGTTGTTTTGAATATCATTGGTCGTGTCGATCTTTCATTATTCGTGTGTCATCGTTCACTTGGTGAGTCGTATGATCCATATTGGATGTTCTATCCCTTGAGTTTCGTTGTCATGTTGTATCGTGGCATATCCGGAATCATGTCTGCGTGCCGATTGGTTATGTGTAGGATTTTTAGCCAGGCACTCGATGGTCATGCGTGGATATTTCCGCATTGGACCGTGCACACGGGACGTAGTTCTTGAGGCTAATTAGGTACATTGTCACACGTATATTCTGGATTCCGTATACGGGGTGGACATGTGCAAGGACACATTTCCGGATCGGGCGTACTGTGATGTCCCTCTTGAGCTTTATTGATTGATCGTTCGTAGTCCATGTTGTATTGGATATGTCCGACGATTTGCGACTGGTTGTTCATACGCCGAGGGGTATGTCCGACAGTCAGGTTTGCTTCTTTGAGATCTGTATTGTGATGATTTACAGCTTTGGGCTGTTCGGCTTTCAGGCCATTGTGATGTTTCGGTATTTCCGTTGGAGCCTTTGGGCATTGTGAATTCGTATCTTTTTCGGCATTGGTTTGGTTTGCCTTCGGGTAATGTATTGTGGTGTTCTATATTGATGAATTGACGGATTACATTTACTTTATTGTCGAGGAGTATTATGTTTCATATTGTTATACTTGCACTAGCTATTCGACGGCTAACCCCTTTATGGGGGAAATACGTTTCATGTATTTCAGGTTCCAGGAGAGCGGACAGGTGGGTACCGGGTCGGCATGAAGATGATGGGCAAGTGTGATACTGTGTTTTGTCTCCGTTTATTTTCTTGGATTCCTCCATTCGGTGTTGTTGTACTGGAATTGATTTTTAAATACTCGAGTATTGTATTTCAGTTTCCTTGATGTTCCGGCCTGTGTTGCCGAGGTATTGATTTGTGCAGTGATGTATATGGTTTCATTGGTTATGGTTTTGAATACTATTTGTATCGTCTTTCTTTCCATTGTATGTAGACCTTCTCGGTCAAGTTTATAGTTCCGCGTATGTTTAGCCTTGTGGGTCCCACGGCGGGGCTCACGGCGCTGTAATATACCCTGAATAACTTGGGGGTGTTATAGAATATGGTATCAGAGCTTAGGTTTATGGATACCTAGGTCAGCCGGTCTTTGGAGTCGATTGAGTCGGCATTTGCCCACGTATCACTACTCGCCATCATCACAAGGCGACCGGTACTTGTAAGTCCTCTCACTCTTCTCGTATTTTTCTTAATCGTTTCGTTTATAGCTTGGTATTCTTGGGAATTGGTCACTGAGAATGTGCGATTCGGATTATACTTACGCACGTGTGTGCCTTTTAATATTGGTGAAAGTAGGAAGAATCGTGGCCGTGGTCACGGACGTGAACTCTTCCTTGAGATTTTGTTAAGTTGCTAATGGCAATAATGGTGTGTATCGATATTATGTTGAGACTTTGTTTAGAGTCGCATGCTAGTATCACGGGAGATCTTCGACTTCGCAGACTTGTAAGTATGTTGTTCGAATTATTCGATAATTCTTGGTGAAATTGAATTCCGTTGAAATGTTGTTTGTATGCAGTGAATGTAAGTTTCGAGGACGAAACTTATTTTTAAGGGGGTAGAGTGTAATACCTCGATTTTCGGATATATTTTTTTCGTTTATATATTGGATATCGTGGATGGTTAATTATGCTCGAGGACGTTGTGAACGTATGACAATGTTATTGAATTGAGTATATGTATTGATTTTGCCGTATGCTCGTATTTGGTATGTCATGACTTTGGACAGAATTGTTGAAATTGGCTAAGTATGGAATTATTACGACGTTAATAAGGTGAGATTACGTTAAGATTGGCATGGTTACATACGTTAAGGCTAAGGTATTACGTGCGTAACGGGCATCGGACGTAACCGAGTCCTGGTCGGCGGTGGGACCTGTTTCGCAACTTTCGGCGGAGGATGTTGACAGTGAGTCAACGTCGTGTTACGACGTTATACAGACGTGTTACGACGTAACACAACCATTGTACCGTAGCAAGTCAACCGGTATATTACGACGTTATATGGTATGGGTTACGTCGTAATGGATCGCACGGAATGAGACAAAGGAGTTGGTTACGTACGTTATGGATATTGGATTACGTACGTTAGAGTTGTTACGTACGTTAAGAAAGGACACTTACGTACGTAATGAGAGTGCAATTTATATATTGAAGTGTTGCCTTTCATTTCTCTCACGATCCTTTGAGATATTTCTCTCCAAAACTCGTCCCTCTTCACCTTTAAGAGTGTTCTAAACACTTTTAACATGATTGTGAGCTTGGGATCATGGAATTAGAGATTGGTTATGGAACTATTGTTGATTCTTGAAGTGATTTCTTGTGTTATCCATATTCTATGAGGTTTATGTTGAAGGAAGATAATGATATGCTTTGAATATGTTGATTATGATTATGGAATCATAGAGATCTTGATGTTCTTGAGGCCATATGATGACTATGATGATTTAATGATTCTTGGAATGGAGTTCAATTATTCTTTCTTCGTGGCTCGTCCATACAAGGTAATCCTCGTATCCCTTTGATAGTGGCTCATTTTTTTTCTTTTTGGATTACTACTTGGGAGGGAGTATGTTGGGAATCGTGTATTTTGATGTTCGTCTTATTTCAATGAAAATGCATAAATTGGACTGTACTTTTATCCGCTGCGTGAGTATTTTTGAAATGGATTTTGGTATTTTGCCAACTGAAATTTTATTTTGTAAAACCGATTCCCTAAACTGAGTTTTTGGCATTTTAACCTTGATCGTTTTGACGGTATTTGGAAAATGATTTTTTTTAGTATTTGAAAAATATTACCGTCATCGGTCTTTTTGGCATTTTTGGAATGACGTGGAAATTGTGCTTAGCCTGGTAAATCCTTGTGAGAAGGGTTTACGGTGTGTAATATTCCCAGGAGGATCTGGGGTGTTACAATTATGGTATCATATGATAATGTTATACGAGATTTATTGGAATTGTAATAAGAGATTTCGGATGTTGAGATGATCATTGAGATCTTCTTCATATGGTGATAAGGGTTTTGTTGCGATTCTTGAGATTGTATGAATGACATGATGAAGAAAATGGTAACATGGAGATATATACCTCGGATATGTTGTTCTGAACGTGATTTCGGATATTTCATGTTCTTGAAGAACTCTTGAATTATACGAGGTGATGAAATTTTTTTTTTAGAAGTGTTGATGTTTTGAAAAAGAATATGGAATATTCATATCTAGAGCTAAACTATGTGTTGGAAATAATATTCGTATAGGAAGACGAATGTGATTATGAGTTTGATGAGACTATTATTCATCTATGAATTTGGAAGCCCATACGTATGGAGCAAATATTCAAATCGAATGATTGGATTGTTTGATAACCTTTTCAATATGATTATCTATTGTTTTGAACCAGTCGGATGATTCGAATTGATGACGGTCATAAGTAAATTTTAACAATGGATTTACGAGAAGGGAACCTTGTCAATTCGTATTTAAGAATTGAGTTTGGAACATTTAGACCCTTATTATTGGTCCGAATTGGTTGCTGATATGATCATCATATTTCGACTCGTATTGTGGACAGGATTTGTAAGTGTCTGAGTGGATTGTTCAGACTGTGATTAGTCGAGATATGGTAAAACGATTGAGTTCGTGGTTTGGTGGTATTGATATTGGTCGTCATCGAACCGGTTGATTATCAATCCTTCGTTTTACGATAAGGTATGATGTTTGATCGTGAATTATGACTGTTGTGTTGCGGTTAAGGTTGAAGGGTTCGTAGATTAACCTGGTCGAGACTGAGGGAATTCGTAAGACGAAATCAACTAAATTGGTAACAGTACGTTGTATTGATATCGAGGCAAGTTTTATACTTGTACTGGTCAATGAGATTAATGTTATCATGTATGTGTATGAATGTGTGTATCATTTCGAGACTTGGTCTCTTTATGATTTTGTTGATATCAGGGGATTGTTTGATACGATACCCTTCGGCAAATTATGCCAAATATTATTGTTGTTCGTAAATGACCGATCCAAGGCATTGCGGTACTTGTTGGTAATATTGTTGTCGATAGCCGGTTCGCGGTATCGACATATCGATTGTTGTTATTGATTGATGTTCCATCAAAATATTTTTTGTGAATCGTCGTTATTGATATCAGTGTTTTTCTATTGATGTCGTTTTGGCCGATTGAAGGCATCGACGTATTCGATTATCATCTTCGTTATCGGTAACCGATTAAAGGTGCCGAGACATCCGTTGTACAATTGTTATCGGTTAACCGTTCTGAAGGTTATCGATATATATTGAATTGGGATTATCAAAGATAATTCCCATCCGTTGTATAATTATTATCGATTGTCCGCTCTAACGGTAATCGTTATATTGAATTGGGATTATCAAAGATAATTTCCACCCGTTGTCAAAAAAATAATTCCCATCTGTTGTATAATTGTTATCCATTGGCCATTCTACGGTAATCGAAGTATTGAATTGGGATTATCAATGATAATTCCCATCCGTTGAATTATTTTTGTCGTGTTGACCGATTCAAGGCAGCACACTATTATTCTTGTGAACTCGGTAATTTTGTGATCGTTGAAGGTTGAGGATTTCCCGAACTGTTGTGTTGTGATCGTTGCTCTTGTTAATCGGTCCTTAGGGAATTCTGATCCCAGGATGGTTGTTTTGAATATCGTTGGTCGTGTCGATCTTTCATTATTCGTGTGTCATCGTTCACTTGGTGAGTCGTATGATCCATATTGGATGTTCTATCCCTTGAGTTTCGTTGTCATGTTGTATCGTGGCATATCCGGAATCATGTCTGCGTGCCGATTGGTTATGTGTAGGATTTTTAGCCAGGCACTCGATGGTCATGCGTGGATATTTCCGCATTGGACCGTGCACACGAGACGTAGTTCTTGAGGCTAATTAGGTACATTGTCACACGTATATTCTGGATTCCGTATACGGGGTGGACATGTGCACGGACACATTTCCGGATCGGGCGTACTGTGATGTCCCTCTTGAGCTTTATTGATTGATCGTTCGTAGTCCATGTTGTATTGGATATGTCCGACGATTTGCGATTGGTTGTTCATACGCCGAGGTATGTCCGGCGATCGAGTTCGCTTCTTTGAGATCTGTATTGTGATGATTTCTGACTTTGGGGTACATTCGGCTTCGAGCCATTGTGATGTATCGGTATTTCCGTTGGAGCCTTCGGGCATTGTGAATTCGTATCTTTTCCGGCATTGGTTTGGTTTGCCTTCGGGTAATGTATTGTGGTGTTCTATATTGATGAATTGACGGATTACATTTACTTTATTGTCGAGGAGTATTATGTTTCATATTGTTATACTTGCACTAGCTATTCGACGGCTAACCCCTTTTTGGGGGAAATACGTTTCATGTATTTCAGGTTCCAGGAGAGCGGACAGGTGGGTACCGGGTCGGCATGAAGATGATGGGCAAGTGTGATACTGTGTTTTGTCTCCGGTTATTTTCTTGGATTCCTCCATTCAGTGTTGTTGTACTGGAATGGATTTTTAAATACTCGAGTATTGTATTTCAGTTTCCTTGATGTTCCGGCCTGTGTTGCCGAGGTATTGATTTGTGCAGTGATGTATATGGTTTCATTGGTTATGGTTTTGAATACCATTTGTATCGTCTTTCTTTCCATTGTATGTAGACCTTCTCGGTCAAGTTTATAGTTCCGTGTATGTTTAGCCTTGTGGGTCCCACGGCGGGGCTCACGGCGCTGTAATATACCCTGAATAACTTGGGGGTGTTACACATTGGGTATGCTCTTATATGGTGGGATCATATAGTTCAACTTAGGCATCCACGTGGGGAAAAACCTATAGATACATGGGAAGAACTGAAGCGAGTGATGAAGGAAAGGTTTGTTCCTAGCTATTACATGAGGGACCTTAGGTATAGTCTCCAAACTTTAAGGCAAGGGACTAAGTCAGTAGACGATTACTATAAGGATATGGAAACAGTACTGATTAGATGTCGTATAGAGGAGGACCACAATAGTACCATGATTAGGTTCTTAGCCGGACTTAATGTTGAGATTAGAGACCAATTAGAGCTCATGACTATGCATGACTTAGAAGAAATGGTGCACACGGCTAGGAAAATAGAAACCCAAGTTCGGAGGCATCAAACTAGGAAGACCCCCACTCCTAGTATCCCATGGAAATCGAGACAGCCCACTAACCATAAGGAAGACCCAAAACCGTCGGTCACTAGGGTCCAGACAGCCCCTAATCCGCCAACTAAGCCCCAACCTTCACCAAATTCCAAACCTCAACCTAGGACACATGAGATTCGATGCTATATGTGTCAAGATATAAGTCACATAGCCCCAAAATGCCTAAATAAGCGAGTTGTAGTCATTAAGCCAGGGGAAATAGCGACTGAAAGTGAGGGTGGAGAAGAGATGAAAAATGAGGATAGTGGAGAAGAGATAGAAGAATGTAATGAAGAGATCTTAGAAGGGTAGATTAATGTAGTGCTTATAATGTCCTTGTCAGCTAAGGTAGTGGAATATGAGGATAGCCATAGGGAGAACTTGTTTCAGTGTAGGTGCTACATTAAGGAGAACCTCTGTAGTATGATCATAGACGGGGGTAGTTGTGTCAATGTCGTTAGCACAGCCTTGGTGTAGAAACTAGAACTTAAAACCGAAAGACACCCTAAACCATATAAGTTGATGTGGATGAATAATGCTGGATAACTGAAAGTAGTGAGTAGATGCACCGTGCCCTTCAAGATAGGTAGATATGAGGATGAAGTACCCCTATGCATGCCACCCAGATCGTTTTAGGAATACCATGGCAGTACGACCGCAAAGTTACTCATGATGGGTTTTCAAACAAGTATTCCTTCATTTTTGGGAAGAAGAAATTCAACCTATCACCTATGATCCCTAAGCAAATCCTCAAAGATCAGAGGATATTAGAACAAGCACTAATAGAAAGCGAAAAAAAGGAGAAGGAAAAGAAAACAGTCACGGCGATCACTAAAGGGATAAAAACCGTCGCCCTTTGTAGGGCTAGTGAAGTTAAACGGGCCTTGCTCGTAAGACGGCCTGTGGTTCTATTACTATTTCGTGATGTATTGCTTGATATTCCATCTATTCTTGATACTACTGATCAATTGATTGTCTCTTTATTGCAGGAGTTTGAAGATGTGTTTCCTGAGGAGACACCACCCAAATTGCCGCCCGTTCGAGGCATAGAACATTGTATCGACTTTGTTCCAGGATCCTCAATACCAAACCGTCCTGCATACCAAAGTAACCCCGAAGAGACTAAAGAGATGCAAAGCCAAGTGGATGAGCTACTAGCAAAGGGACATGTGAGGGAAAGTATGAGTCCTTGTGCAATTCCAGTGTTGCTAGTACCAAAGAAAGATGGGTCGTGGAGGATGTGCGTAGACTGCCGTGCAATAAACAACATTACGGTGAAATATCGACATCCCATCCCTAGACTTTATGACATGTTAGATGAATTATATGGTTCCATAATATTTTCAAAAATTGATTTAAAAAGTGGGTACCATCAGATTCAAATGAAAGAGGGAGACGAGTGGAAAACAGCGTTTAAAACTAAACATGGTTTGTATGAGTGGTTAGTTATGCCATTTGGGCTCACTAATGCACCAAGCACATTTATGAGGGTAATGAATCATGTTCTACGTGCTTTTATTGGAAAATTAGTTGTTGTATACTTTGATGATATCCTAATATATAGCAAAAGTTTGAATGAACATATAAAGCATTTGAAAGATGTGTTGCTTGTGCATAGAAAGGAACACTTGTTTGCTAACATTCAAAAGTGCAACTTTGGCATCGATAAATTGGCTTTCCTTGGTTTTGTTGTTAGTTCCTAGGGGATCCAGGTCGATGAAGAGAAAGTAAGGGTAATTAGAGAATGGGACAGCCCCAAAAATGTGAGCGAAGTCCGAAGCTTCCACGGCTTGGCAAGCCTCTACCGCCGGTTTGTACCCAACTTCAGTACAGTAGCCGCCCCTTTGACCGAGGCAATCAATAAGAATGTTGGGTTCAAGTGGGAACAGGAACAAGAGACGGCCTTCAAGGCCTTGAAAGAAAAACTGACGAACGCTCCACTGCTAGCCCTGCCGAATTTTGCTAAGTCTTTTGAGATCGAGTGTGATGCATCCGGTAGAGGTATAGGAGCTGTTTTGATGCAAGAAGGTAGGTCGATTGCCTACTTCAGTGAGAAGTTGGGAGGAGCTTCGCTAAACTATCCAACTTACAACAAGGAACTGTATGCCTTGGTTCGAGCACTCGAGACTTGGCAATATTACTTATGGCCCAAAGAGTTCGTGATACACACTGATCACGAGTCCTTGAAACATCTGAAGGGGCAACAGAAGTTGAATAGGAGGCATGCTCGATGGATGGAATTCATAGAGACATTCCCATACGTAATCAAGTACAAACAGGGAAAAGAGAACGTCGTTGCTGATGCTCTATCTCGCAGGTATACCTTCCTAACTGCTTTAGAATCGAAAATACTTGGTTTTGAATTGATTAAAAATCTGTACGAGAAAGACATTGATTTTGGCAAAATTTTCATTACTTGGGAGAAGTCTGGAGTAGATAAGTTCTATAATAGTGATGGTTTTCTGTTTAGGGAAAATAAGTTATGCATACCTACTAGCTCTACACGTGAACTATTGTTACTCGAATCACATGGGGGAGGGTTGATGGGTCATTTTGGCATTGATAAAACCTTGTCTGTTTTGCAAGAACATTTCTACTGGCCGGGTATGAAACGAGATGTCATTCGTATTTATGGTCGCTGTATCGATTGTAAAATGGCTAAAAGTCGAGTTCATCCCCACGGTTTGTACACCCCACACCCTATTTCTAATACTCCTTAGACTGATATATCGATGGATTTCGTGATGGGATTGCCTAGAAACTGGTATGGGAGGGATTCTATATTTGTTGTGGTTGATAGGTTTTCAAAAATGGCACATTTCATAGCTTGTCACAAAACTGATGATGCATCTCACGTGGCTAATCTTTTCTTTAGAGAGATCGTTCGGTTACATGGGATGCCTAGGACTATAGTTTCTGATCGTGATGCTAAGTTCCTAAGTTATTTTTGGAAAACCTTATGGGCTAAATTAGGCACAAAGCTTCTATTTTCTACCACTTGTCACCGACAAACTGATGGACAAACCGAAGTAGTAAATAGAACTCTTTCTACATTGTTAAGGGTTATAATAAAAACAAACATTAAAACTTGGGAAGAATGTTTGCCACATGTTGAGTTTGCTTATAATCGAATAGTGCATTCTGCTGCTCAACTTTCTCCTTTTGAGATTGTTTATGGATTTAATCCTTTGACCCCACTTGATATTGTGCCTTTGCATGTGACTGAAAGAATTAGTACAGATGGGAAGAAGAAAGCCGAACTAGTTAAGCAACTCCATGAGAAAGTAAGAGCTAACATTGAAAGGCGTACTAAGCAGTATGTTGAGCGCACCAACCAAGGGAGAAAGGAAGTGGTCTTCGAACCTGGAGACTGGGTTTGGATACATATGAGGAAGGAAAGGTTTCCTTTACAAAGGTGATCAAAATTGCTACCAAGAGGAGTTGGTCCTTTCATGATCTTGGAGATGATAAATAATAATGCTTATAAACTAGACTTACCAGGAGAATACAATGTATCTGCTACTTTTAATGTTTCTAACTTGTCTTTGTTTGAAGCAGGTGACCTCGCGGATCTGAGGACAGATCCTTCTCAAGAGGAAGGGTATGATACAACCACAGTTGCGCTACCAAGAGAGTTAGGAATGGTTGGAACCGTCACGGACCCTACTGGTCCTATCACACGTACACGTGCTAGGAAGTTGAGAGAACAAACGAGTGAAATATTGAGAACGAGTGACACTAGCACCACCTCACGAAATAAACTTAATGCACGTTCCTCACCTGTTACCTTATTATCTGTTACTAACTCTTATGAAGACAACTCGGTTCCTACTCAAGAGGTTTACTGTATGACCTCGATCAAATACTCTCTTGAAGACCCTCACACTGAGGCTGCTTGGAGTGCACTGAATAAAGACCCTGAACCTAGAAGAATTTACGTCCACAGAAAAGAAGAAGACAACCTCGTCCTTAAGCTGCCCGAATTGAAAGTGGAAATCATGTCTTAGTTTAGTGATTGTGCGATGGTGGATCTACTTGAGATTCAAGAAGGCCCGACAGTTGTTCAAATCCTAAGCCTAGATATAGCTTTGCTTGAGGGCAGCCCAGATATAGCTAAAAATAGAAAGCTTGAGCGCGGACCCCGGATATTGCCTAAATAATGGCATGAGGGCGTCTTTGTTATATTTCCTAAAAATGAGAGTTAAATCATAAAACTCGAAAAGGAAAATACTCTATAAAAAGGATGAACAACCGAAGGTCGACTTGATGATTAAAGAAAATCCATCCTAGCTTGGAAATTAGACTTAGGCGTGAGGAAGCTTCAAGGAAGGTGTGATGTTTGGCGTTGTCTTGGAAAAATGACTTTAGCATGTGGGAGCTTCAAAATGAACGTGATGATTGTGAAGACCAAGACCTTTTCAAGACTTCTTTATTTTCTTTCTAGGATAGTTGATGTTATTTTATTTCCTTTTAATCTAGTCACATGTGTAACCGCCCTGCATTGTCTTAGAAATAGGGACACTCTTGATTTTATTTTCTTAGTTTAATATGTCAGGGATAATATAGTTTGTTGTGTACACTCCTATAAAAGGAGACCTTTAGGTTATGAAAAAAACACATCACCTTTGAAATCAAAAATATATTTTGGCTTTGTGATAGAATCAAGAGTTGTTGCTCGAATTTTCTTGAGTATTATTCTTATAATTCTCACTTCTACATTCTTACAATTTTAGTTCATAAAATTGTTAAGTCTTAATCACAAAAACTTGAGTTCTTAGAATAATTCCAAACGTTTCTTTAGAATAGGATTTTAAGGGGATTATAGTGATTAATTATAAGGGTTTGAAGTGCCCTCATCATTTCCGTGTCCATTTTTGCTGTACCAAAATACAGTCCATTGTTGCTGTACCGAAGTACAATCCATTGTTGTTGTACTGAAATACAATCCATTGTTGTTGTACCGAAGTACAATCCATTGTTGCTATACTGAAGTGCAATAGATTCTCGTTGTACCAAAGTGCAATCGATTCTTGTTGTACCGACGTGCAATCGATTCTCGCTATACCGAAGTACCGTACTGAAGTATTATCCAATTGCCGTTGTACCGAAGTGCCGTACTCAAGTGCTGTCCAATTATTGCTGTACCGGAGTGTTGTCCGATTGTTGCTATACCGAAGTGCCGTCCAAATTATTGCTATCGGAATACCGAAGTACCGTCCATTGTTCCAATCCACTGCTTGCTGTTTATTTGCTTTCACTCGAGAACTTATACTTCCGCTTCACACAACCAAGATTCACAACAGTTCCTATATTGGTATCACTGTTGGGTATCGATCGGCATCATGGGTTGTATACTAGGTAGATCGTGAAGTGTGATCAACACCCTGAAGGCAATCAAACTGCTGAACCATGGTGGCATAGGATACTGGTGCTACGCTTTGAAGGCAGAAGATGGTGAAGTTGAGATGTCGTCGATTCCAGTCGTTAAAAAATATCCCAATGTATTTCTGGACGACTTACTGGGATTATCACCGCAGCAAGAAGTTGTGTTTCCTACTGATCTGGAGCCGAATACCGCCCCTGTTTCTCGGGCACCATACCGTATGGGACCATCAGAGATGTTAGAGTTGAAGAAACAGTTGGGGGAGTTGTTGGATAAAGGTTGTATTCGACCGAGCATATCACCTTGGGGCGCACCAATGCTTTTTGTTAAAAAGAAAGATGGATTGCTTCGTTTATGTATCGACTACCTAGAATTAAACAAGTTGACCATCAAAAATAAATATCCTTTTCCCGGGATTGATGAGTTGTTTGATCAGCTTCAGCGAGCGACAGTCTTCTCGAAGATTAATTTAAGGTCAGGATATTATCAGTTGAGGATTCGGGATAGCGATATATCGAAAGCTGCTTTTCTGACTAGATACATCCATTACGAGTTTGTGGTTATGCCTTTCGGGCTAACCAACGTGTTGGAATATCCTATTCCATATACTTATCAAATGGTTTTGATGATGAGTTGACGATCAAAGAAACACAACAATAAATCAAGAAGGAGTCGATGACACTCGAGACGGACAGAAAAGCAAATAAACTGACATGCTATAACGTACGCAACATAAGCAGTATAACGTACATAATATTGCAAGTTTTAATGTACGTAAGGACTGTGAGTTAACGTACGTAATGGTTTGAATCTAAATTCAAATATTGGAACTGTTGAATGGAAAGATGATGTCATGGGGTAACTTCAAAAAGGAAGACAATGGATACATGTGTTTAACGTATGCTATGAAGCCAGTTTAATGTATGCTACGATGAGTACTTAACGTACATAATGCGTTTGATATAACGTACGTAAAGAAGAACACATACGCCACTGGACTGATTTGAGTATAGCTTAACATACGTAACAAGAAGGTGTTAACATACGTAATACGTCTGACGTACGCTACAGAGGAACTATAACATACGTAATGAAGGCAGCAGTAGCTAACGTCTAGTTGGGGCTTATGCCTATAAATACCAAGGTATTTGGTATCATTCATAATAACAACTCCAAGCAAATCATATATACTTCATATATTGTTATACTCATGATTGTTGTTGTAATCGATCAATATTGTAAAGTGTTTGAGTGGTCATACACTAAATCATATACACGAGAGGAAAGCAAGGACTGTAGATTGATTCGGTGTTATTAGGATCGTTGATTCACCATTATCAGAATCATATATAAATCCAAGTGAGGTTTGTCTAGTACCAATCGAATGCTAGATAGGTTGACTCCTTGTCCGATATAAAAGAAAAACGGTTAATCTTGGACCGATAGAAGACAAGATTGTAAAGGTATCACTCAGACCGATAGAAGACAAGGGGTAGAGGTTTATGACGTGGAACAAGAAGATGTCTATTTTCATCCGAACCTATGATATTGAGCTCTCGAAAGTTATATGTCCTGGTCAAAAATTCCAACGGAACTTTCAAAAGCTTTGAACAGTATGATGATACAGATTGGAAGAATGTCCACTATAATTGAAAAGTAACGCAATTACTTTATTGTGCTTTAAATCCGAAAGAACACAACCGGATATCATCATGTGATAGTGCCAAAGAGATTTGAAAAATGCTTGAGGTAACTCATATAGGAACATCACAAGTCAAGGCGACGAAGATCAATATGCTTCTCCATGACTACGAGCTCTTTATGATGAAGAACGAAGAGTCCATAACGAACATGCTCGACTGATTTTCAATAATTACAAATGGACTGGCGTGTTATGGAAAACCATTAACAAGTAGTGAAAAAGTGAAGAAAATCTTACGATCACTACCTGTTGAATGGGACGGGACGGTTACAGCTATACTGGAGTCTAAAGATCTCAAAACTCTCGATTTTAGCATCCTCGTCGGTTCACTATTAATATATGAGATTGTTTTAAAATCTCGAAATGCCAAGCCAAGACTGAAGGAAAGATCTATAGCTTTAAAAGCTATGTTAAGAAATGAAAAAATCATCCTGGTAGATGATAATGATGAAGAATCGGCATTTTATGTCAAAAACATCAATAAGTATCAAAACATATTAAACCGGAGACAAAGATACATCTCGCAGGACCCATACGAGTCAAAGAAATTCGACAATAATTGTCGAAACTATGGAAATCCAGGCCACTTTGCTAAAAATTGCCGAGGCTCGACTTCTAATAAAGAAGTGCTTATAGCCATGTGGAGTGACGAAGATGAAGAAGATGAATTTATTTAAAATAATCTCGCACTCTTGACAAGAAGTTCTTTTGAAGAAAGTGACGACGAAAGCCAGGTAAGTACTGTAATACCCGAGATTTCTGACTTGTATTTGGAACTTGTGATATTGTAATCGTTGTACTTGATCTGAGTATTATTCTCCGTATTTCATAATCCGATGTCGTCGAGCGTATGATTTCATGTATGTGATTTACAAATTGTAATTCTGCGCATGTAACGCACGCTATCGGCTATGTGTAGCGTACGCTAACATAGACTCAATAGCGCATGCTACAAAGGATTATTAGCGCACGCTATGTGTGGTCAATTCGATTGAGACGTGCGGTAGGTGAGATCTGGCCGGGGGACCCCTGTCGGATCGTGTCGGGATGAACCTGGACGGCTTTCGGGAAAAAAGCCAAGTCAACGCCTTAGCGCACGCTACAGGTATATGCGTAGCGCACGCTAAGCGCTGAATACAGTTAAGTCAGTGAGCCGTTAGCACACGCTACGAGCAGGGTCTAGCGCGCGCTAGTAGCCATTTCTTATAAATAGGACATCATCCTATTCGTGATTTCAGTTCTTTCTTCTCCCATTACCCGAATTCTTACACTTAGAACATAACTTCCTTCATCCTAAACACTCCATATCAACATCCTAGCTCGTGATTGAAGATCGTACATCGTTGGAGATTGGTGTTCAAGCCTTCGGTGTTGGATTGCTTCGATTTCCTCCGTGTTCTTCACTACTTTGAGGTTCGAGCTTGTTACATTGATCGAAGGAGGCGGCCTTCGAGTGTATTGAGATCATTGAAGTGTTTCCTTCTTGCCATTTTCGAGGCAAGTATCATATGTCGAGTTCGATTTATATTGAAACTATGATCATGCTTGTGGTTTTGTTCATATTGTTGAATATGAGATGTATTTCTGAAAATTCTCGTGATATTCGTTGTTATTTGTTCGTATTGATGAACATATTGAAATGCATATGTGTATGCATAGTTGATTGATGTATGGTATAAATGATTCGAGGGTATCATGAGGATCTATGCTGAGGGCGCTGGATCGAATGTCCACCATGCGTTGGTCCGACGGGATCATCATGGGGATCTATGCTAAGGGCGCTGGATCGTTGGACGGGTTTTCCACCATGCGTTGGTCCGACGGGATCATCATGGGGATCTATACCAAGGGCGCTGGATCGCTGGATTACCCTGTATTGTGTTGATGGAATCGTGAGGATTCGCATCGTTGGATTCCGGTAGCGGAAGTCCGTTTTGTATGTTTTTTGATGCATTGATGATTTATTGTATTATGATACTTGTACTAGCATTGTTTTGATAACCCCTTCGGGGGTGGACATTGTTTTGATGTTCAGGTAGCCGAGGAGCGTGGAGGCAACCACAGTACCGACAGGACGATGAAATGGCTCAGTGATGTGGTTGATGTTATTGTTATTGTGATTTGTCTTCTTGGTTCGTTTAGTACTCGAGTACGTCTGTTTTTAATAAGGTCATTTCGATATGGTTGTACAAGTTAACTCATTTGATCGGTTGAATCAAATCTGTATTTGAACTTCAGTGGTATGTTGTCTGGGCTGCTGCTTCTGCCTGGGCCATTGCCTAGTCGCTTGTGTAGGTGGCTGCCTTGTGTACCCTGGCTGCAGCCTAGACTTGTGACTTGGTTGTTGCCTATTTTCAAATATCGGTTTGTATGTAGGCTCAGCAGTCGAGACAATCGTTTCTCCCTTTACGAAAGTTGTTTTGGAACTAGAAGGAGTGTGAGGATCATATCCAAGGCCTGATCTGGAGTATAGTGGCCTTTTATTAGTACACAATTCGTCCAGAGTTGAAGACGCCTTCAGGGAGGTTATTTCCTGCGCCTGAGTCTTATTTGCCTGAGTCAGCTTAGTAAATTCAGCTTTGACATGAGCAAGTGCAGCTGATTTTTCTTTAAGTAAAACAGTTAGTCGATTTATTTCAGCTGTATTTACATCAGCCTGGTTTTTCAAGTCAGCTGCAGTTATCTCAACTTTATTTAGTTCTAGGCTGAGTTTTTCAAAATCATTTTTCAGCTGCCTATTCTCATCTTGCAGCTGAGTCTTCTCGGCTGATACAGATAGGTGTGCAGATTTAAGTGTCTCATAATCTTTAAGTATCAGTTTTACAGATTCATGAAGATCGATATCTTGTGACATGGTTGAACTATTATTTTAACCAGGGGGTTTTGATGTTACCTCTTCATCAGCTAAGTTGGCCATCAGACAATCATATTCTTCATCATCATCTGAGAAGAATCCGCTGCTTGATTCTACATGCTCCTGATCTTCTCCGATGAGGGCCTTCCTTCTGTCTTCTTTTCTGCCCACTTCCTTCTTGCTCTCATCCTTCTTAAGATCAGGATAGTCGATCTGAATGTGTCCTGTCTTATGACAGTTGTAGCACTCCACCTTCCAGCTTCCGGCTTTCTGGTTCCTTCTGGGATTCTCCTTATAATTTTTCTTGTATTTGGAGTAGTTTTTCCGGAAGTTGCTGAATCTTTGCATTATAAACGCCATCTCTTCCTCAAAATCTAATGGATTTGGAGGCTTTATATCAGATAAGATCTTGGCGGGGGACTCAGCTGCAAATGCTATTCCCTTCTCCACAGGCTCGGTTGAGGATGAACTTGGGAGCTCGAACTCATAAGCCTTCAGATCAGAAAACAGTTCTTGGATCTTTATCTTATTGAGGTCCTTGGATTCTCTCATGGCCACTCCCTTCATGCTCCATTCAGGATTGAGAGATCTTAGAACCTTCATCGCCATCTCCCTGTTGCCATAAGATTTGCCGAGGGAGTTGATCTCATTGATGATCTCAGTGAACCTTGTGTCCACTTGGTCTATAGATTGGCCATTCTTCATTCTGAAATTGTCAATTTTTTGAATAGCAATTGACAACTTGTTTTCCTTGATCAGCTCCGTTCCTTCACACATTAGGGCTAATGTGCCCCAGATTTCTTTTGCATTTTTGCAATTCTTGATCTTGACCATGGTGGATTTGTCAAGAGTTTGATACAGCACGTCTCTGGCCCGGTTATCAAGATTGGCCAGCTTTCTTTCTTCGGGAGTCAGCTCTGTCCTCTTCTTTGGGATCTTCTCTGGCTTCCCTGCTGCGATCTCCTCTGGAGTATTGTCCTTCTCGAAGGTGAATGGACCGTCCTCTATGATGCACCACATGTCATCATGGATTGAAGATAAGTGTGCCTGCATCCTTATCTTCCAAAGATCATACTCGACAACTGAAAACACAGGTAGTCTAGAGTGCATGTGTTCCATTATAAAATGAGAGTAAAATATATCTCATATATAGATCTGGTTCGTGAAATAAATGAACCAACCTCTCCCATACCACTTGTAGGTCACAAGTCGTCCAGGAATAAGTCTATAAGGAGGGTGAATAGACTTATTCAAACTCTTAAACTCTTTTTCTCAAAGAGTAAGTTTCTTCAGCTGATAGATAAACAAATGACTTGGAGTCATTTGTTCTTAATACGTGCAGAAGTCAGCTGATGACGAATACAAAACAACTAATGAAACACTTAACAATGAATGCAGCAATTAAGGTATGATGCTATAAAACATTAAAGTACGCAGGCAATTATAGTGGTCTCAGAGGTGGGGTAATCCGCTACTAATCTACTTTTCTCCAAACCAGTTGGAGACGAATTCACTATAATTTTCAACCAGTGATAAATATTACAGTGATTCAACCAAACTACAACAGCTTCCAACCAGTGGAAATCCGTGTTGTTGTAACACAATTGACTACCTTGCACCTCTTGATCCTCGATCCTTGGATGCCTTTACAGTCTCGAACTTCAACCAGTGAAGTACCCCGAACTCAGGATTAAAGACACGAGTTTTTGTCTTCTCCAACTAAGAGCTTCTTCAAGTATGAATATTTTGAGAACCGCTCTTTTCACGATGCTATAGTTTGCTTTAGATTGCTTGAATGCTTTGATCACTTGAAAGTATGTTCACACCGGTAGTAATAATTATGTATTTGCTCAGCTTCAAATCTTCGGATATATATAGGTCACGATCTCTGAGCTTTTCCTTCATAGCCGTTGCAAATCTTTTCAACAAATCTGTCCGTTGGAGAGGTAGACTTCATTGTTTTCTTTCTGAACGTTGCAAGGCTGGATTCCCATATTTTAATCCATCTTCCGACCGTTGTGTAGACTTTGCATGTGAGGCGCCGAATCTTTTGAATATAGTAAGATTAAAGTCTTCAAGGTGGGTCTGCATGAATTATTTAATTCATATCCTTTGCGGGAATCTCTCCAATTTGTGTCTTCACGTTGCATGTGACTTTCCGTAATAATTGACTTTTCAACGCATGCTGACGTGGACTTGGAGTACTTGGCTGATCTCAAGCAGGCTGATGTAGAGTTAACTTCTCTGCAGTCTGGACCTCTCTGATGGTGACTGTTTGGGACTCGCCTGATCAGATGACCTGTCTGAGGTTACTTGACTGCAGTCTGTTCAAACATCTCTGATAATTTTTGTTAACCAGATCTTCTTTGATATGACTCGGCTGTACCTCTCTGATGAACTTAGCTGTTCTTTTGTATTTAGCCAATTTTTAGCCTAACTTATTTTGGCCTATAGAAGATACTCATTTGGTTCTTCTTTACATTTTGCCAAGTTTTACACTTAACATAATTTGGCCTATGGAAGATACTCATTTTGTTCTTCCTTACATTTTGCCAAGTAATAAACATTTGAATTTATATTAATCACATCATCAAAATCTAACAACTATTCCTAACAGACTTGACTTCTAGATAGTACTGAAGATTCCTTCTTGTCCTGTTGAGAGCTGTATGGAAGATATCACTGTATTGATATTCGAGACAGCTTCCATACTTTAGTTTTGTGGGACTCTTTGTTGTATGACCAATATACTGTATGGATGAGACTGCGAGAGGTCTTCGATACATGGTTTGAAACTTGATTAGCTTTTCGATATAGCTAGAGGCGGTATCCAGGATTTGGCATATTGTCAAAATATTCTGACAATACTATCGATACAGGGACTGTTTATTAAAACAACATCGATACAGGGTTATTGTTATCCCAACAGAGTGCCTAAATGTTTTGCACTAAAAATATCTTGTAGCGGCTATAATGCTGAATAGGTAGTGGCCGTTAGGTTGACCAAATGAATAGTGAATATCTTCTGATGATTTCTGTCCATATTTGATGACCATTTCTCTCTCTCTCTCTCTCTCTCTATATATATATATATATATATATATGTGCATATTTAAAAATGATCAACATGTCCCATTTCTATATTTATCCTTATAAAATTAAATGACTCTTCGGGTAATGGTTATGTAATTCTGTCAATTGTTCATTTGTACCCAAGAATTGGAGACGAACCTTCTCATTTTGGACATGATCACGAATTAAATGATGACGAATTCCGATGTGCTTTGTTTAACTATGCAAACTGGGATTCTCACTCAAGATTTATGGCACTAGTATTATCACAAAAAATAGGTGTGTTTTTAAGGGTAATGCCATAATCCTGTAATTGATTTTTAATTCATGAAACTTGTGCACATGCACTTCCAGCAGCCACATATTCGGCTTCAGCTGTGAAAGTCGCCCCACTCTATTTCTTACTACCCGGAGATATCATACATGATCCCATAAAATGACAAGTCACACTGGTACTTTTTCTATCAATTTTACATCCACCAAAATCAGCGTCACTATATGCAGCTAGTTCAAAATCAATGCTTGATGGATACCATAATCCTAAAGTAGTAGTTCCTTTCAATAACGAAAAATTCTTTTACAAGTAGTTAAATGAGATTCTTTCGGATTAGCTTGATATATAGCACATAGACAGATTGCAAACATAATGTCGGGTGCTGAGGCAGTTAGATAAAGTAAATATCCAATCATACCTCGATATTGTTTTTGATCGACGGGTTTACCTTTTTCATCTTTATTAAGTTTCAGGATAGATTTCATAGGTTAAGAAATTTCCTTGCATACTTACATCTTGAATTTATTTAACAACTCCTTGACATACTTTGTTTGATGAATAAATATTCCGTCTTCGAGTTGCTTTACATGAAGTTGGAGAAAGAATTTCAATTCGCCAATCATGCTCACTTCGAATTCTCGTTTCATAAGATTTGCAAATTCTTGGGACAGAGAATCGTTAATAGCACCAAATACAATATCATCGACATATATTTGATAAATAAGCATATCATTTTCAAAACTCTTGACAAATAAACTATTATCTACATGTCCTCTTGTATATCTATTATAAATTAAAAAGTACTTAGTGTTTTATACCATGTTCTTGGTGCTTGTTTTAATACACAGAGAGCTTTAAGGAGTTTGTACACATATTCCAGATGATCACAATTGCTTGATATAGACTTCTTATTGAATAATTCCATTCATAGAGGTGCTTTTTACATCAATTTGATGAAGTTTAATCTTTTTATATGAAGCAAATGCACATAGAAGGCGAATAGCCTCAAGACGAGCAATTGGTGCAAAAGTCTTTTTGTAGTCTAGTCCTTTATCTTGATTGTACCCTTGAGCGAATAGTCTCGATTTGTTTTTGACCGGAAGACCATTAGCATCTATCTTCACATTATGAACTCATTAAGTTCCGATGATCATTTTGTCTCCTGGTGCTAGAACCAATTCCCTTACTTTATTTCTTTCAAATTGATTATGTTCTTCTTGCATAGCAATGACCCAAATTTCGTCGTTTATATCTTCGTCAAGATTCTTCAGTTCCATAAGAGAATAAATGCATATTTATTTAAAAAAATCATTTATGTTTCTCCTCGTTCACACACCTTCACCGATTTTACCTAAAACTTGTTCTAAAGGATGATCTTTCATATTTTCCCACTCTTTAGGAAGAGTGTATGGAACTTCTCCAGGCTTCTTAGGATTTATATCAAGCTTCTCTAGCTCCTTTGATGCTTCAGAAATTTCATTTGCTGGAATCATACCTGCATCATCATCAAATACAACCTTTCTCACGGGTAAAATCGAATCATCGAATTTCATATGAGTAGACTCTTACTGAACCTCTTCTACAGTTGAAAACTTAATAAGTTTTAATGTTTAGTGAATATCCATGAAATATACCAATATCAGACTTAGAATCGATTTTCTCAAATTATCGTTGCCATTGTTGTGGATGAAAACTTCACAACCAAATGGATGAAATAAGATAAATTATTTACCTTTAAATATTTCATAGGGAGGCATCATATTATTTCTCTGAAAAATATTTTGGAAGCCCGTATTCATTTAACATTGTACGGGTTATTTCTTCTAAGGTACGAGTTTTCCTCTCAACAACACTGTTTTGTGGAGGTGTCTGATGTGCTGAAAAATTATGTCCAATGCCATAATTGTCACACCAATCTTCAAAGTCATTTCAATCAAATTCTCCACCATGATCAGTTATAATGGCAATAATTGGTAAATCCTTTTCTTTCTATATTAGTTGACACCACTTGGCAAATTCATTAAACGCATCACTTTTATTTTCTAAAAACTTTACCGAGGTAAAATGAGAAAAATCATCAACAAACACTAAAGTATAAAGCTTACCACTCAAGCTAGCATGCCGAAATGGTCTTATTAAGTCCATATGAATTAATTCGAGAATTTGACTAGTATAAATGTCCATCTTTGGTTTAAATGATCTTCTGGCATGTTTACCTTTAATACAGGCATCACAAATGTGATCTTTTCTAAAATTTAATTTTGATAGACCACGAACGATATCATTTTAAGCTAATTTTGACAATAAAGGCAAAGACGCATGTCCCAGTTTTGATGCCAACTAATAGCGTTTTCATCATATAAAATTAAACATTTTTCATTAAAGGATGATTCATCTTGAAGATCCACAATATAAATATTTCCATACCTTAATTGAATAAAACTATTTTATCTTTTCTCATGGTAGTGCAAACGTTGATTTCAATGATTAATTTAAGTCCCGTATCACATAATTGGGAAACACTAAGTAGATTATGACATAAACCATCAATGAAAAGAACATTATCAATAGTTGCTAAAGGTTCATTACCCACTTTACCTACACCTTTGATTTTACCTTTTTATTATCTCTGAATGTGACAAATACTCGATCTTTACTTTCGAGTTCCGTGAAGTGATGCTTGTTTCCACTCATGTGGTTAGAACATCGACTATCAACGTACCATTTATTTGATGGTACAATTGTCCTTGCTTGCACCTATGAAAATAATTTTCTTTCATTTTGTAGGTGCCCAAGCTAATTTGGGTCCTGTAGAGTTAGACATTTATACTTTGTTTGGAACAATTGTACCTTTAGGTACCCATTTCTGTTTTAATATGATTCTTCATCTACGACTAGTAGAAAAGGTTTCAGTATGTCCAGTTTTTAAACATTTGGGACATGACATGATTCCCATTTTTAATTTTTTGTATCCGTTGGATTTTTATCTAAGGACTTTTTGATTATAAAGAGTTATACCCAAGTCCTTGTTTTGATAACGAAAATCTTTGAAGAGATAATAGTTGTTCAAATTTATCATTATTAGAAGAGAATTTTTTGATATAAAGTTCAAGTTCTCTTTGGATTTGATTAAATCGTCGTTCAAATTTTTTCTAGTCTCAAGACAGGAGGAATGATCAATAAAAATATCTTTGTCTTTATTTAAATTTTTAGAATTTTCATATTCAAGGATTTTTATTTTGGTTTTTCAAATCTTTATTTATTTTACAAACTTTCTCAAATTCATCATTTAAAGATTCAAATGCATCAAGAAGCTCTTCATGAGACAAATCACTTACCTCACTTTCTGTGTCACTGCCGACTATTTCACGAGCCATGAGAGCTAGGTTGTTTTGCTCGTGTGGTTCCTCATCATCCTCATCATCACTTCATGTGGCGACATACACTTCCTTCTTTTTGAATTTTTTATGTGGAGTTTTGGATGAGTTAACGGGAGCAGAAGCACGATAATATTTTGCAAAATGTCCGGGGCCACCACATCTTCGAAAAGTTTTGTTGATCTTTTTATTTACATATCCTTCCGGCGTCTATGTAAAAGATTTTTATATTTTTTGATATTTTTGGCTTATAGTGCAGATTCTTCATCTTCTTTGATTGGTTCATCTTCCGGATCACTCTCTTCTTTAGCTTTCAACGCTATTGTCATTTCTCGTTCCTTAGACATTGGTTTGGAGTTTCTAGATTTAAGTACAATCTCATAATTAATAAGAGATCCAATGAGTGCACTGAATTCCATAGTGTTGATATCCTTCGACTGCATAATAGCTGTTACTATTGCATCCCATTCTCTCGGTAGTGATCTTAGAATTTTCTTAGCTTTATCTACTCGAGATAGGTTTGCAAAACAAGTCTAGCCCATTTGTGATAGCAGAGAACCGGTCAAGCATGACAGTGTTGCTTGTCTTCCTTCATCGTGAAAAATTGATAATCGTGAAGGAGCATATTTATATTTATCTCTTTTATTTGCATTGTACCTTCGTGAGCGATTTCCAGCCTGTTCCAAATTTCTTTGCAAGATGAGAAACTGTTGTGATATTTTGGATTACGTGCACAGTATAGCAGTTAAGTAGCTTTAGAATTGAAGTGATCATTTTTCCAGTCGACTTCATTGTATTATTGAAAGCTTTTCAGGGAGCCGTCAGCTTTCTTTGGAATTGTTGGTCCATGAGCAATGACCTTCAAGATTTTAATATCATGTGCCTGAATGAAGATCGACATTTTATTCCTAAAATTCATAGAGTTTGAACCATCGAAGAAGGGAGGACGATTTAGAGCATTACCTTCAAAAGTAGAAATGTTGGCCATTGCTGGATATTTTCTCTAATAGGTGTTCGACCAATGAAAGAGAGACCGCTCTGATACCAATTGTTTGGTTGGTACCACCAGTAGAAGGGGGTGAAATTGTTCGGAGTAGATTTTTGAACTTTTCTCCTGTGGAAGCAAATATAATAGTAACGTAAAAGTGCGGAAATAAAATGACACAAGAAATTGTTCAAGAGGTTCAACTATCCAAAAGCCTAAATCCCCTGCCTGGCATTATCGACTAGGAGTTTTTCTCAAAACTTAATGCACTTTATAGTTTAATGCCAACTCTTTACAATAGCACTTTCAAGATTAGTGCCCAACTTCAATTTCTTGATTTTCGGGCTCAAGAATAACCACAACTTCAATCACTCTTGTTTTTCTGGGTACAGGACAACCTCACCGAGATACAAATAATACTGCGAGTGTAATTACCAGACTTACAGGACAACCACTCAAAGTTATACAAAAATGTATATAGAAGAATGTTCGAATAATTCTTCTTGTATCAGTTACAATAAGTAATATTATCTCTCAAAGTATGTTCTATTTTGAAGCTCAAACGAATCGATAATTGCTTGATACACTCAGAGAATTCTTGTATACTTCATCTGTTCTAAATGCCTCTCTTTATAGCATTTTAGGAGCTTTTCTACCATTGGGATAGTTGTCCTCTTTAACGTACGTTAGGTAACAACATTTACATACATTAATACCTTAGCGTACATCTTCATCCGTGTAAAATCCGCAATTACTAGTCCAGAATCATCTAGTAGCTTATGGCTTGATCTGTTGTGTACATTAACCAGCACGATTACGTACATTAATCATATTCTCAGTTCTCAGTTGGATTTGTTGACCTTCTAGATGATATCAATGATTCAATTTTGAATTAACTTCAAACACTTAGCGGCTGTTAACATGTACTTAGCGTACGTTAATAGGTAGATGATCGTCAATGTGTTGACCTTATAGAAACTTCCAAACGGTTAATTTTTGAGCTTAGTTTATGTTATTATCATGGCTTAGCGTACGTTATGGTTTCCTTGTACTGTACCTTGACTAGCTATGTAACCTGCATGGTATTAACACTTTCTACAAATACACATGTTACGTACGTTATGTTCTAGTCTTTGCGTATGTTAGCTTTGTCAAATGAACAAACATCATGAACAATCAAGAATGAGATATTGACATAATTCCACCACAATGAACATTCAAGAATGACATAAACATAGCACTGTCAAAACGGGCCAAAACCCGCGGTCCGGCCTGTTAGCCTGCAAGTGGACGGATTTGGGCCCCTCCTCATGCAATCCGTATATATGTGGGCCGAATTGACCTGCTCCATTTGGGCCACGGATTTTTGTGGTCTGGAGCGGATTTATCGGCGAACCCATTTCCTATTTTGTTTTGACTCTCCCTCCCGTACCCTAAACTTTTTCCTTCTGCCGCCGCACATACATCACTTTTTCTACTGCATCACTTCCTCCGTCGGCAGTTCTTTTCTTCTGCTGCATCACTTCTTGCATCTATAATACCCGAATATTTGTTATGTATTTCCATCTGTATTTGAACCTTGTGGCATTTAATTACGTCGTATAAATCGATGTATGATTTTCCCATATCCGTTAACCAGTACTCATGATTGTATAATTGTATGTTGTTAAGGACGTTAATGCATGCATGTGGCTGCATGCAGATAACGTATGCTAACATATAAGCGTAGTGTACGCTAAATATGCTGGCTAACGTACGTTACGCGTAGCACATAGCGTGCACTATGTGCAGTCAACCAGATTAAGACGTGGGGAGTATGTGGGAACCGGATCACGGACTTTAAGGGATGATTTGCATGAAACCTGGGCGACTTTCAGAAAGTTGAGTCAATAGGTGATTAGTGTGCACTACCTGATAGAAGTAACGTACACTAAAAATGAGATAAGGAGGCAGTAAGCTTCATGGGATCGATAACGTATGCAATGTTTGGTGCTAGTGTTTGCTAAAAACAACCTCTAACGTACATAATGACTTTGTAGCGTACGTAATGCTGAAGTCAGAACAAGTCAGTAGGCTGGGGAGCCATTAGCGTACGCTAACAGGATAGGGTAGCATACATTAGCTCATATTTAGTATAAATAGGACATCACCCCTCATTTCATTTCACACTCATTTTCCTCCATTTCTTGTCCGATTTCTGCAAACTCGGAGAGCCCTCCTGCGACATAAACCTTGGTTTAACATATCTACTTGGCCGATGAATCTAGAGGGTGTTATTCAAGTGTAGTTCATGCCTTGTATAGGTTTCTTTGATGTGGTAATCTTCATGTTGATGATTAGAACGAAGTGATTAGGTTGGTGACAATTTTGAATGTAGAACTTTGACAAGAAGAATTACTTGCGGAAGAACGAGAATCATAGAGATGAATTAACCTAGAACTCGGTTGGAATGTGTTTACCTTGCTAGGTATCGTTAGAATAACCAAACCAAGCATTAGAGTTGGTAATCAGAATTGGGAGTGTAGATTTGTGATGATTTGAATATCCTTGAATTCGTAGAAAATCGACATTTTTACGCCGTGATGATCATTCATTTTACGTATAGTATGGTATTAGTTCGGCTTAGTGTTCTTTAAATAGTGAACCATACACCGGCCACGCGTATAATGATTAACTCGGACATAGATTGTAAACGTTTAGAATGTTCATGTGTTAGCCTTGTTGCGTAGGTTGAACCTTTCGTTATTTTACTTTTTGTTTAAGGTGCGAGCCTTGCAAAGTGATATATCGAGGGGGCGGCCTTTCGGCGTATTGACATTCATTGAAGTATTTAAGCCCTTGTCGCCTTTCGAAGGCAAGTACTTTAATTATGTTTTGTGTTAAATGTTGTGTATGATTGTCGAGTACATGTGTTGTAGTTGTTGTCCACCAAGTGTTGGTCCGACGGGATCATCTTGGGTATCTATACTGTGTGCGCTGGATCGCTGGACGGGTTTTCCACCAAGTGTTGGTCCGACGAGATCATCTTGGGCATCTATGCTGTGTGTGATGGATCATTGGGGTACCCTGAATATGTTGAGATTGTAATGTTGTGTACTGTATTGATTTCCTGATCGCTGAAGAGGCTTGCTATTGTTGCAATTGTTCTTGTGGTGTTGTTATTATTCGTCATGAGTTTTCGAATAATTTGTTGTCGTATAATTATCGTACTTGTACTAGCATTGTTGTGCTAACCACTTCGGGGGTGGACATGTGTTTTATGTTCAGGTTCCCGGAGAGCTGGAAAACTACCACAGGTGCTACATGATGACGAGGGTATCGAGTGATGTTGTCTGTCCGGGAAGTCCTTGCATTTGGAGTTATGTTTTAATAAGTACTAGAGTACACCGTTGTATTTGTGTTTTGGGTGGTATTGTTTTGATGTTACTATTCGAGGTTGTCGTTTCGTACTTTTGAATTCTGGTATGTAATAATGATTTTACTGTTGGTATTGGATATTGATGTTTTAAATTTATTAGCCTAGTAAATCATTATATAAAGGATTTACGGCGCTGTAATAATTCTGAATATATCGGGGTGTTACAGAATATGGTATTAGAGCTAAGATTATAGATATCTTGGCCGTTGGGTTAAAATAAGGTTCATATGTGTCGTTTGAGGTAACCGGCCGCGAATAACATCACTGTACTGCCTACGTCTTCGTGTGAGCAGTGGTTGTAAGTTTCCTAAACTCTATCTTGTCCTTTACATGTTATGCCCTTTTTGGATAATTGAACGTTAGAACGATATTGTTTCATGTATATTGAGTACGTATGCTTACAGTATGTTGACAAGAGGTCGTGGACATGGTCGCGGTCGTGGACGTGGTCACGGTCGTGGACGCGGATGTGGAAATGCTAAAAGGGAAGCTTCACCCTCTGTCCCTGATTCACTGTCAAATCAGGCTAACCACGGTTCTGTAGAGCAACAGGAATCTGCTAACAATAATTAGGAGCAGAGTGAGGAGACGAATGACAATCCTGCTGTCCCCTATGTACTTCGTCAAGTGGTCAACCATATGACCCAATTTGCTCAAGTAGTGGACAGAATGCAGATGGCGGTAGGTCTGCAGCCAGGAGGGGGACAGCAAGGCATCCCAGATTTGGGAAATTGAGGAGACAGATGGCTATAGAAGGTGGCGAAAATGCATCTGCTAAAGTTTTATAGTTTCTCCAATGCCGACAAGGGATCGTTGGCTGAGAGAGTTGGAGAAAATATTTGCAGGAATTAACTGTCCAGACGAGAACCCCTATCTCTCAATATTTTCTGACCGGAGAGGCGTTCGGATGGTGGGAAGCTATCCGACCTATCGATCATGATACCGATTGCAGAGAGTTCTAACTTATGATGGAAGCTCAGTACTGCCCTCGTCCAATGTGGGAAGCCAAAGTTCGAGAATTTTTCTCCGTGCAACCTTCGGATGTGCCTGTGGCTCAGGAAATTAAGACATTCAACCAACAACTGGCATTTGTTAGACACCTTGTCAGGACCGATGCAGAGATGATTATTCACTTTGATATAAGAATGAAGCCAGATATATATAAGTATATGTCGGGATTTGAATGCACCACTCTCTATCAGTATCAGGATAAATCTCTAGCACACGAGATGAAAGAAGCAGCTATGGAAAAGTTTTCTGAGACTAAGAAGCACAAAGTCCCTGGTTGTTTTCTGGAGAATAAGAATAGTGGGCCCCGTAGGTCTCAACCATATTTTCACTCATACAAGAGGCCCCCACATCCATCTAGGGGAGGAATGAGTACCAGATCAGCACCATTATTTGCAGATGCAGCGGAAAACTGCTTCAACTATAGTCGACCAGGGCATCTTTGGCGAGACTATACTTTCCCTTTTATAAAGTGTTACGAATGTGGGCACGAAGGCACCGTGAGATGTACTACAAGGATTTTGCTAAAATTTTTGGAGTTCATACTCCACAATCAGTCCAGAGAGAGATAAGTGCCAATCCAACTCAACACAGCATCCAGCCACCACAGAATTTTGGCCGAGGAAGAGTCAGGGGACATTATCACCGTAAGGAAGCGTTGAGTGCTGGGTCCGTACCTCCACGCCTTTACAAAATGAGGAGGACGGATGATCAGGATACATCGGTTGCCTCAGGTATGGTTCAGACTTTTTCGCAACTAGTTAGTGTCTTATTTCATTCCGGAGCTACACATTCATTTATATCTTTGTCATGTGTAAACCGTTTGAAAATTTCTTGTCTTCAATGTGAACCTTATATTGTGGGTTTACCAAGTGGGGAAAGAATTGTGGGGGATCTTGAAGCTAGAAATTTTCCTATATCTATTGGATTGGCCTTCAAATCTGATCATGGTGGAAATTCAAGGAGATGACCTAATTATCGCAGACGATTGGCTTAACCGCTATGGGGCTATTATGAACTATCATAAGAGAAATATTTCAATGAAAACTGAAGATGGTTCCGAAATCTTATTTGAAGGATGGAGACCGGGAAGTTCATTTAGGCAATGAAGGTTATCAGACTACTTAAACAGGGTTGTGCCGGATAGTGGTGTTATGCAATGAAGAAGGAAGAAAGAACATTAGAACGCTCGTCTATTCCTGTTGGAAATGAATTTCAAGACGTATTACCTCATGAATTACCTGGGTTACCTCCACGACGAGATGTAGAGTTTACCATTGAGATGGAACCGGGAGCTACGCTGATTTCTAAGGCGCCGTATCGTATGGCACCTACTGAGATGTATGAATTGAAGAAGCAACTGGAAGAATTGCTGGAAAAAGGTTATATTCAGCCAAGTGTTTCGCCCTGGGGTGCACCAGTTCTTTTTGTTCGGAAGAAAGATGGATCGCTTCGATTGTGTATCAACTATCGGGAGCTAAATAGGATGACGATCAAGAATAAGTACCCGTTGCCACATATTGATGATTTGTTCGACCAGTTGCAAGGAGCGACAGTATTTTCAAAGTTCGATTTGAGATCGAGATACCATCAGCTGAGGACTGGAGAATCTGATGTTCTGAAGACAGCATTCAGAACTCGCTACAGGCACTATGAGTTTGTAGTGATGCCGTTTGGTCTCACCAATGCACCTGCAGTATTTATGCAATTGATGAATCGAGTATTTATAGAGTATTTGGACAAATTTGTAGTTGTGTTTATCGATGATATTTTGGTCTATTCTAAGAGTCCGGAAGAGCATGAACAGCAATTGCGAATCGTTTTGAACCTCTTAAGGAGTGAACAGTTGTATGCCAAACTGTCTAAATGTGGATTATGTCTAAAGGAAATGATGTTCCTTGGTCACGTGGTATCAGCGGAAGGGGTTTGAGTAGATCCCCAGAATGTCGAGGCAATTTTGGAATGGAAGTCTCCTAAGAACATGAAATAAGTCAGAAGTTTATTAGGACTTGCTGGGTACTATGATCGGTTCGTTGAAGGGTTTTCCAAAATTACCCGCCCACTTACTCGATTGCTGTAGAAGACCCAAAAGTTTGAATGGAACGAGGCGTGTCATGCCAGTTTTGATGAACTTAAGAAGAGATTGACGACGGCTCCAATCTTAATGCTACCGCAAGGAACTGAAGGGTTAATAGTTTACAGTGACGCTTCAAATCAAGGTATCGGGTGTGTACTCATGAAGAATGAGAAGGTGAACGCCTACGCTTCATGAAAGTTGAAACCATATGAAGTAAATTATCCAACTCATGATTTGGAACTGGCAGTTATTATTTTCGCCTTGAATGGAGACATTATTTGTACGGGACTCACTGTCACATCTTCATAGATCATAAGAGTCTTAAAAATATCTTCAGTCAGAAAGAGTTAAATATGCGGCAGAGGAGATAGCTGGAATTTATTAAGGATTATGATTTGGAAATTCTTTATCATCCAACTAAAGTGAATATAGTAGATGATGCACTAAGCTGCAAACCCGTTTCTATTCGAATGCTGGAGACGCTCACATCCCATCCATCATTCAACGAGAGTTGATTCGTGAAGGAATTGAAGTATGGTTACAAGGAGACCAGGGACAACTGTGTGTGATGGAATTACCTTCATCGTTGACCGATGAAATCAAATCTAAGCAATTAGATGACCCCCTTGATGATTCGGTTATGTGAGGAAGTGGGCAAAGGAAAGGCCCTAGGATTTGTAATTCATGAAGATGGAGTTCTGAGATTCCAAGGTCGATTTTTGTTCCCGACAATGACATTTTGAAGCATACAATCATGAAGAAAGCTCACAGAATGCGCTATTATATTCATCCGGGCACCAGTAAGATGTATAAAGACCTAAAGTAGAATTTTTGGTGGGGCAACATGAAGAACGATTTGGCAGACTATGTTTCAAAGTGTTTAACTTGTCATCAGAGTAAGATTGAACATCAACGGCCCACCGGAATGTTGAAGCCACTTCCAATTCCTGAATGGAAGTGGGAAGAGATATCAATTTACTTTATCACCAATATGCTAAAGATCAGGATAGGAATTAACATGATTTGGGTAATTGTTGATCGCCTATCCAAATCGGATAATTTTCTGGGCATTAAGGATACTTGGGGACCATAGAGGTTGGCACGAGTGTTTATTGCGGAAATAGTTCGATTGCATAGAACACTAAAAACTATTATAGGTTGGCACGAGTGTTTATTGCGGAAATAGTTCGATTGCACATAACACCAAAAACTATTGTTTCAAATCGGGATGGCCGTTTCGTGTCGCATTTTTAGAAAGCAGTCCATAAGAATTTAGGAACCGAGTTGAGTTTTAGCACGACTTATCATCCTCAAACTGATGGATAGCCCGAGAGGACTAATCAAATGGTAGAATACATGTTGAGAGCTTGTGCACTAGATTGGTCGACTGATTGGGAAGTTCATCTGTCGTTGATTGACTTAACCTACAATAATAGTTGGCATGCCTCGATCAAAATGGTACCTTTTGTGGCTTTGTATGGGAGGAGGTGCAGGTCACCCTTATGTTGGGACAATTCGTCTGACTTGATTGGGACAGAACCAGAAATGATAATAGAGACCCAAGAAAAGATAGTCTTGATCCGCGAGAGATTATTGACTTCCTAAAGTTGCCAGAAGTCTTATGCAGATGTACACCGTCGACTGTTGGAATTTGATGACGGAGACCACGTTGTTTTAAAGGTTTCTCCTACTCGAGGAATTTTTCGCTTTGGAAGGAAGGGGAAGTTAAGTCCGAGATGTATCAGACCGTTCGAGATTCTTGAAAGAGTTAGAGAGTTGGCGTATAGGTTGGCATTGCCGCCATCATTGATTCATGTTCATAATGTGTTTCACGTATCCCAATTACGAAAGTATGTATCGGATCCCAGTCATGTCATTTATTTAAGCGAGATCGAAGTAATTAATGATGGCATGTTCGAGGAGAAGCCAATCAATATACTCGAGATTCGAGTCAAGCAATTGAGGAATAAACCCGTTTCCTTAGTTAAAGTTCAATGGTCACGACATGGAGTCGAAGAAGCAACATGGGAGACGGAGGATAATATGAAGTCGAGATACCCAGAATTATTTTCATCTTAAGTTTCGGGACGAAACTTCTTTTTAGAGGGAGAGTATGTAATACCCAGATATTTGTTATGTATTTCCATCTGTATTTGAACCTTGTGGCATTTAATCATGTCGTATAAATCGAAGTATGATTTTCCCATATCCATTAACCAGTACTCATGATTGTATAATTGTATGTTGTTAAGGACGTTAATCCATGCATGTGGCTGCATGCAGATAACGAATGCTAACAAATAAGCGTAGCATACGCTAAATATGTTGGCTAACGTACGTTACGCGTAGCACACATCATGCGATATGTGCAGTCAACCAGATTAAGACGTGGGGAGTAGGTGGGAAGTGGATCACGGACTTTAAGGGATGCTTTGCATGAAACCTGGACGGCTTTCAGAAAGTTGAGTCAATAGGAGATTAGCGTGCGCTACCTGATAGAAGTAACGTACGCTAAAGATGAGACAGAGAGGCAGTAAGCTTTTTGGGATCGATAATGTACACAATGTTTGGTGCTAGCGTGTGTTAAAGACAACCTCTAACGTATGTAATGACTTTGTAGCGTATGTAATGCTGAAGTCAGAACAAGGCAGTAGGCTGGGGATCTGTTAGCGTACGCTAATAGGATAGGATAGCGTACGTTAGCTCATATTTAGTATATATAGGACATCACCCCTCATTTCACTTAACACTTGTTTTCCTCCGTTTGTTGTCCGATTTCTGCAAACTCAGAGAGCCCTCATATGACATAAACCTTGGTTTAACATCTCTACTTGGATGATGAAGTTGGGAAGGATCTTGGAATAGTGCTCAAGCTTCCGGTGTTGAATTTCCTCAAGTGTTTCATTGTTCTCCTCCGTAGTAAGGTATGTTGAGACTATACCAACCTGGAATTCATGTTCTTAGTAATTTTATGAACATGCCACTGAGATCATTGAGTTTGTTATTATAGTAATAAATCGAACACCATGTTTAGGAGGATTTAAATGGATGAACTTATTATGTGAAACATCGGGATGGAGTTTTCTGGAATTGTAACATGCCGTTAATGATGATTTTGAAACACTCTTATGATGAATGTTTTGTTAAGGTTATCACCTATGTTATATGAATTCAAGAAAATGAATGTAGAGGGTGTTCTTCACGTATAGTTCATGCCTTATAGAGGTTTATTTGATGTGATAATCTTCATATTGATGATTAGAACGAAGTGATTAGCTTGGTGACAATTGTTTTGAACGTAGAACTTTAACAAAAAGAATTACTTGTGGAAGAACGAGAATCGTAGAGATGAATTAACCTAGAACTCGGTTGGAATGTGTTTACCTTGCTAGGTATTGTTAGAATAGCCGAACCAAGCATTAGAGTTGACAATCAGGATTGGGAGTGTGGATTTGTGATGATTTGATTATCCTTGAATTCGTAGAACATCTACATTTTTACCCCATAATGATCATTCATTTTACATATAGTATGGTATTAGTTCTGCTTAGTGTTCTTTAAGTAGTGAACCATACACCGGCCATGCGTATAAATGATTAACTCGAACATAGATTGGAAAGTTGAGAATGTTCGTGTGTTAGCCTTGTTGCGTAGGTTGAATTCTTTGTTATTTTCCTTTTTGTTTTAGGTGCAAGTCTTGTAAAGTGATTGATCGAAGGGGCAACCTTCGAGTGTATTGACATTCATTGAAGTATTTAAACATTTGTCGTCTTTCGAAGGCAAGTACTTTAATTATGTCTTGTGTTAAATGTTGTGTATGATTGTCGAGTACATGTGTTGTAGTTGTTGTCCAGCAAGTGTTGGTCCGACGGGATCATCTTGGGTATCTATGCTGTGTGCGCTGAATCGTTGGACGGGTTTTGTAGCACCCCCAAGACAATCAGGGCATATTACAGCACCGTGAATCCCACACTTTGGAATCCACCAGGCTAACATACCAACACGACATTCGACAAAAGACAAACATCACCAACTGTAGGTCACAAGTCGTCTAGGAATAAGTCTAGAGGGGGGGGGGGTGAATAGACTTATTGAAACTCTTAAACTCTTTTTCTCAAAGAGTGAGTTTCTTCAGCTGATAGATAAACAAATGACTTGGAGTCGTTTGTTCTTAATACGTGCGGAAGTCAGCTGATGACGAATACAGAACAACTAATGAAACACTTAACAATGAATGCAGCAGTTAAAGTCTGATGCTATAAAACAGTAAAGTACGCAGGCAATTATAGTGGTCTCAGAGGTGGGGTAATCCTCTACTAATCCACTTTTCCCCAAACCAGTTGGAGATGAATTCACTATAATTTTCAACCAGTGATAAATATTACAGTGATTCAACCAAACTACAACAGCTTCCAACCAGTGGAAATCCGTGCCGTTGTAACACACTTGACTGCCTTGCACCTCTTGATCCTCGATACTTGGATGCCTTTACAGTCTCGAACTTCAACCAGTGAAGTACCTCTAACTCAGGATTTAAGACACGAGTTTTTGTCTTCTCCAACTAAGAGCTTCTTCAAGTATGAACTTTTTAGAACCGCTCTTTTCACGATGCTGTATTTCGCTTTTTGATTGCTTGAATGCTTTGATCGCTGGAAGTATGTTCGCACCGATTTTTGCTCAACTTCAAATCTTTGGATATATATATATAGGTGTTGATCCATGAGCATTTCTTCATAGCCGTTGCAAATCTGTAACAAATCAGTCCGTTGGAGGGAGACTTCTTTGTTTATTCTTTTCTGAATGTTGCAAGGCTGGATTCCCATATTTTAATCTATCTTCCGACCGTTGTGAAGACTTCTGCATGTGATGCGCCGAATCGTTTGAATATAAAACGTTTAAAGTCTTCAAGGTGGGTCTGGATGGATTAGTTAATTCATATCTTTTGCGGGAATCACTCCAATTTGTCTCTTCACGTTGCATGTGACTTTCCGTAATATTTGACTTTTCAACGCATGCTGACGTGGACTTGGAGTACTTGGCTGATCTCGCCAGCCGATGTGCGCTAACTTCTCTCGCACTGACCTCTCTGATGTTCACTATTTAGGACTTGTCTGATCAGATGACTTGTCTGAGGTATCTTGACTGCAGTCTGGTCAAATATATCTGATAAATTTTTGTTGACCAGAACTACTCTGACTTGACTCGGCTGTTCCTCTCTGATGATCTCAGCTGATCTTTAGTACTTAGCCGATTTTCAGCCTAACTTATTTTTGGCCTATAGAAGATACTCATTTGGTTCTTGTTTACATTTTGCCAAGTTTTTGTAACACCCCAAACTAGGCGGATATTACAGTGCCGTGAATCCCCGACTGGGACCCACCAGGCGAATGAAAATGATGAATTAAATAATATAATTGTAGTATCGAACCACATTATATTACCAAATACTCCGATGAGGAGTTTAAGTACAACACACCAGGACAATACCGAATACTAGTATATTTTATATGAAGATAAAATACACCACACTGAATGAAACGGAGTATCCAAATGAAAGTCTGCAGCGGAAAATAAAGGACAATAACATGAATAACTGAAAGATGGGGGCCCCCTACTAGTATCACCTGACTCTCGACGTCAAGATGCTATTCCCGTGCTTTTGCCTTGCCATGACTCAAAAACAAAATCCTCACCGGGTCAGCATACGTAACAACAATCCTCAAGGGTTGAAAATACACAATCATGATTATATCAGAAGTTATGAAATATCTTGTCGAAACATACGCAATCAAACATGCTATATGAATCAACTAACAGTACGGCTCAAAGGGTGGCGCCACACTACGCCCGGGATGGAAATGTGTCCGTGCATAAGCCACCAACGAGTATCGATCGAATACACGTGTGGTCTTGTACCTAATCAGTCTCACGAGGCATATGACTCGTGTGCACAGTCCAATGTGAGGCCAACAACCAACACACGACTTAAATGTGCCCGACATGAAAATCCAACACATACCAACCGGCGCGCCAGTATGACCCGGAATGCCACGATATAACAAAAGTGACATCGGAAACGAATAATGACTCACCGAGATGAAATGATAGTGAAATGAATGATAGTGAAATGAAATGATTGGAACCGTCGTCCCTCGTGAATGAAGTAATGAAATGACAATTACAAGTTTTGAAATGGTTAGTACCTTATGAATGAATTATGATTATGAATGAACAACAACGAAAGGAATGAATATCCTTTTAACTGAGTAAGAATTAACTTACACAATACCGATGACAATTATCCTTCCACGAACAAATGTCCTAAATGCGATGTGGGTCTCTCGAACAACCTTGAATAACATAATTACCAACAATCCGTTCAACATACGTAACAAACATGAATATAACGAACTCAACACGTCGATACGACTAAACCAAGTCCATTGAGGCATTAAATCAAACACGTTGCGGCCAAACTCCGATTGTTTACAATCAAACCTCAATATACCAATATCAAATCCCCCAAGAAGTGTTTCAAACCAACAAAACATCTTCAATACGATTAATAATCCAAAACGAATATCCAAAAACGTGATTATAACGACAATTAATCGAAAACCCCCAATTCCAACTCGATATTCAAAGTGTTCTTGAATAATCCCTCAATAATCCAATGAATCTTTATACAAACTCATAATCATATACATATCCCTTCATATAACATGATTATAACATCCAAAACATCATATCTCAACACAAAATCGAAATCCAAGATGTTGAATAAATTACCTCTTGAAGATCCAACCACTTCGATCCGATGAACACGAGCTAAATCGAGTATCCGAGCTTCCCAAATGAATGAGGATGATGAAAATCTAACACTCAAGTGATTGAGGATGGAAAAATCCCTCCCTCAAGTCTCTCTCTCGGAACAAAATGAAGAAGAGGATGAAAATGATGAAAAAGTCCCGGCCAGCTATATAAATCGCCGGAAGTTATGGCAGAACTCGGCCCTCATACGGCCGTTACATCCTGTGTCAACGGCCTTACGGCCAGAATCGCCAACTCAGACGGCCGTAACTCGCTTCGCCCAAAATCCTCGCCGATGTACTTACGGCCAGAATCGCTCCCGAGTTACGGCGTAACTCGCCGCCAAAAACATCTCGCTGCATCCTTACGGCCGCATTCGCACACCTTACGGCGTAACTCGATGATACGGCCGTATCCGCCAAACGACGGCGTAAGCCCCCTTCGCCGAAAATGACCAGCACTGCCGCAGCCAGACGGCCGTATCCGGCCAAGCCTTACGGCCGTATGTCCCTCGCCTTACGGCCGTATTCCGAAACCCTTACGGCCGTAACTCGCCTTCGGCCAAAAACGACTGGCACCCTGCTCGACACGTACGGCCGTATCCGGCCAAGCCTTACGGCCGTACTGCCCAACTTACGGCCGTATGCCAAAATCCTTACGGCTGTAAGTCCCGCTCGGCCAAAATGGCCTGAAAATAACGAACGTCTAATACGGCCGTATCTGACACTCCTTACGGCCGTAACTCGTTGCTGGACAAGATGAAATTCCGACAACTCCGATTTCTCGCTACGATCGATGAATGATTCGACATACCAAATGTTTGCGAACGTGATGCCAAAAATGATACTTCCAGCACAAGACTACTAATCACGATGATAATGATAATACTCCCGTTCCGACACTCAAACTGAGATTAAATGATGATCGGTAACTGATACACGGTTACAACATGCCAAATGAATGCAAATGAATGAATCATGACTGATGAATGATTTTTAATGAGTGAAAATTACTGAGTGATAATTACTGACTGATAGTTACTGAATGATAATGAATGAATAACAACCGGGTATTACATACTCCCCCCCTTAAAAGGAGTTTCGTCCCCGAAACTAAGGGTCAAACAACTCGGGATAACTCTCCCGCATACTCTCCTCGGTTCCCAAGTAGCCTCCTCGACTCCGTGTCTAGACCACTGAAACTTAACCAAAGGAATCGCCTTATTCCTCAACTGTCTGATTTGCCGCTCTAACACTCGTATGGGACGCTCCTCATACGAATCATCATCTGCGATCTCGACTTCGTCGAACTGAAGTATGTGACTCGGGTCGGCAACATACTTCCATAACTGAGAGACGTGAAACACATTATGAATTCGGCTCAACACCACAGGTAAAGCCAATCGATAAGCTAACTCGTTTACTCGATTCAAAATCTCAAACGGTCCAATGAATCTCGAACTCAACTTCCCCCATTTTCCGAGACGGAAAATACCTCGACTCGGGGATACCTTGACCAAAACGGGGTCACCCGTCTCGAACTCTAGTGGTCGATGACGATTATCTGCATATGATTTCTGTCGACTCTGAGCTGTCAACATACGACTCCTGATCAAAGCTACCTTCACACGGGCGGCTATAAGCATATCGGGCTCTGTGCCGATTGATTCTGATATGCCATCCAAACACAAAGGAGATCGACAACGACGACCGTACAAGGCCTCATAAGGTGCCATCTGAATCGAAGAGTGCCAACTATTATTGTATGTGAATTCAATCAACGGTAATTGGGCTTCCCAATCATCTTTTAATCGAGGACGCATGCCCTCAACATGTCCTCCAATGTCTGAATAGTCCTCTCTGATTGTCCGTCGGACTAAGGATGAAAAACGAAAATGAGATTAAGCTGAGTTCCCATAGCATGATGAACTGATTTCCAAAATGAGACACGAATCGCCCGTCACGATCAGAAACGATACTCTTAGGAGTACCGTGCAATCTCACTATCTCTTTGATGAACAGCTGGGCAAATCTCTCGGGACCCCACGTATCCTTAATCTCAAGGAAATGAGCTGACTTAGTTAAGCGGTCCACGATCACCCAGATCGTATTCATGCCCCGACGACTCGTCGGCACTCTCATGATGAAATCCATAGAAATGTCTTCCCACTTCCATTCTGGAATACGAAGCGGTTTCAAAGATACCCGCCTGGCCGATGCCGACTCGATCTCGGGTCTAAGGAATTCCTGCTGAAGCTCCTTCTGAACTGATAAACGAGCAAGCATCTGCTCCTGAACGGACTTATGACTCAAGGAGTCGGCGACAATATTCGCCATGCCTGGGTGGTAAAGGATCTCGATATCATAATCTTTGATTAGTTCCAACCACCGTCTTTGTCGCATATTTAACTCCTTCTGAGTAAATATATACTTCAACTCTTGTGATCAGTGAAGATCTGACAGGTGACGCCATAAAGGTAACGACGCCAAATTTCCAATGCGAAAACCACGGCTGCTAGCTCCAGGTCGTGAGTCGGATAATTACTCAGCTAATCCGAGGAAACCTCGGATTTTCTTAACATCTTTCGTAGGTTGCCAATCTCGGATAGCCTCCATCTTCTGAGGGTCGACACGAACTCTGGTAGATGAAATTGCATGCCCGAGAAAAGTCACTTCGGACATCCAGAACTTACATTAAGAAAACTTTCCATAAAGTTGCTCGCGTTTTTAACACGTCGAGAACCTGCTGAAGATGTACCTTGTGTTCTTTTCGGTCACGAGAATAAATCAAAATGTCATCGATGAAGACAACAACAAACTGATTCAAAAAGTCGATGCAAACCCGATTCATTAACTCCATGAATACCGCAGGTGCATTAGTTAGCCCGAACGGTATAACTACGAACTCATAATGACCATAGCGTGTACGAAACGCCGTTCTTGCGATACCCGACTCTTGAATTCGCAGCTGATGATATCCAGATCTTCAGTCGACCTAGGAAAATATTGAAGCTCCCTGAAGTTGATCTAAGAGATCATCAATACGGGGTAGAGGATACTAATCTTGATCATCACCCTGCTCAACTCCTGATAATTAATACACACACGAGACGAGCCACCCTTCTCCTTGACAGATCACACTGGTGCTCCTCACGGGGACGCATTCGGTTGGAGATAACCCTTCTCAAACTATTCTTCAAGTTGAATCTTCAACTCCTGCATTTCGGTCAGGGCCATCCGATACGGTGCCTTCGATAACGGGGACGTACCGGCTCCAACTCGCTCCTGAATTCCACTAATCTATGTGAAGGAAACCAGATAACTCGTCTGGAAGTACATCGTAAATCGATGACAATGATACCACGAATGATTGAACATTTCGATTGCCCTAGAATGGTAAATCGATAAACAGTGGTACAATGAATGATTGAACATCTCGATTGCCTGAGAAAGGCCAATCGATGAAAATGATACAATGAATGTTTGAATAACTCGATTGCCTTAGAAAGGCCAATCGATGAAAATGATACAATGAATGATTGAATGACTCGATTGCCTTAGAAAGGCCAATAGATGAAAATGATACAATGAATGATTGAATGACTCGATTGCCTTAGAAAGGCCAATCGATGAAAATGATACAATGAATGATTGAATAGCTCGATTGCCTTAGAAAGGCCAATCGATGAAAATGATACAATGAATGATTGAATAACTCGATTGCCTTAGAAAGGCCAATCGATGAAAATGATACAATGAATGATTGGATGACTCGATTGCCTTAGAAAGGCCAATCGATGAAAATGATACAATGAATAATTGAATAACTCGATTACCTTAGAAAGCCCAATCGATGAAAATGATACAATGAATGATTGAACAATTCAATTGCGGAATTTCTCTGCTTCCGCCATAATAATAATTCTTCTGGAACAACGGGGATTACTTCCCTGAAGCACACATTCGACAACCAACGACGGAAAGATAGCGACCAAACGCTAACAAACACTGAGGATAGTATCAAGACGATCAAACCAACTACTACCGAAAATTACATCGTCCTAAGATAAATTCACCACGATTAGGTCCACCAACCAATCGCGGTCAATAAGCTTAATTCGGTATGATTTCCGAAAAAAACTTCCATCGTCAGGTAGACTGATGGTATGAGGTCCACAAGCAGTAGGACTATCCCAAAATAAGTCTATTCAAACATGATTCGAAAATGAATGAATGCGGTGCACCGGTATCCAAAAGGTACACACAGGTTGAAATAAAATTACGAGTATACCTGAGGTCATTCGGGCCACCGGATCGTCGATCCTCCTCATCACATGAATCTGGGACTTGACGGCCCCCGAACCGGACGCTCCCGTCTGGTAAATATGAGCCCCAACTCTATTTGCTTCCATTGACATAAACGACGTTGACAAAGCAGTCTGATTCTGAAACGCTGATTTCTTCGGGGCCTGAGATGCCGCCGGAGCCGACTTGGAGTCCTTTCGGCAAAAATGGGCCTTATGTCCAAAATTCCCACAATTATGGCACGTGATAGACGGTTTCAGACACTTAGTGTCAGAATGACCCGCCCACGCTTGAAATGTATGATGGCCGAATTGGCCGCTCGGGATTGAGATCCCGCATGATTATGCACCGTAGGAGGTCGCTCAGAAACGATAGGACTCACACGAGGCTTCTTGAAGGTTGACTGACCGCCTTTGGATTGATTACGCTTCGTTGATTTCTTGCTGACAGATGAAGGTTGTTGTTCAGCACTTTCCTTAGCAGCGGGCTTATACGGGAGAGTTCTCTCGATTAATCCGGCCAGAGTGGCGCAATGATGATTGAGCAATTGCACATGGGTCATCATGGCCTGCATAAAAGTGAGTGGATCAACCCGAACATCTTCTGATCGAGCTGAGTCCTGGGCACAATTTCCCGGCAGCGAGTGATTATTTCTCGGGTTTCGGCTCGCACCGCGGTCTCTCCCCGTGCATCCCCTGACAGCTCTCTCCATACTGAAGTAGGAAGGTCACATAATGATTATATTTCCCGCATGATTATCACGTTATGATTATGTCATGAGATGATGAAAATGAGTATACATGCTCTAACTTAGTGATTATATGAATGATTTACTGAAGTGACATGATTATCTGATGAAATTCTTGAAATGATTATCTTGAATAACTTAACAAGATTAATAGTATGATCATCCAGATCGACAACTCAGTAATGAAATGAATTGAGTAATTAATGAATTAACATGATCGTCCTGATCATTAACTGAGTAATGAAATGAATTAAGTGATTAATGAGTTAACATGATCGTCCTGATTATTAACTGAGTAATGAAATGAATTAAGTGATTAATGAGTTAACATGATCGTCCTAATCACAATGAATGATGATGTTTGAGGATTGTTAATTTATGAATGATGAATGAATGACTATTGCCAGAAATTATACCATGGCGTTAGAAATCTTACGCTTTTTCCTATTCGATTGGCTCGGCATTTGCACAGGTCACACGTGATGCGAAAGTCCAATGATACTAGTCTGATGACGATGATTTCAAATGAGACATGACTCGGAAGGTAGTATTCAAAACCACTCTCCGATACCAACTCTGTAACACCCCAAACTAGGCGGATATTACAGTGCCGTGAATCCCCGACTGGGACCCACCAGGCAAATGAAAATGATGAATTAAATAATATAATTGTAGTACCGAACCACATTATATTACCAAATACTCCGATGAAGAGTTTAAGTACAACACACCAGGACAATACCGAATACTAGTATATTTTATATGAAGATAAAATACACCACACTGAATGAAACGGAGTATCCAAATGAAAGTCTGCAGCGGAAAATAAAGGACAATAACATGAATAACTGAAAGATCGGGGCCCCCTACTAGTATCACTGGGACTCCTCGACGTCAGCATGCTATTCTCGTGCTTTTGCCTTGCCATGACCTGAAAAACAAAATCCTCACCGGGTCGATTCTGAAGAACAACAATCCTCAAGGGTTGAAAATACACAATCATGATTATATCAGAAGTTATGAAATATCCTGTCGAAACATACGCAATCAAACATGCTATATGAATCAACTAACAGTACGGCTCAAAGGGTGGCGCCACACTACGCTCGGGATGGAAATGTGTCCGTGCACAAGCCACCAACGAGTATCGATCGAATACACGTGTGGTCTTGTACCTAATCAGTCTCACGAGGCATATGACTCGTGTGCACAGTCCAATGTGAGGCCAACAACCAACACACGACTTAAACGTGCCCGACATGAAAATCCAACACATACCAACCGGCATGCCAGTATGATCCGGAATGCCACGATATAACAAAAGTGACATTGGAAACGAATAATGACTCACCGAGATGAAATGATAGTGAAATGAATGATAGCTCAATGAAATGATTGGAACCGTCGTCCGTCGTGAATGAAGTAATGAAATGACAATTACAAGTTTTGAAATGGTTAGTACCTTATGAATGAATTATGTTTATGAATGAACAACAACGAAAGGAATGAATATCCTTTTAACTGAGTAAGAATTAACTTACACAATACCGATGACAATTATCCTTCCACGAACAAATGTCCTAAATGCGATGTCGGTCGCTCGAACAACCTTGAATAACACAATTACCAACAATCCGTTCAACATACGTAACAAACATGAATATAACGAACTCAACACGTCGATACGACTAAACCAAGTCCATTGAGGCATTAAATCAAACACGTTGCGGCCAAACTCCGATTGTTTACAATCAAACCTCAATATACCAATATCAAATCCCCCAAGAAGTGTTTCAAACCAACAAAACATCTTCAATACGATTAATAATCCAAAACGGATATCCAAAAACGTGATTATAACGACAATTAATCGAAAATCCCCAATTCCAACTCGATATTCAAAGTGTTCTTGAATAATCCCTCAATAATCCAATGAATCTTTATACAAACTCATAATCATATACATATCCCTTCATATAACATGATTATAACGTCCAATACATCATACCTCAACACAAAATCGAAATCCAAGATGTTGAAGAAATTACCACTTGAAGATCCAACCACTTCGATCCGATGAACACGAGCTAAATCGAGTATCCGAGCTTCCCAAATGAATGAGGATGTTGAAAATCTAACACTCAAGTGATTGAGGATGGAAAAATCCCTCCCTCAAGTCTCTCTCTCGGAACAAAATGAAGAAGATGATGAAAATGATGAAAAAGTCCCGGCCAGCCCTATATAAACTGCCGGAAGTTACGGCCGTAACTCGACCCTCATACGGCCGTAACATCCCAGGTCAACGGCCTTACGGCCGTAACCGGCCAACTCGTACGGCCATAACTCGCTTCGCCCAAAATCTCGCCGGCAGACTTACGGCCAGAATCGCTCTGAGTTACGGCGTAACTCGCTTCGTCAAAAACATCTGCGGCATCCTTACGGCCGTACCGCACACCTTACGGGCGTAACTCGGATGATACGGCCGTATCCGCCAAACTTACGCGTAAGCCCCCTTCGTCGAAAATGACCAGCACTGCGCCAGCAGACGGACGATCCGGCCAAGCCTTACGGCCAGATGTCCTCGCCTTACGGCCGTATGCCGCAACCCTACGGCCAGAATCCTCGCTTCGGCCAAAAACGCCTGGCACTGCCGACACGTACGGCCATATCCGGCCAAGCCTTACGGCCAGATCGCTTCAACTTACGGCCGTATGCCAAATCCTACGACCGTAAGTCCCGCCGCCGAAATGGCTCGAAACAACGAACGTCTAATACGGCCGTATCCGACACTCCTTACGGCCGTAACTCGTTGCTGGACAAGATGAAATTCCGACAACTCCGATTTCTCGCTACGATCGATGAATGATTCGACATACCAAACGTTTGCGAATGTGAACAAGTCCAACACATGCCAAAAATGATACTTCCAGCACAAGACTACTAATCACAATGATAATGATAATACTCCCGTTCCGACACTCAAACGGAGATGAAATGACGATCGGTAACTGATACACGGTTACAACATGCCAAATGAACGCAAATGCATGAATCATGACTGATGAATGATTATTAATGAGTGAAAATTACTGAGTGATAATTACTGACTGGTAGTTACTAAATGATAATGAATTAATAACAACCGGGTATTACAGTTTTACACTTAACATATTTGGCCTATGAAAGATACTCATTTGGTTCTTCCTTACATTTTTGCCAAGTAATAAGCATTTGAATTTATACTGATGACATCATCAAAATCTAACAAGTATTCCTAACACCAACATACACACGATTCCATGATTCAAGATATTCAAAACAGAAGACTGAACTCAACAATACCATTCAATATCAAATCTTTCCCAAAACGGGTACACGATAATATTAAATCCAGGAAGGAAGTACTCGAGTACTTCAGCAAATGAAATGATAAATAAATTTAAAAGACATGACAGCAATGGACGATTACTGAACATAATTACGCTTGCCCATCATCCGGGTACATCGCGCATGCTCGTTCGCCTCCATGACCTGAACCTGAAATACAAAAGTATTTCCCCCATTTAAGGTGTTAGCGACAACTGCTAGTGCAAGTACAATCCATTTAAACTACCATTCTAATCAGATGAAATATGCACCAAAAATCATTTTAGAAATCATTTATATTCTGGAATATTAGGTGCATAAGCACATAACACATTTCTCCAACAAAGCATTTCAAAGTTAACTGTTGGTACGAGACTCACAGTCACCGTACCCCGCAGAGGCCCTGTCGGGCCATCCCTGGGTGGTTAACCCTAGTTCGTGATACGCACCCTCATGGCAATACGTATCCCCAAAGGCCCCGTCAGACTGTCCCTAGGTGAAGATACACATATACATCCACAACAACTACGGAAAGCCATAATCCAAATACTAGAATATGCAAACAAATGTAAAGTACTTGCCTTTGAGACATCTTCGACGAAACGGAAATGAACAATGACTACGAACGTCTCGGAGGGAACACGACCGATCCTAGACGAAGGATTAACACAACTCGTTCATATACGATAACAATAATCGAATGGAATACGGCCACAATCCCGATTACAAACTATAACAACATACATACGATCGATACGGGCGAGGGTTTTCAGCAAACCTCCCCAAATCATTAATCCATGGATTAAACACGATGGAAACGTATTAGGAATCACCCAACAACAATAATCAATAAGAAATATCACAACATCGCCGAACAATTCGAGTTCAATCCAGACAAATCCCGAAAACCCCCCAAAATGGATAAAAGTAGGGTTCTAAGAGATTTAACTTGGATTAGGATGAAGGATTCAAGTAGAAGTCGATAATTTACGACAAGAACTCGAGGTGGATGATCTCTCCAAGTTTGAAGGTGCTCAAATCGCCCAAAAATCACCCCTTGAGTCGCCCAAATCGTGAGGAAGAAGAAGAAGAAGGGAGAGAAAATGAAATCCTCTCCTAGAAACCCGCTGATATACAGCTGACTGCCCCGCGTGCTGCGGCCCGGGTTGAGATGTAAGTCTTGTCACGGGTGAGCAGGCATCAGAGAAATCATAACCAGCTTTTTGCCTAAAGCCTTGAGCTACAAGTCGGGCCTTATATTTATCAATAGTACCGTAAGACTTGTACATCTTCTTTAGGATCCATTTGCATCCTAAAGCCTTACAATCCGGTGGTAGTTCAACTAACACCCGAGTGTGATTCAGCATAATAGACTAAATCTCAGTGTCTATTGCCGCTTTCCAGAAAGCCGCATCTGGACTGGATAAAGCTTCTTTTACTAATATCGGTTCACCGTTTAACATAAAAATGATGTAGTATGGTCCATATATCTTTACTTTCCGTACTCTAGTACCTCGTACAGGTTCTACGTTGACTAGTGTAGACCTAGGTCGCTTTCTGTGCGGTTATTCAGATAACACCGGATTCGAGCTTGAGGCTTTATTTTCATCTATGGTTTCAAAACACATAGGCTCATCGACAAGTTTAAAACTTGTAGCTTCATCATCAACTCTATTGCTAGAGTTAGGATCAGCCTTATTCTTATAAGGATAGATATTTTCAAAGAATACAACATTCCTTGATTCAATCGTTGTATTTACATGAATGTCGGGGACCAATTTTAACTTGTTAAGGTAGAGTCACCTCAACCTTCGCCAACCATCCCCACACTTTGAGATATTTGTACGATGGTTTTATACCTTTCCACAACTCATAAGGAGTAACATCCTTACCTTTGCGTGGAATCTTGTTCAATATGTAGTTGGCTGTCAAGACAGCTTCCCCCCACATGTTCTGGGGCAACCCTGAACTAATTAATAAGGCATTCATCATATCTTTAAGTGTTCTATTCTTACGTTCAGCAACACCATTAGACTGTGGTGCATGTGGAGCCGTGGTTTGATGAATTATACCACTCCCATTGCATAATTCCTCAAATGGGGCTACATATTCGCCTCCTCTATCACTTCGAACCATCTTAATACGAGATCCTAATTGAGTCTCGGATTCATTCTTGAAGTTCTTAAAGGCTTCAAAAGCCTCATCCTTACTTCTAAAAAGATAAAGATAACAATATCTTGTGCAGTCATCGATTAAAGTGATAAAGTACTTCCTACCACCTCTAGTTTGCACAAACTTGAAATCACATACGTCTGTGTGAATTAATTCAAGGGGTTTTATGTTCGGATTTACCGAATGAAATGGTAGCTTCGTCATTTTTGCCTCAACACAAATATCACATTTGTTTTGATTATTGATTTCATTTAATTTTAGTAAATCTAAGTTTGCTAATCTTTTTATAGCATTTAGATTCACATGACCTAATCTACAATGCCATAAATTTGAGCACTCAAGCAAGTAAGCAGAAGTAGTAACTTTATTATTATCGACTGACTTTGGAGGCTTTCAAGTACGAATGCTAAGTTTGAACATGTTCTCGACAATATGACCTTTCCCGAGAGTCTTGCCAAACTTGCGTATTATTATAAAATTGTTACAAAGGTCTATATCAAATTTAGCTCTAACTAATTTGACACCAGACACCAAGTTCTTGCGGATTTCCGGAGCATGCAGCACATCCTTCAGAGTTATCTCCACACCGGAGGTGCATTGAATCATAACAGTCCCAATTCCAAGAACCGGAGAGATAAGATCACTTGTCTCTTTGATGAAGCGGTCTTGAACCTCCTTGTAAGTGAAAAACAAGTCTCAGTTCACACAGATGTGAACAGTCGCACCCGTATCAAGAAACCAAGTAACAGAGTTAGATTTCGAGACATGATTTACCTCTGTGATCATGGCAGTAAGGTTATCTTAGTCCCAAGAGTCAATGTCCTTCTCGACATGGTTGAATTTTCCCTTTCCCTTGTTCTTCTTCGGCGTTCGGTAGTTTTTCACCATATGGCCGGGCTTATCACAGTTGTATCACATTCCGATAAACTTCGTCGGAGGTGCCATATCCTTTGGCTTGCCTTTGGTAGGACATGGACATTTTATTGGAAGGTCCGCCCACACCTTCAGTCAGATTAGCCTTAGCTTCCATAGGAGCTTTGGTCCTCAAGTCTTGATCACGTACTTAAGCTTTCAGTTTGGAGCTTAGCAACCAAAATTTCAAGAGTCATCTCCTTTCGCTTATGCTTAAGGTATCCCTTGAACTCCTTCCAACTAGGCGGCAACTTATCTACCAAGAGCGCCATAGTGTACGCCTCGGGTAGAGGCATCCCCTAGGAATAAACATCATGTATAAGTGTTTGGAACTCTTGTACTTGGGGCATCATTGGACGAGTATCCACCATTTGGAATTCGGTGAGCCTCGTCACGACAAACTTCTTCGTGCTAGCAAGATTAACATGGTATTTCAACTCAAGAGCATACCAAATTTCTTTGGTAGTCTGCTTGATATTGAATACATTGAACATGCCATCATCAAACCCGTTCAACAACATATTCCGACATAGATAGTCGGAATGAATCCAGGTATCATAGTTGGTACGCATTTGAATATTCTCTTCGTTCTCAGCAGGGACATGAGGCCTTTCTTCACACAGGAAGCTCGTAATCCCCATTGGTAATGTAGATCAACATCTTTTGAGACCAGCATTTGAAGTCGATGCCCGAGAAAACAGGAGGTTTCTCGATGATAGCCATGAGCCGAGCAACACTGTGAATTAGAGCCATAGCAGAGCTTGATGATCCAATGGTTCCAGAACCGGTGGATGGATTAGTGGAGGCGCCGGTGCTTTGAGTGGACGACATTTTTTTTCAGCAAAGGTGAAGAATTAAGCTTCAGTTTCAGGATCATGCGAACAAGTAATTTCGACTATTCTCGTCTTTCGATTGTTAGAAGTCGGGTACTTGCACGTGTATTACAAATAATATTATGAATTTGAACAACGAACAGAATCAACAAATGTTACACTTGAAATGAAACAACAATTTCAATAAGATAACCAAAGATCATCTGAAGCTAGAGCTTCTGCCCGCAAGACGAGAATACGCCCTGGTAGTACTCACGGTAAGGCGGCTCATCCCTAAAGGTTAAAATGATCTGAACGTCTCGACAGTAGCAGCACCACAAACTGAATCGAGCACCTGTGAACTGGACTGGAATGAAGACTGAACTTGAAAATAATATGCTTATTTATATAACACTTTTCGATGAGGTGAAGGTACTCATCGCCATTAATCATGCGCAAAACCATACGTGCAAACACCAGCCCAAAACACCAATTGCCAAGATTCAAGTCCTAGGCCGCGAGCCCGACCCGATCGGACCGGACGGAAGGACGGACGGACGGCGGCGCGTGTGTGTGTGTGTGTGTGCGCGAGGACACCCATACACACCAACCCAACAAGTTAATAAGCCCATATAGACAAGGACTTATATACAATTTAAAACATCCACATATAACCGATGTGGGATAACGAATATTTTTTTAACATGTTAGTTCCTACTCCAACATCCAACCTTTAACATACAATATCCGACTCATCGAAAATCGGTTTAGAAATATTAAATATACCACGTTCATCTACTCATGACGTAGATTAACATTCAATAAATATTTTAATTAAATAATAAATATTTAATTAACAAAATTTATTCTTAATAAATGGTTAACTACTAAATCATTTCCAACAAAAAATACACTGAAAAGCCTTCTTAACCCGAGTGAATATAGCGAAAGAAATCTTCTTATTCTACTTTGTGTGTGTTGTGAGTAAGAAAGAGAAAGTTTGAGCGATTCTGGGTTGCTTGAAAGTGCTTCCGGGTGTTGTGGCCGGTCGAAGGCAGTTCGATTCTTCTTTCTTCGTTGAGGTGTGATTTCGATGTCAAATTTGCTAGGGTTTCGGAGACCTGAGCCGCTACATTCTTGTTCCAAATAAAGTTTCTTGAATCTCATCTATTATTCTTAGATTATTTGTTAATCAGGTTCTATTTATATATTTATATATATATATATATTTAGCTATATATATTCTAACATATATATATATATATATATATTTATAATATAAGTTATTATCAGTATATCTATATTCTGATATTAGTGGTGATTAGGGTTTTTCGGCTCTGTTTATTTTTGTGATTAAAACTGATTGGTGTGTCTCATAATATTTCAGGACTGTCTGAAATTCTACATCTTTGAGTGTCGACTGAAATCTTTCTTCACACTGCACTGGTGTCCGATTAATCTTTCGGATCTACTTCCGATAGTGGTTAGCTATTTGTGAGAGTACTTGTAATCCCTAAACCCTATCCCGTAGAATATAATTTCGTAATAGTTATATTCGTTAATCTGCATTGTATTATTAATTCTTATTCTGTTTAAGTACTCGACCGACACCCAACAAATTTAAACTCCACATATTTAACTTAAAGTAAAATGAGTATAATAAAATGCAAAAACTAACCAGACTAAGACTAAAAAAACGAGTCTTCATTAGAACCCCTACGATGTAGAAGCAGAAACACTGAAATATCCCAAGTACGGGTCACTCTCGTCAAAATTCATTCCCCACGAAAAGGATTCTGAAGGGGCATCGTAAATACCTCAACTCACGTCTATTCTCAGCATTCAGAAAAATACATCCTGTTATACAGCAATACTCAAGCAATCATCTATTAATCTAAATTCATATATGATTCAATCGTACAATCAACAAAAAACACACAAGATACGTAAAGGAACAAATAACGAACTACAACGTATGAGTCCATTCAGACTACTACTCACAAATTCAACCCACATTTGTGATTCAGTCACAGATCAAAATAATGTTGATCCAAAAACCCGAGATATATTCATTCGGTGAAACTTTGTCTCACAGTTCTTCAGCTACATATCTGTAATGTGGCTCTGTTTTTTTGGGCACCGTCTGCCTAATCTTGATTCAAAGAAAATTTAGTTTAGTTCATTCAAATTTCAAGACTATTCTTTTCAACTTTAAAATCAAATATTATTAATTACTATTATCATTATTTGAATTATAAATAATATTTTATATATTTATTATAATTTTTTATTTTATTATTATTGTAAATATTATCAATAATATTATATATATAATTATTATTATTATTATCTTGTTTTATTATATTATTATTGTTGTTTTTAATCTTGTAATATAAATAATAAAATTACTATTGTTGTATATATTATTTTCTAATAAGATTAATTACTAGGAGTATCATTATTGATACTAATTAATAAATATTATATAAAGTTATTATTATAAATACTAATCTTATTATTATCATTATTATTTATGTTGTTGTAATGTAAATAATTATTATGTATATTGTTATCTAATTTTATTGTTAAGAATCAATATTATGATGATGATCATTAATCTCATTATTATCAATAGTATTATATATATTATTTTGTAGTTATTAATAATGTTATTATTATTATTATTGATATCAATATTATCAATAGTATTATATATTTGTAGTATTATTATTGTTATTATTATTATTATTCTCTTTCTTGTTGTGATATAACTAAATTTATTGTTATTGTATATATTTTTATGTGATATTATTAACACTATTTACATTCATATTATCAATAATATTATATATATTTTTATTATTATTATAATATATATTATTATTGTAGATGTTATATGTGTGTGTATGTGTATGTGTGTGTATATATATATATATTATCTATATTACTCATTATTATTATTATTATTATTATTATTATTATTATTATTATTATTATTTATTCACTAAGTTCACGGTTTCACTTTAGTTCGGCCAAGACTGTCGATTACTGCTCACTAACTCAAGAAATTCAGTCAAAAACAGAGCCTATAAAGACAATGATGTTTTTTGGTCGTAGTAGTGTGCACCTGAAAATGATCATTCTACCCTCCCCTCTCACTCCCTTCTTTTTGTCCTGCATTTAATAATAATATCAAATTTTCAATAATAATAAATTTTAAATATACTCATAGAATATTAAATTAAATTAAAAATTAAAGGGCAATTAATTTAAAAAAACTTATGGGGATTGTTGTTGCCCAAAATATTTATCCGAAGATTAATACTGCTGGAAGACGGACAACAAACAACAATTGCAGGAGCACTTCCGAGAGAAGATAAATAATACAAGATTTGCCGGGTTTGTTAGGACTGGGCTTGAATGCTCTCGCGAGATGTTATTAATACAAATATTCGTGGATACAAGTATTAATGTGAGAAATCTAGATACAATGAGTGTAAAAAGACTCTGTTAATCCGGCTCTTGAGCGAAGCTCGGTGTTCTTCGTCCCTGCCGATCGTCTGCTTGATGAGAGAGGCCGGGAGAAGTAAGTACCGAGTGATAGCTGTTGCCAAGAGTTGGAGATAGCCAAGTGCTGGGTGTTAATTCTGTAATGTATACTGAAATCGCGATAATGCCAGAGAGTTGGCCGAGTGCAAGGTGCCTTGTATATATAGAGGCAGCCGAGTCTTGTCCTCTGGCGGGCGATCGCCTTCCGGCCATTATAATAATGGGGCAATCGTCTGCCGGCCAATATTATAATGGGGCGATCACCCGGGCTGTCGGGCTAAAGTCCAAGGAAGAGGTTGGCAGTCTGCCTAAAGTCTAAAGCTACAGTCGGCTGCCAGCTGGGCGGTCCAATGACGAACCAGCACGCGTCCGGAGTCACTGTCACATGTGGCCCTACTGACTACTTTCGGCGGGCTTGTCGGCTGGTGGAAAGATTCTGCCAGGCTGTGGTCAATGATCCGAGATTCGCGGATCTTGTCTCGGCTCTTGCACGTGGTGCCAGTCTTGAGGCTCGGCCTTTGCCGACTGGATGGCCATCGGCCCTGATCGACATGAGGCGGTCGTCTCTAGCTGGTCATCAGAGGTCGCCATCGGCCAGTTGCTGAGGGTCGGCATTGGTCGGTCACCAAGGGTCGGTCGACAGGTGCCGAGAGAGGATCGTCCGCTAGTCGGTCGCCAGGAGTCGGTCGCCGAGTACCGAGATCGTATTTGATGTCGATCGCTCGGCACCGGGACTTGTCCTGGGACCTTCGGTTGGCCGATTTGTCTTGTCCGCGGGGCTAAGGCTTGGCCGCCTGGTCGCTGGTCGGCAGTTCTGCCTCGGCTGCTCGGCAGTGGCTAGGTCGCCCGATCTCCGAGGCGATCGCCGGTCGGAGAGTGTAATTCTCGACACAATAATTGCCCCCCAGCTTGCTCCTATGTTGAAGACATGGGGCGAGGTGGTTCTTGCTGGCGATCGTGTAAGGATGAGGACGGGCGATCTTGTTGAGCTGACTTTGGATTCGGACTTGGGCTATCATGGTCGATTGGCTAGCTATCTTTCGGTCTTGTACCTGCAAAAAACAACATTGGCCGATCCCCCTCGTAAACTTGATGGTTTCGCTTGTTTGAGGAATCATGCACAATCGCGAAGTTCGATGGACCGACTCCATGACCGTGTCTTGATGCGCGAAGACATTGAGTGTCTCGTGACTCACTTTATTATGAGGGTCCTCTCAGCCGCGCGCCGCCTCGTATTTAAACGAAGGGCGTGCGGTCTCAGTCTAGAGGAGTCCTTGCGCGGGGCAGCGTCGGATGAATCAACTCCACGCCCGCGGCTTGTTTAGCTCTGCTTCCACCTCGGCCCGCCATGGAGATGACGAACCTCGACGGTGTACGTTGAGACGGGGGTAGTGGCACGTGTCCACTGATTAAATTTGGAGAGCCCTCAGACTACGCCGGCCTCGTATTTAAACGAAGGGCGGGCGATCTCGGCCGAAAGGGACCTTGCATGGCCGAAGCAGCCGGTTCCATCGACTACCAGGACCATGGCTTTATGATGTGCGGTGGAGGCGATCGCGAGCCTTAGTCCATCATGTTAAATGGTGGACTGTAGATGGCGAGCGAGTCCTCTGGGTTTTGGTGATGTAGCGTGATGATTGGCGATCGGGCCGGAAGATTGTCGATCGTCACTCGGCTGCCGATCGCTTTATTCGTAGGTCGATATCGGCGATCGGGCGGGAGATCGTCGTCCGGTGCGCCGATCGCGCTGCTCACAGGCTAAGAAGAAACCTCTGCCTGGCCAGAAAATCTGCGGCTCTAGCCCGGAAGGCGGCGTAGGTCGTCGGTTGGTTTTTTGTGAGATGCCTCAACATAGGCGAAAAACCCTGAAATCCTCCCAGGACCGCGTAGAGGGCGGTCTCATCGCTTACGGGCTCGCCGTTGAGGATGATCACGTCTACCCGGTCGATGTAGTCCGAGTCGGACTCTTCTTCTCCCTGCTTGATTTGCATCATGCGAAGGGGACCTTCTGGCCGGACGACCCTGGTGGCGAAATACTCCGTGAAGACGTGCGCCAGCTGGTTAAAAGAGCCAATGGACCGAGGTGGCAATAAGGTGTACCACCGGTGGGCGAGGTCGTCCAGCGTCAGAGGGAACATTCGGCACCTGGTCGCGTCAGATGCCCCACACCCGGTCATGTAGATGTTGAACTTATTCAGGTGTGTTTGGGGGTCCGATCGCCCCTCGTACACGGGTGTTTGCGGGGGAGCGATTTTGTGCTGCACGGGGGCGAGCTCGATGTCGATCGTGAGCGGCTCTCTTGGCTCGGCGATCGTCTTCATGGCGCTTGCCCTGGATTGCAGGAGTGCCTTCATGTCGTCGATCTGACGTTGCATCGCAGCCATCGCCGTGGCTCGGTTGCTTGCTGATCGGCTTTGGGAGCGGGAGCCGAGACGATCGTGTACTGATCTCCGGACTCCGCTGCTGCCGACCTCGGCAATTTGGCGAGGGGAAGCCAGACGGCCGCTTTCCGGGAGCCGGTAGGCCGAGCTCCCGGTGACGGACTCAAACTCGCTGCCTCGTAGCCGGGCCGGATCGCCTTGGCCGCTGTGTCGGGTCACTACCTGTGCGATCGAAGATGAGGTGCCCCGGCCGCCGAGCGCCTCCTCTTGCGGACGAGCGCCTCGGCGATCGCTCGCGCAACGCCTTGAGCTTCCGCTGACTTCCGGCGGCGGCCGAGGGGTGATAGCAGGAGGCGCGTCGAGAGCACTCCGTCGCTCCCGTAGGACGGCCATGACCTTGTCGATCTGCCTTGGTTCGGAGCCGATCGAGCGAGAGGCTTGGGCCGCCGCCCGTGGATGGGATCGAGCGTCTCGATCGCGGCGGCCGCTTCCACCATCGGGCCGCGCTGACCGGGACGGAACGGGGTCCGCCGGCCGGCCGGCTTTCTTCGACGCGGAGGCGGAAGACATGATTTCTGAAAGATTTCTTTGAAGCGCAGTGAGTGTCACTTCAAGTATCTGCCCCGAGAACAGTGAGTGTTCTTCGAGACGGTAGGAATAAAAATTTGAGGGTTGGAGGCCCCTTCCTCTAGCGCCAATTGTTGTTGCCCAAAATATTTATCCGAAGATTAATACTGCTGGAAGACGGACAACAAACAACAATTGCGTGAGCACTTCCGAGAGAAGATAAATAATACAAGATTTGCCGGGTTTCTTAGGCCCGGGCTTGAATGCTCTCGCGAGATGTTATTAATACAAATATTCGTGGATACAAGTATTAATGTGAGAAATCTAGATACAATAAGTGTAAAAAGACTTTGTTAATCCGGCTCTTGAGCGAAGCTCGGTGTTCTTCGTCCCTGCCGATCGTCTGGTTGATGAGAGAGGCCGGGAGAAGTAAGTACCGAATGATAGCTGTTGCCAAGAGTTGGAGATAGCCAAGTGCTGGGTGTTAATTCTGTAATGTATACTGAAATCGCGATAATGCCAGAGAGTTGGCCGAGTGCAGGGTGCCTTGTATATATAGAGGCAGCCGAGTCTTGTCCTCTGGCGGGCGATCGCCTTCCGGCTATTATAATAATGGGGCGATCGTTTGCCGGCCAATATTATAATGGGGCGATCACCCGGGCTGTCGGGCTAAAGTCCAAGGAAGAGGCTGGCAGTCTGCCTAAAGTCCAAGGCTACAGCCGGCAGCCAGCTGGGCGGTCCAATGACGAGCCAGCACGCGTCCGGAGTCACTGTCACATGCGGCCCTACTGACTACTTTCGGCGGGCTTGTCGGCTGGTGGAAAGATTCTGCCAGGCTGTGGTCAATGATCCGAGATTCGCGGATCTTGTCTCGGCTCTTGCACGTGGTGTCAGTCTTGAGGCTCGGCCTTTGCCGACTAGATGGCCATCGGCCCTGATCGACATGAGGCGGTCGTCTCTAGCTGGTCATCAGAGGTCGCCATCGGCCAGTTGCTGAGGGTCGGCATTGGTCGGTCACCAAGGGTCGGTCGGCAGGTGCCGAGAGAGGATCGTCCGCTAGTCGGTCGCCAGGAGTCGGTCGCCGAGTACCGAGAGACGATCGTATTTGATGTCGATCGCTCGGCACCGGGACTTGTCCTGGGACCTTCGGTTGGCCGATTTGTCTTGTCCGCGGGGCTAAGGCTTGGCCGCCTGGTCGCTGGTCGGCAGTTCGGCCTCTGCTGCTCGGCAGTGGCTAGGTCGCCCGATCTCCGAGGCGATCGCCGGTCGGAGAGTGTAATTCTCGACACAACAGGGATCTCCGACGGACCTCCGATCAGGCAATTTTTCAGGTAGGGCCGCCAGTAGACCTCCGACGGCCAACTAATTTTCTTTTTTTGGCCAGGCCGCCTACCTGCTTTCTGGTGGACCTCCGCGACGGAACGATTTTGTTTTTTTTACGCCAGGCCGCCTACCTGCTTCCCAGCATACCTCCGGCGACCAGCCATTTTCTTTTATTACGCCAGGCCGCCGGCCTGCATTCCAGCGGGCCACCGACGGCAGCCTGCGGACCTCGAACTGTAACACCCCCAAGATATTCAGGGTATATTATAGCGCCTTCGACCCCTACGTGGGACCCACCAGGCTAAATAATTATCACCGCTCGTCTAACCATCACGGTCAGTGAGAAAACACACATCACCAAGACGAAATTTAATTAAAAGCCCGGTGTAACCGGTAAACCCGACATCCTCGAAGTTCAAACATTAAATTTAGTATACAATCTATCTTCCAAATCAAAACACCTAAGTACTCGCGAGTACCATCTATCAGTTTACAAGTTTGAAAAACAAACGTTTTAAAGTGGACAACTGAAATAAAGGGACTGAATTGCACACGTCAACAACCCCGACAAAGATCCTCGTACTACTCCAAAGGCTCGCCGACCGCCGAACGCAACCTGAAATTCATAACACGAATTTCCCCAAACGGGTCCCAAAGGGGTTAGCAATTACGCTAGTACAAGTAATCAAGGCAAACCATTCCCTTACACATTTCATAGTACATGCATCAAAACGATTCAAAATCAAAACAAGACATGTCTTTTCCCGGAAAACAAACAGTCAACAATCAGAGTTGAAAATCGCCTAGGACTGGGGCTAAACCAATGGTCCCATCCAAGGCTTCTATGGACCCTCCCGGACTGGCCATAGTTAAAAATCACGCACATGACCCACCTAGGACCGGGGCTAAACCACTGGTCCATCTGAGGACTCTATGGACCCTCCCGGACTGGTTATCCAAACAATCTCGTGAATCAGGAGCGATATCACAGATTCCTCCGAGGCCCCATCGGATCTTCCTGGAGTGAGCAAAGCACACACATATACATTAGTATTTCATGTTAAGCATAAGGGTTTCACAAGAATACTTGCCTTGAGAATATTGATGACGAAATGAACAGGAAAATCAACTACACTTGCTAGGAATCGACGACCACGAACCTAACAATTCGAAGAATACAATCACAACCAATTCTACACGAGTATGAAAATGGAATACACCCGAAAATCCACCTACGATTCATGTAAATTCTTGAAAAAAGAACAACGAGGGCGGGTCACAACTGAAGCCTCTCGATTTCACAAATACACGAACTTTACCATGAACTCGTAGGAAAAACAAGGAATACACAAGGATTAATCATATAAAACATAAATTAATCAACAACACGAAGCGAAGCGGACGAATACTTGAAAACCCCCAATATACCCAAAGATAGGGTTCTAAGAGTTTACCTCGGATCGGAGACGAAGAACAAGGGTTGGTGTTGTTAATATACACCAAGAACTCAAGAAAGATGATAGCTTGGAGTTACAAGGCTTCAAATCGCCTGGAATTCGCCAAAAAATCGCCTAGATCGCCCATAGCCGTGGAGGAGGAAGAAAAGTGAGAAAATTAGATGCGTCCGGGTCAACTCTCGGATATATATAACTAGGCAGTTTAGCATGCGCTAACGAATTATGGTTAGCTCGCGCTAACCAGCCAAACCTGGTCCAGAACCTTCGATTTTGACCCGTTAGAGTGCGCTACCCGTAAATAACGTGCGCTAAATGCCACACACCTAGCGTGCGCTAAGACTCAACCTTAGCGTGCACTAATCCACAAACTTAGCGTGCGCTAAACTGCTCGTCCAGAGAGCATAAACAACCTATTGTCACTGATGTACTCGAACCATTAGCGCGCACTACTGGCGAAGTTAGCGCGCGCTATTCAATGAAATTAGCATGCGCTACATAACCAATCTAGCGTGCGCTAACGAGTGCATACAATAGTACATACATCACACAAAGTTGGAAAATGATGAATTCTGACGCGGATGAAAACAACGAGATACCAACATTAAACAACAGACTGAAAAAGACACACACACGACGAGTTCGAGTCGGAGCCAAAGCACTAAAATAAAACACGATTCCGACTACCTAAAGTTTCAAAAAACGACAATGATAGTAATTACCCCATAACTTTGGGAAATTACAAAACGGCCCAAAACATCCGAAATACACGATACGCGATCGAAACAACAAACAAAAGCTCAAAACATCCATAATGACATAGGGTGAGTTTAAGGCAACCACGAACGGTGGTCCCGAACAACGATCACAAGAATCGAACCAAATAGTGATGGAAGTGACAATAACTGTGGAATTGGGTAAAACAAGTCCGAAATAAGATCGGATGACAAAAAGTCCAGTATTAAAATATTCTCGAAATATCCATACGGTTACAAGTGAGTCACTAAAAACTAAAAATACACCAAAATGAAAAATATCGAAAAAATAAAAATGCGGATATTGCATTCTCCCCCTCTAAAAACATGTTTCGTCCCGAAACTTATGAAACAAACAACTCGGGGTTCCTAGCACGCATGCTATACTCAATTTCCCAAGTTGCTGTAATACCCGTAATTTCGATTTCCGGTAATTTCTTTTTTTCAGCGGAAGTCCATTTTGACGACTTGCTCATGACCGTTTCGTCATTCTAAGAATGATTAATTCTACAGTTTTTGCCATCCGAGTTCGTCTCGGTGTTGTTTTGTTGAGTTCCGTGCTTTTTAGCGACTTTTCCGCACTTGAGTTCGATTCTTGCGAATCTCGTCCGAAACTACTATTTCGAGTTTCCCGTAAGTCCGTTTAACTTTGTTAGACGTGTTTTGAACTTTGGTTTGGTTATTCGATCACGTATCGTGATTTCTAGGCATTTTGGGCCATTTTGAAATTTACCCAAAGTTACGGCTATCCATATCTGTATTTGTTGTCTCGACCCTTTTCTTGGTCGCGTATGATTAATTATTGCATTATGTTTTCATTTCGGGTCGTTGATGTTGTCCGCGAGATTTTCGTCGTGTTCGTTCCGTACATTTTCAGAAATCGAGTCGTCGGATCATGACGGCTGAGCAGCTGGCCGGACGGTGGCGGGTCCTGGCCGGACGATTGTGGGCACTGGCCGGGCTGACGCGGCAGGAACCGGCGTTGCGCGCGCTACTGCCGGAAGGCTGCGTGCACTAACCGGCAGTAGTAGCGCACGTTACGCGGCCGACCGACGCACGCTATCGGGTCACGGCAGAGAGGTTCTGAGGTTCTGGACTTGGGGAGGATCGGCAGGTAGCGCACGCTACTGGCGGTCGTGGCGCACGCTAACCGGCAGGGGTAGCGCACGTTGTCGGTCAACTAGCGTACGTTACCTGGGCTAGTTGTTTAGTCCAGAGGTTACTGGACAGGTCGGCTAGCGCGCGCAGGCTTCCAGCCGTAGCGCACGCTAGCGGGGGTCGGGCGGACAGGTCACGATCGGCAGGATTGGTCGGTGGTGCCGGGTCGTGCGGGCCCTGGCTGAGGGTACTGGGCCGATACTGGCCGATAGCGCACGCTAGTTCGGGAAGGCTAGCGCATGCTAGTTCCGGCCCAGTATAAATGTGACAGAGCATTCGCATTTTCATTCATTTTTCACTTCCTTCTTTTCTGTCCGCGGCTGGAGATTCGGAGGTGGCGAAGCCTTGTTGTTTAACAACAAATCCATGAAGTTCTTGAGGTTATATCATTGATCAATCATCCTATAACATCCTTCGATCCAGCGAATCAAGGTTAGATCTTTTGAACCCTACTTTTGGGGAGATTTGGGGTTTTTCGCGTTTTTGTCCGATTCATTCGGTTTTGTAGATTAATTCATGATGAATATGATTAATCTTGTTGGTATTCTTAGTTTCCCTACGGATTCATGGTATATTTCATGGTTTCTACGGAATAGAGAGGGTTTGGTTGTGGTCCGCCCTCGTTGTTGTTTATATACGAATATACATGAATCGTAGGCGGGTTTTCGGGTGTATTCCAATTCTGTATTCATTTAGAAATGGTTGTGATTGTATTCTTCGAATCGTTGGGTTCAGTTTTGTTGGTTCCTAGCGTTCGTTGGTGACTTTTCTTTCCGTTCGTTGCGTCGTCAATTATTCAAGGGAAGTATTTTTGGAAACCTTTATGCTTAACGTGGAATGGTAATGTATTTTGTGTGTGATTTGCTCCCCTCGGGTTGGTCCGACGGGATCACGGAGGGAATCCAAAGGGTTGAGTCCTGGATTCATGAGTTTGTTTAGCTAGCCAGCTCGGGAGGGTCCTTAGAGGCCTCGGGCAGGATCAATGATATTACTCTATTCCCAAGGCGATGCACGTGCGTGTTTTGTTTTATAATATGGCCAGCTCGGGAGGGTCCTTAGAGGCCTCGGGCGGGATCTATGATATTACTCTGTTCCCAAGGCAAATTGTTTGACCGTTTGTTTCCGGAAAGGACATGTCTGGTTTTGGCTTTTGAAATTGATATTAGTGCATGTACTATGAAATGTGTAAGCGATTGGTTTGCCTTGAATACTTGTACTAGCATAATTGCTAACCCCTTTGGGGACCCGTTTTGGGGAAATTCTTGTTATGGATTTCAGGTTATGTTCAGTCAGACGATCGGGCGCTGGGATGGTACGAGAATGTCGGCCAAGGTTGTTGACATGTGCAATTGAGTCTTGTTATTTCCTACTGTCTCTTTTGATGTGGATGTTTTCCAAATTGTAAACTTATAGATTGTACTCGCTAGTACTTAGGCTTTTCCTTTCGGATTGTGATTGGTCTTCGTTGGAGTTACTGTATTTGTCGGTTGATGTTTATTATGCCGGTTGTACGGGACGTGTTGTTTTATGTTCTTATTGTTAACAATTGTTTCCTTGATAACCGAGACAGTTAGTCGAGTGGTGTTTTCTTGTGTTAGCCTGGTGGGTCCCATGTAGGGGTCCACGGCGCTGTAATACACCTCAAATATCTTGGGGGTGTTACAGAAAATAGTATCGGAGCTCTAGGTTTATGGATACCTAGGCTTGTTGGTTATTTGGGTCTAGTTGTGTTTTGTTTTCACATTGTCACACCGCTGCCGGCATCTCAGTACATCTAGTGCTCGTAAGTTTTCCTTACTCGATTCTCTTGTTTTCTCGTATTGAATTTCCACTTCTTGAACTGTGATTGTCTCTCTCATACTTATCGTCGAGTTGTTTTTCGATCCATCCGGTTCGTGTACTTTTGATTCTAGTATTGCACAGTCCTTTATCTCTCTGGAGTATGTGCGCCGTTCTGGGCTCGACCGTTTGTCGTCTTGCGAGCCTTCCATCGCTAAACTTCCTAGCGTTGGTGGGATCGTTGGTGATCGAAAGATCCGAGATTTGCTCTGTGGTATACTGTGACAGGGCTTGACCCTCTAGTCTTTTGTTGTATGATGGAATCTGTGTTTGGTAATTGCGACATACTAAATGTATGTTGAGCCGAATTTGCTGATGGGTTGGACACCGATGGGTGCAGTATGATGTGGAAGTTTTGAACATTGATATGTTCCGGAAAAGGTATCGATGGCAGAGTTTGTTGAGAAACTCACATAGATGGTTTCGACATGTGTTCGAATCGGTGTTCATTAGTTATGCTGTTAAACTTGAAGAGATAAGTTTGATATATGCTTAGAATTAGTGTTTCCGAGTTGTGCTTGTTGAACTGGTGATTTTTGAATGCCATATATGCGTGTGTTCGGGAATTGATGGTACTTGGCTAATTATTGTTATTTACAACCAATGTGTTTCTATTAATAATAATACATGCGGCGTGCATACTTGAAAATCTCTGAGACTTGATCGTATTGTGGGTTTTTGAAAGTGACGTGAATTTGGGCGAGCCAGCCTTGCATTTCCAAATAAAACCTTGTGTCGGTATTTAAAGGTCGTGTATAAAAGTGTTTAGGACATTTTATAAAATGCTACCGCTGTTAAACCCTTGTCGTATTTGAAAGGGTCTTGAAAACGATTTTTAACTTATCGGTTTTATTTTCGAATAACTAGAGTATACGATTTTAAAAATCAGATTAGCTTGGGGAAACCTAGGCTGTCGAGTCAAGTTGTGTTTGTTGAGTTTTGTCTCATCAGATTTTGTCTGACTTAGTCGCATCGCGACGCGTCGTTTGAGATCATTGGTCGTGATTAGTATTGAGGAGCGGTAGTCACTTACGTGCGACCTATGGATGTAAAACTCCCTTCCTTGTGTTGTGCCTCGTGTGACACGAGTTATTTGTATGATTAGTCGTTAAATGATGGAATCCTTCTGTGGATTTTGATTTCACGATATGTGTTTATTAGACTCTCGTATTTGGTTTATACGAGGAGTGTCGTCACTGCTGATATATTTTCGAACCGCATTTTATCCGCTGCGTGAGTTCTTTCAAAACGGCTTTCGGCATTTTGCAAACTGAGTTTTATTTTGTAAAACCGATTCCCTGAATCAAGTTTTGGCATTTTGGCCTTGAACATTTCATGACGGTTTGACAAATGATTTTGTGAGCTTTGGAAAATATTACCATTATTGGTCTTTTTAGCATTTTCGAAATGACGTGGGAATCGTGCTCAGCCTGATAAATCCTTGTGAGAAAGGTTTACGGCATGTATTTTTTCTGATATGTTCTGTTGTTGTCTCTGTGGGTCGTTAGCGCACGCTACGCTTTGCGGCTAGCGCGCGCGAGAGTGCATTGGTAGCACGCTAAGGGGAGGATAGCGCACGCTACCTGGTAGTTCAGGGCAGTCCAGGAGCTACTGGACTGGGTCTGAAGTTCTCGTTAGCGCACGCTAACACTTGGAGTTAGCGCACGCTAATAGTGTCTTTTTCGTCAGGAGTTTTGTTTGGTGCCGTGATAGCGCACGCTAACCTTAATGATTAGCGCACGCTAATTGTGTCCAGTATAAATACTGGACACCAGTCTAGAAGTTGCATTTTTCTTCATTTCTTCTTCTTCCTCCATGAGTTTGAGACGTAGCGACTAGGGTTCGCATCTGAGCTGATTTTTCTTCCATCCAAAGGTGTTTTGGAGTATCCTAGATGATTTTTAACATCATCTAATCCATTGTTCTTTGCCGGATCTAGGTATTTTCTTGAATCCCTAGAGTTGACTTTTTGGAGTTTTGTTCTTGATATCGTTTTCCATCCAGTTTTGATAAACCGATTGTTGTTTTAACGATGTTGTTAAACATATCCTAGGGATTGTATATCACTGTCTTGATTTTGAACGATTTAATGAGTGTGCTATGATGTGTTTAAGTGATTGTTGACACGTGTGAATTCTGGGCATTTTGGCCTATTGTACTTCTGAAAAACCTTGAGTATCTTAGAAAATAAACCTCGAGACGTACTTTTAAAATGAATAATTTTCTCACAGTGTTCTCAAGATGCCTACTAGCACCACGCTATGTTTCAAAATTATTCTACTTTGAGGATCAAAATATTTTGAGATATTTCTAATTATATAGAAACACATTCGCTTAGACCCGAAGGTCGAATATTGCTGAAAAGTTTTAATTTAAAGAAAGGTGTCTTCATTTTTTTTATCAAACACAAGATGATTTTTTAAAAAGTCTCGATGACGATGTTTGTACTACTTTTTGATATATGATACTCAAGATCAACTGGTGCTTGCAAATTATTTTCAAAAGGTGGTTTTCGTTTTCAAAATCTATCATTCCTATTTGCGGTCCGGGAATATATGTGTGATGTTCGTACTCTCGTTAGGGTGTTAACCCCCGAGTTGTGGTTGAATTGGTGGTGTGAGCGTTGAGTCGTTCGACACATAGTTGTCGTCGTAGCCTCTGTGAGGGGTGTGATGTTGGTATTGGATGTTGTCGCCTCGTAGCGGTTTATGCGTTATCGCATATATGCGAGCTGTTAGAGCTCGGGTTGGTATGATTGTGCGCATCGGTGATTGTTCCGCATTGTGTCGGTTGCTTGTTGTATTGTTACCTTGGTTCCGTTGTTGTGAGTTTCGGGGGCGAGGTTAAAGGTAATAACCGTACTATTTTGACTTCTATATTTTCTCTTTCTCCAGTCTATCGATTCGCTCGTGTTCATTGATACCTTCTGAACTTGTTCTGTACCATGGTTTCATCGTTCGAACGAGCTGTAATCTGGTTTTGAATCGATCTGCTTATCGATGTGACTTTTCTGAATTCGGTTCGATTCTTGTGAACCTTGTTCGGAAGTAACATCTTTTGGTTCTAATAGTTCTTTTATTCGAAGTGGATCGGATTTTGAACTTCTGTATTTTCGGCTCTATCGACTCGTTTATGCTCGTTAACATTTTTGAACTTTCCCTATCCCTTGTTTTTGTTGATCGAACGAGGGTGGTATTGTTTCGGAATAACTCGTCTGTCGTTGTGGCTTTTCAATCGCTATTCCCTTTCCTGTGGATCTTATGGGAATGCACGTCTTGCTGTTCTCACCAGGTCTTCCTGGGAGTTGTTGTTTGAATTTTATTATCATACGTGTTTCGGACATGATTGTTCGATTTTTGTTGTCTCAATCGTTTGTTTGTTCGGTTTTTGTTCTTGTTTCGTGATTGTTGAGCGTTCAGGCTCCTTCGTAATTCCCTTAAGTTCGGGAAATTAGTCTCGTTTTCTATCTTCCAACCCTTGGGTGGTGGAATTCCGTATTTCTTCAGCGTTTGGCTCGCGTTTTGGTTGGTGAACTGTTGGGTTGGTCAATCGTATTGATTTTCGTTCGTTGAGTTTTGTGATTGTTCGGATAATCGACTCGATTGTATTGTCTGTTTGATAATGCTTGTCACTTGTTGATTTTATTCTGTCTCTATCGATAGCGTTGTGTTAGTCGCCGTGGAGCGTATTTTCATGCCGTATGTCTCTTTGCGCTTCTTGCAGCGTTTCGCCGTCGGGCGTGAGTTTTCGGTTTTTGTGTATCTCGTTGAGTTTCCTGGCAGGGGATATTGCTTCTCCCTACTTATTTTAAGTTTCGGGACGAAACTTCTTTTAAGGAGGGTAGAATGTAATACCCGTAATTTTGATTTCCGGTAATTTCTTTTTTTCGGAGGAAGTCCGTTTTGACGACTCGCTCATGACCATTTCGTCATTCTGAGAATGATTAATTCTACACTTTTTGCCATCCGAGTTCGTTCCGTGCTTTTTAGCGACTTTTTCGCACTTGAGTTCGATTCTTGCGAATCTCGTCCGAAACTACTGTTTCGAGTTTCCCGTAAGTCCGTTTAACTTTGTTAGACGTGTTGTGAACTTCGGTTTGGTTATGCGATCATGTATCGTGATTTTGTAATTTACCCAAAGTTACGGGTATCCATATCTGTATTTGTTGTCTCGACCCTTTTCTTGGTCGCGTATGATTAATTATTGCATTATGTTTTTATTTCGGGTCACTGATGTTGTCCGCGAGATTTTCGTCCTGTTCGTTCCGTATGTTTTCGGAAATCGAGTCGTCGGATCATGACGGCTGAGCAGTTGGACGGACGGTGGCGGGTCCTGGCCGGACGATTGTGGGCACTGGCCGGGCTGACGCGGCAGGAACCGGCGTAGCGCGCGCTACTGCCGGAAGGCTGCGTGCGCTAACCGGCAGTAGTAGCGCACGTTCCGCGGCCGGCCGACGCACGCTATCGGGTCAGGACAGAGAGGTTCTGAGGTTCTGGACTCGGGGAGGATCGGCAGGTAGCGCACGCTACTGGCGGTCGTGGCGCACGCTAACCGGCAGGGGTAGCGCACGCTGTCGGCCGACTAGTGTACATTACCTGGGCTAGCTGTTTAGTCCAGAGGTTACTGGACAGGTCGGCTAGCGCGCGCAGGCTTCCGGCCATAGCACACGCTAGCGGGGGTCGGGCGGACAGGTCACGGTCGGCAGGATTGGTCGGTGGTGCCGGGTCGTGCGGGCCCTGGCCGAGGGTCCGACACATATATTTGAAAACAGTCTCACTATTTTGCTAATTATTTATTATACGCTTTATTTGCAGTCGGATCTTCCGATAAATTGGTTCCTTCTACCAGCACTGAAACTATGGTTCCCCACTCCAAGAAAAAGGGACGTACGCCTGTTATTCAACATGATTTGCTTAGCAAAATGGAAAACATCCCCTTACAAGCGTGGACTTTGCCGTTTGCTGCTGCGTGTTAGTTTTGCCAGGCCCAACGTTATCTAAGGGAACCATATATATACAGCGTTTGGACTACTTAAGGAACGAACAGATGAACCAAAATTTATGACTTGAGTCCTTTGAAGATGTTGTTGACAGCGTGGCCTGCGGAGGGAATCTAAGAGTATCTGATATTGGCCAAAGATTTGTACTTCCTGCATCGTACATAGGAAGTCCTCAAGATATGTGTCGACGGTATCTTAATGCATTAATGTTGGTGAACGAATACGGCAAAGCCAGATTTCTTCATTACACTGACTTGCAATCCAAATTGGCCAGAAATACGGGCAGGTCTACTACCTGGCGAGGAGGCTCAAAATAGATCTGACCTTGTAGCAAGGGTGTTCAGAGGCTGAAATGAAGAATTCCGGCACAAAATTCTGAGAGAAAAGATATTTGGGGAGGTTGCAGCATATCTTTACATCATAGAATTTCAAAGGAGATGTCTTCCGCACGCGCATTGGATCATTATGCTGCAGCCTAAATATAAGATCCGCTCGTCCGATGCATACGACCAATATGTTAGCGCAGAACTGCTGGATGTCGCCGTGCATCATCATCTTCATGCATGCGTTGTACGGCACATGATGCACGGTCCCTGTGGCCTCTTAAATCAATCAAATGTTTGTATGCAAGATGGTAAATGTAAAAACAATTATCCTAGGGATTACATAGAGAGCACTTCGCAGTGTGAGAATAGTTATCCATTGTATAGACGACGAAATTATTCCAGAACAGTACATGTCCGGGGTCATACTTTTGACAATAGGTGGGTGGTACCATATAACCCCTATCTTCTAGCCAAATTCGACTGCCATATTAACGTAGAGATTTGTGTTGGCCTCAGCCTCATCCAATACCTATACAAATATGTTTGAAAGGGCACCAACAGAATTGCATTCAACGTCGTTGAACAGCCAGTCATATGAAAAATGGATGAGATTATAGATTTCCAGTCATCTCGGTGGTTATGTGCTCCGGAGTCTATGTGGCGAATCTACGCGTTCATATTAAGTGAAATACCTCCAGCTGTACTGCAGCTCCATGTTCATTTACCTAACAAGCAGAAGATTTCATTCTCATCCTCACGAACTCTCCCTGATGTCCTGGCTAATCCAAGCGCCTCAAAAACACAACTGACAGAATTTTTCGCAATGAATGCGCATTCACCTACAATTGCACAAATAGGCCTGCTGTACAGCGATTTCCCACGTTTTTTTGTATGGGATGCAACTAAAAAATCATGGCATCGAAGAGTTAAAGGAATTTGCATTGGGCGTTTGGTCAGTGTTAGCCCAGTTGATGGCGAACGATACTATATGCGACTGCTACTTAATCATGTTCGCGTACCAACATCTTTTGAATATCTCAGACTATACAATGGCATTTTAGATGCCACATTTCGAGCTGCTGCTTTAGCACGAGGTCTATTAGAATCAGACACTGATGTTGAAAACTCCGTGACTGAGGCTTGCTGCTATCAAATGCCACACTTACTGCGTCGTCTCTTTGTGACAATCTTACTATATAATACTCCATCGATCTAATCCTCGAGTATTATGGTATGATTTTGGATTATTTCTGGACGACGATTACATTTCTCTCAAAAAATATACCGATAGTGAGATTTCTCTTATGACACTTAAATCCATTGACGTTTTTTTGCAGTCTGCCAATCGAACAATTGATGAGTTTGATTTGGTCGACTATATTGTTGGAGCCTCACGAGAACAGATTCAGAGTCGAGATTTTGAGGAAGAACAAAATTACCTTGTCTCCGATTTGGATTTACAATCAATAGGCTTGCTAAATTCAAAGCAACGTGAGGCTTTTGATGCCATCCTGACCACTCTCGACGATAATCATTCGGCTGCTTTCTTTGTGGATGGTCCAGCTGGATCTGGGAAAACATTTCCCTGCCGAGCTCTTCCTGCGGCAGTTCTTTCGAAGCATTTGATAGCTCTTTTAGTTGCATCCTCCGGAGTGGCAGCATCCTTACTCCACGACGGTCATACAACTCACTCAAGATTCAAACTCCCTATTGTTATAGAAGATGGGGTTTGCACAATTAGCAAACAAAGTGTACATGCTCATATTATAATCGCTGCTAAGCTTATTATTTGGGATGAGGCTTCTATGGCACACCGCAAAAGTATCGAGGGAGTTGACACTTTGCTGCGGGACCTCATGGAAAATGATGTACCATTCGGAGGCAAGACCATTGTTTTTGGCAGCAATTTCAGGCAGACGCTCCCTATAGATATTGGCGGTAGTCGTTCTGATGCTACTGATGCTTGTCTAATCAATTCTCACTTGTGGCATTCTATCCGCAAGCTTCGTCTTCTTGAAAATATGCGTGCCAAGGATGATTCAGCTTTCAAAGATTTCCTGCTTAGAGTTGGTGATGGAACTCAGCCTTGTATATAGAATGATGATATTACCCTACCTTCAAACATGTGTCTCTCTTATAGGCAGATCGATAATCCTCTTGATGAGTTGCTTTCAGAAATTTTCCCCAGTTTTGACATTTATCCTCCAAATCCAGATTCACTCATTCAACGTTCTATTTTAACTCCCAAAAATGACTACGTGCACGAGATTAATACGGCCTTAATTGACAAGTTCCCAGGTTCTGCCATCGATTATTATAGCACAGGTCTAACAACCGATCCTTTCCATCAGGCATATTATCAGGATTACCTGAACTCTGTTAAGACTCCAGGCCTGCCTCCTCACTTGCTTCGTCTAAAACTCAATTGTCTTATAATGCTCTTGTGTAATATTAACCCCTCTGAGGGACTCTGCAATGGTACCCGTCTTATTTGCCGTCGATTGGACAAAAATATTTTGGGTGCTGAAATCGTGTCAGGGAAACATGCTGGAGAATTTGTATTGATACCATGTATACCTTTAGAACCCACTGACAAGCAAAAATGTCCTATCCCATTTAAGAGACATCAATTTCCTATCCGACTTTGTTTGGATATGACCTTCAATAAATCCCAAGGACAAACGCTGGACAGAGTTGGAGTCTATCTCCCCGAACCAGTTTTCTCTCACGGACAACTCTATGTTGCTCTCTCGAGAGCTAGAAAGGCAGCCGACATTAAAATTCTGGTTCGGCCGCCTTCAGTTCATTCTACCTCAGCTCACCAAACCAAAAATATTGTTTACAGGGACATTATTGCTACCACAGTTCTCTAAACTTACTATTTCATGTTACACAAACAAACACTTGGTAGACTTCAATAATAAATTTACAGTAACTATTTCCTTATTCAAAACAAGTTTGACGTTGTTCTCCTATTTTATGTGCGTTTTATTATTTATGCATTTCAATAACATGCTGATTACTTGTCTGTAATATCTGGCACAGCTACATTTTATTAACTAAATAAAATATTATGTTCTAACATTCTACATTCACTTGCACATTTTCTGCACCTATGGTCCCGCATCCACATCCGTACCTAATAAAGCACTGTTAACAGCTTTCGTGCTCTGTGATTGCATGTACTACTGATATTTTGTGTGTTTTTAGTGTTGTTGGCATAAACCTGATTAGACATCATCATTGAATATATTTGATATCAGCGTCTTATCCTCATTATTATTTAGGGTTTTCTCATTTTCACAGGTTGTTGAGGCACGGAATTTTGTTTTCTGTTTGTTCTTTGTTATTTAGGTTTTTTTTCTCCTTTGATTTGTTCTCATTTTTTTCTCCTTCGATTTATTTCCAGTTTTTTGTATTTGTGTGTGTGTGCTGGTGTGTTTTTTCATTTGACACTGGTCTTTCGGCAATGGTTTTTCCTGTTTTGTGCATATATTTGCTTGTTCTTTATTTTGTTATTGTTATTTAGACTTGCTTTCTTCAGATTGTTTATTATTCGTTTCTATTTTTTGTTTCTTATTTTGCTTTGTGTGTCTTTGTTTACATTTTTTTACTTGTGTGTGTGCTTGTGTGTTTCCTATATTTGTTTGGCTTATACTAAATCTGTTGTTTGTTTCTTCTTTTGTTTGCAGTGGGGATCTCTCTGGCTATACGTTTTCTTGCATCAGGTTGGTGGTTATGTTTCTAGCTGTTTTGTGTCTTTTGCCTCTTCTCTGATTTGTGTGTTTCTTGTATTTGTTTGGGTTTTAGTGATTCTTCTGTTTGTCTCTTCTTTTGCTCGCAGTTGGAATCTCTCTGGCTATACGTTTTCGGGCATCCGGTTGGTGGTTATATTTCTATGGTCGCAAATGTTTTGCCCTTTGTGATTCTTTCGACATTTTCGAGTGCTCTTGCTCGGTTTTTGAGTCTGGTTTCATGCGTAGCTACATCTCTACACTCCTTCTTGTTTGATTTTGGTTTACACTGCCTATTTTTCTCTACGCAGGCAGTGTCTTGTGTGCCTCTTTAGGTGTTTTTTGGTCTCGATTTCTCTTCGGTGTTGGGTAGGTTTTTCTGTTTCTTGTTACTTCCCAAATCTACCTTGCTACATTTCTATCATTAATCCTTGCATTATATTTCATTAATGATGTGGCTTGGGTATTGCTGGTTTTGTAGGCTTCTGGGTCGTTCTTCGGTGGCCTTGCTTGTGTTATAGTTCGTGGCTCAGGTTATATTCGTCGGTGCTTTTTAGAGAAGATATTATATTCCTTCAGTTAGGCCCTACTTTTTAGGTCCCTTTTTCTTTTTTCCTTGGACTCGATTCTAGATTATCTATCCTGCTGCAATTCTATCAATAACCTTGCATTTTGGTTAATTATGTGACTTTGGTGTCGCTGGTTTTGTAGGCTCCTGGGTCATTCTTCAGTGGCCTTGCCTGTGTTATAGTTCGTGGATCTAGTTATATTCGTCGGTTGTTTTTAGAGAAAATATTAAAGTGTTTGAGTTAGGCCCTATTTTTTAAATCTTTTTTTAAATCTCTTCTGACAATGGTTTTTCTTGTTTTGTGCAGATTCTTGCCTGTTCTTTATTTTATTATTGTTTTTTGGTGTTTCTCGTCTTTGTTATTTAGGCTTCTTTTCTTCGGATTGTTTATTGTTCGTTTCTCTTTTCTATTTCCTATTTTGTTTAGTGTCTTTGTCTACAGTTTTTTTACCTGTGTGTGTGCTTGTGTGTGTTCTGTATTTGTTTGGCTTCTACTAAATCTGTTGTTCGTTTCTTCCTTTGTTTGCAGTCGTCTTGACCCTCTCTCTTACTATTGGTCTCTGTTGTTTGATTGGACTGGCGGTTGTTGTTACTTGTTGTTTTCGCTTGCTGCGGACCCCCTTGTTGCTTTAACTGGTTAGATTCAATTCGGGTGTACTCTCATTTTCCTACATTAATATCCATACAAATTAAAACCTTAAAGTCTGAAGGCACTAAATCTTGCGCCGCCAGGACCGAAAGTGTCCCTCGGATCTTTGTCAAGAGCTTGCGGATCCTGGTTTTAATTTAAACTGATTTTAATCTCAAAAATCAAATTGAGTCCATGAATTTGATTCCTATCAGCTTTGTGCTCTCTTTTGATCTTTGTGCTTTTCGGGTTTCTTTGTGATTATCATATACTGTGTGTTTCAATGGGTTCTTTCTCAGTTTTTAATATTGCGCCCTTTGATTGTAACACCACCGATATATTCAGGAATATTAAAGCGCCGTAAATCCTTTACAAAGGGATTTACAAGGCTGAAGAAATGAAAAGACAATAACTGATACCAACGTATGAAAGGAACTGAAATAAAATACAACAGTTCTGACCAATACTGAAAATACAAACGTCCAAAGGAAAAGTATTAATACATTACCAAATCCAAATCATCACAAACGACGACGTACTCGAGTACTTATTAAAACGATACAAACAACAGATAAATAAACCCGGCCGTAACATCACTCTGCACCCTCGTCGTCATGCAACTCCAGTGGTTGTTTCCCCGCTCTCCTGGATCCTGAACATAAACAAATGTTCACCCCCTAAGGGGTTAGCACAACGATGCTAGTACAAGTACCACAACATATTAATCAACATCTCATGAAGAATAATAATAACATAAATGACAAAGAACCAAAGAGTCTTCTCTTGCGAGAAACGCAATAATAACATACACACATGATAACCACAACATGATATCACAACATACACATGATAATTCCGATGATCCAGCGTTCACTGCCTAGACCCCCCGATGATTCCGTCAAACCAACCCGAGGTGGAAAAAACCGTCCGATGATCCAGCGCACGCTAGCATAGATCCCCCGATGATCCCGTCGGACCAACACGAGGTGTACATACAACAACGACATACATGTACAATATGTATAACATCAATACATAAAATAATTAAGGTACTTGCCTCGATTCAAAGACAAGAATAATACTTCCACGAAAAATGAAACACTCGAAGGTCGCCCCTTCGATCAATCACGTAGCAAGCTCGAACCTTAAACAAAAGAAATAATATAGAGTTAATCTTACGTCGTACGGACATCTAACAATCCAAATAATGGTCGGAAGTTCATAAAACATAATCTGCCTGGCTTGCTTAACGCACGCTACGTATCCTATGTAGCGTACGTTAAGGCTACCTGTTAGCGCACGCAATAATATGAAGTCTAGCGTACGCTAACCATGCATTGTCAGTACCTCACTGATCAGTCGATTGACTCGTCTGATGATATAACGCACATTACGTTCCAAGCGTAGTGTATGTTAACTTATGCCCGATAGCGCACGTTAACTATAAATCTTAGCGCACGCTAAACATGTATGACAGTTCTTCCCTAGGCAGTCGACTGTTCTAACTGTGATGAAACTTACGAAATACTCAGTGTTTAATATACGTTATCTCCATGCATGTTACGTTCATCTTATTACAAATGATCCCACGAATTCAAACATCTTCGAGATACAATGATACGTATGATCATCACAACACCATATTCCATATTGATTCCAATTCTCATGCGAAGTTTGGTGTTCCTAAGGTCGATTCACTAGATTCCAATATCATCATTACATCCCAATTTAACCATGAAGATGAACTAACAATTCCAACTTATAAGAATCCTAAGTCCATTTAACAAAAGTGATAACAACTTTACGTCTACGATCACTATGGTAACGTCATCAATACGGATAATCAATCTCGGAATATTTCTCTCATCATTCGACATGGTAAGATGCTAGTCATGATGTTTCCAACAATGATATCTTAAGTATAAACATTCCAACTTATAAACATGATGTTGTTTGGATAATTCATCAATGGAACTCAATATCTTGATAGCATAATCCTCATATCCTTAATAACACGAATCCAACCCCAGTTGCTTGTGTGTCACTCTAAAGTGAGTTTCTTCTTCAATAATCAAGTGTAAGTACTCTCCAATCTTCAATGATCATGTAAGGAGGGTTTATATGTGTTTAAGAAGTAGGGAAGGCTCATCTGGACTTTCCAAGATATGAAGAACGAGTGATAGAATCGTAGACCAAATGAAATGGGGTGCAGTCCTTTATAAAAAAGTTTTTGTACGTTAGTTGTTTAGCGCACGCTATCATACTGTACTTAGCACACACTAATTAGTGTTGACTCCAAAATTGTCCAGGTTCACCCGCGGGAATCTTATCCGGACCCATGTCCGGCTGGCGCATGTGCTAGCCGCCTAGCTCAATAATTGACTACCTAACGCACGCAATTCTGCATTCGTAGCGTACACCAGTTTTAGCCGATAACGTACGTTAAGCTACATTCTTAGCATACGTTATCACGTGTTCGCATGAGAAAATTTACATGTTGTTATACTCATCTACAAGGATACAAATATAGGAAATATCATACTCCAATTATCAATATCACAATTCCTTATAGTACAAAGCTCAAATACAGATGAAATACTCAATAATAAATTCGGATATTACATACTCTCCTACTAAAAAGGAGTTTCGTCCTGAAACTCAAGATGCAAATTACTCTGGATATCTGGACTTCATGCTATCTTCCGTTTCCCAAGTGGCTTCTTCCACTCCGTGGCGTGACCACTGAACTTTGACCAAAGCGATTAGTTTGTTCCTCAACTGCTTAACTCGACTCTCGAGTATCCTAACCGGTCTTTCTTCAAACGTTCCATCCTGAGCGATTTAGATCTCGCCGAAATCAATGACATGACTAGGATCCAGTATATATCTCCGTAACTGGATACGTGGAACACGTTATGAACATGGCTTAATGACAGCGGTAATGCCAATCTGTATGCCAACTCTCCAACTCTCTCGAGGATCTCGAATGGTCCGATATATCTCGGACTCAGCTTTCCTTTTCTCCCAAAATGAAAGATTCCCCGGGTAGGAGAAACTTTTAAAAGCACGTGATCTCTAATACTGAACTTTAATGGACGACGACATACATCTGCATAAGATTTCTATCGACTCTAGGCGGTCAATAGCCTTTCGCGAGTCAAAGCTATCTTCTCTCGAGTTTGCACGATCAACTCTGGTTCCATTCCGACCAAATCTGATGAATCGTCCCAACATAGGGGCGATCTGCATCTTCTCCCGTATAATGCCTCAAACGGTGCCATCTTAATAGAAGCATGCCAACTATTATTGTAGGTAAATTCAATCAACGGTAGATGAACCTCCCAGTCAGTTGACCAATCTAAGGCACAAGCCCTTAGCATATCTTCCACTGTTTAAATAGTCCTCTCCGATTGTCCATCTGTCTGCGGGTGATAAGATGTGCTGAAGTTCAATTCGGTCCCCAAGGCTTTATGAACTGCTTTCCAAAAATGAGACCCAATACGACCGTCTCGGTCATAAATAATGGTCTTCGGCGTACCATACAATCAGACTATCTCTGAAATAAATACTCGTGCCAACCTCTCTGGTCCCCACGTGTCCTTAATGCCTAGAAAATGAGTTGATTTGGTTAAACAATCAACTATCACCCAAATCATGTTCATTCATGTCTTGGTTCTCGGCAAACTAGTGATAAAATCGATCGATATGTCCTCCCACTTCCATTCAGGAATCGGGAGCGGCTTCAGCATTCCGGTAGGTTGTTGATGCTCGATCTTAACTTGCTGACAAGTCAAGCATTTCGAAACATAATCCCCTACATCTTTCTTCATGTTGCCCCACCAAAAGTTCTGCTTCAAGTCCATATGCATCTTACTGGTACCCGGGTGGATAGAATAGGGCGAGCTATGAGCTTCCTTCATAATCGTCCCGTTCAGAACATCGACATCGGGAACGCAAAGTCGGTTCTGAAATCTCAAAACTCCATCATCATAAATTACGAATCCGGGGGCCTTTCCCCTGATAACTTCATCACGTAACTGAATCATCAGAGGATCATTTACTTGCTTAGATTTGATTTCTTCGGTTAACGATGAAGTTATTTCCATCACGCATAGTTGTCTTTGGACCCTTTGCAACCATACTTCTATTCCTTCTCGAATCATCTCTCGTTGAATGCTAAGCTGGGAGGTCAGAGTCTCCAACACCTGAATAGAAATAGGCTTGCGGCTAAGTGCATCGGCCACTACATTAGCTTTGCCTGGATGATAAAGAATCTCCAAGTCATAGTCCTTAATAAGTTCCAGCCATCTTCTCTGCCGCATGTTCAACTCTTTCTGACTGAAGATGTATTTGAAACTCTTGTGATCCGTAAAGATCTGACAATGAGTCCCGTACAGGTAATGTCTCCAGATTTTCAAAGCAAAAACTACTGCTGCCAGCTCCAAATCATGCGTTGGGTAATTCACTTCATAAGGTTTCAGCTGTCGTGATGAATAAGCGATCACCTTATCATTCTGCATCAATACGCATCTGAGTCCTTGGTTCGAAGCATCACTGTAAACTATAAATCCTCCAGTTCCCCATGGGAATGCTAAAATCGGTGCCGTCGTCAATCTCTTCTTCAATTCATCAAAGCTATTATGGCACAACTCGTTCCACTCAAACTTTTGAGTTTTCTGCAGTAATCGAGTAAGTGGGTGGGTAATTTTGGAAAGCCCTTCCACGAACCGTCGATAATATCCAGCAAGTCCTAAGAAACTCCGGACTTCTTTCACGTTCTTTGGAGGCTTCAAATCCATAACTGCTTCGATCTTCTGAGGACCTAATCGGACTCCTTCAGCTGATACCACATGGCCGAGGAACATTACTTCCTTTAGCCAGAATGCACACTTAGAAAGTTTAGCGCACAATTGTTCATTTCTCAACAGGTCTAACACAATCCGTAAATGCTGTGCATGCTCTTCCGGGCTCTTAGAATACACCAGAATGTCATCAATGAACAAAACCACATATTTATCCAAATATTCGATGAACACTCGGTTCATCAATTTCATGAATACAGCAGGTGCGTTAGTGAGACCAAATGGCATCACAAACTCATAGTTTCCGTAGCGAGTTCTGAACGCTGATTTCGGAACTTCAGAATCCTTAATCCCCAGATGATGATTTCCTGATCTCAGACAGATTTTAGAAAACACTGTTGCTCCTTGTAACTGGTCAAACAAATCATCAATCAGTGGCAATGGATACTTGTTCTTAATCGTCATCTTGTTCGGCTCTCGATAGTCAATACACAGTCAAAGCGATCCATCCTTCTTTCAGTGAAAAAGAACTGGTGCTCCCCAGGGCGAAACACTTGGCTGGATATAACCTTTGTTTAGTAACACCTCCAGTTGCTTTTTTAGTTCGTACATCTCAGTAGGTGCCATATGATACGGCGCCTTAGAAATTGGTGTAGCTCTGGGTTCCAGCTCGATGGTGAATTCTACATCCTCTTGTGGAGGTAGTCCAGGTAACTCATCAGGAAATACATCCGGAGATTCGTTCACAACAGGAATGGATGAAAGTTCCACAATTTCGTCTTCTTTCTTCATTGCATAGCACCAGTATCCGGTACAGCTCTGTTTCAACAATTTAATAGCTTTCATTGCCTTGACCATCTTTCCTGAGCTTCCTAGTTTCCATCCTTCAAACAGTATTTCGGAACCATCTTCAGCGATCAGCAAGATATTCCTCTTTCGGTAGTTTACAATAGCTCCATATCGATTAAGACAATCATCTCCGAGTATCAGGTCATCTCCTTGCATTTCTATCACAATCAGATTTGAGAGCCACTCTCTAGCTACAAATGATATAGGGAAAGCTCTAGTTTCTCAGTTTCCAACAATCCTCTCTCCGCTCGGTAAACCCATAACATAAGGTTCACAATTATGAAAACCAGAAATATTCAAACGATTTACACAAGACAAGGATATAAATGAATGTGTAGCTCCTGTATTGAATAAAACGCTAACTGGCTGGGAAAGGATCTGAACAGTACCTGATGCGACAGCAGCATCCTTATCTTCTGTTCTCCTCATCTCATACAGATGTGGGGGAACACATCTGGCACTCGATGTACCCTTTCAGTCCCACTGTCCTCTGCCTCGTCCGCGATCAAAATTCTGAGGCATCTGAACACTTTGTTGTGTCTGTTGGATATTGGCTTCCTTCTGAACGTGCTGTGGTGTACGGGCTCTAAAAGACTTTGCAGCCTCTTCACAGAACACAGCAAGATGTCCCTCCCAACCACAATCAAAACAAGTCACGGTAGTAGGGGCAATTCCATCGATAGTGCCATGTCTGGGCATAGTTAAAGCATTTCCTGGTGACATCCGTCGTGGTTGATGCTGCTCCGATGGGTGCGGAGGTTTCTTGAATGAATGGAAGGATGACTGGGCCTTGCGGGGCCCACTACTCTTGTGTTTCGTGAAAATACTGGAGACTTTCTGCTTCTTGGATTCTGCAAACTTCTCCATTGCTGCTTCCTTGATTTCATACGCCAATGCTTTATCCTGGTATTGACGGAGAGTGGTACATTCAAAACCGGACATGTGCCTCTGGATTTTTGGTTTCATTCTCATATCAAAATGGATCATCATTTATGCATCTGTTCTGACCATATGTCGAACAAATGCCAGCTGCTGGTTAAACGTCTTAATCGCCTGAGATACTGGTACATCTGAAAGCTGAGCGGAGAAAAACTACAGAACTTTGGCTTCCCTCACAGGACGAGGGCAGTACTGAGCTTCCATCATCAATTAAATTCTGTCCAGTCTGCATCATGATATGCAGGCCGGATGGCTTCCCACCACTCGGATGCTTCCCCTATCAAAAATTACTGAGCAATAGAGGCTCTCCGGTCGTCTGGGCAATTAATCCCGGCAAAAACTTTCTCCAATTCCTTTAACCAATGATCCCAGGTGGGAGTCTCAGAAATACCGTCGAATTTAGGTGGTTGCATCTTTGCCACCTATTGCAGCCATCGGTCGCCTCGATTTCCCATGTCTGGGATACCCTGATGTCGATCTCCCTGTTGTAACCCTACTGCCACCTGCATTCGGTCCATGACCTGGGCAAACTGAGTCATCTGGTTCACCACCTGACAAAGGATTTCAGGCACAGCATGTTCTGGTTCATTATTAATAGATCTATGTGGCTCACCTGAGCTGTGGCTGGCCTGATTAGAAGGCGAAGCTTCTCTTTCAGCATTCCTTCGTCCGCGTCCGCGACCACGTCCACGTCCACCTCTCAACATACTGTAAGCATAAATACTCAACATACAGGAAACAATATCGTTCTAATGTTCAAGTATAAAGAGATATGTAAAGGACGAGATAGAGTTTAGGAACTTACAACCACCGCTCGCATGAAGACGTAGGCAGTACAGTGATGTTATTCGCGGTCGGTTACCTCAAAAGACGTATACGACCCCTAGTTTAACCCAATGGCCAAGATATCCATAATCTTAGCTCTGATACCATATTCTGTAACACCCCCGATATATTCAGGAATATTACAGCGTCGTAAATCCTTTACATAGGGATTTACAAGGCTGAAGAAATGAAAAGACAATAATTGATACCAATGTATGAAAGTAACTGAAATAAAATACAACAGTTCTGATCAATACTGAAAATATAAATGTCCAAAGGAAAAGTATTAATACATCACCAAATCCAAATCATCACAAACGACGGCGTACTCGAGTACTTATTAAAACGATACAAACAACAGACAAATAAACCTGTCCGGAACAGCACTCTGCACCCTCGTCGTCATGCAACTCCAATGGTTGTTTCCCCACTCTCCTGGATCCTGAACATAAACAAATGTTCAACCCCGAATGGGTTAGCACAACGATGCTAGTACAAGTACCACAACATATTATTCAACACCTCACGAAGAAAAATAATAACATAAATGACAAAGAACCAAAGAGTCTTCTCATGCGAGAAACTCAATAATAACATACACACATGATAACCACAACATGATATCATAACATACACATGGTAATTCTGATAATCCAATTTTCACTGCCTAGACCCCCCGATGATTCCGTCAAACCAACACGAGGTGGAAAAACCCGTCCAATGATCCAGCACACGCTAGCATAGATCCCCCAATGATCCCGTCTGACCAACACGAGGTGGACATACAACAACGACATACATGTACAACAATATGTATAACATCAATACATAAAACAATTAAGGTACTTGCCTCTTCGAAGACAATAATAATACTTCCACGAAAAACGAAACACTCGAAGGTCGCCCCTTCGACCAATCACGTAGCAAGCTAGAACCTTAAACAAAAGAAATAATATAGAGTTCATCTTACGTCGTACGGACATCTAACAATCCAAATAACGGTCGGAAGTTCAGAAAACGTAATCTACCTGGCTTGCGTAACGCACACTATATATCCTATGTAGCGTACGTTAAGGCTACCTATTAGCACACGCAATAATACGAAGTCTAGCGTATGCTAACCATGCACTGTCAGTACCTCACTGATCGGTCGATTGACTCGTCTGATGATATAACACACTTTACGTTCCAAACATAGGGTACGTTAACTTATGCCCGATAGCGCACGTTAACTATAAATCTTAGCGCACGCTAAACATGTATGACAGTTCTTCCCTGGGCAGTCGACTGTTCTAACTGTGGTGAAACTTACGAAATCCTCAGTGTTTAATATACGTTATCTCCATGCATGTTACGTTCATCTTATTACAAATGATCTCACGGATTCAAACATCTTCGAGATACAAGGATACATATAATCATCACAACACCATATTCCAACTTGATTACAATTCTCATGCGAAGTTTGGTGTTCTTAAGGTCAATGCAATAGATTACAATATCATCATTACATCCTGATTTAACCATGAAGATAAACTAACAATTCCAACTTATAAGAAAGGATGCAAATCTACTATGATTCTTTCCTAAGTCCATTTAACAAAAGTGATAACAACTTTACGTCTACGATCAATATGGTAACGTCATCAATACGGATAATCAATCTAAGAATATTTCTCTCATCATTCGACGTGGTAAGATGCTAGTCATGATGTTTCCAGCAATGATATCTTAAGTATAAACATTCCAACATATAAACATGATATTGTTTGGATAATTCATCAATGGAACTCAATATATTGATAGCATAATCCTCATATCCTTAATAACACGAATCCAGGGTAGGAGATAGTATTAACATACCTTAAGATGAAGAAAACACTGAAACAATAGGTAGACTTCAACCCCAGTTGCTTGTGTGTCACTCCAAAGTGAGTTTCTTCTTCAATGATCAAGTGTAAGTACTCTCCAATCTTCAATGATCATGTAAGGAGGGTTTATATATGTTTAAAAAGTAGGGAAGGCTCATCTGGACTTTCCAAGATATGAAGAACGAGTGATAGAATCGTAGACAAATGAAATGGGGTGTTGTCCCTTATAAAAAGTTTCTATACGTTAGCTGTTTAGCGCACGCTATCATAATGTCCTTAGTGCACGCTAATTAGCGTTGACTCCAAAATTGTCCAGGTTTACCCGTGAGAATCTTATCCGGACCCATGTCCGGCTGGCGCATCTGCTAGCCGCCTAGCTCAATAATTGACTGCCTAATGCACGCAATTTTTCATTCGTAGCGTACACTAGTTTTAGCCGACAATGTACGTTAAGCTACATTCTTAGCGTACGTTATCACATGTTCGCATGAGAAAATTTACATGTTGTTACACTCATGTACAAGGATACAAATATAGGAAATATCATACTCCAATTATCGATATCACAATTACGAATAATACAGGGCTCAAATACAGATGAAATACTCAATAATAAATCCGGATATTACATTGATGGTAAAGGAGATTTCTGATTTTGGCAACAAAGGATGAAGGACATTTTGAATACAACAAAAGGTTTTTAAAGCTATTGATCAATCCTTGTTTGATAATACTGCTGCCGATAAAAAGGCTATCGATCTATCGCTCGCTGTTTCCTCGTCTCTGCATCTTTGCAGTTCTTTTTTTTTTTTTTGGAAGGGGCTGACCTCGAAATCGTGTTTTGACATTGGTTTTTCTTGATGTTAGCTTTAGACTATTCACATGGCTGTGTTTGTTTACTTGTTCTGTATTCGAGTTTGCTTTCCTGTCTACCTACATCTCTATACTCGGTGTCCGATTTTGGTTTGTATTGCCGCTAACATCTTATTCCTAATAATTATTAATGAAATTTACTGCCGCCAACAGCTTGCATTATTCATAAAACAATATACTCAGTGAATGGAGCGCAAAATATTTTCGCTTGATACAATAACTCCAAACACAAGGAACTGGACGGCAAAAGTTTCGGTCCTGAATAAATCAGAACCTCAAACTTCGTCGCAACCTGCTGCCATAAGATTTCAGAAGATGCTATTGGCGGACGATAAGGTAAATATTTTTTTTACAACTACGCCTGCATCTCTTTCTTATGAACCACTTTTTTATATTTCAAATTTACACTAAACAGGGCAATAAGGTTCAAGGAATGTTATATCGGGGGGATGTCGAACTTCTCAAAAATAGCTTCCAACTGCACCAGACTTACCTTATATCAAATGCAGTAGTGCGGCCAGTTAAATGGGGCTTCGAAAATCCTCTGACCAACAACAAATATCAGTGGATTCTTGGAGCAAGAACAACTATTCTAGCAACTGACCAAAAATCATTTATTCCTTCTGAACTCGCCCCCACTTTCATACAATACAATAGCTTTCATGATTTGATTGGCACCAGAACATTAATAAGTAATTTCTTATCAAATTTGCATTCTATTTTGCATCTAAAAAATTCTACTCATACTGAATATTCTATATAATATCTGTAGGTACGGTCGCAGTTATAATCGGTAGACGTGACCCAAGAATGGTTTCTTCGAAGGGAAAGCAACACATGCTCCGTGATTATGCAGCAATAGACAATGCGTGCATAGTCATTGCTAAATTTTATATTCAATAACTCTATTGCAAAAGATTGACGAACTTATGCAGCAAGGCGATATCTTCCAAACATCACAGACCACTTCCGCTATCGATCCTCAAACAATCATATCTGTTCAAACAATCCTTGCAGCAGAACAGGTGCGCACTTTTGTGCTGAGTGAAACATGTTCTGCTCATGTCTATGAATATTTTGCTTGTTATCACGCTACATCAGGATAGCTCATTTTGATATTTTTTTCTTTTATTTTCCTACTACGGTATGGAAATGCATTTTTGCCTCTGTATACCCAGTGTAGTCTCTGTAATTAGTGACAGATGTTTGTCTTCTATTAGTGGCTGTCAAATTTTTGAAGTGGTAGTCAAGTTTGTTTGAAATAACTGTTTTTATGTTGTGTTATTTTTTATTAAGCGTTGTTTAGTGATTTCTGAAAAAAGCGTATTACAGTGTCATGGCACCCATTGCATCAGACACAGTTTAATATATTTTTCCCCAATAAATTAATACCAGTTATGAAAGGAAATCTTTGAATCGGGTGTTTGATCATAGGCAGATCCATTAATGCTTCCTCAATAATTATTTTACTGAATTTCAATTTCCAAACAGCCGGACAGATCTAACCAGCTGGTCCGAGGTCGACTAGCCCACAGGACTCAAAATTTCATCTACCCATGCTGCAAAAAATGCCATCGCCTGACAACTGCAACATATGGTTCTCTTTTCGAATGCCATTCTTGCCAACAAATCAAGACAACCATTCCAAGGTACGCAACGACCATATATTCGATTCTACTTTCTACTCTCATGACTTACTCTCCTATTTACATTACATTTTCACTGCACCACAGATACATATTTTCGCTTTTAGTATCTGATAATACCGGAGAAATAGAGGTGACTGCTTTTTGAATGGAAGGTGAAAAACTCATGCAAATGTATGCATACCACTTTCTGGATAAATATTGCAGCGTAACTACTTTCTCTTTACACCAAAATCTCGCATCAAATCTGAACTACATAAAACATCCTCTTTAACATGAATTTGTACTGCACTTGCTTGCACGATGGATCTTTGATATTATACTCCATCGACTCTAAACTAGATCAAATGCAGCTTCGAATGAGAATTCAATCCAAAGTTTTCAACAAACAAGGCGGCACAAATACAATGTTGCACACAATACAGGCACTAGAATACCAGCAATCAGAGTCGGCAACTATCTCCGCCTACGAAACAATGCCTCCATCCTCCGTGGGTACATAAAAATATTTATTGCATTAAATCTCACGTCCCCACACCGGGGTTGGATGAGAACGCGACAGTTAACGTAATAAATAATGTTTGTGATAATACATTCCAGTAAAGCATACATATGCCAGATCTCAGCCCGGTAAATTAAGACTGGTTATTCCATAGAAAAGAAATATTCAAGAGTACAGCGGAATTATTACATCAAGTGCAAAAGAGTACATCGGAAACCAACATTAATTTTCACACAGGAATAAAAAGAAGCGTTAAAGCAGTATCCTAATTCCTACGTCTTAGCAATACTTTGAGGACGGTCTTCAGTGGTCATCACCATCTATCTCTTCTTCCTCTTGGTTCTCTTCATCTAGTGGGGTTTTAGAAAAACAATTCAAAATCGGGTGAGAATAATTGATTCTTGGTGAGTTGGGGGTTTGATATTTAATGCGTTTATTATTTAATAAATATTATGTTCCTCCCACTTTTGAAAAATTGTCTTTTTTAAATTTTGGTGCATGTTTTCAAGAAGAATATTATGAATTATGACATGAATGTACAGTCAATCTCCGTATATTGCTATTGAGTATGAAGAATGTACGGCGTCTAGCGCCCAATGAGTATTTAGCTTTGGGAGGTTGTCTACATGACTAATCCCTTAGCCTCCTTATAACGTCTTAGATCGTTATCAGTGTTTGATCTTTGACTATCGCCAAGACCTTTGGTTTGATAACTGTAGCCTTGGGCGTTTGTCGGACCATCACTATAACATTGGCCTTTGAGCTTTATCGCTCTCACGCTTGGTGACGTGCTGCCTTATCTCTTATCGGGGCTCGATATGTCCTTAGCTTGGGTATATGCCCGGATCATATCATAATTGCGACTATACCCGAATTCTACGACCCAGTCACCTTAGGATCACTCCGTCCTTCGGCTTCAAGGGAATAGGATACGACGGTAGCTTTGCCTAGAACCGCAGCCACGCTGCTCGATCATGACTTACACTAACTTCCCCTCATGCATATAAATAGAAAAAAAGGACTCTAGAGGTACTCGTACGGACTCTAGCGGTGGCTCCCGCCCGAAGGTCGTAGCACTTAGCTCCGTAGAGTACTTACTCCCGATTTCTATTGAATAACAATTATTGTCGTGATTAACAACGATTATGCATATTATAAGATATCAATATGATTATTTGATAGTAAATGGACTTGAATAAACTATAGGAATTAGTTCAACTGGTTGATGATTAGATTGCTATTGTGCGAGTCTTAGCATAATCTTATAATAAACTCATAAACTTGAATAGTTTGGTACGGAATATTTATACGTCCGAAAATTATGTACTTTATTGTGAGAAGTCCGTTATGATTTGAGGATTGAAGGTCAGAAGTTGCACGAAAGTTTTACCTTTCGTAAATTACAATTCTGCCCTTCCGTCTTTTAAGTACTATCATTATTATTTTTACTATAATTGTATGAATTTGGATAATTCGGTACGGATTGATTATACGTCCGAAAATTACGAACCTTATTGAAAAAAGTCTGTTATGATATGAGGATTGAAGGTCAGAAGTTGCATGAAAGATTACCTTTCCGAAATTACAATTTTGCCCTTCCGTCTTCTAAGTACTATCATTATTTTTACTAAAATATTATAAATTTGATTAAGTCGGAACGGTTTGATTGTACGTCCGAAAATTATGAACTTTATGGAAAAGAGTCCGTTATAATATAAGGTTTTGAGATCAAAACTTGCATGGAGGTTTTTCCTTCCATAAATTATAATTCTGCCCTTTCGAAATTAAAGTACCATTATTATTATTTTTATTTAGTTTTGTCTTATAATTTTGATTAATTCGTTTGGATTCATTTAAACTCCAAAAATTATGAATCCAGTTGCGATTTAAATCTTATGATTTGTACTTTTAGATTATGTTCAATTTTAATTTCTATTCTCTTAGAAATTGTAATTTCACCCCTTCATTTTGCCTTAATCGCTATTTTAGTATTCTTGTCATATCTTATTCATTTCTTGTCAGATTGCCCTAAAATTTTCGTGGTAAGCTCTTTATGTTACTATGAGTCCAGAGAGTTCAACTTTTCTGGAAATTTTATTTTGAAAACAGTAATTTTCTGTAAATTACAGTTTTGGCCTCAAATTCTTAAAATTTATATTTTTGCCCCAACTTTCTATTTTAATAAAATCCGATTTAGGTGAAATTTTATATAGAACTTATTTTTGATATATTAAGACTTACTTTCAGGATATAAGACCATAATTATGGATTTTAACAATTTTACCCCAAAATTTATCTTAATTAAATTATTTTAGTTATCCTTCGAATTTAGGTTCGAATTATCAAATCTTCTGGTGACTAATTATCCTTTTACCATAGTCCAGTATATACTCATATATTCTTGGAATTTTAATCCCCAAAGGTCAGATTTGTCATATTCAACCAGAATTTCCATCAATGAATTAATTTGCACATATAATCTAAATATGACAAACTAAAATTCATATCAAGACCATTACATGCATGGTAATGAATGTCATTTTTAATCAAGTATAGATAACTAAAGTTTTAATACTTGTATGCACCATATATAATTAACTTGTATTAATTTTGAATAAGAGAAAAGAAAGAAAATAATTTTACCCACCTTAGTTCTTGGAGTTATGTAGGAAATTAGGTATTAGGCTAGTCGAATCAACCCTCCCTTGATCTCTCCTATTTTAGGCCAACATAAACACCATGAGAGTTCATGATAGGATATGGTTTACATTTTTGTATGTATTTATATGTTAATAAATAAAATGATGAACTTACCTTCATGATAGGATATGGTTTACATTTCTTCTTCTTCTTCTTGGCTTCGGCCTACTCTCCCTAAACCAAACCAAACCAAACATACCCAGTATATCCCACTCAGAGCAGGGTCTGGGGAGGGTAAGATGTACGCAGACCATGCCGCTACTTATTACGGTAGGGAGGCTGTTTCCGTGAGGACCCTCAGCCTAGTGCACAACAACACATTTAGTGAAAAATACAAAGGGAAGCATATGATACGAAAAAACTCAATACCATACCTGAGCCCATGGCTTAATCCACATGAGACTTACCTAAGAGGAATTTGGCTACTTCACTCCCGATGAATGCTGCTCAAACAGAAGAGAGGTTGACTCCGCGCACAGCTCCCTGTCAAAAATACACCACACGCAACAGGCAATAGGATAAAATATACAATAAATGTAAAAATGCAATGCTCTAGGTCAAAGCTAACCGAGACAACCCAACCTTGAGGCTCTGAACTACAGCACCACTCCCAACTAAAGAATCCACAACTCTGATCTGGCATCTCCAAGCGCACCTATCAACAGTCATGGTCTCGGAAAGGTTTAAGGCCTTCAAATCTAATCTCAGCTGCTCCTCCCACGTTCTCCTCGGTCTGCCTCTCCTCCTCTACCCAGCAACTACTAAACTCTCAATCCTCCTCACCGGAGTAGATGACTGCCTCCTGCGGACGTGGCCAAACCATCTCAATCTCCCTTCCCTAACTTTCGCTGAAATGGGCGCCACTTCTAGTGCGTTCCTGAAGACCCCATTTGAGATTCTATCTAACATTGTGCGACCACACGACCAGCGTAACATTCTCATTTCAGCCACTTCCAGCTTGCTCTCAAGCGACTTCTTCATCGCCCAACATTCAGAGCCATACAACATTGCAGGTCGGATTGCCGCTCTATAGAATTTACCCTTCAACTTTAGAGGGACTTTCTTGTCGCACAGGACCCCTGTCGCTGCTATCCACCTTAGCCACCCTTCCTTGATGCGATGAGTGACATCATCTTCACACTCACCTTCCTTCTGAATGATCGAACCCAAATACTTGAACTTATCCGTACGGGGAACGATCTGATCCGCAATCATAACCTCTACATCTTCGTCGTTGGCCTCACCACTAAAGTTACACCAGAGATACTCTGTCTTAGACCGGCTCACACGCAGGCCCTGGGATTCTAACTTAGACCTCCATAGCTCCAACTTCGAGTTCACCTCCCTCCTCGAGTCTGCCACTAACACAATGTCGTCAGCAAAAAGCATGCACCACGGGACGCCATCTTGTATCCCCCGCGAAATGTCGTCAAGGATCAGAGCGAAGAGAATAAGGCTTAGCGCCGACCCCTGGTGTAGCCCTATCTCAATTGGAAAATACTGGGTGTCACCAACTGGGGTCCTAACGCACGTCCTAGCTTGGGAATACATGTCTTGTATTGCCCTAACGAACGGCAACGACACCCTCCTCTTCACTAGGATCCTCCAAATAACATCGCGCGGAATGCTATCATAAGCTTTCTCTAGATCTATGAACACCATATGGAGGTCCTTACGCCGCTCTCTAAACTTATCCATAAGGCGCCTGACGAGATGAGTGGCCTCAGTCATGGACCTCCCCGGCATGAAGCCAAATTAGTTCTCTGAGATCTCAACTTCTCTTTTAACCCTGCATTCCACCACTCTTTCCCAAAGTTTCATAGTAGGACTGAGGAGTTTAATACCCCTATAGTTACTACAGCTCTGAGCATCGCCTTTGTTCTTGAAAAACGGCACGACAATACTATGCCTCCACTCCGTCGGCATCTTAGAACCTCTGAGGAGGATGTTGAACAGCTCTGCTAGCCACTGAACTCCGACTTCCCCCAGACAGAGCCAAACTTCAATAGGGATCTGATCCGGGCCCACTGCCTTAGCTCTACCCATTTTCATTAGAGCACCCTTTACTTCCTCCTTGCTGATGCTAACACAGGAACTAAACGAACGGGCAGAAGATAGAGGTGTTTACTTCGATCATTCGGCCTACTCTCCCTCTCTCTCTAATTTTCAGATTTTGCTTTGCATGTGAAATGAGGTGATAGCGGTGTATTTTTAAGTGTTTAAATGGTGGTCAAGGCATGAGAAAAGGAGCACAGGTTACAAGATGATGTCTTGCATGAAGAGGACATGAAGACTCTAGATGTCATCCTCCTCCCCACTTGGCCGCCCATTTTGTGTGCGTGTGTGTGTGTGTGTGTGTGTGTGTGTGTGTGTTGTATATATTTTTTTGTATTATAAGTGTGTAGAATGTTAATATAATTAGTTGGGTTTTTATTTAATTGTAAATGGATTAAGTAGTTGGGTTGGGCTTTCAATCATAATTCCAAGACTTAGGAATTTTATTAGGTTGGGTTTGAGTCCATTAGTGAGTTTATATTAGTAAATGTTGGTACACATAGCCTATTAGGTGAATCAATATTCTACTTTAACTTTCAATTAATTATTATTTACGAAACAATTTAGTAAAATAAAATGAAACTAGATGTAGATTATATTATATCAAACAAATATTATTAAAATACATCAGGATATAATAAACCGTACATGTAGTGAGCTATCGAATTTAGGGGGTTCTACATCCTCCCCACCTTAGAAGAATTTGGTCCCCAAATTCATTCTCGAACAACTCGGGCTATGATTTCTTCATTTCTTTCTCAGCTTCCCACGTAGCGTCTTCCTCTCTATTGTGATTTGTCCAGATGACTTTGACCAACGATATCTTCTTGTCTCTTAGTTCGCGTACTTGTTGATCCACGATCCTAATCGGCTTCTCGTCATAAGTTAAATCTTCTTTGATTGGTGGTATGTCATGCGTGATGACATGTTTAGGATCTGGATGATATTTCTTCAATCTTGAGATATGAAATACGTTGTGCATTCCGGAAAGATCGGTTGGTAGCTCGAGACAATATGCCAATTTTCCAATTCGTTCTAGGATTGTGAAAAGTCCGACATATATAGGGCTAAGCTTACCTCCCTTCTTCGGGTTGATCAATACCTTACGTGGTGATAAATGAAGGAATACTTTGTCTCCGGTGTTGAATTCCATATCCCTCCTTCTCCGGTCTGCATATCTCTTCTGTCGGCTCTGAGCAGTGTTAATTCGATCCCGAATGATTCGAACCTTATCCATGGCATCTTCTACTAGATCAACTCTTGTTATCGGGTTTCGGTTCTGCTTACCCTTTGGTGTCCATCGGTCGTCAATCTCCCAATGTATTGGTGATCGACACTTTCTTTCATATAATGCTTCATATGGAGCCATTTCGATAGTTGTCTGGCAGCTGTTGTTGTAGGCAAACTCAGCTAAGGGTAGGTGGTGACTCCAACTCTTTTGAAAATCCTGTGCACATGCCCGTAACATATCCTCAAGGACTTGTATCGTTCGCTCGGATTGTCCGTCCGTCTAAGGGTGTGCTGCAGTACTGAAACTCAATACCGTCCCAAGTTCTTGATGAAGGCTCTTCCAGAATCTGGAGACAAATCTGGGGTCACGGTCTGACACAATGTCTATAGGTACTCCATGCATTCTAACAATTTCTCGGATATATGTCCTTGCTAGCTTATGCAGACTATCATTTTTTCTTACGGGTAGGAAGTGAGCTGACTTTGTAAGTCTATCCACGACTACCCAGATTGTGTTATATCCTCCACTGGTTGTTCGTAGATCCGTCACGAATTCCATCATGATTAGCTCCCATATCCACTATCTAATATTATCAAAGAGAGATTGTGCCTGATATATTCCGTCGTCTATCCTAATGCGCGACTCGGTAGGTCCATCTCAGTTAGCAATGGGAGGAACCAAAGAGTGATAGCACCACCTAGCCAGTCCCGGGGCCTACACTGCAACCTAACTGAGAACGAATGATTGGGATCATTCAAAACCTTTCTGTCATAAATACCAGTATACATATAAACCCTTCTTTCAAATGTCCTGATAAAGTTATATGGTCACGATCAGTCAACCCTATCTGTACTTGACGCTATGCATGAGTTAATGTAAATCTAGATCACTAAGCTTTTATGTATCCAATACATCTAGCTCCAATGCTTTGGCCAAAGAATTATGATCTCATCTGTCAATAACCATATAGGACACATACCCGTTCACTAACAGGAGAAAGAATTCTTTCTTGGTATTTAGTAGAACTTGCTACTTGCACGTCAAGACAGTTGACCCCCACCTTCTGGTTTTCTGGGTCGAACTACTCTAATGAAAATCTTAACGTCACAAGCACATCCTTAGTAAATCCTCAAGTCGAAGGTTCACGAATACCTATCACAACCTTACGATTCCATCATTGACTGTCCTGGAGTGAAATCCGTGTGCCGAATGGAGGGTGAGTCGGTTCGAGTAGACTAATCTCATTAGCATACCTATAACGTGTGCTCCCACTAACCATTAGTGATCGATAGGCACTCTCCAAGTCAAAGAACAAATCATACAAGTATTCACATAAACTTAACGCCTAGTCAAGCTTCATCGACTTACAAACAATAAAGTATTTGAGCCATAACCTTTCCAGTGCTGATCTCATTATTCAATAAGGAGTGGAATGCTATTCTCTCAAATACACGGACTAGTTTCTATATATATGTTTACGAGTCAGGAATGCCAGTGACTACCAGTAAATAAAGAAACGTACAATTACCTTATGATAATGTTTTACATTATAACAAGTACAAGCCCTCACTCAACACCATTTGAGTAGTATTAGAGGGCATACTCCTAACAATCTCCCACTTTCACTCAATGCCACACACTATGGCATCTAATACACATGTTCTCCAAATGACGCTCCAAGCTAATCTGAAAAAGTGGCTTGGTCAGTGGATCAATGAAGTTGTTGGCTGAGTCTACTCAATACAACACAATGTATCCTTTGCGAATAAATTCTCTCATGAGATGATACTTTCCCTCAATGTGTTTGGTACTGTTGTGAAACCTCGGCTCCTTGGCCTGCGCTACAGCGCTGTCGTTGTCGCAGAAAAGTGGAATAGGCATCTCAGCACATAGTATCACTTATAGTTCTCCCAGAAACTTCTTAATCCAAAAACCTTCCTTAGAAGCCTCCGAGGCTGCTTGATACAACCTGACAAGTGGAATCAGCAGTCGCGCTTTGCTTGGCGCTACGCCAAGATATTGCTCCTCCATTAAGAGTAAATATGTAGCTAAAAGTAGATATCACATCGTCTTTCTGTCCTTAGAAGTCTGAATCAGTGAAGCCCATCACATCCAGTTCTCCAACGCCATACATAAGAACCAGATCTCTAGTCCTTCTTGAGTACTTGAGAACGCTCTTTATAGCAGTCCAATGTTCCCAGCCTGGGTTTGCCTGAAACCTACTTACCATGCTCACAGCGTGCATAATGTCAGGTCGCGTACACAACATGGCATACATAAGGCTACCCACGGCCAAAGCATATGGTATATTACTCATTTCCTTTCTTTGTTCCTCACTTTAAGGACACATCTTCGAGGAGAGTTTTATTCCATGTTGCATTGGTAGGAAACCTCTTTTAGAATCATCCATCTTAAATCGCTTTAAGATCTTATCTACATTGAGGGCTTGGGAAAGACCTATCATTCTCTTCGCTCTATCCCGATAGAGGCGAATTCCAAGAATATAGGTAGCTTCTCCCAAGTCTTTTATGGATAACCTACTCGAAAGCCAAGCTTTTACATAACAGAGCATTCCCACATGTTTTCCTATTAGTAGAATGTCATCTACATATAGTACTAAGAATGTGATCTTGCCCCCAGTAACCCTCTTGTATACACAAGGTTCCTCTTCATTTTGGACGAAGTCAAACTCTTTGACAGCCTCATCAAAACGAAGGTTCCAACTACGCAAAACTTGGTTCAGTCCATAAATGGAACGCTGAATCTTGCAGACCTTATAAATATCGACCTCGGACACAAAACCTTTAAGATGCTCCATATATATTTCCTCCTCGAGGAATCCATTAAGGAAAGCCGTCTTTACGTCCATCTGCCATCTCTCATAATTATGGTAGGCAACTATAGCAAGCATCATGCGAATAGACTTGATCATAGCTACGGGCGACAAGGTATTGTGGTAATCGATCCGTTCTTTCTGGGTATAACCCTTTGCCACAAGCCTGGCCTTATAGGTGTCAACCTTGCCATCCCCATCAGTCTTCCTCTTGTAGATCCATTTGTTCCCAATGGGCACTATGTCCTTGGGTCGGTCTACTAGAGTCCACACCTGATTGACATGCATCAATTCTATCTCAGCTTCCATAGCTTCCCGCCATTTCGCGGAGTCTACATCCACCATCGCTTGGTCATAGGTCATTGGGTCGGTCTCTTGGTTATCACCTGGAACCTCATGGAGACCCAGTTCCTCCAAGTGCATAAAACCATACCTCTCAGGTAATTGAGACACTTTACTAGACCTACGAGGTGGTTGTACTTGTGTCTTAGAAGGTTCGGTTCTAATTTCTTGTAGAGGTGTCTCCCGAGGAGCTTAATTGTATTCTTCCAAAGAAATACTTCTACCAGCTCCGCCTTCCTGAATGAACTCATCTTCCAGGAAGTGTGCTTGCAAAGCAACAATGATATTTCGATCTTCGGGCATATAGAATAGATAACCCATTGTTCTAGATGGAAATCCAATGAAACGTCCCTTCACGTACCTTGCTTCCAATTTCTCTGCCTTAGTCTTCTTAACATAGGCGGGACATCCCTAAATCCTAATGTGATTAAGACTTGGTTTCCTGCCCTCCCACATCTCATGTGGAGTTTTAGGAACGGACTTGGAAGGACATTTGTTCATGATATAAGTGTAACACCCCGAGATATTCAGGATTATTACAGTGCCGTAAATCCTTGATGTAAGGATTTACTAGGCTAAGAAATTTAAAACAACATTAATAAATGTCAACGGCAAATTTTATTAATACATTACAGGCCAGGAAAATGTAAATCGGACAACTCCCGATAATAAGCACCAAATACAACCAACAACAACAACGTACTCGGGTACTTTATTAAAACAAAACACAACAAACAAACTCTCCCAGCCACAAACATCACTCTGCACCCTCGTCATCATGAAACTCTAGTGGTTGTTTCCCCATCCTCCTGGATCCTGAACATAAAACAAATGTTCACCCCCGAAGGGGTAAGCACAATGATGCTAGTACAAGTACGATAATTACACAACAGTCATTTATTCAGCGACCCCTGAACAATAACATCAATAATATCAACAATGATAAGAACAAGTTTCCCCAACGAGAAACAATAACAAGACAATGCACAACACGACATATCAATCTCAACATACTCGTGGTATTCCAACGATCCATCGCACACAACATAGATTCCCATGATGATCCCGTCGGACCAACACATGGTGGAAGTACCCATCCAACGATCCAGCACACACAGCTATAGATTCTCATGATGATCCCATCGGACCAATGCATGGTGGAAAATATAATCACAATACACATGTACGACACATAACAACATAACCGTCATCAACACGGATAAACATAATTAAAGTACTTTCCTTAGAAGATGGCAAGAAATAAATACTTCGACGACTACAAAAAACTCGAAGGCCGCTCCTTCGATCAACTGTTCGCAAACCTCGAACCTTACACAAAAGGAAATAACGAAAAACTCAACTTACGTAATAAGGCTATCGCACTAACATGTTAAACGTTCCGACAAGTTACCGAACTAGTTATTATCATACGACTAATTCCCGATTAATTACTTAAAGCACATTGCATCAAACGAATACCATACTACTTGCAAAACGAAGGATCAAAATAGGTATAACACGTTGATGTCTACGGGTTTTCCAGCACATTAAAATTGTTACAATTTACTTCCAAATCTGACCATCAAATCCTAATACATGTATCGGTTATCTATATGAATTCTAAGTAACTCCCACTTATGATTCTTCCGCAAGTAAATTCATCTAATCCAAGTTCTACGTTCATCACGATTGTTACAACATGATTATACCGTTCTAACCATTCATATGAACATTATTAATCCGAATAATCTTTACAAACCCTGGATTATACTCGAAGAACGATCCATACGTTCATCATCTCGAATTCACCTAGTCTAGGTGATAACATACATAATTCGTTCATCAAATACTAATCACGAAATCATCATCTCCATCATGTAATCATCACGAAATCATCATCAAGGCAGGTTAAAATCTTTGAAAATCACATCCTTGTGATAGACATAATCAAGGTTCAACTATTTCTGATGAAAAATCTAAGTTTAACCAATCCAATCCTCCTTAACTTGTTGTTCTATTCATAATGCTCAGATTGAGCTCAATAACCTTAGTAGCATGCTCATAATCATCACTAAGAACATGAATTCTAGGTGGTAAAGCATCACATACCTTAATACGGAAGGAAATGACAAAAAACTTGGTAGAACTCAACACCGGATGCTTGAACGCTAATCTCCAACGCTCCTCGTCTTCAACAATCATATTCAGAGGCTGATATGAGGGTTTGAAGTCGTGAGAGTAACTCTCCAAGTTGTAGAAGTCGGAAATGGGACGAAGCGTAAGGTGAGAAATGAAAAGGAGGTAATGTCCTATTTATAGGAAATGACCCTTAGCGTGCGCTATCTCATATTAACGAGCTCACAGTCTACTGTCCTCGGCCTTACGTACGTTAAATAGCCTTTACGTACGTTAAATACAACAGTTAGCGTATGCTAACACCCTTTCATGGCATGCACTAACGACTTTACGAACTTAACTGACCTCACTGTACTCGACTTAGCGTGCGCTAGCATTACTCTCATAGCGTGCGCTAAGCACCATTAACTCAACTTTTCTAAAAGCCATCTAGGTTCATCCCGACATGTCCCTATCCAATATTCGTGATCCGATATCACCTACCACCCTTGTCTCAATGATGTTGACCACACATAGCGTATACTAAGTGTCAACCTTTAGCGTGCGCCATTTACACATTTTAGCATACGCTACACTCAATGTTTAGCATGCGCTAATTATGTGTAAGTACATGCATGCATTAACATTAATGGAATCATACACTCGCCAATACCGGACTCTGAAATACGTAGGATCATACACATATTAATAATACGACATACGCAATGTCGCAAGGTTCAAATACAGATAAAATACATATCAAATATCCGGATATTACATACTCTCCCTCTAAAAAGTAGTTTCGTCCCGAAACTTAAAATGAAAATAATTTAGGGTATCTCGACTTCATACTATATTCAGTCTCCCAAGTCGTTTCTTTGACTCCATGTCATAACCATTGAACTTTAACCAAGGAGATGGGTTTATTTCTCAATTACTTGACTCGACTCTCGAGTATCTTTTGGTTTCTCCTCGAACGTGCCATCGTTAGCTACTTCGATCTCGCCGAAATCGATGACATGACTGGGATCCGATATATACTTCCGTAACTGAGATACGTGAAACACATTATGAACATGGCTCACCGATGGCGACAAGGCCAACCAGTATGCCAACTCCCCAACTCTTTCAAGAATCTCGAATGGTCTGATATATCTCGGACTCAGCTTTCCTTTTCTCCCAAAACGAAATATTCCTCATGTAGGAGAAACCTTCAGAAGTACGTGATCCCCAATTCAAAACTGTAACGGGCGATGGCGCACGTCTGCATAAGATTTCTGTCGACTTTGGGCAGTCAACAACCTTTCACGAATCAAAGCTACTTTCTCTTGAGTCTACACTATCAATTTTGGTTCCGTCGCGATTAAGTCAAACGAATCGTCCCAAAATCAGGGGGATCTACATCTTCTTCTGTACAATGCTTCGAAAGGTGCCATATTAATAGAATTATGCCAACTATTATTGTAGGTGAATTCAATCAACGGCAGATGAATTTCCCAATCAGTCGACCAGTCTAAGGCACAATCTCTCAACATGTCTTCTACTGTTCGAATAGTTCTCTCGGATTGTCCATCAGTTTGGGCATGATAAGCTGTGCTAAGGTTCAGCTCGGTTCCCAAGGCTCTATGAACTGCTTTCCAAAAATGTGACACGAAGCGACCATCCCGATCTGAAATAATGGTCTTCAGCGTACCATGCAATCGGACTATCTCCGAAATAAACACTCGTACCAACCTCTAGGGTCCCCATGTATCCTTAATGCCTAGAAAATAAGCTGACTTGGTTAGACTATCAACTATCACCCAAATCATATGCATCCCTGTTCTGGTCTTCGGCCTATTGGTGATAAAGTCCATTGATATATCTTCCCACTTCTATTCAGGAATTGGAAGCGGCTTCAGCAATCTAGTAGGTCGCTGATGTTTAATCTTAACCTGCTGACAAATTAAACACTTCGAAACATAGTCTGCAACATAGTTCTTCATGTTGCCCCACCAAAAATTCTGCTTTAGGTCTTTATACATCTTACGGGTGCCTGGGTGAATAGAATAAGGCGTACTGTGAGCTTCCTTCATGATTGTTTGCTTCAAAACATCATTATCGGGAACACAAAGTCGACTTTAGAATCTCTGAACTCCATCTTCATGAATTACAAATCATGGGGCCTTTCCTTAGCCTACTTCATCACATAACCAAATCATCAGAGGATCACCTAATTGTTTAGATTTTATTTCTTCGATTAACGATGAAGTTAATTCCATCACACACAGTTGTCCTTGGACTCCTTGTAATCATACTTCAAGTCCTTCACGAATCAACTTTCATTGAATGTTGGACTGGGATGTGAGCGTCTCCAGCATTCGAATAGAAATGGGTATGCGGCTTTTAGTGCATCAGCCACTACATTCGCTTTTCCTGGATGATAAAGAATTTCCATGTCATAGTCTTTAATCAATTCCAGCCATCTCCTCTGTCGCATGTTCAGATCTTTCTGACTGAAGATGTATTTAAGACTTATGATCTGTGAAGATCTGACAGTGAGTTCCATACAAATAGTGTCTCTATATCTTTAGGGCGAAAACAACAGCTGCCAGTTCTAAATCATGAGTTGGATAATTAACTACATATGGCTTCAACTGCCATGAAGCGTAGGCGAGCACCTTCTCATTCTGCATCAATACGCAACAGAGACCTTGATTTGAAGCGTCACTGTATACTATGAATCCTCCAGTTCCTTGTGGCAGCGTTAGAATTAGAGCCGTCATCAATCTTTTCTTAAGTTCGTCAAAGCTGGCCTGATACATCTCGTCCCATTCAAACTTGTGGATTTTCTGTAGTAATCGAGTAATTGGACGGGTAATTTTGGAAAACCCTTCCACGAACCGATGATAATACCCAGCAAGTCCTAAGAAACTTCTGACTTCCTTCATGTTCTTAGGAGACTTCCATTTCAAAATTACCTCGACTTTCTGGGGATCTACTCGGACCCCTTGCGCTGATACCACGTGACCAAGGAACATCACTTCCTTTATTCAGAATTCACATTTTGCAAGTTTGGCATATAACTGCTCGCTCCTCAAGCTGTTCAAAGCGACCCGTAAGTGCTGCTCATGCTCTACCAAACTCTTAGAGTAGACTAAAATATCAACGATAAACACAACTATGAATTTGTCCAAATACTCTATAAATACTCAATTCATTAACTGCATAAACACAATAGGCGCATTAGTGAGACCAAACAGCATCACCACAAACTCATAGTGCCTGTAACGCGTTCTGAAGGCTGACTTCGGGACATCAGATTCTTTAATCCTCAGCTGATAGTATCCCGATATTTTAAAACACTATCGCTCCATGCAACTGGTTGAACAAATCATCAATCCGTGGTAATGGGTACTTATTCTTGATCATCATCTTGTTAGGCTCTCGGTAGTCGATGCACAATCGAAGCGATCCATCTTTCTTTCGAATAAAAAAAACTGGCACACCCCAAGGCGAAACACTTGACTGAATATAACCTTTGTCCAGGAATTCTTCCAGTTGCTTATTCAATTCATACATCTCGGTAGGTGCCATATGATACGGCATCTTAGAAATCATCATAGCTCCCGGTTCTAGTTCGATGGTAAACTCTACATCTCGTTGTGGAGGTAGACCAGGCAATTCGTCACGGAACACGTCTGTAAATTCACTCACAACAGGAATAGATGAAACCTATACTCTTCCTTCTTCTTTATTCATCGCGTAACACCAGTATCCGGTACAACCCTGTTTTAGTAGTTTGACGGCTTTCATAGCTTTGATCACTTCTCCTGAACTTCATAGTCTTCATCCTTCAAATAAGATTTTGGAACCATCTTTAGCTATCATCGAAATATTTTTCTTCCGGTAGATCATAATATCTCCATAACGGTGAAGCCAATCATCTCCGAGAATAAGATCGTCTCTTAGTATTTCTACTACAATCAGATTTGAGGGCCAATCTTTGCCTCCAATCGACACAAGAAAATTTCTAGTTTCTAAATTCCCCACAATTCTCTCTCCACTCGGTAAACCCACAATATAAGGCTCACATTTATGAAAACAAGAAATGCTTAAACGATTAACACAAGACAAGGATATAAACGAGTGTGTAGCCCCTGTACGAACAAAACACTAATTGGTTGCGAAAGGATCTAAACTGTTCCTGATGCGATAGCTGTATTCTGATCATTTGCCCTCCTCATCTCATAAAGGCATGGAGGAGCAGATCCTACACTCGATGCTCCCTTTCGGTCGAACTGTCCTCTGCCTCTTCCTCGACCAAAACTCTAGGGTGGTTGGACACTTTGTTACGTCTGTGGGACACTCACCTCTTTCAGGACCGGTTGCGAAGAATGACTTCCAAATATTTAGTGGCATCCTTGTAGAACATCGCTCGATGACCTTCCTATCCGCATTCATAACATATCACCAGAGAGTGAAAACAGTCACGCCACAAGTGTCCTGGGCGACCACAATTAAAACATTATTTTGCCATATCAGTAAAGGCTGGTACAGATCTGGGGTTCCTTCCACTTTTGGATGGTTGTGGAGGTTTCTTGAATGACTGGAAATATGTCTGAGCCTTGCGGGGACCACTACTCTTATGTTCTAAAAAAACCACTAGTGACCTTTTGCTTCTTGGATTCAGAAAACTTTTCCATAGCCGCTACTTTCATTTCATATGCCAAAGCTTTGCCTTGATACTGGCGAAGAGTGGTGCATTCAAAACCTGACATGTACCTCTGTATCTCCTGCTTCATTCTCATGTCGAAATGAATCATCATTTCCGCATGAGTTCTGACCAGGTGTAGAACAAACGCCAATTGTTAATTAAATGTCTCAATTGTTTGGGCTACAGATTTGCTCGTCGGTTGTGCGGATAAGAACTCTCGAACTTTAGCATCTCTCACCGGGCGACGACAGTACTGAGGTTCCATCATAAGTTTGAACTCTACCCAATCGGCATCATGATCGATAGGTCGGATAGCTTCCCACCATTCATACGCTTCCCCCGTCAGGAAATATTGGGCAATGGGGCCTCTCCGTTCGTTCACGCAGTTAATCCCTGCAAATACTTTCTCTAGCTCTCTCATCCAGTGATCCCATGACAACGTCTCGGAAAAACCATAGAACTTAGGCGGGTGCATCTTCTCCACCTCCTGTATCCATCTGTCTCCTCGATTTCCCAAGTGGAGGATGCCTTGTTGTCTCTCTCCCGGCTGCAATCCTACCGCCACTTACATTCTGTCCACAACTTGAGCAAATTAGGTCATTTAGTTGCCACTTGACGAATGATGTTGGGAACAGCAGGTTCGGCATTTGTTTCCACGGTTTGCTCTCGCTCATTGTTGACGGATTCTTGTTGTTCGCCAGCACTGGAGTTATCCTGATTTGATAGCGAATCAAGAACAGAGGGTGAAGCTTCCCTCTCAGCATTTCTACATCCACGTCCGCGACCGCATTCATGCCCTCCTCTCAACATATTGTAACCATACATACTCAATATACAGGAAACAATATCGTTCTACGTTCAATTATTAAAAAGGACATAACATGTAAAGGACAAGATTAGAGTTTAGGAAAGTTACAACCAACGTTCATATGAAGACGTAGGTAGTACAGTGATGTTATTCGCGTCCGGTTAACTCAAAAATACACATCTGAACTCTAATTTTACCCACCGGCCAAGATATCCATAATCTTAGCTCCGATACCATATTCTATAACACCCTGAGGTATTCAGGATTATTACAGCACCGTAAATCCTTGATGTAAGGATTTACTAGGCTAAGAAATTTAAAAAAACACTAGTAAATGTCAATGGCAAAGTTTACTAATACATTAGAGGCCTGGAAAAGTAAATCTGACAACTCCCGATAATAAGCATCAAATACAACCAAAATCAACAACATACTCGAGTACTTTATTAAAACAAAACACAACAAACAAACTCTCCCGGCCACAAGCATCACTCTGCACCCTCGTGATCATGCAACTCTAGTGGTTGATTCCCCGCCCTCCTGGATCCTGAACATAAAACAAATGTTCACCCCCGAAGGGGTTAGCACAACGATGCTAGTACAAGTACGATAATTACACAACAATGATTTATTTAGCGACCCCTGAACAATAACATCAATAATATCAAAAATGATAAGAACAAGTTTCCCCAATGAGAAACAATAACAAGACAATGCACAACACAATGTATCAATCTCAACATACTCGTGGTATTCCAACGATCCAGCGCACACAGCTATAGATTTCCATGATGATCCTGTCGGACCAACGCATGGTGGACAAAACAATAACAATACACATGTACGACATATAATAACATAACCGACATCAACATGGATAAACATAATTAAAGTCCTTTCCTTAGAAGATGGCAAGAAATAAATACTTCAACAACTTCAACAAACTCAAAGGCCGCTCCTTCGATCAACCGTTCTCAAACCTCGAACCTTACACAAAAGGAAATAACGACAAACTCAACTTACATAACAAGGCTATTGCACGAACATCTTAAATGTTCCGACATGCGACCGAACTAGTTATTATCATACGGCCAAATCCCGGTTAATTACTTAAAGCACACTACGTCAAATGAATACCATACTACATGTGAAACGAAGGATCGTAATGGGGATAACACGTTGATGTCTACGGGTTTTCCAACACATTCAAATCGTTACAATTTACTTCCAAATCTGCCCATCATTTCCTAATACATGTATCGGTTATCTAAGCGAATCATAACACTGCAAGTACGTTCAACGTAATTCTAAGTTACTCCCACTTATGATTATTCTGCAAGTAAATTCATCTAATCCAAGTTCTACGTTCATCACGATTGTTAAAACATGATTATACCATTCTAACCATTCATATGATGATTATCAATCCAAAAAATCATTACAAACCCTGGATTATACTCGAAGAACGATCCCTATGTTCATCATCTCGAATTCACCTAGTCTAGGTGATAACATACATAATTCGTTCATCAAATACTAATCACGAGTGTTTCCAGTTGGAACATCTACTATTTCGCCATGCCATATCCACACCGTATAGTTGGTGTTTATCCCCTCACAAACAAGATGTTCACGAATTGTGTCAACCTCATGTCGTCTCCCATTCATACACTTCACACAAGGTCAAAAGTATCGTTCATCGGGTTCCAAGCGATGTTGTCGAGCAAATTTAAGAAATTGCTCAATTCCATTGTCATACTCCGCACTCGCACGACTTGCATTCATCCAACTTCGATCCATTTCTTCGTTTCTGTTACACATACTATGTTCATCAATTTTCTATTGTTTTGTATAAAGGGGAAGAATTTCATTTCTATATGATTACTAACTTTTTGAAAATTGTTTTGACAGAGAGAATGACAAAGGTATGGTAGTCCTATAATTCTTGTTTAAAATAGAAACATGAACGACGGTTGTCAAAATAGAATTAACTGTATACTACGTCAACTTATGGCTTTGTCAAGATTGCTAACTCTATCTGCACGAACTGTTGGGAGAATATCCTTAAGACGAAAGTTAACATCTATCCCAAAGGAAGAAGATCCTTAAGAAGTTAACCAAAGCTATCCCAAAATAATCCGTGTTCCACAAAATAGTGTTGTCAAAAGCAACACACATAATTAAACACACACACTCAACTAAATCGATTAAATTATACGACAAACAAGAAGAAAATAACATGTAAAACTACATTACACACAAACAATACACACAACACAAACAAACACGATACACACACACACACACTGCCACACACAATACACACACACTGCCACACACACACAATACACACACACACATACTGCCACACAGAATACACACACACACTGCACGCACACACACTGCCACACCTATACATGCACATACACACACAACACACATTAAACATCACACAACAATCCTTAAAAGACTAGATAAAATTACCAAATAGGAACAAAGAAGAGAGTTCGGAATAATTACCAAATAATTCGCGGTGGTCGATTGCGAAACGCCGAGGAGGTTGCGGGGGTCGCGAGGTCGCCGGAGTTCATGGGGGTCACGAGGTCGCCGGAGGTCGCGGGGGTCACGAGGTCGCCGGAGGTCGCGGGTCGCCTGTGAAAAGTCGCGGAGTCAAGCATAGGAAGAAAGAAAGGAAAAAAGAAGAAAGAAAGAAAGAAAGAAAGAAACGGGGTGTAATTAAATGGAAGATTAACAGCGGTTTTCAAGTAACCGCTGTTAGAAGAGGAAAACGAACGGCGGTTTTAAAGTAACCGCCGTAAAATAGGAAAAATTAACGGCGGTTTCTTAATAACCGCCGTTAATTGGCGGATTTTAACAGCGGTTTGGCAGAAACCGCCGTTAACTTCTTAATTTAACACCGGTTTCTTTTTTAACCGCTGTTAATTTTTCATAATATTTACGAACCGTGCAACCGCAAAAATTTAACAGCGGTTTTACGATAACCGCTGTTAATTGTCCGCTGTTAAATGGGTATTTTGTAGTAGTGATAACATACATAATTCGTTCGTCAAATACTAATCACGAAATCATCATCTCCATCATGTAATCATCACGAAATCATCATCAAGGCAGGTTAAAATCTTTGAATATCACATCCTTATGATAGACATAATCAGGGTTCAACTATTTCTGACGAAAAATCTAAGTTTAACCAATTCAATCCTCCTAAACTTGTTGTTCGATTCATAATGCTCAGACTAAGCTCAATATCCTCAGTAGCATGCTCATAATCATCACTAAGACATGAATTCTAGGTTGTAAAGCATCACATACCATAATACGGAAGGAAACGACAAAACACTTTGTAGAACTCAACACTGGATGCTTGAACGCTAATCTCCAACGCTCCTCATATTCAGAAATCACATTCAGAGGCTGATATGAGGGTTTAAAGTCGTGAGAGTAACTCCCCAAGTCATAGAAGTCAGAAATGGGACGAAGGGTAAGGTGAGAAATGAAATGGAGGTAATGTCCTATTTATAGGAAATGACCCTTAGCGTGCGCTATCTCATATTAGCGTGCGCTAACGAGCTCACAGTCCACTGTCTCTTTCTGTCCTCGGCCTTACGTACGTTAAATAGACTTTACGTATGTTAAATACAATAGTTAGCGTACGCTAACACCCTTTCATAACATGCACTAATGACTTTACATAGCTAACTGACCTCACTGTAATCGACTTAGCGTGCTAGCATTACTCTCATACCATGCGCTAAGCACCGTTGACTATACTTTTCCAAAAGCTGTCCAGGTTCATCCGACATGTCCCTATCCAAGACGTGATCCGATCTCACCTACCACCCTTGTCTAACTCATGTTGACCACACATAGCGTACGCTAAGTGTCAACCTTTAGTGTGCACTATTTACACATTTTAGCATACGCTACACTCACTGTTTAGCGTGCGCTAATTACATTTAAGTACATGCATGCATTAACGTTAATGGAATCATACAGTCGCCAATACCGGACTATCAAATACGGAGGATCATACATGGATTAATAATACGACATACGTGCAATACCCAGTTGTAATTCAGTCATTATCATTCAGTCATTATCGTTCAGTAATTTTCACTCATTAATGACCATTTGTCACTCATGTTCAATCAGTGTATTCACCATTCAGAGTAATTGTATCGTGTATCAATCGTCATTCATCATCAATCAAGATGGAGTTTCGTGCCGTGTTTATCACCGTTGTCATCTTCATAGTGTGCTGTGTGTGAGGAGTAGCGCACGCTACGTACTCTCTTTAGCGTGCGCTAATTGAGTACGGGTAGCACATGCTACCTCTCAACACTAGCGCATGCTAGTGTAGTTCAAGCAGGCAGTCCAGAAGGCACTGGACTGCAGTTGGGTTGTAAGTAGCGCACGATATGAATGGTAAGTAGCGCGCGCTAGTAGGCCGGAGTAGCGCACGCTATGTAGTCGGTGTAGCGCACGCTAAGGTCGGATCAGGTTGAGTCCAATGGCTATTGGACTGAAGTGGATTAATTCATAGCGCTCGCTATGAGTGGTTTTTAGCCTATGCAAATGTGTAGTAGCGCACGATAAATATTGAATGTAGCGCACGTGATGGGGATGTGTGGAATTTTTAGTTGGGCACGTGATGGTCATGTGTTGGGTTCACCGACACATTGAACTGTGCACACGGTAATGTACCTCCGTGAGACTAATTAGGTACAAGGACGGGTGTGTCCGGACACTCATCTTGTGCTCATGCATATACCATTACGGGCGTACTATGATGCCTCTCTTCAGCGGCATTTCATAATTAAGATATATCATGATTGTGTTTATTCAACCCTTGAGGATTGTTGTTCTGTATAACTGACCACGTTGGGGGATGTTGTTTTCAGGTCATGGCAAGGCTAAGGCACGGGAAGAGAATGTTGACGGCGAGGAGTTCCAATGATACTAGTAGGGGGCCCCAGTCCTTTTCATTCACTCATGTTTTCTTTATTTTATTTTCGCTGCAGACTTCCGTTTGGATATTCATTTCATTCAGTGTTGTATATTTTATCTTCATATAAAATATACATATATTTGATATCTTGGGTGTGTTGTAATGAAACTCCTCATCGGAGTGATTAATGATATATGTGGTTCGGTACTACAATTATATTATTTAATTTATTAATTTTCATTTGCCTGGTGGGTCCCAGTCGGGGGTCCATGGCACTGTAATATCCGCCTAGTTTGGGGTCTTACAGAGTTGGTATCGGAGCGTGGTTTTGAATACTACCTGTCGAGTCATGTCTCATTTGAAATCATCGTTCATCAGACTAGTATCATTGGACTTTCGCGTCATGTGTGACCTGTGCAAGAGCCGAGCCCCTCAGACCAAAGAACAGTAAGATTTCTGACGCCATGGTATAATTTCTGGCAATAGAATCACTCATTCATCATTTAACAGTCAACAATCCTCTTTCATCATTTTCATTTTTGATCAAGTCGATCATGTTAATTCATTAATCACTTAGTTCATTTCATTGTTCAGTTGTTGATCTTGAGGATCATATCATTAATCTTGTTAACTTGTTTAAGATAATTATTTCAAGAATTTCACCAGATAATCACGTCACTTCAGTTGATCATTCATGTAATCATTGTGTTTGAGCGCGTATGCTCATTTTCCTCATTTCATAACGTAATCGTAATGTGATATTCATGCGAGATATATAATCATCATATGACTTTCCACTTCAGTATGGAAACAGCTCGCAGAGGACGCGGGGGAAGAGGCCGTGGTGCAGGCCGAAACCCGAGAGCTCGTGTGAATACACGCTCTAATGCTAGGAATAATGCTAACTCATCGAGCAGTGACGCTGCCACTCATTCACCTGGATGTAATCATTCACTATCAGGGAGTCGTACCCGGGACACAGCTCAGTCAGAAGGTGTTCGGGTTGATCCACTCGCTTTTATGCAGGGCATGATGGCCCAAATGACTCAGATGGCACAACTAATGGAGACAATGCATAACTCAACTACTCAAAATCAGCAGGCTCCTCCGCCGCCACCTCAGAGGCAAGAGATGGGTGTGAGCAGTATCATTGGCGACATCTCTCACCAGAGGCCTCCTACATTCGAGGGCTCATCTAAGCCGGCAGATATCATTCACTGGCTTTAACATTTCGAGAAACGGTTTGCTATGGTGGACTGTCCTGAGGGACACAAAGTTTCAGTTGCGGCTTACTATATGGGTAAGGGCGCACATTCATGGTGGTTGTCGTTGAAGCCCACCGACGGATCTTGTACATGGGATCAATTAAGGACTCTCATGATGGAGAGGTATTATCCGGCCCCACTCAGGGAGGCCAAGTTGTCAGAATTACTCACTCCCGACCTCTCAGCGGACAATGATGTTCTCGCCATCGCCGAGAAATTTCAGGAGATACTTCCGTTCACCTCGTCCATTATTCACTCTGAGGCGGACAAGATCAAGTATTTCAGCAAGAGGTTGAAGCCTCGTATGTGGATGCAGTTGCTTAATCAAAATTGCACTACTCTGGCCGAATTCATTGAGAAAGCTCTTACTTATGAGCTTACTGTTAAGGAAATTGCTAAGAAACAACATTCATCTGCTGGCAAGAAGTCTAAGAATCGTAATCAGTCTGACGGCAGTCAGGCCACTTTCAAGAAACCACGTGTAGGCTCTACTTTTTCTGAGCGACCTCCTATGGCGCCTAGACCCGCGGAATCTCAGTTACGAGTGGCCAGTTCGGCCATCACCTGTTTCAACAGTGAAAAACAGGGTCATTTCAGCACCAAGTGTCCGAGGCAGACTATCACGTGCCATAACTGTGGGATTGCTGGGCATACGGCCCGTTTTTGCCGAAGAGACTCTAAACCTACTCCGGCGTCATCTCAGGCCCCGAGACATTCAGCGGTGCAGAATTAGGCCACTCAGTCCACGTCGTTCAAGTCGACAGGAGCAAATAAAGGCGGAGTCAAGAGCTATCAGACGGGAGCGTCCGGTTCGGGGGCCGGCAAGACCCGAATTTATGAGATGAAGAAGACCGACGATCCAGAGGCCTATATGATCTCAGGTACACTCGATATTCTATCTCAACCTGTGTGTACCCTTTTTGATTCTGGTTCATCGCATTCATTCATTTCCAAGTCATGTTTGAGTAGACTACGTCTGGGTAGTGCTACTAGTTGTGAGCCTTATGTCATTGGTCTACCTGATGGTAGAAGAATTATCGGGAATCATGAGATTAAGGATTGTCCGATTCAGCTTAATGGTCGTGATTGGTTAGAAAACCTAATCGTGGTGGATTTACCGAGAGACGACGTCATCTTGGGTATTGATTGGATGGATCGTCACGAAGCCATCATTAGTGTCCATAAGCGTATGAGCACTATCGTTTCAGACGATGGGGTCGAATGTGTATTTCAGGGAGGGAATCCCAGCTGTTCTGGGAGAGTCATCAACTTGATGAAAGCAGTGAGATTACTCAATCAGGGGTGTGTCGGTTATTGGTGCTTTATGACCAAGACTGAGAAACCATCAGTAATGTTGACGGATATTCCTATAGTGAGAGAATATGCCGATGTATTTCCAGACGAGTTACCTGGTTTGCCTCCACAGAGAAATGTGGAATTCATGATTGAGTTGGAGCCCGGTACGTCCCCAATATCGAAGGCAGCATCTGGATGGCCCCAGGCGAAATGCAGGAGTTGAAGAATCAATTAGAGGATTTGACCGAGAAGGGTTATATTCGACCGAGTGTGTCCCCATGGGGAGCACCAGTGTTATTTGTCAAGAAGAAGGATGGTTCGTTCCGCTTGTGTATTGATTACTGGGACTTGAACTGAGTGACGATCAAGAATAAATATCCTCTACCCCGTATAGATGATCTTTTGGATCAACTTCAGGGAGCTTCAGTATTTTCGAAGATCGACTTAAGATCAGAATATCATCAGTTGCGAATTCGAGAGTCGGATATCGCAAGGACGGCGTTCCGAACACGCTATGGTCATTATGAGTTTGTGGTTATGCCGTTTGGGTTAACTAATGCACCTGTGGTATTCATGGAGTTAATGAATCGGGTTTTCATCGACTATTTGGATCAGTTCGTGGTTGTCTTTATTGATGACATTTAAATTTATTCTCGTGACCGAGAGGAACATGAGTTTCACCTTCATCAGGTGCTCGACGTGTTGAGACGAGAGCAACATTTTGGAAAGTTTTCCAAATGTGAATTCTTGATATCCGAAGTGATGTTTCTCGGACATGTAATTTCATCAGACGGAGTTCGTTTCGACCCTCAAAAGACGGAGGCTATCCGAGATTGGCTACCTCCGAATAATGTTAAGGAAATCCGAAGTTTCCTCGGATTAGCTGGTTATTATCAGTGATTTGTGGAAGGATTTTCTAAAATCGCTCAACCCATGATGAACATTTTACGGAAGGATAAGAAATACACGTGGTCTGACGCGTGTCAATAGAGTTTTGAGGAACTCAAGAGCCGGTTAATTTCAGCACCTGTCCTTTCTTTACCGCAAGGGACGGAAGGATTTGTGGTTTATAGTGATGCATCCGGACAGGGTCTCGGATGTGTACTAATGCAGAACGGTAAAGTCATTGCTTATGCTTCACGACATTTGAGACCTTACGAGGTTAATTATCCGACTCACGACCTGGAGCTAGCAGCCGTGGTTTTCGCATTGAAGATTTGGCATCATTATCTTTATGGCGTTACCTGTCAGATATTCACCGATCATAAGAGTTTAAAGTATATATTTACTTAGAAGGAGTTAAATATGCGACAGAGGCGGTGGTTGGAACTAATCAAAGATTATGATATTGAGATACTTTACCACCCGGGCAAGGCGAACGTTGTCGCCGACGCCTTGAGTCGTAAGTCCGTTCAGGAGCAGATGCTTGCTCGATTAACAGTTTAGAAGGAACTTCAGCAGGAATTTCTGAGACCCGAGATCGAGGTCTGGTTACAGCGAGTACAAGGGCAACTTTGTACGTTAGAGATTTCATCGCCACTCGAGGAGGCGATCAGGGAGAATCAGGGTTCAGACCCACTTTTGTTACGCATTCGCGATGATGTGACTCAGGGGAAAGCCCCTGGATTTGTGGTCCACGAGGATGGACTTTTTCGATTTAAGAATAGGTTGTGCGTACCGGCGAATGACGAGTTGAAAAACTCGATTTTGAGAGAAGCTCATGCTACCCCTTATTCCGTTCATCCGGGGTCTAGCAAGATGTACAAAGACTTGAAACAAAATTACTGGTGGAGTAATATGAAGCGAGAAGTCACGGAATTTGTTTCGAGATGTTTGACCTGTCAGCAAGTCAAGATAGAAAATCAACGACCGGCGGGTATGCTGAAACCTCCCCCTATTCCAGAGTGGAAGTGGGAAGATATTTCAATGGACTTCATCACGAGTTTGCCAATGAGTCATCGTGGCATGAATACAATCTGGGTAATTATGGACCGCTTAACTAAATCAACTCATTTCCTTGAGATTAAGGATACGTGGGGTCCCGAGAGACTTGCCCAGTTGTTTATCAAAGAGATAGTGAGACTGCACGGTACTCCCAAAAGTATCGTTTCCGATCCTGATAGACGATTCGTGTCTCATTTTTGGAAATCAATTCACTGTGCTATGGGAACTCAGCTTAATCTCAGTACAGATTTTCATTCTCAGTCCGACGGACAATCAAAGAGGACTATTCAGACTTTAGAGGACATGTTGAGGGCATGTGTTCTCGATTGGAAAGTTGATTGGGAAGCCCAACTACCGTTGATCGAGTTCACGTACAATAATAGTTGGCATTCTTCGATTAAGATGGCACCATACGAGGACTTGTACGGTCGTCGTTGTCGATCTCCTTTATGTTGGGTTGACTTATCAGAATCAATCGGCACCGAGCCCGATATGCTTATAGCCTCCCGTGAGAAGGTAGCTTTGATCAGGAGTCGTTTGTTGACCGCTCAGAGTCGACATAAATCTTATGCAGATAACCATCGTCGGCCATTAGAGTTCGAGACAGGTGACCATGTTTTGGTCAAGGTATCCCCGAGTCGTGGTATCTTCCGTTTTGGGAAGAGGGGGAAGTTGAGTCCGAGATTCATTGGACCATTTGAGATTTTTGATCGAGTAGGCAAGTTAGCTTATCGATTGGCCCTACCTCCGGCGTTGATCCGAATTCATAATGTGTTTAACGTCTCCCAGTTACGGAAGTATGTTGCAGACCCGAGTCACATACTTCAGTTCGATGAATGATCATTCATATGAGGAGCGTCCTATACGAATCTTAGAGCGGCGAATCAAACAGTTGAGGAAAAAGACGAGTCCTTTGGTTAAAATTCAGTGGTCTAGACACGGAGTCGGAGAGGATACTTGGGAAACCGAGGTTAGTATGCCGGAGAGCCATCCCGAGTTGTTTGACCCTTAGTTTCGGGGACAAAACTCTTTTAAGGGGGGGTCTATGTAATAACCGGTTGTAATTTAGTCATTATCATTCAGTCATTATCATTCAGTCATTATCGTTCAGTAATTGTCACTCAGTAATTTTCACTCATTAATGACCGTTTGTCACTCATATTCAATCAGTGTATTCACCATTCAGAGTAATTTTATCGTGTATCAATCGTCATTCATCATCAATCTAGATGGAGTTTCGTGCCGTGTTTATCACCGTTGTCATCTTCATAATGTGCTGTGTGTGAGGAGTAGCGCACGCTACGTACTCTCTTTAGCGTGCGCTAATTGAGTATGGGTAGCACACGCTACCTCTCAACACTAGCGCATGCTAGTGTAGTTCAAGCAGGCAGTCCAGAAGGCACTGGACTGCAGTTGGGTTGTAAGTAGCGCACGCTACGAATGGTAAGTAGCGCGCGCTAGTAGGCCGGAGTAGCGCACGCTATGTAGTCGGTGTATCGCGCGCTAAGGTCGGATCAGGTTGAGTCCAGTGGCTACTGGACTGAATTGGATTAATTCATAGCGCTCGCTATGAGTGGTTTTTAGCGTACGCAAACGTTGTAGTAGCGCACGCTAAATATTGAATGTAGTGCACGCTATCGCGAACAGATCAGAGAACATAGGGTTCTGGACTCCATCACTAGGCATCAGATAATTCGTTAGCGCACGCTAACATATTGGGGTTAGCGCACGCTATGTGTACAGCCGGAGTGCACGCTACAAAAGGTACGTAGCGCACGCTAACGTTTTCGGACAGTGGGTACTGGACTCTCCAAAACACACGTTAGCGCACGCTAACAACTGGGGCTAGCGCGCGCTAAACTGGGGTTACTATAAATAGGACAGTTCAGCCCTTTCTTCGTCATTTTCATTTCTCACTTCATTTTTGGGCGATTCCGGGCGATTTTGGACGATTTGGAGAGTGTTCTTTGAGGTGCAATCATCAATCATCACCTTCAAGCTTATCATTCGGATTAATCATCATTTCATCATCCCCATCACATCTAATCAAGGTAATAATCTTCTTGGATCTAGAATTTCGGATTTTTGGGTTTTTCCTTTTGATTTCTTCGTGTAAGCTTGGATTGTTGTTGGAATATGTTAGGTATGGATTATCTACCTTGGATAAATGTTTTCCTACGGATTATTCAGTGTATATTTCGGATTTGATGAATTGTTGAGATTTGATTCAAGAACACCTTAGAGTTGACTTTGATATTTAGGGGTTTTCGATTAGATGTTGTCGTTAACTCGTTTTGTGGATTCCTATGGGATTATTGATATCATTGAAGTTGTTTTGTTGGTGTGAAATACTCATTTTGGATTTGGTTTTGATATATTCGATATTTGGATATTATCGAAGGTTGTGTGTTTGCTAAGTGTTCATTAGAATACCTCAATGAGTTTGGATATTGTTGTATCGACGTTTGAGTCGGTTATAATCGTGTTTGATTCATATATTGAGCATTGTTGGTAATTGTCATTCAAGGTTGTTCGATCGACCGACATCTCATTGTAGGACGTTTGTTCGAGGAAGGACATTCTTCATCGGTTGTGTAAGTTAATTCTTACTCGGTTAATAGGATATTCATTCCTTTTGTTGTTGTTCATACATAATCATAATTCATTCATAACTTATTAATCATATTGCTATTTGTAATTGTCAATTAATCACTTCATTCACAAGGAACGACGGTTTCAATCATTCCACTGTGCTATCATTCGTTTCACTATCATTTCATCTCAGTGAGTCATTCTTGACTTCGTCGGATTGTTATTCATTATTACTCTTCATGGTCATTCCTTGCCCATATGATCTTGTGGGTTCATATTGCGTGGCCGGGTGGGGATGTGTGGAATTTTTAGTCGGGCACGTGATGGTCATGTGTTGGGTTCACCGACACATTAGACTGTGCACACGGTAATGTACCTCCGTGAGACTAATTAGGTACAAGGACGGGTGTGTCCGTACACTCGTCTTGTGCACATGCACATACCATTACGGGCGTACTATGATGCCTCTCTTTAGCGTCATTTCATAATTAAGATATATCATGATTGTGTTTATTCAACCCTTGAGGATTGTTGTTCTGTGTAACTGACCCCGTTGGGGGATGTTGTTTTCAGGTCATGGCAAGGCTAAGGCACAGGAAGAGAATGTTGACGGCGAGGAGTTCCAGTGATACTAGTAGGGGGCCCCAGTCCTTTTCATTCACTCGTGTTTTCTTCATTTTATTTCCGCTGCAGACTTCCGTTTGGATATTCATTTCATTCAGTGTTGTATATTTTATCTTCATATAAAATATACATGTATTCGATATTATCTTGGGTGTGTTGTAATGAAACTCCTCATCGGAGTGATTAATGATATATGTGGTTCGGTACTACAATTATATTATTTAATTAATTAATTTTCATTTGTCTGGTGGGTCCCAGTCGGGGGTCCATGGCACTGTAATATGTGCCTAGTTTAGGGTGTTACAATATGCAATGTCGCAAGGTTCAAATACAGATAAAATACATATCAAATATCCGTATATTACAATAAGCAGAAGTCAGGAGCGCATACCCCACCCGTAAATTGTTAAATCAGTGTAGCTAAGCACAAAACGGACCATGTTCAACAAGGTTCGGTTCCTTTTTTCCAACACACCATTTAACTGAGGAGTTACTGAAGGTGTAAGTTGTGACACTATTCTGTGTTCCTTTAGGAACTCGTCAAACGCAATGCTCATATACTCGCCACCTCGGTCCGACTAGGGCCTTAAATTCCTGGAATTTCTCAAAGCCCTTACATTTATGTTTCATTAATTATACATAGCCATACCTAGTATGATCATCCGTAAACATAATGAAATACTAATATCTGTCACGTGCTGCTTCCAAAGCACCACATACGTCGGTATGGACTAATCCAAGTTTATCAACGGCTCTTTCAAAGTCTCTGTGAAGGGGGACTTAGTCATTTTGCCTTTAAGGCAAGATTCACAAGTTGGAAAGGGATCCGATCGTCCATCCTTTTCCATTTTGTAAACCTTGGTCTGACCAACATGACCAAGTCTAAGATGCCATTTCAAAACTTGATTAGTTTCATCCCTTCCACGCTTCCTAGTCATATTATTCACAATGACTTTGTTACCTAGGTTTAGATGATACAATCCATTTAACAATGTAGCAGTCCCTACTAATTTATTTCGAAAATAAATTATGCTGGAACCATCACCAATGAAAAATGAAAAGCCTTTCTGATCCACGACCAGAATGGATACAATATTTTTATGCCCCTTGGGGAAAACAAGTACATCATCTAATGTCAAAACAAAGCTGGATTCCAAATCCAAAAGAAGTGATCCTATGTCAGTTGCTTCGACACTATGCTCGCTTCCGATAGTAATCATGACTTCCCCAGCTCCAAGCTTCCTACTTTGTTCCAGATCCTGATTCACGGTACAAATGTGAAAACTAGCACCTGAATCCAGTATCCAAGAAGTAGAAAATACAGTAGTAAAACAATTTGTTTCCAAAACTAAAAGTTTTGTACCTGAAGTGCCATGAAGAATCGGACAGTCTCTTGCCCAGTGGCTTAGCTCACCGCATTTGAGACATGCATCCTTCTTCTTCTTGTTGCCTTTTGGAACCATCAGGGCCTTGCCCTTACCCTTAAGGTCCTTGCTTTGTGGGCCTATCTGCTTCTTGGTGTTTTTCTTCTTATTCTTAGACCTCTGAGGTCCAGAAGAAATCACAAGGGCAGACTCCTTAACCCACGGAGTCTTCATCTGAGGCTGAGCGGTTACCAGTTTGTTCATCAACCCTGCTAAATTGCAAACAATCTCATTGCAGTTGAAGTTCACAACAAACGGTGAGAAGGAATCAGGAAGAGATTGCAGGATGAGGTCAATTTGTAGAGAATCATGCATCCTAAAATCAAGAGCCTCCAATCTCTCGATCATAGAGATCATTTTGAGGACATGGTCCCCAACTCTCACCTTCCTTCATCCTGGTACCGAAAAGCTCTTTAGATATCTCATATCTAGCAGTTTGACTGTGCTCACCATATAGCTCGGTTAAGTGAGATAAAATCTACCTAGCAGAAGTCATTTTCTCATGAGATCTATGAAGCTCATTAGACATAGAAGCCATCATATAGGCACGGACTTTTATGTCATCCTTAACCCACTTTTCGTGTTTTTCAACTTCTTCATGATTGGCCCTGGTCCGCACTGGAGCCGCCGGAATGTCCGCCTACAAGACGTATCCCAGCGCCTCCATACTGAGGACTATCATCAGGTTGCAGAGCCAGTCCACAAAGTTAGGCCCAATTAAGTGTTCTTATCGAGTAGTACATCGAGTGGCTTCATTGTCATTTTAAGAGTTGATATTTTGTTTGTCTGCATAAAGTACGACAAATTTATTAGTGACTCGTTCAATTATGATCTGAGTTTAGAATTAAGGTCTTTTCTATTCTTTTAACCCATCTTCCACTATTTTTATTGAAATAACACACTCCCATGTGAAATCCGGAAGTATTTGGTCGCTTTACTTCATAGTGGTGATCAAGTTCTTTATAAATTTTATTAGAGGGCAACCAAACAGGTTTCTGGTTTATTAATCTTCATAAAGTGGTGTCCAACACCAACCCATCTGAAGGATGATTCGATCTATTTTTTCTCCTTGTTCACTCCCCTAAACCTATACGGTTTCAATAGTTCGAGAACAAGTTAAGTTTATACCATCGACGCTGATCAGGTTCACAATTGAATCTTATTCGACAACCGAGCAGGTTTCTAGGGATAAAATTTGCTCCAACCGAAGGCATCCAATGCACTCTCGGTAATTTATCGACCCTCCCCAAATGACTAACCCGATAACTCGGAAGCATAGCACATACGGTTTGGATTTCAATTGTCAGAAAGCTCGATGGAGGGAAGGAAAACCTTGAAACCTTTTAAACTTAATAATTTGTCGTGGGAGAATTTTCGCGATTAATGTTACACTTTGGACATTAATTCATTTAAGCACGTTTTTTGCATTCATACCATATGAATAAAACATTCACAACCTAGTTGCTACCAACATGTAGTTCATGGACCGTTCCTAGAACAAAAACATCGCAATCTACATGTCTTCGGTCTTGAATCTTCGTCTTTTCGAATGGATCTTCCTCAGGTTTTCGTCATTTACATATAAATTTTACATTGAACAATTGCATCCTAGATATAAATATTTCTAGTAAAACAAATAGGCTCAAAATGGCCTTTACAACCCAATCAAATAAAACCGAACGATTCAAAACTAGGTCCATGAACCACATCCCCATTCAAAAGCATTCATCCAATAAATACTAAATAAATGGATTTGCATATTAATTATATTGATCCAACCAATATAAATAATCAACTATAAATAAAATTCATCCAATCAATTCTCACAATCGGTAATATGAAAACATTCAAAGTAATTCGGTCATCCACATGTATTCCAATTAATCAATATTCCCATATAAAATGGAATACCATATATCATTTTAATCATATTAAATCCAATTTAAAAGCGGGAGATTAATTTTCTGGAATACACGGAGAAAATGATCCTGAAACGGGTCCGTAAGTGGCCTGGACCGAGGTCCGAGCAGCCTGGACCGGCGGTCCCATAGTTGAGACCGCACGGCAGGTCCAGCACACAGGCCTGGATCGCGGTCTCGTTCCCCCAGACCGTTCTGCAGCCCCCTGGGCTTAGTTTCGATGACGTCCAACGTCATCCCGAGGCTAGATTTCCGATCGGATATCCAATATCTATATTTTTCAACATTCATATCTTCAATATAAATCACATTTCCAAGAAATAAAGATTTATATTTAGACATAAGTTTACGAAAAATATAACTACAACGAACGAATAAACATATACCACAATTATGACATTAAATGATTCCAAATCATTCACCATTCAATGAAGCATTCCAAATGCTAAATATCGTATATACGATCGCAAGACCTATGCTCTCATACTGCTGTTGGGATTCGGTGCCTAACCGAAGGCGCAACGGAAGCGAAAGCACAAACAAAAAATGATCTGAATCCCTAAAGAGGATCGATCAAGCTACGTATATACGAATATAAAACAAAACAAAAGAAAGATTCAAAATCATACCCTCGAAGTCTATTGATTAAATGGCGTTCTTCACAAATGTGATTCCCTAAGCTTTAGGTGATTTTCCACACGGATCCGTTTAGTCAAGCTTTTGAAATCTCGAGCACCGAAGCATCGTGTCTCTAGTTGCCACGCGTCGGAAGTCGACTGGAATAACAACCACCCTATTATCCTTCGAGGATATGGCTAGAATAGTATGATGAAGCTATCTGATTTGATGAATATACTCCAAGTATATTTATAAAATTATCTCTCTCAATTCTCTGTCCAAAAGATAAAGTAAGAGGAAAAGAAGATGAAGAAGACTTTGAAAACTTTTTCTCTCTCTCTCATATTCTTGTTATTGCCGTGAGTTTTTCACAATATAGAATCAAGTGAAGTGTTTTCCCTTTTGTCTTTCTTATATTCTTCACCTTAAGACAAAGTCACCTATTCCATATCAAAAGAGATTATATCTCTTAATGTCTTTGGTCTTCCACCTATTAAGGTGGATACAAAGACCAAGAGAAAAGGGGAGTAGGTGGGGCGGTCATCTAGAAGAACATGATGAGTTTGTTTCGTTTCAGACTCTCGAGAGTCCGATCAGATAAACTCCATTCCGTTCCGATGTATTTATATCAATTAATTAATCCAATTCATTAATTATATCAAATACAAAACAATATAATTAATTTCTCCAATAAATAATTATATCTATGAATTAAATCAATCACCCAGTAATTTATTTAATTCACTAGGCCGAAATTAATTTATCCAATAAAGTAATTTAGACATCCAATGTCCCAAAATTCAATTAGACATCCAATGTCCAATAAATTAGATATCCAATATCTAATATTATCAAAGAGTTATTAATCTTGAAATATTCCGTCGTTTATCCTAATGCGCGACTCGGTAGGTCCGTCTCAGTTAGCAATGGGAGGAACTAAAGAGTGATAGCACCACCTAGCCAGTCCAGCGGCCAACACTAATAACACCCCGTGTACCATTTCCATTAAGTTTCCCATCATGTCGAGAATTAGGAAGCCCTACAGATGGTGTTTGTGACATGTAGTCTGTGCAAAACTCGATTGCTTCTTCTGCAATATACTCTCAACAATAGATGCTTCTGGACGAAATGGATTTTTAGTATACCCTTTAAAAACATTCATGTATCGCTCAATCGAAAAACATCCATCCCAAATAAATGGGGCCACAGCCTTCAATCTCTCTAACTACATGGACAAGTAAGTGAACCATAATATCAAAAAAAAAGGAGGAAAATATATCTCTAATTGGCATAAAATAACAATAGCCTCGTTTTTTCACTCATCCAAAACCAAATGATCAATCATTTTGCTACATATAGAATTGAAGAAAAAGTACAAGGGAGCTATGGCATTTCTCACATTTTTAGGCAAGACGTCACGTAAAGCCACAACTAGAAGTTGTTGCATCAAGACATGACATTCGTTAGACTTGAAGCCAACCAATGTCAGATTTTGCACTGATACAATACTCTTAATATTTGACGAATAACCCTGTGGCACTTTAATGCCTTGTAAACAATTACAAAAAGATCATTTTATCTCTTTTGGATAAAATATAACATGCCGGGGGAAGATAAGTTCGTTTATCGACTACTTGCGGATGCAACTGAGGACGTATACCCATTCCGCTAAGTCTTGACGAATATGGACACCATCCTTTGTTTTGTGTCTAACATGGAGATGTGTGGCGATCACACTATCGCATACATTTTTTTTTGACATGCATAACATCTATGCAATGTCTAATATCTATATGTCTCCGGTAACGAAGATAAGAAAATATTGACCTTTTCTTCCAAATATTTGTCGTAGCAGCCTTTTTTTTTAGTTTTCCAAATATAGTATCTATGTTCTTCACACGATCGTATAGTTGCTCACCTGTTAAGGGCATCGGGGCAAGTCCATTTTCTGGGAATCCATTAAAAGCTTTTCGCAATCTATGATATGGGTGACGGCGACTAAGAAACCTCCAATGTTGAGTGTAAACTGTTTTATTTCCATGTTTAACCTGGATGTAGCTTGTATTTTCTTCACATATAGGACATGCATGATGTCACTTCACACTATATCCACTCAAGTTTCCATATGCAGGAATGTCGTTAATCGTACAAAATAACATTGCACGTAGCTTGGAACTTTGCTTGTGGTAACCATCAAACACGTAAATCCCTTCATCCCACATCATTCTTAAGTCATCAATCAACGGACATAGATAAACATCTATGTCATTTCCTGGTTGTTTTGGTCCTGAGATCATCATTGGCAACATAACGTACCTCTGTTTCATACATAACCAACAAGGTAGATTATATATCACAAGTAAAACAGGCCAAGAGCTATTCTTGGTACTTAAGTTACCGAACATATTCATTCCATCTGTGGAAAGTCCAAGCCTAAGGTTTCTTGCCTCACTCCCGAAATGTGTAAATAAATGATCTATTTTCTTCCATTGTGCAGCATCATCTGGATGATGAATTAGCCCGTTGCATTTTGTCTCATTTGCGTGCCATGTGAGATTCTTTACATCATCTCTATTAGAAAACAATCGCTTGAACCTTGGAACAATGGGAAGATACCATAAAACCCTCGCGGGAGGCCTTTATTGTGTGTTCTCTCTATCATTCTTCACTTTGTATCAATGCACCCCACACCTAGGACACTTATGCAATTCTTCAAACTCTTTTCCATACAGTATGTAATCATTGGGACAAGCGTGTATTTTGTTATACTCCATACCCATCGGACACAAAACCTTCTTCACCTCATACATATGCTTAGGAAATGTATTGCCTTTTGGTAGCATCTCATTCATCAACTGGAGTAATTCGGTGAAACTTTTGACACTCCACCCATTTATTACCTTCAAATTAACTAGCTTCAACATGGCAGATAGTCGTGTGAAATTTTCAAACCCCATATACAATGGAGTCTCTGAATCACTTTTCAATGCATCATAAACATGAGATCTTTGAAATGATTCTTGTCCGACATTACGAATCATTTCTTCATCTTGATCAGCATCTATATCTACATGAGTGTTTCCAGTTGGAACATCTACTATTTCGCCATGCCATATCCACGCCGTATAGTTGGTGTTTATCCCCTCACAAACAAGATGTTCACGAATTATGTCACCCCATGTGTAACACCCCCAATCCGCTCAGGGATATTACACGCCGTAGAACCTTTCCTCAAGGATCTACCAGGCTGGTAACAACATAGAACAACTCGACAATGCCTTTAAGGCTAAAATGATTAGGTAGACCGATTTGGTCTTTCAATAAATACATACAACTCAAACTCATTACATGCCCACGCAGGGGTCGAGTACAACACACTCCCGTACAACGGGAAAGAATACCACAGCGGAAAATAAACTATAACTATACCAATGACCTCATACGGATCCTCGTGTGATTAGTATCGTTCATCTTTCGTCATCCTCCGTGCCGACCCTGTGTTATACTCCCAAACCTGAATGCAAAAACAGACATCCACCCCCCGAATACTCGGGGGTTATCAAAACTCCACTGTTTTGGTAGTGGAAGATCATAGTGCTAATACGAGCCATACTATTCACATTTCACGAATAACAATAACCGTGAATCCTCAAAATCCAAATGTAACGAAAAGTACTTCCCGAGGCATGAGTTTGATAAACATTTCTCAAAACCGAAAGATCACCGATAAAGGGAAACCATTTATAAAATGCTTTAAAGATGCCATCGAGAGTTTTAATAGAAAACAATTTGCAAGAAAGCCACTCAATCAACACAAACGAATCTTCACAAATATTTCCACGGGATTCTCGACCCAAAATCAAATAATATCGGCACGAGATCAAACATCTCAACATCACACGGGGTTCTCGACCCAAACCCAAATAATATCAACACGAGATCAATCATCTCAACATTCCACAGGTCCTCGACCCAAAACACAGAATAGCACCACAATACCATCAAAGGTACAATCTCTCATTCGACAAGTCCCGCTCAAGACTTCGACACTAACCCTGAGATTTCACAAACCTCCTTGGTTAATTAACCCCGATACCAACGCTTTAAAAACAAGTTGAAACAAGCTTTCAAAACACGAATCGCGGTCTATATCAAGACAAACATTTAAAAGTGAGTTGAAAGAATTTGAGATACGAACATCGTCGATAACGGGTCTTAGCTATCACTCAAATACCCGTAACCAATAAGCCGCCAGCGCCTCCCTTGCGCACCTGTGTACCGGCGTTCACTTCCATCATGTTGGCCGCTCATTGAACATGTCACCGCACCGGCGTCACTCCCGCAAGAGCCGCCCCTTGCGCGCGCATTAGGTAACACCGGCGTTCACCACCCATATGGAGCCGCACATTGCAGCATACACCAGGCCGGAGTGCACGCCCCGCCCTCAGAGGTTCACGGATACGACGTTTCTCACAACAAGTATCCACATTATCACAAACATCAAGCACACAGTCAATCGTTGTAACAATTATCAAATCGATACACCAATTCACATAATTCATCCGTCAGTCCACGACCACACGAATAAATAACAACACGCACGTCAACCATAACGCGACGGAAATAAGCAATACTCATACACACACTATCAAGCGCAACATCAACATCAAATATATCCAAAGGATTAATGTAATCACTTACAACCCACACAATTTACAAAACACACGCGTTTTGAAAGTGAGCCTTAACGAGGCTAGCCGAATCCTTTGAAAACTCATTTCAAACAAATAAACAAACACACCAAGATGGTCACCAATTATCATATCCACAAAACAAGAATGGTATGGACAAGGTACTTGCCTCGATACCACGAGCACGGAACCACGAACGGATACGGCTCAACCGGAAAGCTTCGGAACGCCCGATGTTAACGAAAAGGAAGACGACAACAAACGGAAGGGTTCAACACGGTTTCTTCACAAGAAACTCGACCCTAACAACAATACAATCAATAAATCATCGATCATACGAGGAAGGATAATCGTAGAACGCCCAAAAACCCCTCTAAGACATTTTATCGAACACCTTCAAGGCGTCGATAAAATACTCAATAAAACGACAAATCCGCGGCGATCCAACCGTGGAATAACAAGGAATTAGATATAATATATCTTAACAATCATCAATCCATCAATATTCTGAGTTAGAACGAATTAAACGGACAAATCGAACAAAATCCCCAAAACTATATTTTAGGAAAACTTGCCTTGATTCGGTCGATCGGAGCAAGTTATGGAAGGATTAATCGATGTTATGAACTTCAAAACTTCATGGATTTAACCGCTAACAACATCCCTCCATGATCATCAAAGCTCCAAACGGAAGAGGAAGAAACGAGTGAGAAAATTAAGAAAAGCCCGATCATTGGGCCTTAAATGGGCCGACAGACTCGACCGTGTCCGCCTCGACACGGCCGTGTCAGCACTGCCGGCAGGGACTCGACCGTGTCTCGCTAGACACGGTCGCGCCGCCGAGGGGCCTACCGATAGTGACCTGACGGCGCTCGATTGACTCGACCGTGTCCCGGAACACGGCCGGCCTCTGGCGCTGCCGCTTATCCTAAGAGTTCGGCTCGGCCGTGCTGACGACACGGCCGGGTCCCGAGGCAGAGACTTCCGCTTATCCGGACAAGTACGGCACGGCCGTGTCGACGACACGGCCGAAGTTCGGCCGGCAGTTGTTCGCCAATAACGAGCGGGTGAGCTAAAACGACCATAACTCTCTCGTCCTGACTCGATTGACTCACCGCTTGAACCATTGGAAAGCTAACTCGATGCTCTATAATATTGCAAGATTTAGAATTTTGGAGTTACCAAAATTAATGGTGACTTTACAAAGTCGAACTCCCACGTGAAAAAGTCGATTAAGGACACGGAACTCAATAAAACGACACCGAAACGAACTCGGATGACAAAAAGTGCAGAATTAATCATTCTCGAAATGGCGAAAGGTCATGATCGAGTCGTCAAAACGGACTTCCGCCGAAAAAAGAAAATTACCGAAATTCGAAATTGCGGATATTACATTCTACCCTCCTTAAAAGAAGTTTCGTCCCGAAACTTAAAACAAGTAGGGGGGAGCAATATACCCGCCAGGAAAACTCGACGAGATACACAAAAATAGAAAACTCGCGCCCAACGGCGAAACGCTGCAAGAAATGCAAAGAGACATACGGCGTGAAAACACGCTCCACGACGACCAACACAACGTCGCCGTTAGGGATACAATAAAACCAACAAATGACAAGCGTCATCAAACGGATAATATAGCCAAGTCAATTATCCAACAATCACAAAACACAACGAACGAAAGTCAGTATGATTGTCCAACCCAACGGTACATCAATCAAAACGCGATCCAATCGCTGAACAAATACGGAATTCCACCGCTCAAGGGTTGGAAGATCGGAAACGAGACTAATTTCCCGAACTTAAGGGAATTAGGAAGGAGCCTGAACGCTCAAAAATCACGAAACGAGAACAAAACCGAACAAACAAACGATCGAGACAACAAAAATCGAACGATCATGTTCGGATCACGAAGAACAATAAGGTTCAACCGACAACTCCGAGGTTCACATCTCGACTCGAGACAAAACAAGATCCGGTGAAAACAACAAGATGAACACTCGCATAAGATCCACAGGAAAGGGAATAACAATTGAAAAGTCACAACGACAAACGAGTTATTCCGAAATGATGCCACACTCGTTCGATAAACAAAAACAAGGGGCAGGACAAGCTCAGAAATGTCGACGAACATAAATGAGTCAACAAATTAGAATATACAGAAGTTCCAAATCCGATCCACTTCGAATAAGAGAACTAGTAAAACCAGATGATGTCACTTCCGAACAAGGTTCACAAGAATCGAGCCGAACTCGAAAAAGTCGCAGCGATAACCAGATTGACTCAAAACAAGATCACAAACTGCTCGAACGATTTAAACCGAAATACGTAATGTCTGTAAAGTATCAACGAACACGAGCGAGTCGATAGACTCAAGAAAGAGAAAATGCAGGAGTTTAAAAACAACACGGGTACTACATTCGACCTCTTATAAAAGAAGGTCGCCCCGCAACTCACAACAAATAAATCAAGGTGACGACACAACAAGCAACCGGCGAAACATCCTTCAAAGGCCTCTCAAGGCCGATTCCGATGATCGTGCTGAAGCGCGAACTCCAAAAGTCTCGTAGCCATTCGCAAATGAATTCGTGTCCCTCGAGTCCACACTTTAAATGTGTTACCGACGAGAAGGACAATATACACGTGCATGCCCCGGCACATTACGGTTGAAACGTCTCGGCTCGGCATACCGAAAATACAAATGCTCGATACAATGGATCAAAACACCGCAAAACAACATACCGGAGATGCCAACTCAGCATAACATATCAACGCATACAAAAATCACAACAACAACGGCATCATTCGACGATTACAACATCCCGAACGACAGTCAGCACACAATCACAAACATCATGAAACAATCACCCATGTGTATAACGCACAAAAATCCAGGCTATAACAACTCACACTAGTGCAACAATACGCAAATCATCACGAGGCGATAAACAAGAACACTACCACACCTCACAGAGAGCCAACAAAACATATGCGTGGCGAACGACTCGACGCTCACGCCACCAATTCAATCACAATTCGGGGTTGACACCGTAACGAAAGTTCGAAAACCATACACGCATTTCCGGTCGGCAAACAGGAATGATAGGTTTTAAAAACGAAAACCACCTTTGAAGACAGTTTGGAAACACCAGTTGATCTTGAGTATCATTTTACAAAAAGTTGAACAAACATCATTTTCGAGACTTTGAAAATCATCTTGCGTTGAACAAAAATGAGGACACCTTCACGTAGTGAAAAACCTTCAAAATATTTGACCCTTGGGTCTAAGCAATCGCATTTGAAAATATCTCACAAATGTTTTTGGTCCTCAACCGAAATTTTTGAAATGTATTGCGGCATTAGAAAACACCTTGAAAACACCGCAAGAAAATAATTCGCTTTAAAAGTACGTCTCGAATTTTAATTTTCTAAGATACTCAAGGTTTTCAAAATAATTCAATGGGCTAGAATGCCCAAAAATTTCGTAATTTCACGTAACATTATAGCGCCGTGGTCCCACTCCGAACCCACCAGACTAAAACCATTTACAAAAATGCCAAAAAGGCCGATGACGGTAATATTTCAAAAACTCACGAAAGCCATTTACAAAATACTAAATACCGTCATAAGAATTTCGTCAAAGTGGTCAAGGCCATAATGCCAAAAACTCGGTTAAGGTAATCGGTTTTCGAAATAAAACTCGGTCGGTAAAATACCGAAAGTCATTACAAAAGAACTCACACAGCGGATAAAAGAAATACTGTTCAACATGTATAATCCAACAACACTACTCCTCATATGAACGAAATATGAGAGTCAAATAACCACATATCACGAAATCAAAATCCATAAAAGGATTCCGTCACTTAACAAATAATCATAAAAATAGCTCGTGTCACACGAGGCACAACACAAAGAAGGGAGACTTACATTCACTGTGTCGCACGAAGATGATGATCGCCCACGATACTAATCACGACCAACAAACTCGGACGACGCGTCGCGACACGACTTAGTCGACAAAATCCGACGAGACAAAAACTCAATAGACACCATCGACCCGACACCTAGGTTTCCACAACCTAAAGCTCCGATACCATAAATGTAACACCCCAATCCGCTCGTGGATATTACACGCCGTAGAACCTTTCCTCAAGGATCTACCAGCCGGTAACAACATAGAACAACTCGACAATGCCTTTAAGGCTAAAATGATTAGGTAGACCGATTTGGTCTTTCAATAAATACATACATCTCAAACTCATTACATGCCCACGCAGGTCGAGTACAACACACTCCCGCACAACGGGAAAGAATACCACAATGGAAAATAAACTATAACTATACCAATGACCTCATACGGATCCTCGTGTGATTAGTATCGTTCATCTTTCATCATCCTCCGTGCCGACCCTGTGTTATGCTCCCAAACCCGAATGCAAAAACAGACATCCACCCCGAATACTCGGGGTTAGCAAACTCCACTGTTTTGCTAGTGCAAGAACAAAGTGCAAATACGAGCCATACTATTCACATTTTACGAATAACAATAACCAGGAATCCTCAAAAATCCAAATGTAACGAAAAGTACTTCCCGAGGCATGAGTTTGATAAACATTTCTCAAAACCGAAAGATCACCGATAAAGGGAAACCATTTATAAAACAGTTTTAAAGATGCCATCGAGAGTTTTAATAGAAAACAATTTGCAAGAAAGCCACTCAATCAACACAAACGAATCTTCACAAATATTTCCACGGGATTCTCGACCCAAAATCAAATAATATCGGCACGAGATCAAACATCTCAACATCACACGGGGTTCTCGACCCAAACCCAAATAATATCAACACGAGATCAATCATCTCAACATTCCATAGGGTCCTCGACCCAAAACACAGAATAGCACCACAATACCATCAAATGTACAATCTATCATTCGACAAGTCCTGCTCAAGACCCCCGATTAATTAACCCTCGGAGATTTCGTCATACCTCCTTGGTTAATTAACCCTGATACCAACGCTTTAAAAACAAGTTGAAACAAGCTTTCAAAAACACGAATCGCGGTCTATATCAAGACAAACATTTAAAAGTGAGTTGAAAGAATTTGAGATACGAACATCGTTCGGTAACGGGGTCTTAGCTATCACTCAAATACCCGTAACCAATAAGCCTGCCAGGCGCCTCCCTTGCGCACCTGTGTACCGGCGTTCAATTCCATCATGTTGGCCGCTCATTGAACATGTCACCGCACCGGCGTCACTCCCGCAAGAGCCGCCCCTTGCGCGCGCATTAGGTAACACCGGCGTTCACCACCCATATGGAGCCGCACATTGCAGCATACACCAGGCCGGAGTGCACGCCCCGCCCTCAGAGGTTCCCGGATACGACGTTTCTCACAACAAGTATCCACATTATCACAAACATCAAGCACACAGTCAATCGTTGTAACAATTATCAAATCGATACACCAATTCACATAATTCATCCGTCAGTCCACGACCACACGAATAAATAACAACACGCACGTCAACCATAACGCGACGGAAATAAGCAATACTCGTACACACACACTATCAAGCGCAACATCAACATCAATTATATCCAAAGGATTCATGTAATCACTTACAACCCACACAATTTACAAAACACACGCGTTTTGAAACTGAGCCTTAACGAGGCTAGCCGAATCCTTTGAAAACTCATTTCATACAAATAAACAAACACACCAAGATGATCACCAATTATCATATCCACAAAACAAGAATTGTATGGACAAGGTACTTGCCTCGATACCATGAGCACGGAACCACGAACGGATACGGCTCAACCGGAAAGCTTCGGAACGCCCGATGTTAACGAAAAGGAAGACGAAAACGAACAGAAGGGTTCAACACGGTTTCTTCACAAGAAACTCGACCCTAACAACAATATAATCAATAAATCATCGATCATACGAGGAAGGATAATCGTAGAACGCCCAAAAACCCCTCTAAGACATTTTATCGAACACCTTCAAGGCGTCGATAAAATACTCAATAAAACGACAAATCCGCGGCGATCCAACCGTGGAATAACAAGGAATTAGATATAATATATCTTAACAATCATCAATCCATCAATATTCTGAGTTAGAATGTATTAAACGGACAAATCGAACAAAATCCCCAAAACTATATTTTAGGAAAACTTGCCTTGATTCGGTCGATCGGAGCAAGTTATGGAAGGATTAATCGATGTTATGAACTTCAAAACTTCATGGATTTAACCCCTAACAACATCCCTCCATGATCATCAAAGCTCCGGCAAGGAAGAGGAAGAAACGAGTGAGAAAAATGAAGAAAAACCCGACTGCTGGGCCTTAAATGGGCTGACAGACTCGACCGTGTCCGCCTGACACGGTCGTGTCGCGCAGCTGGCCGGCAGGGACTCGACCGTGTCCTGCTAGACACGGTCGCGCCGCCGAGGGGCCTACCGATAGTGACCTGACCGTGTCCTGGAACACGGTCGGGCCTCTGGGCAGTCGCTTCCGGCTTATCCAGAAGAGTTCGGCTCGGCCGTGCCAGACGACACGGTCGGGTCCTGAGGCAGAGACTTCCGGCTTATCCGGACAAGTACGGCACGGGCCGTGTCGGACGACACGGCCGAGTTCGGCCGGCAGTGTTCGGCCAATAACGAGCGGGTGAGCTAAAACGACCATAACTCTCTCGTCCGGACTCCGATTGACTCACCGTTTGAACCATTGGAAAGATAAGTCGATGCTCTATAATATTGCAAAGATTTAGAATTTTTGGAGTTACCAAAAATTAATGGTGACTTTACAAAGTCGAACTCCCACGTGAAAAAGTCGATTAAGGACACGGAACTCAATAAAACGACACCGAAACGAACTCGGATGACAAAAAGTGCAGAATTAATCATTCTCGAAATGACGAAAGGTCATGAGCGAGTCGTCAAAACGGACTTCCGCCGAAAAAAGAAAATTACCGAAATTCGAAATTGCGGATATTACACCATGTCGTCTCCCATTCATACACTTCACACAAACAAAAGTATCTTTCATCGGGTCTCGGGCGATGTTGTCGAGCAAATTTAAGAAACTGCTCAATTCCATTGTCATACTTCGTACTCGTACGACTTGCATTCATCCAACTTCGATCCTTTTCTTCTTTTCTGTTACACATACTATGAAATTCAATTTGCTATTCTTTTCTATGAGGGAAAGAATTTCATTTCTGTAACACCCCCGATATATTCAGGAATATTACAGCGCCGTAAATCCTTTACATAAGAATTTACAAGGCTGATTAAAAGAAAAGACAATAACAGATACCGATTTATGAAATTGCTGAAGTAAAATACAACCGTCTAGTTTAAAAACCGAAATACAAATATCCAATGAAGAGTTATTATTACATCACTAAAATCCAAACATGATAAACGGACGATGTACTCGAGTACTTATTGAAATAATCAATAAATAACAGACAGTAAACCCGGCCGGAACATCACTTTGCACCCTCGTCGTCATGCATCTCCAGTGGTTGTTTCCCCGCTCTCCTGGATCCTGAACAAACACAATGTTCACCCCCGAAGGGGTTAGCACAACGATGCTAGTACAAGTACAATAATCATACAACAGTGATATAATCAACAATTATATCATAACAAGTTTCTCCAACGAGAATATCCACAACACATATCATATCATAACAGTTTCAACATACTAGTGGTATTCCAACGATCCAGCGCACACAGCTATAGATTCCCATGATGATCCCGTCGGACCAACACATGGTGGAACTACCTGTCCAACGATCCAGCGCACACAGCTATAGATTCCCATGATGATTCCCGTCGGATCAACGCATGGTGGACATATATTCACAACATATTTACACGATACAATCACATCATAATTGTCATAATATAAACAATTCTAATTAGAGTACTTGCCTCGATTAGAATACAGAACAATACTTCCACGAAAACGGGACACTCGAAGGTCGCCCCTCTCGATCAATCACGCAAAAAAATAAAACCTTAACAAAAGAAATGATATAGGATTTATCTCACGTCGTATGAATGTTTAACAATTCGATTCACGGCCAAAAGTTCATAAAATGCAATCTGCCTGAACTGCTTAGCGCATGCTAAGTACTCAGTGTAGCGTGCGTTAAGTCTGCTCGATAGTGCACGCAAACAACAAAGCCTAGCGTACGCTAACTATGCATGGTCGATTTCACCGGCCCAATCGACTTCGTCTGATGGTCTAGCGTACGTTACGTACTAAACGTAGCGCACGTTAACCCGTGCTCGATAGCGCACGTTAATATTCATAGCATAGCGTGCGCTATCTATGCATGGCAGTTTACTGCTGAGCAGTAAACTGTTCTCGCCATGATTGAAACAATGAAATCTTCCGTGATACTTCATGTTACCTCCATGAATATCATGTACACACGATTATGAATGATCTTATGGATAATAGCATCTTCGGATTTGAGGATATGCATACCATTATAAAACCATATTCCATTTCGACTACAAATCTTTATACGACAACTCAAAAGACTTAACGGTTGATATCAACATCTTATATCAATCAATATTATCATGCTGAAGTTGTTAAACGTTCCATCTATACTAGATAAATACTTCCATGATCCATCCTTTAGATTTATCCAACAATAATGATTGTTAAAGTCAAGTCCATGATTATTATGAAGTCATCTACTAGATTCGAATTCCCAATGATAGAAGCTTCTCTTTACATATTCAGTGTAATAAGATTCGAATCATGATGATTATAATCAAGATACTTAAGGCTTATTCATCTCACTATTCCAAACATGATATACTTGGATAATTCATCTATGAAAATCCATATCTTGTTAACATGATCATCCAAATCGTTAGATTCCAACTCTAAGTCTTGAGATAGATTGAACATACCTTAATATGATGAAAATCACTGAACCTTAAGGTAGAATACAACTCCGGTTGGTTGTATGCCACTCCAAGGCGCTATTCCTCTTCAATGATTACTCCCAAGTGATAGCCAATATATAAACACCAACAATATGTGTTCTAAGTATGTAGTAGGATATCTCAGCTCTCTGGCCTCTCAAGTATGCAGAAGGAATGAGTAAAATGTAAGCCAAAACGAGTTGTTGTCCTATTTATAATATTCTGCATTTTAACAAGTTAGCGCACGCTACTGAGCATTCCTTAGCGTGCGCTAATAATGGTTGACTTCAGAATTGTCCGGGTGCGTCCGCGGGAATCTTATCCGAACCCATGTCCCGGCTGGCGCATGTGCTAGTCGTCCCGCTCAATAATTGAGTTCTTAGCGCACGCAACCCCTATCTGCATAGCGTGCGCTAATAGTAGCCCGATAACGCGCGTTAAGATACATTCTTAGCGTGCGCTAACACGAGTTTGCATGAGAAATTTTGCATGCTTCTATACTTATGCACAATGATATTAATGTAAGAAATATCATACTCCAATAATCAAAATCACCAATCCGAATAATACAGGGTTTGAATACAGATGAAATACACCGTAATAAATTCGGATATTACATACTCTCCTACTAAAAAGGAGTTTCGTCCCGAAACTCAAGACGAAAATAACTCGGGATATCTAGACTTCATATCAGCTTCCGTTTCCCAAGTGGCTTCTTCCATTCCGTGACGTGACCATTGAACTTTGACCAAAACGATTGGTTTGTTCCTCAGCTGCTTAACTCGACTCTCGAGTATCATAACCGGTCTTTCTTCAAACGTCCCATCCTGCGCGACTTCGATCTCGCCGAAATCAATGATATGACTGGGATCTGATATATACCTCCGTAACTGGGATACATGGAACACGTTATGAACATGGCACAATGACGGCGGCAATGCTAATCTGTATGCCAACTCCCCAACTCTTTCAAGGATCTCAAATGGTCCGATATACCTCGGGCTCAGCTTTCCTTTCCTTCCGAAACGAAAGATTCCCCGAGTAGGAGAAACCTTCAAAAGTACGTGGTCTCCAGTACTAAACTCCAATGGGCGGCGGCGTACATCTGCGTAAGATTTATGACGACTCTGGGCGGTCAACAGCCTTTCACGAATCAAGGCTATCTTCTCTCGAGTCTGCACGATCAACTTTGGTTCTGTTCCGATCAAGTCCGATGAATCGTCCCAGCATAGGGGCGATCTCTCCTTCCGTATAATGCCTCAAACGGTGCCATCTTAATGGAAGCATGCCAACTATTGTTGTAGGTAAATTCAATCAACGGTAGATGAACTTCCCAATCGTTTGACCAATCTAAGGCACAGGCCCTCAGCATGTCTTCCACCGTTTATATAGTTCTCTCAGATTGTCCGTCAGTCTGCGGGTGGTAAGTCAGATCAAGTTCAATTCGGTCCCCAAGGCCTTATGAACTGCTTTCCAAAAGTGAGACATAAAACGGCCGTCTCGATCAGAAACAATGGTCTTCGGCGTACCATGCAATCGAACTATCTCTGAAATAAATACTCGTGCCAACCTCTCTGGTCCCCACGTATCCTTAATGCCTAGAAAATGAGCTTATTTGGTTAAATGATCAACTATTACCCAAATCATGTTCATTCCTGTCCTGGTTCTCGGCATATTAGTGATAAAGTCCATCGATATGTCCTCCCACTTCCATTCAGGAATCGGGAGTGGCTTCAACATTCCGACAGGCCGTTGATGCTCGATCTTAACCTGCTGACAAGTCAAGCATTTAGAAACATAGTCCGCTGCATCTTTCTTCATGTTGTCCCACCAGAAATTCTGCTTCAAGTCCTTATACATTTTACTGGTACCCGGGTGGATAGAATAGGGCGAACTGTGAGCTTCCTTCATAATCGTCTGTTTCAAAACATCATCATCGGGAACACAGAGTCGGTTCTGAAATCTCAAAACTCCATCATCATGAATTATGAATCCGGGGGCCTTTCCTTTGATCACTTCATCACGTAACCGAATCATCAAAGGGTCATCTGCCTGTCTAGATTTGATTCCTTCGGTTAATGATGAAGTTATCTCCATCACGCACAGTTGTCCTCGGACTCTTTGTAACCACACTTCAATTCCTTCACGAATCATCTCTCGTTGAAGGCTAAGTTGGGAGGTTAGCGTCTCCAGCATCTGAATAGAAACAGGCTTGCGGCTAAGTTCATCGGCCACTACATTTGCTTTGCCTGGATGATACAAAATCTCCAAGTCATAGTCCTTGATTAGCTCTAACCATCTTCTTTGCCGCATGTTCAACTCTTTCTGACTGAATATGTACTTGAGACTCTTATGATGCGTAAAGATCTGGCAGTGAGTCCCGTATAGATAATGCCTCCAGATCTTCAAGGCAAAAACCACTGCTGCTAGCTCCAAATCATGTGTTGGGTAATTCACTTCATAAGGTTTCAGCTGTCGTGACGCGTAAGCGATCACCTTATCATTCTGCATCAATACGCACCCAAGTCCTTGGTTCGAAGCATCACTGTAAACTATAAATCCTCCAGTTCCCTGTGGAAGTGATAGAATCGGTGCCGTCGTCAATCTCTTCTTCAATTCATCAAAGCTAATCTGACACAATTCATTCCACTCAAACTTTTGAGTCTTCTGCAGGAGTCGAGTAAGTGGGCGGGAGATTTTAGAAAACCCTTCCACGAATCGTCGATAATATCCAGCAGGCGCATTAGTGAGACCAAATGGCATCACTACAAACTCATAGTGTCCGTAGCGAGTTCTGAATGCTGACTTTGGAACATCAGATTCCTTAATCTTCAGCTGATGGTATCCTGATCTTAGATCGATTTTTGAAAACACTGTTGCTCCTTGCAACTGGTCAAACAGATCATCAATCCGTGGCAATGGATACTTGTTCTTAATCGTCATCTTGTTCAGCTCTCGGTAGTCAATACACAGTCGAAGCGATCCATCCTTCTTTCGAACAAAAAGAACTGGCGCTCCCCAAGGTGAAAAGCTTGGCTGAATATAGCCTTTGTCCAGTAATTCTTCCAGTTGCTTCTTCAGTTCGTACATCTACGTAGGTGCCATGCGATACGGCGCCTTAGAAATTGGTGTAGCTCCGGGTTCCAGCTCAATCGTGAATTCTACGTCCCGTCGTGGAGGTAGTCCAGGTAACTCGTCAGGAAATACATCTGGGAATTCATTCACAATAGGAATGGATGAAATTTCCACTTTTTCATCTTCTTTCTTCATTGCATAACACCAGTACCCGATACATCCCTGTTTCAACATTTTGACAGCTTTCATTGCTTTGATCAACTTTCCTGAGCTTCCTGGTTTCCATCCTTCAAACAGTACTTCGGAGCCATCATCAGCGATCAGTGAAATATTCCTCCTTCGGTAATTTACAATTGCTCCATATCGATTAAGCCAATCGTCTCCGAGTATTAGGTCATCTCCTTGCATTTCTATCACAATTAGGTTTGAGAACCATATCTACCCCCAAATAATACAGGAAAATCTCTAGTCTCTAAGTTCCCAACAATCCTCTCTCCACTCGGTAAACCAACAACATAAGGTTCACAAGTAAGAAAACCAGAAATATTCAAACGATTTACACAAGACAAAGATATAAAAGAATGCGTAGCTCCTGTATCGAATAAAACGCTAACTGGTTGGGAAAGAATCTGGACAGTACCTGATGCGACAGCAGCATCCTGATCGTCTGTCCTCCTCATCTCATACAGGTGTGGGGGAACAGATCCGGCACTCGATGCCCCCTTTTGGTCCCATTGTCCTCTGCCTCGTCCACGGCCAAAATTTTGAGGCATTTGAACACTTTGCTGCGTCTGTTGGACACTAGCTTCCTTTTGAACTGGCTGTGATGAACGGGTTCCTTTATATTTGGTGGCATCTTTGCAGAACGTCGCACGGTGCCCTTCCTGTCCGCAGTCAAAACATGTAACTGGGGTGCGCAAACAATCGCGCCAAAGGTGGCCTGGGTGACCACAATTAAAGCACTTCCAGGCTGTATCCGTCGTGACTGACATTGATCCGTAATTCTTTCCGTTCTTAGATGGGTGTGGAGGTTTCTTGAAAGAAAAAGAAGACTGGGCCTTACGGGGCCCACTGCTTTTGTGCTCTGTAAAAGTACCAGAGACTTTCTGTTTCTTCGACTCCATAAACTTTTCCATTGCTGCTTCTTTAATTTCATACGCCAACGCCTTATCCTGGTATTGGCGGAGAGTGGTACATTCAAAACCGAACATGTACCTCTGGATTTCTGGTTTCATTCTCATTTGAAAATGAATCATCATCTCCGCATCTGTTCTGACCAGATGTCGAACAAATGCTAATTGCTGGTTAAACTTCTTAATCGTCTGGGATACGGGTTCATCTGATGGCTGAGCAGAGAAAAATTCTCGAATTTTGGCTTCCCTCACAGGACGAGGGCAATACTGAGCTTCCATCATCATTTTAAATTCCATCCAATCGGCATCATGATTTGCGGGTCGGATAGCTTCCCACCACTCGGATGCTTCTCCTATCAGAAAGTACTGGGCAATAGGAGCTCTCCTGTCATTCGGGCAATTAATTCCAGCAAAAATTTTCTCCAGTTCCTTCAATCAATGGTCCCAAGTGGGAGTCTCGGAAAAGCCGTCAAATTTGGGTGGTTGCATCTTTGCCACCTCTTGTAACCATCGGTCACCTCAATTTCCCATTTCTGGAATCCTTTGTTGTCCATATCCCTGCTGAATTCCTGCCGCCACTTGCATTCGGTCCATGACCTGTGCGAACTGAGTCATCTGGTTCACGACTTGACGAAGAATTTCTGGTACACCAGGTTCCGGTTCGTTATTGATGGATTGTTGCGGCTCGCCTGAGCTATGACTAGCCTGATTAGAAGGCGACGCCTCCCTTTCAGCATTCCTTCGTCCGCGTCCACGACCGCGACCACGTCCACGTCCGCCTCTCAACATACTGTAAGTACAAGTACTTAATATACAGGAAACAACATTGTTCTAATGTTCAAGTGTAAAGGGACACAACATGTAGAGAATGAGATAGAGATTTAGGAACTTACAACCACCGTTCGCATGAAGACGTAGGCAGTGCAGTGATGTCATTCACGGACGGTTACCTCAAAAGACATAAATGACCCCTATTTTAACCCAACAGCCAAGATATCCATAATCTTAGCTCCGATACCATATTCTGTAACACCCCCGATATATTCAGGAATATTACAGCGCCGTAAATCCTTTACATAAGAATTTACAAGGCTGATTAAAAGAAAAGACAATAACAGATACCGCTTTATGAAATTGCTGAAGTAAAATACAACCGTCTGGTTCAAAAACCGAAATACAAATATCCAATGAAGAGTTATTATTACATCACTAAAATCCAAACATGATAAACGGACGATGTACTCGAGTACTTATTGAAATAATCAATAAATAACAGCATAGAAACCTAGGAACATCACTTTGCACCCTCGTCGTCATGCATCTCCAGTGGTTGTTTCCCCGCTCTCCTGGATCCTGAACAAACACAATGTTCACCCCCGAAGGGGTTAGCACAACGATGTTAGTACAAGTACAATAATCATACAACAGTGATATAATCAACAATTATATCATAACAAGTTTCTCCAACGAGAATATCCACAACACATATCATATCATAACAGTTTCAACATACTAGTGGTATTCCAACGATCCAGCGCACACAGCTATAGATTCCCATGATGATCCCGTCGGACCAAAACATGGTGGAACTACCTGTCCAACGATCCAGCGCACACAGCTATAGATTCCCATGATGATTCCCGTCGGATCAACGCATGGTGGACATATATTCACAACATATTTACACGATACAATCACATCATAATTGTCATAATATAAACAATTCTAATTAGAGTACTTGCCTCGATTAGAAGACAGAACAATACTTCCACGAAAACGAGACACTCGAAGGTCGCCCCTCTCGATCAATCACGCAACAAGATCAAACCTTAACAAAAGAAATTATTGAGGATTTATCTCACGTCGTATGAATGTTTAACAATTCGATTCACGGCCAAAAGTTCATAAAATGCAATCTGCCTGAACTGCTTAGCGCACGCTAAGTACTCTGTGTAGCGTGCGTTAAGTCTGCTCGATAGCGCACGCAAACAACAAAGCCTAGCGTACGCTAACTATGCATGGTCAGTACTTCACTGACCAGCCAACTGACTCGTCTGATGGTCTAGCGTACGTTACGTACTAAACGTAGCGCACATTAACTCGTGCTCGATAGCGCACGTTAATATTCATAGCATAGCGTGCGCTATCTATGCATGGCAGTTTACTGCTGAGCAGTAAACTGTTCTCGCCATGATCGAAACAATGAAATATTCCGTGATACTTCATGTTACCTCCATGAATATCATGTACACATGATTATGAATGATCTTATGGATAATAGCATCTTCGGATTCGAGGATATGCATACCATTATAAAACCATATTCCATTTCGACTACAAATCTTTACACGACAACTCAAAAGACTTAACGGTTGATATCAACATCTTATATCAATCAATATTATCATGCTGAAGTTGTTAAACGTTCCATCTATACTAGATAAATCCTTCCATGATCCATCCTTTAGATTTATCCAACAATATTGATTGTTAAAGTCAAGTCCATGATTATTATGAAGTCATCTACTAGATTCGAATTACCAATGATAGAAGCTTATCTTTACATATTCAGTGTAATAAGATTCGAATCATGATGATTATAATCAAGATACTTAAGGCTTATTCATCTCACTATTCCAAACATGATATACTTGGATAATTCATCTATGAAAATCCATATCTTGTTAACATGATCATCCAAATCGTTAGAATCCAACTCTAAGTCTTGAGATAGATTGAACATACCTTAATATGATGAAAATCACTGAACCTTAAGGTAGAATCCAACTCCGGTTGGTTGTATGCCACTCCAAGGCGCTATTCCTCTTCAATGATTACTCCCAAGTGATAGCCAATATATAAACACCAACAATATGTGTTCTAAGTATGTAGTAGGATATCTCAGCTCTCTGGCCTCTAAAGTATGCAGAAGGAACGAGTAAAATGTAAGCCAAAACGAGTTCTTTGTCTATTTATAATATTCTGCATTTTAACAAGTTAGCGCACGCTACTAAGCATTCCTTAGCGTGCGCTAATAATGGTTGACTTCAGAATTGTCCGGGTGCGTCCGCGGGAATCTTATCCGGACCCATGTCCCGGCTGGCGCATGTGCTAGTCGTCCCACTCAATAATTGAGTTCTTAGCGCACGCAAACCCTATCTGCATAGCGTGCGCTAATAGTAGCCCGATAGCGCGCGTTAAGATACATTCTTAGCGTGCGCTAACACGAGTTTGCATGAGAAATTTTGCATGCTTCTATACTTATGCACAATGATATTAATGTAAGAGATATCATACTCCAATAATCAAAATCACCAATCCGAATAATACAGGGTTTGAATACAGATGAAATACACCGTAATAAATTCGGATATTACAATTTCTATATGATTACTAACTTTTTGAAAATTATTTTGGCAGGGAATGATAAAGGTATGGTTGTCCTATAACTGTTGTTAAAATAGAAACATGAACGACGATTGTCAAAATATAATTAAATTTATACTATGTCAACTTATGGCTTTGTCCAGATTGCTAACTCTGTCTGCACGAGCTGTTGGGAGAATATTCTTAAGACGAAAGTTAACATCTATCCCAAAGGGAGAAGATCCTTAAGAAGTTAACCACATCTATCCCAAAATAAATTCGTGTTCGTTGTTTGTTGGTAACTATTGAGTTTTGTATCTTCCGAGACATGTTCGTTCTGACCGGACTTTACAATTGTATTGTTGTATCAGAGCAGTTAGCGCATGCTAATCTTAAAGATAACATGTGCTAATGTAACATTTGTAGCTGTTAGGAGTATGCCCTCGAATGCCACTCATAGGATGTTGAGTGAGGGCATTGTACTTGTAATTATGTAAATCATTAATATAAGGCAATGGATGTTTCTTTATTTACTGGTAGTTACTGGCATTCCTAACTTGTAAATATACGTATAGATACTAGTCCATGTATTTGAGAGCAAAAGAATTCCACTCCTTATTGGATAAGGGGGTCGGCACTGGAAAGGTTTATAGTTCAAATACTTAATCGTTCGCTAGTCGATGAAACTTGACTGGGCGTTAAGTTTATGTGAAGACTTGTATGACGTGTTCTTTGACATGGAGAGTGCCTGTCGAACACTAATAGTTAGTGGGAGCACACGTTATAGGTATGCTAATTGGATTAGTATACTCGAACCGACTCACCCTCAATTCGTCACACGGATTTCACTCCGGGACAGTCAATGACGGAATCGAAAGGTTGTGATAGGTATTCGTGAACCTTCGACTTGAGGATTTAGTAGGGATGTGCTTGTGACGTCAAGATTTTCATTAGAGTAGTTCGACCCTGTAAACCGGAAGGCGGGGGTCAACCTCGACGTGCATCTTGACGGCAAGTAGCGAGTCCATCAATACCAAGATAGAATTCTTTCTCCCGTTAGTGAGCGGGTTATATGTCCTATGCGGTTATTGGCAGATGAGATCATAAGTCTTTGGCCAAAGCATTGGAGCTAGTTGTATTGGATACACGACAGCTCGATGATCTCGATTTGCACTAACGCATGCATAGCGTCAAGTACAGATAGGGTTTGACTGATCGTGACTCTATAACTTGATCGGGACATTTGAAAGAAGGGTTTATACGTATACTGGTATTCACGACAGAATGGTTCTTGAATGATCCCAATCATTCGTTCTCAGTTGGGGTACAGTGTAGGCCGCCAGGCTGGCTAGGTGGTGCTACTACTCTTTGGTTCCTCCCATTGCTGACTGAGACGAACCTACCGAGTCGCGCAATAGGATTGACGACGGAATGAATCAAGCTAATTCTCTCATAATGAATATTAGGATATTGGATATCTAATTTGGGATATTGGATGTTTAAATCGATTTATTGGATAAATTGATTTACGGCCTAATGAATTAAATAAATTACTGGGTGATTAATTTAATTCATGTATATAATTATTTCTTGGAGAAATTAATTATATTATTTTGTATTTGATATGATGAAATTAATTGGATTAATTAAACTATACAAATACATCGGAACGGAATTGGAATTTATCTGTTTGGACTCTCGGGAGTCCGAAACGAACCAAACTCATCCGTTTCTCCATGGGCCGCCCCCCCCATTTCTAGCCACCTTCATTTTGGACTTATGTCTCCATTCTTTATTGTATGATAATGGTGGAGGTGGGGTTAGATTCCCACATGCATGAGTTGTTGCTAGTAGTGGGAGTTGAATAAAAGGGATGAAGACATCTTTCTTTTGACCAACCCATTCCAGACGTGAGAGTGAGTTAGAGAGAGAGAGAGAAAAACCATTTTCTCTATTGTCTTCATCATCTTCTTCATATCATCTTAATTGTTCTTGGAGAAAATTAAAGATATATTGAGAGATATAAATTAAAACACTTAGAGTGTTATAATCAAAGCTTCATCACTTGATTCTAGCCGTAACCTTAGAGGTTAATCGAGTGTTGTCATTCCGCTCGTTTCTCCGGCGTGACAAGTAGAGACGCGGTTTTTTTCGTTGGATCATCCAAGGGCTTGGAGCATTTTGGATCATTTGGGGAATAGCTCAAGAGAAGGAAATCCATATAATCAACGGACGACAAGGGTATGATTTCGTATCTTCCTTTGTTTATTTTATATTCGTATATGCGTAGCTCGATCCATCCTCGTAGGGATTCGGATCGAATTAATTTTCGCTTTTCTGCTTCCGGGCCTTCGCTTTAGGCACCGAATCCCAACGGTGGTATCGGAGCGAGGTCTTGCGATCGTATATACGATATTTAGCATTTGGAATGCTTATTTTGTGATTTAGAATCACTTTAATAATCGTAGATATTTTATTGTTAAATCGTCAGCGTCGTTTTCCGTGATTTTATGTTATGATATAAATCAGGTTTTCTTGGAAATATGATTTATATTAATAATATTCGATCGTGAATAACAGATTTTAGAAATCGCCTAAAGCAGTGTATCGAATCGTTGGACGATTTTCCATACACCGCCAGTGTGGCCGAGCACGTCGGCCGTGGCCGGACGCTTGCCTTTTTCTGCCGAAGTCCGGCCGACGTCAGATCGAGCCGAGTGCTCGCCGGATCCGGCCGGACGCTTGCCGTATCCGGCCGCGTTCTTTGTTGCCGGGTCGATCTGCGGCGGGCTTTGTATCAATGCCAGTGCTTGGCCGAGCGCGTTCAGATCCGGCCGAGCGTGGGTTTGGCCGGTCGAGCTTGCGCGCTTGTTTGTATCAGAGCGTTCTTTGTTGCCTTCCGGTCGGTCGGCGTGTCCGGCATAATCGAGCCCCCTTTCTGTCTGGAGCCGGGCGTGGCTGTAGCCGCAGGCGTGGCTGTAAGGCCGCCGGCGAGGAGCCCGGTGCCGCTTCGCTTCAGTGCCGTCGGGCACCGGGTCTTGTTTTTCAGTATATTTTCGATTATTGAGTTTTCCTGTATTAAAATCATTAATTTGGAATTTTTGATGAGGAAAAATTCAAAGAAAATATTTTAAGGGTACACTACGGACGAAAATTAAATTGTCGATTATTGTTGAATTGATTGGATCAATTCTATTTATTGTTGATTATTGATTGGATCATATGTAATCTTCTCGCTATCCATTTATTGAGTATTTATTGGATGAATGCTTTTGAATGGGGATGTGGTTCATGGACTTAGTTTGAATCGTTCGTTTTATTCGATTGGGTTGTAAAGGCCGTTTTGAGCCTATTTATTTTACTAGAAATATTTGTATCTAGGATGCAATTGTCAATGTAAAATTTATATGTAATGACGAAGACTGGAGGCAGATCCGTTTCGAGAAGACAAAGATTCAAGACGAAGACTTGTAATTAGATTACGGAGTTTTTGTTTTCTAGGAACGGTCCATGAACCACATGTTGGTAGCAACTAGGTTGTGAATGGTTGTTACATATTGTATGAATGCAACAAACGCGCTAAAATGATTAATGTGCAAAGTGTAACTTTAATCGCGAAAATTATCCCACAACAAATTATTAAGTTTATAAGGTTTCAAGGTTTTCCTTCCCTCCATCGAGCTTTCGGGAAATTGAAATCCAAACCGGATGTGCTATGCTTCCGAGTTATCGGGGTAGTCGTTCGGGGAGGACGGATAAATTACCGGGAGCGCATTGGATGCCTTCGGTTGGAGCAAATTTTATCCCTAGAAACCTGATAGGTTGCCGGATAAGATTCAATTGTGAAACTGATTTGCGTCGATGGTATAAACTTAACTTGTTCACGAACCATAGAAACCGTATAGGTTGAGGGGAGTGAACAAGGGGAAAAAGAAGATCGAATCATTCATTAGATGGGTTGGTGTTGGACACCACTTTATGAAAATTAATAGACTAGAAACCTGTTCGGTTGCCCTCTATTAAGATTTATAAAGAACTCGATCACCACTATGAAGTAGTGCGACGATACTTCCGGATTTCACATGGGAGTGTGTTGTTCCGATAAAAATAGTGGGAGCTGGGTAACAAGAATAGAAAAGACCTTAATTCTATACTCAGATCATAATATAACAAGTCACTAATTAATCTGTTATACTTAATGCAGACAAATCTCAATATGACAATGAATCCACTCGCAATTCTACTCGAAAAGAACACCTTAATGGGACCTAACTTTGTGGATTGGCTCCGCAATCTGATGATTGTCCTCAGTATAGAGGCACTGGGATACGTGTTGGAGACGGACATTCCGGCGCCTCCTATGCGGACTCGAGCCAATCAGGAAGAGATTGAAAACCATGAAAAGTGGGTTAAGGATGACGTGAAAGTCCGTGCTTATATGATGGCTTCCATGTCTAATGAGCTTCAGAGAGCTCATGAGAAAATGACTTCGCTAGGCGATTCTATCTCACTTAACCGAGCTTTATGGTGAGCACAAGAGAATCGCTAGATATGAGATATCCAAGCAACTGTTCGGTGCAAGGATGAAGGAAGGTGAGAAGGTTGGGGAACACGTCCTCAAAATGATTTCCATGATCGAGAGATTGGAGGCTCTTGATTTTAAAATGGATACTTCTCTCCAAACCGACCTTATCCTACAGTCTCTCCCTGATTCCTTCTCACAGTTTGTTATGAACTTCAACTGCAATGAAATTGCATGTAACTTAGCCGGGCTAATGAACAACCGGTGACCGCTCGCCTCGGATGAAGACACCGCGGATGAAGGAGTCTCGCACTTGTGATTTCTTCGGACTTCTAAGTCTAAGAATAAGAAGAAAAAGACCAAGAAGCGGATCGACCACAAGCTAAGGACCTTAAGGGAAAGGGCAAGGCCCCGATGGTTCCAAAGAACAAGAAGAAGAAGGATGCTTGTCTCAAGTGCGGTGAGTAGCCACCGGGCTAGAGACTGTCCGATTCTTCATGGCACTTCGTCTGTAACTTTTAGTTTTGGAAACAAATTGTTCTCTACCGTATTTTCTACTTCTGAATCTTGGATTCTCGTGCTAGTTCTCATATTTGTACCGTGAATCGGGATGCGGAACAAAGTAGGAAGCTTGGAGCCGAGAAGTTATGATCACAGTCGGAAGCGGGCATAGTGTCGAGGCGACCGACATAGGATCACTTCTTTTGGGTTTAGAATCCGGCTTTGTTTTGACTTTAGAAGATGTACTTGTTTTGCCCAAGGGGCATAAAAACATTGTATCCATTCCGGTCATGGACCGAAAAGGCTTTTCATTTTTCATTGGTGATGGTTCCTGCAAAATTTATTTTAGAAATAAACTAGTGGGTACCGCTACATTGTTGAATGGATTGTATCATCTAAATCTCAGAATCAAAGTAGTTGTGAATACTATGACTAGAAAACGTGGTAGGGATGAAACCAACCAAGTTTTGAAATGGCATCTTAGACTTGGTCATGTTGGTCAGACCAAGGTTTACAAGATGGAAAAAGATGGACTTATGGGTCCATTGGGATCGGATCCTTTTCCTACTTGTGAATCTTGCCTTAAAGGCAAAATGACTAAGTCCCCTTCACAGGACTTTTGAAAGAGCCGATAAACTGGGATTAATCCATACTGACGTTTGTGGTGCTTTGGAAGCAGCACGTGACGGATATCAATATTTCATTACGTTTACAGATGATCATACTAGGTATGGTTATGTATACTTAATGAAACATAAATCCGAGGCCTTTGAGAAATTCCAGGAATTCAAGGCCCTAGTCGAGAAACAAACTGGTAATCATATCAAAGCACTTCGGTCGGACCGAGGTGGCGAGTATATGAGTACGGAGTTTGACGAGTTCCTTAAGGAACATGGAATAGTTTCACAACTAACACCTCCAGGTACTCCTCAGTTAAATGGTGTGTCAGAAAGAAGGAACCGGACCCTGTTGAACATGGTCCGTTCCATGCTGGGCTATACTGACTTGCCGATTTACCTGTGGGGGTATGCACTCCTGACTGCCGCGTATATCTTGAACAGATGTCCTTCCAAATCCGTTCCTAAAACTCCACATGAGATGTGGGAAGGAAGGAAACCAAGTCTTAATCACATTAGGATTTGGGGATGTCCCGCTTATGTCAAGAAAACTAAGGTGGAGAAGTTGGAAGCTAGGTCCGCAAAGGGACGTTTCATTGGATTCCCATCTGGGACGATGGGATATCTATTCTACATGCCCAAAGATCAAAAGATCGTTGTTGCTTTACAAGCACACTTCCTGGAAGATGAGTTCATTCAGGAAGGCAGAGCACGTAGAAATATTTCTTTGGAAGAATACAATGAAACTCCTCATGAGACACCTGTGCAAGAATTTGGAACCGAACCTTCTGTAAACACAAATACAACCACCTTGTAGATCTAGTAGGGTGTCTCAATTACCTGAGAGGTATAGTTTTATGCACTTGGAGGAACTGGGTTTCTACGAGGTTACAGGTGATAAACAAGAGACCGACCCGCGACCAAATGACCTAGCAATGGTGGATGTAGACTCCATGAAATAGACTGTAGCAGTCTTCATGTAGTTGGGACCTTCGTTTTGACGAGGCAGTCAAAGAGTTTGACTTCGTGCAAAATGAAGAGGAACCTTGTGTATACAAGAGGGTTAGTGGAGCTAGATCGCATTCTTAGTACTATGTGTAGATGACATTCTACTAATAGGAAATGATGTGGGAATGCTTAGTTCTGTGAAAGCTTGGCTTTCGAGTAATTTATCCATAAAAGACTTGGAAGAAGCTACCTATATTCTTGGTATTCGACTCTACCGGGATAGAGCGAAGAGAACAATAGGTCTTTCCCAAGCCCTCTATATAGATAAATCTTAAAGCGATTTATGATGTATGATTCTAAAAGAGGGTTCCTACCGATGCAACATGGAATAAAACTCTCCTTGAAGATGTGTCCTCAAAGTGAGGAACAACGGAAGGAAATGAGTAATATACCATATGCTACGGCCGTGGGTAGCCTTATGTATGCTATATTGTGTACGAGACCTGACATTGCGCATGCTGTAAGCGTGGTGAGTAGGTTTCAGGCAAACCCAGGTAGGGAACATTGGATTACCATAAAGAACGTTCTCAAGTACTTTAGAAGGACTAGAGATCTAGTTCTTATATATGGTGGTGGAGAACTAAATGTGATGGGATTCACTGTATTGAACTTCCAAGGACAGAAAGACGATTCTATGTCTACTTCCGCTAAATTTACTCTTAATGGAGGAGCGATATCTTGGCATAGTGCCAAGTATAGCGCGACCGCCGATTCCACCAGCCAGCCGAGTATAAAGCGGCCTCGGAGGCCTCCAAAGGAAGGGTTAAGAAGTTACTAGGTAAACTTCTCGTGAGACTGTGTGTTACGCTGCCAGAGCAGTAGCACAGGCCTAGGAGCCGAGGTTTCACAACAGTACCAAACATATTGAGAGAGAGTATCATCTCGTAAGAGAATTTGTTCGCAAACAGATACATTGTGCTGCATAGAGTAGAGTCAGCCGACTACGTTGCTGATCCACTGACCAAGCCACTTTCTCAGATTATCGACGCTCTAAGCTAACTGAGAACATGGGTATTAGATACCATAGTGTGTGGCATTGAGTGCAAGTGGGAGATTGTTAGGAGTATGCCCTCGAATGCCACTCAGAGGATGTTGAGTGAGGGCATTGTACTTGTAATTATGTAAATCATTAATATAAGGCAATGGATGTTTCTTTATTTACTGGTAGTTACTGGCATTCCTAACTTGTAAATATACGTATAGAAACTAGTCCATGTATTTGAGAGCAAAAGAATTCCACTCCTTATTGGATAAGGGGGTCGGCACTGGAAAGGTTTATAGTTCAAATACTTAATCGTTCGCTAGTCGATGAAACTTGACTGGGCGTTAAGTTTATGTGAAGACTTGTATGACGTGTTCTTTGACATGGAGAGTGCACTCGAACACTAATAGTTAGTGGGAGCACACGTTATAGGTATGCTAATTGGATTAGTATACTCGAACCGACTCACCCTCAATTCGTCACACGGATTTCACTCCGGGACAGTCAATGACGGAATCGAAAGGTTGTGATAGGTATTCGTGAACCTTCGACTTGAGGATTTAGTAGGGATGTGCTTGTGACGTCAAGATTTTCATTAGAGTAGTTCGACCGTAAACCTAAGGCGGGGTCAACCTCGACGTGCATCTTGACGGGCAAGTAGCAGTCCTCGAATACCAAGATAGAATTCTTTCTCCCGTTAGTGAGCGGGTTATATGTCCTATGCGGTTATTGGCGAGATGAGATCATAAGTCTTTGGCCAAAGCATTGGAGCTAGTTGTATTGGATACACGGCACCGATGATCTCGATTTGCACTAACGCATGCATAGCGTCAAATGAGATAGGGTTTGGTATCGTGACTCTATAACTAGATCGGGACATTTGAAAGAAGGGTTTATACGTATACCGGTATTCACGACAGAATGGTTCTTGAATGATCCCAATCATTCGTTCTCGATTAAGTGCAGTGTAGGCCGCAGTGGCTAGGTGGTGCTACTACTCTTTGGTTCCTCCCATTGCTGACTGAGACGAACCTACCGAGTCGCGCAATAGGATTGACGACGGAATGAATCAAGCTAATTCTCTCATAATGAATATTAGGATATTGGATATCTAATTTGGGACATTGGATGTTTAAATCGATTTATTGGATAAATTGATTTACGGCCTAATGAATTAAATAAATTACTGGGTGATTAATTTAATTCATGTATATAATTATTTCTTGGAGAAATTAATTATATTATTTTGTATTTGATATGATGAAATTAATTGGATTAATTAAACTATACAAATACATCGGAACGGAATTGGAATTTATCTGTTTGGACTCTCGAGTCCGAAACAGACCAAACTCATCCGTTTCTCCATGGGCCCCCATTTCTAGCCACCTTCATTTTGGACTTATGTCTCCATTCTTTATTGTATGATAATGGTGGAGGTGGGGTTAGATTCCCACATGCATGAGTTGTTGCTAGTAGTGGGAGTTGAATAAAAGGGATGAAGACATCTTTCTTTTGACCAACCCATTCCAGACGTGAGAGTGAGTTAGAGAGAGAGAGAAAAACCATTTTCTCTATTGTCTTCATCATCTTCTTCATATCATCTTAATTGTTCTTGGAGAAAATTAAAGATATATTGAGAGATATAAATTAAAACACTTAGAGTGTTATAATCAAAGCTTCATCACTTGATTCTAGCCGTAACCTTAGAGGTTAATCGAGTGTTGTCATTCCGTTCGTTTCTCCGGCGCGTGACAAGTAGAGACGCGGTTTTTTTCGGCGTTGGATCATCCAAGGGCTTGGAGCATTTTGGATCATTTGGGGAATAGCTCAAGAGAAGGAAATCCATATAATCAACGGACGACAAGGGTATGATTTCGTATCTTCCTTTGTTTATTTTATATTCGTATATGCGTAGCTCGATCGATCCTCGTAGGGATTCGGATCGAATTAATTTTCGTTTTACCGCTTCCGCTGGGCCTTCGTTTTAGGCACCGAATCCCAACAGTAGCGCATGCTAATCTTACCCATAGTGCGTGCTAATAAGTCAGGACAGAAGGTTTTCTGGGTGCTAGAATGAGTCAATTAGCGTACACTAATGTCCTATTAACACACGTTAATGAGGTTGGACAGAACGTTCTGGAGTTGGGCAGAAAGTTCAGGAATTCTTGAACGAACCAGGTAGCGCACGCTACCACAAACATTAGCGCATGCTAATGGGACTAGATAGAAGCTTCTACACTGAATTTTATCTCGATTAGTGCATGCTAAACCTTCCCATAGCGCACGCTATGTCCCATTGGTATATATGGGCCAGTAAGGGTCAACTTTCGTCATTTCTCACTTCATTTCTTCCTTTCTGCGACTTTGGCGATCTTGGGTGAGTGTAAGGGTATATTTCGGCTAGATATCATCACCCATCAACAATTTTCAATTCCTAGTACGAAGTTATCAAGATCTAATCATCTTTCACTGTCCTAATCGAGGTAAATTCCTGGAATCTTAGTTTTTGGGATTTTGGGGGGTTTCGTTGTGATTCTATTTTTCTAGTCCTAATTAGATTATCTTGATGTTAGATTATGATTATATAATCCTAATCCTTTGTTTCCTTGAAGTTTTGTGGATTAGATTTCAAGATTTCCACTGTTAATTATTTGAGATCGATTATGACTTCGTAGTGTTCGATGAATTGCTCCAAAAAGATAGAACTTAGGACGATTTCTTACGTTTCTGAGGTGTTGTGGTCGATTGAATACCGTTATTTAATAGGAACAAGTTATTGAAGAGGGTTCCGACCGAAGTCCTTTTCATCCACCATTTCTTCACGTTGTAATAGTCAAGGCAAGAACATGTATTACATGATGTTATATATGATGCGAATTTGACATGAATGATGATTTATGAAAGACGTGTGTGTTATGGTTCTTCCACCGGGGACGGTTCAACGGAACCTCTAGTGGACGGTGCTAAGGGGCATGGCCGCGAAAGTGTTTTCCACCTGGGGTTGGTTCGACGGGACTTCTGGGGGTCGATGCTAAGGGGAACGGCCGTGGGTTACCAAGTGTGGTTGTCTATACGATGATATATGATGCTGTGACCATTAAGATGATTATGTTTAGATGAAACTTGTTATTTTGAAATATTATTTTCTCAAATGTTTTCCAAATGTGATAGTATTGTTGAATTGTGTTTGTATATAATATTGTGTAATTGGGTACTTTCACTAGCCATTGGAATGCTAACGCCTTAAATGAGGGAAATGCATTTCATCCATTTTAGGTATCGGACGATCTGAGGAGACAGCACGGGAGACGCATGCAAAGGATGGTCAAGCATGATGTTACGAGGCTCAAATTTGGGGTGTTCATTTTAGTATGTTCATGATGTTTGTCGGAGTCGGTTGAGTAAACATTTCCTTTGTTAAAGTTATTTGTTGAAGTCCCCTGTGTGGGCAATGGATTTATTTTAGATTATGTCATACTTTGTTAAAATTACAATACTTTGGTCGAGGCCACGACCTAATTTACGTTATTAAATATTGTATCTTTATGGGATTATTGGGGAGTTATGTGAATGTTTTAACCTGGTAGACCTTGATGAAGGTTCTATGGCGTGTAAGACCCTTATGAGTATTGGGGTATTAAACTAGTCCACTGGAAGAGGCATTATCCAAAACTTGACCACAATGCGCCTTCCGGTACAGAATTACTAGTTTTGGGGACAAATCGTTCTCTAACTATTTATTCCACTTCTTGGATTCTTGATTATGGTACAAGTTCTCACATATGTACAATGAGTCAGGATCTAGAATGAAGTATGAAGCTAGGAGCAAAAGAAGTGCTAGTGGCAGTGGGGAGCGGGCATAATGTGAGGCTACTGACATCGAATCACTTATGCTGGATTTAGAATCTGGTTTTGTAATTACTTTAGATGATGTACTACTTATTTTTCCCAAATGGGCACAAAAACATTGTATCAATTTCGATGATTGACCGTAAATGATATCATTTTTTATTGGGGATGGTTCCTGCCGTATTTATTTTAGAAATAAATTGGTTGGTACAGCTACATTACTAAATGGTTTATACCATTTGAATCTAAAGAACAAACCCATAGTGAACACTATAACTTGGAAATGTGGTAGGGATAAAACAAACCAAGCACTTAAGTGGCATCTTAAACTTGGACATGTTGGTCAGACCAAAATTCATAAAATGCAGAAAGATGGACTTATGGGTCCATTGGGATCGGATCCCTATCCAACCTGTAAATCATGTCTTCATGGCAAAATGACTCAGTAACCCTTCATAGGAACTTTTGAAAGAGCTGCTGAAAAACTTGGATTAATCCATACTGATGTTTGTGGCCCTTTTAAAGTGGCATGTGATAGTTTTTAGTATTTCTCACGAATGATCATACTCCGTACGGATTCGTGTACTTAATGAAGCATAAATCCCCATCCTTAGAAAAATTCAAGGAATTTAAGGCCCTAGTTGAAAATCAAACAGGTCATCATATCAAATCACTCGGGTCGTGACCAAGGTAGCGAATATATGAATATCGAGTTTGATGAGTTGTTAAAAGAATTGGGAATAGTGTCACTACTCACTCCTCCAAGTACTCCATAATTAAATGGTGTTACATAAAGAAGGAACCGAACCTGGGTGGACATGGTTCGCTCCTTGTTTAACTATACTGATCTACCGATTTACCTGTGGGGTTATGTGCTCATTACTGCTGAACATATTTTAAACAGATGTCCTTCTACATTTGTCCCTAGGACTCCACAAGTAGATATGGATAGGTAGGAAACCAACTCTTAATCATATAAGGATTTGGGGATGTCCTGCTTATGTCAAGAAGACTAAAGTAGAGAAATTGGCAGCTAGATATGTGAAGGGTCATTTCATAGGATGTCCAGGGGATTCCATGAGATATTTATTCTACATGCCTGAAGATCATATGATCATTTTTGCTTTACAAGCACACTCCCTTGAAGATAAGTTCATTCAGGAAGGAGGCATAGGTAAAAATATTTCCTTATGAGAAATAAAAGAAATACCCAATGAGACGCCTGTATAATATATTGGAACTAAACCATCTGAAATACAACCACAACCCCGGAGGTATAGTAAAGCTTCTCATTTACCTCACAGGTACGGCTATCTGCATCAAGAGGAACTGAGTCCTCATGAGATGACGTGAAGTAGCCAAGAGGATGATACCTCTACTTATGACCAAGCGATGATAGATGTGGACTCCACGAAGTGGCAAAGGGCTATGGAAGCTAAGATAGACTTTATACGTGCTAATAAGGTATGGGCTTTAGTAGATCGTCCTAAGGGCATAGTGCATTTTCAGAACAAATGAATATATAAGAGAAAGACTGATGGATATGTCAAGGTTGAAACCTATAAGACCAGACTTGTGGCAAAGGTTTATCCCCAAAGAGAGGGAATCGATTACTTCGATATATTTTCGCCTATATCTATGATAAAGTTATTCGCATGATGCTCGCCATAGCAGCCCATTTTGATTAGGAAATATGGCAAATAATTGTGAAAACAGAGTTCCTAAATAGATACCTCGAGGAGGAGAGCTATATGGAATAGCCTAAGGGATTCATATCTGAGGCCAATATTCATATAGTATATAAGCTTCAACGTGCCATCTATGGATTGAAGCAGGCTTCGCGGAGCTGGAATCTTCATTTTAATGATATAGTCAAAGAGTTTGATTTTGTCAAAGACAAAGAGTAGTCATGTACATACAAGAAGGTTGGTCGGAGCAAAATTGCATTCTTAGTACTATATGTGGATGACATTCTACTTATAGGAAATGACGAAGAAATACTCAGTTCTTTGAAAGCTTGGCTTTCAAATAAGTTCTCCATAAAAGACATGGGAGAAGCCACCTATATTCTATGTATTCGTCTCTATCGGGATAGAGCGAAGAGAATGATAGTTTTTTCCCTAGCTCTCTACATAGAAAATATCATGAAGCGATTTAGGATGGAGAATTCTAAAAGAGGGTTCCTACCCTATGCGACATGGTGTAAACCCTTTCTTAAAGATATGTCCTCATATTGAGGAAGACATAAAGGAAATGACCAAGGTACCCTATTCTTCGACAGTGGGTAGACTCATGTATGCTATGATTTACACTAGACCGGACATTGCCCATGTTTTGTGAGTGTAGTTAGTCGGTTTTAAGCAAATCCCAAGCAGGAACATTGGACTACTGTAAAGAACATTATTAAGTATCTTAAGAGGACTAAAGACTTGGTTCTTGCATATGATGGTGGAGAACTTAAAGTGATGGGTTATACAGACTCAGATTTATCGAGAGACATGGATGCGCAGATGTCTACGTCATGGTATATCTTTACTCTGAATGGTGGAGCAGTATCTTGGAAAGTGCAACGCAAAGTGCGACTGTGATTTACACATATCAAGTCGAATATCAGGCATCCATGGAGGCTACTAAAGAGGCATTTTGGATTAAGAAGTTCACTGAGAAACTTCAAGTGGTACCTGACATAGATCGGCCTGTGGCGCTATTTTTCGACAACAGCGATGTTATTGCGCAGGCTAGGAACCTAGGGTTCACCACAATACCAAGCACATTGAGATAAAGTATCATTTTGATAGATAAATAGTTCATAAATGAAACATACACTGCATAGAATAAACACAGCAAATAATGTTGCTCAACTGCTGACCAAGCCACTATCTCAGAAGACCTTAGAGAGACATATGGAGAGTATGGATATTAGATACCATAGTTTGTGCTATTGGGTGCGAGTGAGAGATTGTTAAGAATATGCCCTCGAATGCCACTCAGAGGATGGGGGAGTGGGAGCATTGTATTGTAATTATGAATAATTAAATAAGGCATTTATTATTTCTATATTATTGTATGTCACTGGCATTGTGATTTGATATATATAATCATCCATGTATGTGAAAGAAAATGTTCACTACTTATGAAGGTAAGTAGATAGGCACTGGAACTGTTTAGGCTCGAATGTTTAACTGGTGCGCAAGTTGATAAAACTTAAATGGGCAGTATGTTTAGACAATACTTATATAACGTGTGCTTTGACATGTAGAGTGCTTGTATTGACTAAGGGTTAGTGGGAGCACAAGTTATATGTATGATAATGGGATTAGTATATTCGAACTTGACTCACCTCGATTCGGTCACATGGATTTCACTCTGGATTGTCAATGACTGAATCGAAAGGTTGTAATAGGTATATGTGAACCTTTGACTTGAGGTTTAAATAGGATATGTGCTTTTGACATTAAGTTAGTCATTGGAGTAGTTTGATCCAATCACCAGTTGGTGGGGTCAACCTCGAAGTACAACTTAGTGAGCAAGTAGCAGTTTCTATTGAATACCAAGATACGATTCTTTCTCTTATAAGTGAATAGATAAATGCCATATGCGGTTAATGGGAAGAGAGATCATAAGTCTTTGGTCAAAGCATTTAGAATAGTTGTATTTGATACACGAAAGATCGGTGATCTCAATTTGCATTAAGAATGCATAGTGTCAAGTTTTGATTGGGTATGACATTATCGTGACCCTAATACTTGATCGGGACATTTGATTGAAGGGTTTATATGTATATGGGATTCACGATATAATGGTTTTATAATGATTCTATCATTCGTTCTCAGTTGGGTTGCGGTGCGGGTCATTATGCTGGCTAAGTGTTACCCGCACTCCTTGGTTCCTCCTATTGCGAACTAAGACGGACCTATGGAGTCATGTTAGGAGTATGCCCTCGAATGCCACTCAGAGGATGTTGAGTGAGGGCATTGCACTTGTAATTATGTAAATCATCAATATAAGGCAATGGATGTTTCTTTATTTACTGGTAGTTACTGGCATTCCTAACTCGTAAATATACATGTAGAAACTAGTCCGTGTATTTGAGAGCAAAACGTTCCACTCCTTATTGGATAAGGGGGTCGGCACTGGAAAGGTTTATAGCTCAAATACATAATCGTTCGCAAGTCGATGAAACTTGACTGGGCGTTAAGTTTATGTGAAGACTTTTATGACGTGTTCTTTGACAAGGAGAGTGCCTATCGAACACTAATGGTTAGTGGGAGCACACGTTATAGGTATGCTAATTGGATTAGTATACTCGAACCGACTCACCCTCGATTCGTCACACGGATTTCACTCCGAGACAGTCAATGATGGAATCGAAAGGTTGTGATAGGTATTCGTGAACCTTCGACTTGAGGATTTAGTAGGGATGTGATTGTGACGTCAAGATTTTCATTAGAGTAGTTTGACCCTATAAACCGAAAGGCGGGGGTCAACCTCGACGTGCATCTTGACGGGCAAGTAGCAGGTCCTACTGAATACCAAGATAGAATTCTTTCTCCCGTTAGTGAGCGGGTTATATGTCCTATGCGGTTATTAGCAGATAAGATCATAAGTCTTTGGCCAAAGCATTGGAGCTGGCTGTATTAGATACACGAGAGCTCGATGATCTCGATTTGCATTAACGCATGCATAGCGTCAAGTACAAATGGGGTTTGACTGACCGTGACCCTATAACTTGATCGGGACATTTGAAAGAAGTGTTTATAAGTTTACTGGTATTCACGACAGAATGGTTCTTGAATGATCCCAATCATTCGTTCTCAGTTGGGGTACAGTGTAGGCCGCCAGGCTGGCTAGGTGGTGCTACTACTCTTTGGTTCCTCCCATTGCTGACTGAGACGGACCTACCGAGTCGCGCAATAGGATTGACAACGGAATGAATAAAGCTAATTCTCTCATTATGAATATTAGATATTGGATATCTAATTTTGGAACATTGGATATTTAAATCGATTTATTGGATAAATTGATTTACGGCCAAATGAATTAAATATATTACTCGGTGATTAATTTAATTCATGAATATAATTATTTCTTGGAGAAATTAATTATGTTATTATGTATTTGATATGGTTAATTAATTGGATTAATTAATCAATATAAATACATCAGAACGGAATTAGAGTTTATCTGTTTGGACTCACGGGAGTCCGAAACGGACCGAACTCGCCCGGCTCCTTCTAGATGGCCGCCCCTCTTTCCTTCCCTTTTCCTTGGTCATAGTCTCCACATGTTGGTGGAAGACTTATGTTTTGTCAAGGTGACAAAATATCACCTTAGGTGATTTTGTCAAAAGGTGATTGATATGAGGGGATTTGATGGATAATATATAGAGAAGACCACATCTCCTTGCCTACCACAAGTGCTCACGTTTTTTGTAAGTAGAAGGAGAGACGAAAAGTTTTTTCCAAGGCTTCATACTATTCATCATCATCTTCACAACATTCATAAGTTTTTCTTGGAGAAAAATATTTGTGAGATAGAGAGATACTAGATTAAACACTTAGAGTGTTGTAATCTTGAGTTGCATAGCTTCTATAACCTTGTTCTAGCCGTATCCTTGGAGGATAACGAGGTTTAGTCATTCCGATCGTTTTTCCGGCGCGTGGCAAGTAGAGACGCGGTGCTTTCGGCGTTGGATCGTTCAAGAGCTTGGAGCGGATTGGACTCGTAGAGATCAAACTAAAGCTTGGAGAATAGCTCAAGAGAAGGTTACCATTTAATCAACGGACTACGAGGGTTAGTTTCTTATGATTCTTGCTTTTCGTTTATATATTCGTATATACGTAGCTCGATCGATCCTCGTAGGGATTCGGATCGAATTAATTTTCGTTTTACCGCTTCCGCTGGGCCTTCGTTTTAGGCACCGAATCCCAACAACCCGCACTCCTTGGTTCCTCCTATTGCCAACTAAGACGGACCTATGGAGTCGTGCACAAGGATATTTGATGGAAAAATGAGTATTTAGTATCTCTTCATTAATATTAGAAATTAGATACCTAATTTGATTTATTTGATAAATCGATGCGGTCTTATGAAATGAAATTAATTACTAGGTGATTAATTTAATTTATAAATAATTATTTTGTGGAGAAATATAGTTAATAATATTGCATTTGTTGGGATAAAACAATCCCTGTATCGAAGTTTTGATAAAGTGCCAACCCAGCATACAGCAAGCAGCTGTATTGAAAGACGTTCGAAGTTGTCAATCCTGTATCGAAGACTTCTCATAATGCCGGCATACAGTGAAAGTATAAAGTGTCGTCATACAAGCCTTCACGTTGCCATTTTACAACAACAGAGTCTAAATGCGCCAAGTATGGAAGCTGTCTCTTCATACAGCAACATTCCATATAGCGACTACTCCAATATAGCCTACAGCATAAATGGATACAGCATTCAAGCTGTAAATTATTGAGATCTTCAATACCTATCGAAACAGGACTGAAGACCGTTTGGAAGCGAATCTTGGTTATTCGCTAAAGTCAAGTCCCATTTGAAAAGAAGTATTTAAATACTAAAAGGATAAAGTATTTAAATACTAAAGCCGATAGAGATCTTCAACAAAAGCAAAATCCGGATCTTGGTCTATAGAAGTCAACTATCCAGTTGTAACGGACTTTTGCTCAACGGATCCTCCTCAATGGATCTATTCAAAGGCTATATATATATATATATACCCCCAGAGTTTGAAGATCATGATAAGTATATCAGATTCACAATAGAAGCTATACAAAGATACGAACGAATATATACATCTGAGCAAACATATTTCTTCAAGCATACTGCCTATTCTAAGAGAAGAAATATTCAAGTGCTTAACCTTGAACAACACATCATCAGCTCAAGCTCAAGAAAGTCAAGCTGTTGTTCAAACAACGTTCTTTCATTGAAGAAATCCTTCAGTCCTGTGTGGACTGAGAGAGCCTTGCTTTTCCTGAACTATGTGTGACGGATTTGCATTATAGAGATGAAGCTTTGGAACTGTGTGTGAAGAAGCAAGTCAAGAAGAAGCTTTAACCAATCTCTGTGAACGGTTGAAAGCTACGGTCTTTATATCAATCTGTGTGAACGATACAAAGATAGGTTTGATTATAAATACATAGTTGTGTACGCAGTATTTATAATAAACATTTTCACTCCTGTGTGGAGGACCAGTGGACGTAGATGGGTTTACCTCGAACCACTTTAATTACTGTGTCAATTATCTTCTGCATTTACTGTTTTATTAACTGTGATTATTTTTAAGTATACACTGCATACCGAGTTGGTGTATTTACAGCAACTTACTTTTACAAGACTTCCGCTACGCACTCAAACTTGAAAATCTTACAGCTTGTTGCTTAAAACACTTTCCAAGCTATATTCTGTATACTTAGTGGCCAACAAGTGGTATCGGAGCGGTTGATTCTAAAAAGAATCAGTCGTATTTTTGACCGAATCAGATCCTTAAATCACCTATTTTTGTAAAACAGTCTTTTTCTTTCCTATATTCTTATATGGATACATCAATGATAAATAAAGTCCCTATGTTTTCTATTAACAAATTTGACGATTGGAGAATTAAGATGGAGACTCATCTTGCAGCAATGCACGAAGAGATGATTTTTGTCATACAGGATGGCCCCATAAAGATCATGAAGGTAAATCCGGCCCTAAGGACTGAAGGCCAGGCTCATGCAGAGATGCTCGAGAAAGAGCACGAACAGTGGAGGACGGATGATCGGAAATGCGCCAATCTCAATTATGTTGCTAAGAACGCGTTATTTGTCACTCTTGATAAAGGCACGTTCTCTAAGGTAAAGAGCTGTAAAACAGCCAAGGATATCTGGGATAAACTCAAGTTAATTTGTGAGGAACTGAGCTCTCAAAAGTAAATAAAATTTCAAAATTGGCTCAGCAATTTGAATCTTTTGAAATGAAACCAACTGAAACACTTGAGGAACTTGACCTCAGATTCACTGGCATTGTTGGTGAACTTGAATCATTAGGCAAGATTTATACCCAAAGGGAGAAGAACCTAAAAATATTCAGATCTGTCCCTGCCCGATGGGACATTAAGACCACATCTATGCGTGTGTCGTGCAATCTCAGTGAAATATCTACTTTTGATCTCTTTTCTGACCTCAAAGCATTTGATTACGATATAGACAGGAGAGAGAAAGCTGAAGAATCTCCCACAAGGACTACAGCATTAGCCGCTATATCCAACCGAAGATATAGCATGCCTAGCTCATCAAAGCCCATTCACGAGAATGCTGACAGCGACGACGACATCCTGTCACAAGATGAAATGGCGCTCCTCATGCATAAGTTCAAGATGTTCATCAAGCAATCGGGAAAGACTCCATACAGGCCCAAGCCTGTTCATAAGACAAGTACTGAAACTTCCTCTGGTGATGCTAACCTGTGTTATAATTGTAGGAAACCAGGACATTATACAAATAAATATCCTCATCCTAAAGTTCAAAGGTTGCCGGAAGCCGAGCAACAAGAAAAGGATGAAAGAAGACGTGCTTAGAATAACAATCTCAAGGCCCTGATTGGTGAATTAGAAGCCTCCCCCACTCCATCAAAGTCCGAAGAATGTCTTCAGGTAGTCACTGACAGTGACTCATCTGATGATGAATTCGAAGATAAAGCCTACATGTGCTTTATGGCCAAAGACATTCCGGAAGATGAAGATAGCGATGATGAGGTAAGCTCAACCTCACCTATTCCTATCAATGCATCTCATACTTTTGAAAATACGATGAATGAGTTTAAGAACATTCGAAAGGCCCATGAGACATTGAAAAATGAAAATATGCAGCTCCAACTTTCTAACCTAGAGCTGAAAGAAGAAAATGACTTGCTGAAAGTAAACTATGAAAATATATCTGTTAATTGCGAAAACAGAAAAGTCGATCATGAAAAGCTCATGTAGAGCAATCATCAACTTGCTTATGAAATAAGTGAGGCTAAATCTCATAGTCAAAGCAAGATAAATGATTTTTTTCTGCTTCAAGCCAAAGTAAAAACTCTTAAAAAACGAGAAGGAGAACTTGAGACCATTCTGAAATCTTTCAAGAAATCATCTAAAAGAATGGAAGAAATTATAAGCACTGGGCCAAATGCTCATGATAAAAGTGGCTTAGGATACAGATCATTTTCTAATAAAGGGAAAACTAGTACCGTGTTCGTCAGGGGTGTGGAACCCATTCCTGTATCGGAAGAAATTTCGAGTCCTGTGAAAGAACCTGTTGCACTGCGAACAGCAAAAGCTGTCGTTCCGCCATCACAGTCATATTCCAGACAGCGGAATCACCATCCATTCAGACCTCTATGGCATACCCAACATCGTGCTCCCCGATCATATCAACAGCGCCAACAGCCGTTCAAAAAGAAGGTTGTATCCAAATATCAAAGGCCCGCACGGCAGTACTTTCACTACAGCACGCCTAGGTATTGGATACAGGAGCCTCGTTATCCCTTGCGAAAGAAAGTATCCTTACAGTATCAACAATAGCATTGGGAATCTAATTGGAGACCCAGAAGGTAAGCTGTAAGGCCGAAGAAAATGGATCCACCTCCAAGACGGCATTCGTACTCGATTAATAATAATAACCCTGAATTTTACATGCATAATAATTATCATGGTTATAGCAACTACATACATGCCCCACATAGACATCGCAACTACGGACCTAAACCATCCTACAGTAAACCTATTGCTGTCAGGAAAATATGGGTACCTAAAGGCACTAACATCCATGGACCCAACAATCAAAGGGGACCTAAATCTACTTAATTCATTTGCATAGAGGACATTTTAGAGAAGGACATCTGGTACTTTGATAGCAGATGTTCTCGACACATGACAAGAGATAAAATCAAGCTGTCAGATTACGTAGAAGGTCGCGGACCAAAAGTGCGCGTCGGTGATAAATCTAAATGAATAACAAGAGGGAAGGGAACCCTGCTTGTAGGAAAATTCAAACTCACTAATGTAGCTTATGTTGAAGGCTACAGTATAATCTACTTAGTATTAGCCAGTTCTGTGACAAACAGTTCTCGGTGAAGTTCTATATAGATCACTGTAGGGTCAAGAACATTCTGACTAAAGAAGTTGTGCTCACAGGAAGCAGATCAGGTAACATGTATATTGCTGACTGGATGCCTACGAGCTCCACAATTCCTTGTTTTGTTGCCAAAGGCACTGCAGATCTAAGCTGGCTATGGCACAAGAGGATGTCTCACGTCAACTTCAAGACAATCAACAAGCTCTCCAGGCAAGGAATGGTTAGAGGATTGTCAAATGTATCATTCCGAAAAGACAGCATTTGTGGAGCCTGTCATAAAAGCAAGCAAACCAAGGCCACCCTGAAGAGCAAATCCTTCCTTTCCACTCACAGAGTTTTGGAAATGCTACATATGGATCTATACGATCCTGTAGACCCAGTAAGTTTGGGAGGTCATAAATATTGTCTCGTTATTGTTGATGACTTTTCCAGGTATGCTTGTATAATCTTCCTAAGCAAGAAGAAGGAAACAACATCAAAGCTGCCCGAGCACCTGAGAAAGCTTCAGAATGAGAAAGGATTGAGTATCATGTGCATTCGTTCTGATAGAGGTACAGAATTCACTAACCGCTTTATAGAGCATTACTGTTCGAAAAATGAGATACAGCATGAATACTCAGTTGCCCACACACCTCAACAAAATGGTGTTGCTGAGCGAAAGAACAGGACACTGAAGGAAGCAACAAGGACAATGATTGCCGCAAGCAAGTTTCTAGAGCGTTTGTGGGGTGAAGCCACCAATACAGCGTGCTATACACAAAACCGATGTATCATCAACAAGCACCATAACAAAACAGATTACGAGGTATGGAACAACAAAACTCCATTAGTGTTGTACTTTCATATATTTGGATGCAGGTGTTACGTTTTGAACAACGGGAGGGATCAACTTAGAACCTTCGATGAGAAATCGGATGAAGGATTATTTATAGGATATTCCTCTGTCAGCAAAGCTTACACGATCTTTAATAAAAGGAAGCTGACAATTGAGGAATCAGTTCATGTAGTGTTCGATGAACTTCACCATGATCCTACAGGAGTAGAAGACCTTACCCAAAACATCCAACAAATTTACATCATAGATCCACCAACTCTTATACAACATATCGTCGACTTTGAAATCAACCCCGCAGCTGTAAGAACTGAAGTAGAAGAAGCCAATGTTGTACAAGCTGAAGCCGAAACTACAGCAACTCAAGATACAGTGTGGGACCCCGAATTAGAACCCGACAGAAGATGGTTGAGAGGTCACCCACAGGAGTTGATCATAGGAAACATTGATGCTGGAGTATCTACCTGTAGATGAATGCAGAGTACATAAGGAAATGTGCGCAAGAAGAACCCGAGTCTGAGATATCTCCATTTCCTGTATGGAAATCTGAACCTGAACTTAGACAACTTAATATGTGCACTATTGTTGTATTCTTAGCCCAATCCGAACCTGTTTCTACCAAAGAATCCCTCAACAATTCTCATTGGATTTCATCTATGGAAGAAGAGATTAACGGTTTCGAAAGAAACAATGTATGGTATCTTATACCTGGACCTACGCACCAATCCGTAATTGGAACCAAATGGGTATTTTGAAACAAGTCCCGACTAGTCGCCCAAGGATACAGACAGGAAGAAGGCATAGACTACGATGAAACATTTTCCCCTGTAGCCAGACTAGAAGCCATTAGGATATTTCTAGCCTTTGCCGCCCATAAGAGCTTCATTGTATATCAAATGGACGTCAAGAGTGCATTCCTGAATGGAGACCTTGCGGAATAAGTATATGTTGAACAACCACCAAGGTTTGTCAATCCAGAAGGCGGAGACATAGTATACAGGCTAAGAAAAGTGTTGTATGGACTCAAGCAAGCCCCTAGAGCATGGTATGAGACTCTGTCCCAGTATCTAACCGATAATAGATTCGAGAAAGGTGTTGTGGACAAGACCCTATTCAAAATACAGGAAGGTGATGACCTCCTGATGGTTCAAATATATGTAGATAATATAATATTTGATTCAACTAACCTTGATTTGTATCAAAGGTTCTCTCATCTCATGCAAAGTAAATTTAAAATGAGTATGATGGGAGAACTTAGTTATTTCCTAGGATTGCATGTAAAGTAGTTGCCTATAGGGTTATTCATCAACCAGGAAAAATACAGCAAGGAGCTTCTCAACAAGTTTGGAATGAATACTTACAAATCATCGTCAACCCCCATGAGCACTTCCGTGCAAATTAGTGCTGATGAAGCTAGAAAGCCAGTTGATCAATCACTCTACAGGAAGCTTATTGGCTCACTCCTGTACCTAACGGCTAGCAGGCCCGATATCCAGTTTGCTGTAGGAATGTGTGCGTGATATCAAGTAGCACCTAAAGAATCACACTTCGCAACAGCCAAACAAATCCTGAAATACGTCAAAGGAATAGTCGATGTAGGACTGTGGTATCTTAAAGAAGGCGGATTCTATTTAGTTGGCTACAGCGACTCGGATCTTGGAGGTTGCAAGCTAGATAGGAAGAGTACAAGCGGAACTTGTCACTTTCTTGGACCTAGACTTGTGTCTTGGCTTAGCAAGAACCAATTGGCAAACTCACTTTCAACAGCTGAATCAGAATACTATGCTGTTGGTAGTTACTGTATGCAGATCCTTTGGATGCAACAACAGCTGTCAGACTATGGAATTGAAGCCAAAGAAACGCCGATAATGTGCGATAGCACGAGTACAATTGCAATAACGCACAACCCTGTATTGCATTCGCGTACTAAGCATATTCACATGAAGCATCACTTAATCAGGAATCATGTTGAGAACAAGGATGTTCGGCTGGAAAAAGTTCATACAGATATCCAGTTAGCCAACATCTTTACCAAACCTCTCGACACAGCAAGATTCTGCATGCTTCGACAAGAATTGGGATTGCTACAGCCTGACTCCCTGTAAGTTTTTAATGCTTTTACTCAACAATTGAGGGGGAATGTTGTAAGACCCAAGAATAGAATATCCAACGTTAATTATCTGTACACTCAGACTATCAGAACAGCACTGTAGGAACAAAGCGACATGAATTATCCTACAGCTGAGTGTACAATAATTAAGGGGGAAAACAGTATGACCCATGAATACAACAGTAATCCGAAAGTTGCTGTATGGAATTGAAACTCGTATGTACCTTTTAAGGGGGAACACTGTATTTTCGCGGATACGGCACATTCTATGGGAAATCAATTAGTATGTTATTTATTTTAAAACTATTTTTAGTCCACGTGCCCTGTTTTAATTAAAACGTCCTTTGCATTAAATGCTTTACATGACATCTAGAGATTGTTATCTCAAAAGCCGTGATGTTTCAAATTATTTTATAATTTCACACCGCCAATTCGGGCAATAAGGGAAATTGATACGTCAGATGTGGGACCTGCTCTCATTTCAAAATTGGATGGATAAGCTGTACCCGTTACACTCAGTCCATCGTGACCGTCTATTTTAAACAATGGTTCCCATCCCTTAAATCTGACCGTTCATTTTATGGAAACCCTTCACCGCCACCCACTATAAAAGGACTATTAATGCCTCTTTTGACTCTTTACGCTTTTTGCATATTGAACGAGTCTTTGAGCATATAGCCCACAAGTTTTATTGCTTTTAATGCAATTTTCTTTGAATCTTCCTTACTTTTCTTCAAGAAACAACAATGGCATCTTCACAGACCTCCTCTCTCTCTCTCTCTCTCTCAAGAAGACCGCAAACATCATTGACGGACGGATCTTTGCTAGATCTGTAGTTGTTGAACGTGTTCATTCTGAAGGAGACGATGTCGAATCGATGGAGTTTGTCATTTCGAGGATTCGTCAACAAGGCCTCTATCGCCTTGGGAGTCACACCGCTGAGCGTTTCGATGCTCAAATGGTTGAGGAATTTTACCTCAACGCTGCTGTCCGTTTCTTTTCTCTTGCACAGGGAGGAAACTTTGCTGACATCGCTGCTGTCATTCACGGAGTGGAGATCCCTGTTGACCAAGATCTGCTTCAGAATCTTTACAGGCTACCTGCTGATGGCTATGGAAGAACTTGAGACCCTTGGGTCCTAAAAAATACTAACCAGATACTATGGCTTATTCACCGGTTCAGCGACGGTTGAAACGGTTAATACTTCTTGTCACAAGAAACATTTTTACCTACCTTTTGTTTACTTACACGATTTTTGTTGTCGTGTCATTGAAAACTGAACAGGTGCGTTTGATATGTGCACAAATTTGAGGTTCAGGATGACGGTAGCCATCATAACCTGTGAAAAGGTCAACTGGTTCTAGATTGTTCTCAAGAGGCTGCAGGAAGAAGTATCCAAACCTGCCTCTCAAAAGAAGTCCTTTTGGTTTATTTCTTAATTATATTATGACAAAATGCCATGTTCCGCAAGCCAAAGAAGCGAAGAAGATCAACTCTCGAATATACATTGGAAGCATCAGGCCCTCTGTTTTCAACAAAGAACCCCTGATTGCGAATAGACCTTTTGTCCCAACTTTACCCCTTTCTGCTGATCCAAGGGACATGTCTTCGAAGTCCGAGAGCGAGTAGACTTTAAGGAAGAGAAAGAGATCTCACAGCAAAACTCCCATTGCTGGTGAGAAGCCGAAAAGGAAGCTAAGGAAGCTTACGAAATCAAAAACAGCGGCCTAACCCACTGTATCGAGCCCCAGGGCGCAACCCCTGCAGAAGAGATGCCTGCTACTGTCTAGACAGTAGATCCCGAGCCTTTGGCGGATACGACGGATACACAGACATCTGCCAACTTAAAATACTCCAGTGAGTCGGCTGCCTCTTTGGATCCAATAGCCACATCTCTTATACGGAATTCCACACCAGTACAGGATCGTTCTCCCCTCAGGGTAACAACCCCTATACGGGATCCAGCTCCAATACAGGAACCTACACCTGTAGAGGAACATTTTCATACAGCGGACCCATGCGTTGTACGCAGCCCCTCCCCGGACACCATAATTAACAAAACATTGCTTTTTATGCAAATCGAGCAGGCATATTAACGTTATGTCCAATGGAAAGCTTACAGGCTTGCTCCGTACAACACCTTGTACAATTGGAGCGAATGGAGCGAAGAAGAAAGGTTTGTGTTGGAAGTGACAGTGTAATGCCCGGTTATCCCCTTTTAAGCCAATAACTATTTTATACCTAAATGCATTTACATAATATGTATTAGGGAAGCATGGCATACAAGTAAAAATTTCATGAGCATGAATAATTGCTATTTATGTTTAATTATGTCTTTTGTCTATGATACATGCAATATGTTATTTATTCCCCCTAACATGGTAAAATGTGTCTTTATAAATGTCTCATTGCAGTGAGAAGCTCAGTTTCTCGGTTAAAGGAGATCGATGTGCTAAATGACTACAAGAGATTTTATTTGTTAATTGCATTTTCACATTACTTTCACATATGATGATTCACTACACCTCGTAGTTAACTCACTATGGTGAAGAGTATTGAACATATTAAATTAGCTCTAAGCATAGGTGGCAAACATATAAGTACTAATAGGGTCACTGACAGGTCTATCGTAGGTTAACCAGTTTAACACCGGAGCCTAGTGGTGTGTGTGTGTTGAGTAAATTTAGATATATGAATCAAGTAGATAACATTTGTTTAACCTAATAAAACGTGTCAAATATTTGATTCTTATCTACATTATAATTGGTTCAATTGGTAGTTGCATACGGCATCACCTGTTAAGTAATTGGATATGTCACTTCCCTATTCGTCCCAGTTGCGGTCGAAACCAGTTGAACTTGTCTTTTGTTTTATCATCATCATCATATCATATTAATAAGTGAGCCCTTTCAGTCTTATCTGTAGCGTTATAGGTAGGAAGGTCTAGAAAGTTTGACAATAAAATCCCTTATTAGCATTTTTAATGCTTTCTGCATAGTAACCGGTATTAAATAATAAAAACACAACTTAAACTTCTACAAAACCACTAGACCTGACATTTATACCCTAAATATGTTCAATATCTATTAAGAACCGGTTTAGACCAACCAATAACCGGCCTATAACTACTTGAATTGATCTAGTCTTTCAAACACGATTTATAGAAGCTATTTGAGGGTATCTTCGGTATTTCACCCTCAAAACCGCCTCTCTCACTTGGATAAGAGAGGAAAACCGACCCTCAACCCTCATTAACACTCTAGACTCGACCTAGAAGCATACATATCGGAAAAATCACCAAGAAATTCAAGAAAAAACATCAAAACACCAACACCTCATATCCTTTGAGAATCACTACTACAAAAAATACATTCAACATCGCTCGTTTAACATCGGTTTTGTAAAAACCGATGTTAAAAAGACGCGGTGGCATAATTAAAAATTTTAAAACAAATTACCATTGGTTCTGCTAAAAACCGATGTTAAATTAATCCATTTCACATCGGTTTAGAAAAACCGATGTTAATTTTTAATTTAACATCGGTTTTTAGAAAAACTGATGTTAATTTTTAAATAAAGTTTCGAGTTTTTTAAAAAAAATCCAGATTTTTTAAAAAATTTGACTTCAGTTATACTAAAACCGATGTTAAATTAAAAATTAACATCAGTTTTTCTAAACCGATGTGAAATGGATTAATTTAACATCGGTTTTTTTATAACCGATGTTAAATTTTTAAAAAATCTGGATTTTTTAAAAAAATAGAAACTTTATTGTTTTAAAAAAATCCGGAATATTAATATTAAAAATTAGATGTTTATATTTATTGTTCAAAAATAAAAGGTAAAAATTGGAAGTTTTTATTTAAAGTTTGAAAATAAAAATAAACATTAGTTCGAAAATAAAAAATAAAAATCGGATGTTTTTGTTTAAAGTTCAAAAATAAAAAATAAAAATCGGATGTTTTTATTTAAAGTTTTGAAAAAAAAGTAGAATATTATTTTCCATAAATAAATAAAAACTGAATTATTATACATATTTTTAAAACCTGCTGGTTTTTATTTTTGTAATTTTTTACTTTTCATAAAAAACTATTTTATGTTTTTACAAAAAATCTAAAAAAAAAACAGATTAAATATTAATTATAAATTAGATCCAGATTTTTTAATTTTTTATTTTTTATTTTCGAGCTTTAAATAAAAACATCCAACTTTTAATATTAATATTCTAGATTTTTTTAAAAAAATAAATTTTCAATTTTTGAATATATATATAAATATATATATATTAAATTATCTTATATTTATATAAATTTATAAATGTATATAGTATATAAATATAACACATAGCAAAAAATATACAAGAAGTTCATTTGACGGAGTGGTAATATCACACTTCCAAAAGCAAGAGGTGGTGAGTTCGAAACCCACCAACAACGAAATTTAATGGTATTTGTTGTAGGTTGGTGGGCCTTGGTGCGGGGGGCTGGTGCGGGTGGTTGGGGCGAGTGTCTGGGTTGGGGCTGGGTTGGGCTAGTTGGGTTAGCCGCGGTCCGATATAATTTTAAAATCGTGAAATTTAACATCGGTTGTCCCAGAACCGATGTTAAATATCGCGATATTAAAATTAACATCGGTTGTTATAACAACCGATGTTAAAATCGAAGTTTAACATCGGTTATTAGAAACCGATGTTAATTTTAACATCGCGACATTTAACATCGGTTTCAAAACCGATGTTAAATGTCCAAAAAAGCGATGTTAACTGTCTGTTTTGTAGTAGTGAATCAAGGTGAGTTTCCTTTGTTTTATTCATGTTCTTGATGTCTTTAATGATTATTTCGATGAAAGGAGGGTTTTTCCAGGCCCTTAGACATGTCATAATAATGTTAAGAATTCATCCATGGCTTAACCTTATGTTTATTGTGGGTTTATAAAGCCTAAATCATCACTAGACAACATAGAACTCAATTCTGCCACCTTTTATAAACATATATGGATTGTGCATATTTCGTATAGTTCAGGGGCTGGTGTTCCCATATAGTTGTGTTCCCATATAAGATAAACAAGTTCTGTTATTCAAAGGTTTTGATAAACTCTCTTGAACAATTAAGTTGTTGTAGAATAGGTTACATAAATTACTACATGTTCATAGTTTCAGAATAAGTTTCCTTGTATAAGTAAAGGAGAAGTATGTAAAGCTAAAACATAGTATAAATGGGTATATATGTATAACTAGTTGCGAAGGGATAGTCATAGATGATCATAAATTGTATTCCAACATTTTGTAGTATTCATGAAGGTAATGTTAAGTGCAATATGGTTAATTAATCCAGGGCTTTTAGCACATCCATCTAGATAGAGAAGCTTATCTTTTCACTTCAATACGCAGCTGGACCTGAGGTAAGATGAGGCTTTTCCTTGCTGTATCATAAGGATCATATATGGATTGATATTTTCATATGTGACTATTCTTGAATGATCATGCATAACATGTGTATGTGAAAGAATGATTAAGAAAAGGAAGTATGGTACTTGATTGGTGGCGGGTAGGCACAGGACGCGGGGGACCGGTGGACCCAAAATATGGTGGCAAATACATGCGGCTGAAAGTCAGTCAAGGAAACCCATACTGAAAGAAATAGGTTGAATACGGCTAATACCATTGGTTGAAAAACCAGTATGGGAACCCCCGTATACATGCTTTATTAGCCAATTATATGAACTGGTTCCGAAAACCATGGCCTATCACTATCAGTCGAGTATCACACTTCAAGGGTACCCGAAGAAAGGATTTTACAAGAACATGACTATATCATATAAAGTAGTTATTTGCTGATGAATGTGATATGTGATACCTTGCTATTACAGAAGTCTCATCTTATTGAGCCATTAGCTCACTAGATTCTTATGATACAGGTGATGATGCTCATGTTTAGGGATTGACTATACTCCTTCAGTGTTGCCAGTCGGAGAATTGTCCATATGCCATTCCCTAGCTATTTTGCCCCTATGCTGGAAGACTATGTTGTGTTTTGAATAAGACCGCTCTATTATTGTTTTGGTTATGTATTAAACTTAATATTATGTAATGTTTTGAACAAATAATGCGAGTTTGCGTTATTTTCCCGAGTTCTTTCTTTTACCAAATTTAAAAAGTTGGTTTTCAAAGTATAAAAGAGTGATACTCCCGAACTTGGTAGCACTTGCGGTTCAGCTACTAGGTTAGGGGGTGTTACAGTTGTGGTATCGGAGCGAAGGTTTAAATCTTTCCTGAAGACAGAAGATGGCATATGGACATTCTCGACTGATAGAGATGGTCAACTTTTATCTGTTAAGTATTATGTTTAGTAGATTACAATCTATTAGTTGTCATCATCATTATTGTGTGTTTGTTATTGGCTTATGAACAGGTGAGATTGGGCAATACAGTGGAACGGATGGCACCCAAGAGGAACACAAGAGATGATCCAAATCCAAACCACAACCTTCTTGAGAATTTGGCTGAGCTAATGCAGCAACAGACAAGGATGTATGGTGACCAGATGCAACAATTGCTGAATATGCAACAAAGAAACCAGGAACAAAACCGAGAACCTCCACTAAGAAACAATAATTGACCAGCAGTGTATGAGAAATTTCGGAAAATGCAGCCTCCTGATTTTCATGGTGGGTATGATCCTATGGTTGCAGAGGAATGGGTCAAATCACTTGATGTTATCTTTAATTACATGCACATCGAAGATGCTGAGAAGATACTTTGTGCGGTCTTTCAACTCAAAAAAGATGCCAGAACTTGGTGGGAAGGATCCAAACTTGCAGTTAACATGGAAGAGCTGACATGGGAGAGATTTAAAGTAATGTTTTATGATAAATACTTCACCAGGGATACCCGATCTATCAAGGGCAAAGAGTTTTTGGAGCTGAAGCAAGGGAATATATCTGTTTGTGAATATATCCAAAAATTTTAAGAAGTCTGCAGGTACATTCCTTATATTGCTAGGGATAATGCTGAGAAGATGGATCATTTCCTAAGAGGACTCCGACCTGAAATTAGAAGAGATATGAGAATGTCTGCATTAACTGAGTTCAGATAAATAGTTGACAAAAGCGCTGCTCGCAAAAGCTGATGAAAAGGAGATACAAAAGTCTTATCAGCAGAAGAGGCAAGCATTTGCTTCAAAAAAATCAGCACATTGGAAGAAACCGGAGCAAAAACCAGGCAAAGACAATCAAAAGCATCCTACAGCGAGACATGCTCTAAATACAACTGAGAAGCCTAAGTGTACTAAATGTGGGAAAAATCACTTTGGAGAATGTTTTGTCGGGTCCAATAATTGTTTCAGATGCAAGAAGCCCAGACATATGGCGAGAGATTGCCCAAACCCAGAGAATAAAGTTCAAGGAAGGGTGTTTCCAATGACACGAGAACAAGCTGATGCATATGCTTCCGTAGTCTGAAGTACCATTTTGATCTAAGGAATTCCTACACTTACATTGATAGACCCAGGATCCACACATTTATTTGCATCATATGCATTTATGAGAAAACCGGGCATTAAACCAGAACTATTGAAAGTTGGTTATAATGTGGCTGCTCCGTTTGGAGAAAATATGGATTCTGACCAAATGTTGAGGGCTTGTACAGTTCGAATTGGTGGGAGGGTACTCTACGCCGACCTTGTTGTCCTACCAATATCTAATTTTGATGTTATCCTTGGTATGGACTGGCTAGCTAAATATTGTGCAAATGTCGACTGTAATAAGAAGATTGTGGCCTTTCAACCAGCATATGGAGGACGGTTTATTTTTAGAGGTAATTTATATTCGTGCTCTTTGCCAATTATAATTGCACTGAAAGCTAGGAAGATGTTAAATAAGGGGTGTACTGGCTATTTGGCTAATGTTTTGGACACCTCCCTTGAAATGAAATTGAAGCCTGAAGATGTAGATGTGGTTAGAGAATTTCCTGAGGTGTTTCCAGATGATCTACCAGGGTTGCCGCCAGATCGGGAAATTGAGTTTGCAATCGATGTAATGCCTGAGACTACCCCTATTTCTAAAGCCCCGTACAGAATGGCACCAACAGAATTGAAAGAATTAAAAATTCAGCTACAAGAATTACTTGATAAGGGATTCATCCGTCCTAGTTGTTCACCTTGGGGAGCGCCTGTCTTATTTGTGAAAAAGAAAGATGGCTCATTGTGATTATGCATAGACTATAGAGAACTGAATAAGGTGACCATCAAGAACAAATATCCTCTTCCAAGGATAGATGATTTATTTGATCAGTTGCAAGGAGCATCAGTATTCTCAAAGATTGATTTACGGTCCGGATATCATCAACTGAAGGTCAAAGAAGAAGATATCCAGAAGACAGCATTTAGAATGCGATATAGTCACTATGAATTTTTAGTGATGCCTTTTGGTTTGACAAATGCTCCAGCAGCATTTATGGATCTGATGAACCGGGTATTCAAAGAGTTCCTTGATAAATTTGTGGAGGTGTTTATTGATGACATCCTTATCTATTCACATGATAGAGATGAGCATAAAGAACACCTCAGAATTGTGCTTCAAATTCTCAAAGAAAAATGGTTGTATGTTAAATTCAAGAAATGTGAATTTTGGATAGAACAAGTGGTGTTTTTAGGGCATGTGATATCCAATGATGGCATTTCAGTTGATCTAAACAAGGTAGATGCGGTGAGCAACTGGCCAACACCAACGAATGTATCAGAGGTTCGAAGTTTCTTAGGACTAGCTGGCTACTACCGACGGTTTGTACAAGGATTCTCAAAGATTGCAACCTCATTGACATTGTTAACAAGGAAGAACACAAAGTTTGTTTTTACTGAAGCTTGCGAAGGGAGTTTCTAGGAATTGAAGCGTAGATTAACTACAGCTACTGTCCTTGCCACTCCTATAGGAACAGGTGGCTTTGTAGTTTACACTGATGCTTCTAAAAATGGTTTGGGTGCTGTATTAATGCAACATGGGAAGGTAATAGCCTATGCCTCCAGGCAATTAAAAGAGTATGAAAAGAATTATCCAACACATGATCTAGAACTGGATGTTGTTGTCTTTGCACTAAAAATTTGGAGGCATTACCTATATGGTGAAAAGTATGAAATCTATACAGACCACAAAAGTTTGAAGTACTTTTTCACATAGAAGGAGCTGAATATGCAACAGCGGAGATGGTTATAATTGGTGAAAGACTATGATTGTGAGATCATTTATCATCGTGGTAAGGCGAATATGGTTGCAGATGCACTAAGTAGAAAGTATATCTCTTCCTTTCTAATCACGCAGAAGCCACTATTATTAGACTTGCAAAATTTGAACTGGAAATTGTGCCGAAAAGGAAGATTTGTTCGTTATCAGCACTCATATTGAAACCTGCACTTCAAGATATAACCAAGAAACCCAGAAGGCGGATCAGTACATAGGCAAATTGAGGGGATAAGTTGATGAGGGCAAATTACCAAACTTCTCAGTCTCTAGTGATAAAATATTACGATATAAAGGGAGACTGTGTGTGCCAGCCGACGCAACCATCATAGGGGACATTCTGAAGGAGGCTCATTCCAGTCCTTAGTCAATACATCCAGGTAGCACAAAAATGTATAAAGACTTGCAACAACATTATTGGTGGCCTAACATGAAGAAAGATATTGCAAGATTTGTGGCAGAATGTCTAACTTGCCAGCAGATCAAAACTGAACACCAGAGACCAGGATTATTGAAGCCTTTACTAATTTCGGAATGGTAATGGGAACACATTACAATGGATTTTGTGCTTGGGCTACCAAGGACTCAAAGTGGGTATAATTCGATATGGGTGATCGTTGATAGATTGACCAAATCTGCTCAGTTCCTTCTAGTAAAATCCACATATAGTATGGATCGATATGCTCAAGAATATATTAAAGAGATAGTCCGACTACATGGGGTGCCAGTATCAATAGTATCTGACAGGGACCCTAAATTTACATCTGTATTTTGGAAAAGTTTACATAACTCAATGGGTACGAAGCTTGCTTTCAGCACCGCATTTCATCCACAAAGTGATGGGTAGTCAGAAAGAGTTATTCAAATACTCGAAGATATGTTGAGAGCATGCATACTAGATTTCAAGGGCAATTGGGATACAAAGCTCCCATTGGTAGAGTTCACCTACAAAAACAGTTACCAATCTACAATTAGGATGGCACCTTATGAAGCACTGTATGGGAGAAAATGTAGATCTCCCGTACACTGGGATGAAGTTGGAGAAAGAAGTCTACTGGGCCCAGATATGATACAACAGACTGCTATGGTAGTATAAAAGATAAGAGAACGAATGAAGATTGCACAAAGTAGACAGAAGAGTTATGCAGATATTCGAAGAAGAGATTTAGAATTTGCAGTTGGAGACCATGTGTTCTTGAGGGTATCTCCAATGAAAACCATAATGAGATTTGGAAAGAAAGGAAAACTTAGCCCGATGTTAGGCGTATTTTTATACGCTTATTTATCATTATTTTGTATTCTTTTCGTAATTAAATCTGCAAAATGAGCTTTTAATGCCCTATTCTTTTATGTTTTGCAAGAAATTGGAGTCCGGAAGCTAAAACGATGAAAACGGGCGAAAACGGCAAATTTTGGCCCGGGGCCGCGGCACAAACCAAGTGAGCCGCGGCACACGAAGGCAATCAGCAGGCACCGATCGCACTGTACTGTGAGCCACGGCACGTAGAAGCTGAGCCGCGGCCCAGAAGAAAAAAATGGTGCCCAGGCATAGGCGCTGAGTGCCGTGAGCCGCGGCACAGATTAAGTGAGCCGCGGCCCACGGGGCGGTTTTGACAGAAAGTGCCGCGTTTCTGGGCCATTTTGGAGCCTGTTCTCGACCTAATTACACGGACGCGTTTTTGAGGCAAAAGAGAATTATAAATAAGGGTTTATAATCTGGGAATCAGAGTATTATCGCGGAAGAGAGAAATCAAGACAAGAAGCAGAAGACACCAAGAGCAGAGGGCGGAAGCCAGAAGAACGGAGGAATCCGAGTCTTCATCTGCATTTGATTTCAATGCTTTCATTCATTAATTCTGTATTTTTATCCTTTAGCATGTCAGGCTAAAACCCTGTTCTAGGATTTTGATGAAACCAAAGTTTTGACGGATTTGCTTTTGATTATCTATATAATTCCCTTTTCTGTTGAGTTTTTCGCAATCGATTTTAATGCTTTCAATTGTCTGACCAATAATTAGATTGTTTTAATTACGCAACTCGAATCGGGAGAGAAGAGTTGGTGAGGAACTATAGGTGAGAACCGTTTTATCTTGTGAGATAGGAATATACTCATAGGAACTATGTGGCCTTTTGAAGATTTTGTGCTTTTTGCCTATTGTCGAATTAATTCACCTAGGGATAGAGTGTGTTATTCGCCTTTAGAAAAATCTATTGACCTCGGGAGAGGCGGTAGAGTATTTTAGCAATCTTCGCCTTCAATAAATTGGGGAAATCAATTAACTTCAGATAATCGAGAGTAAATTTGGATAAACCAAGGTGGATTCACAATCCTAGACTTTTTCATCATTTGATTTTCTTTCTTCGAGCGATCGTTTTTCTGTTTATTATTGATTTTCTTTAGTCATTAATTGCAACCCAAATTTTGAATGTTCAAATAAAATTAGGATACATATAAATCGGTACTTAGTGATTCAGTTCTCGTGGGAACGATACTCACTCATCACTTTATTACTTGTCTACGATAACGTGCACTTGAGTTTAACGAAAGATCGCAACAAGTTTTTGGCGCCGTTGCCGGGGACTGATTTTTCTACTAATATCGATTTCAGTATTTCTAGTCTTAGTCTGAACATTTTTTTTATTGTTTTTGTGTAATTTTATTTATTTGTTTTTCCGTTCAGGAGTTTCCGGTTAGTGCATGAGAAAATCCGGTAACGAAGGCCTACTACCTTTGGATACCGATCTCGAGCGCACTCTTCGGAAAAGCAAGAAGGAGAAACGAGAGCTACCAGCAAAAGTCACTATGGCCGATAATACGGGAAATCACGAAGCAGACAATCCCATTCAGCAAGTTCAACCGGCATTAGCACTCCGCAATTATGCTATGCCGCAAATCAATGCGAACTTTTCGGGGATTCGGCGTCCGACAATTCAGGCGAACAACTTCGAAATCAAGCCGGCTATAATTCAAATGGTACAAGCGACCCAGTTTTGTGGATTGCCGAACAATGACCCCAACGCGCACATTGCCTCTTTTCTCGAGATTTGTGACACATTAAAAAACAATGGTGTTACCGATGATGCGATTCGTCTACGGCTTTTCCATTTCTCTTTGAGGGACAAAGCCAAATTTTGGTTGAACTCTTTACCGCCGGGCTCGATCACGACATGGGCAGAATTAGCGCAAGCCTTTATGGCTAAATTCTTCCCACCTTCGAAGATGGCGAGACTTAGGAACGAGATCACTACCTTTGGGCAATTTGATATAAAGTCACTTCACGAAGCTTGGGAGCGATACAAAGATCTATTACGGAGATGCCCACACCACGGCCTACCGGACTAGCTACAAATTCAGACGTTCTATAATAGATTGAGTGCCTCTACCCAAACTCTTGTTGATGCAGCCGCTGGGGGAGCATTAATGGGAAAAACGATGGCCGAGGCACACTTTTTATTGGAAGCAATGGCCGCAAATGCGTATTAGTGGCCTTCTGAACGAGTAAACCCGAAACAAGTTATGGAAATCTTCAATAATGATCCGATCTGTACATTATCAGCTCAAGTTGCCGCCTTGACGCAGCAACTTCAATCCTTTTCACATGCTCCTTCCCCCGCTATCATTGAATCGTGCAATTGGTGTAATGGATCTCATCCTAGTGCAGAATGCCAAGTCGAAAACCCTTTCGAGCAACCGTCGATGGAACAAGCTCAGTTCGTGGGGAACGGGAACCGACAGAATAATCCTTACTCCAACACTTATAATCCGGGATAGCGAAATCATCCTAACTTTTCATGGAGGAAAGGACAAAGCTCGAACCAGCCTCAGTTCGCTCAACACTAACAGCAACCTTCTTCTGCTCCAAAAATTTCTCTAGAAGAAGCAATGGCAAAATTGGCAGCAAACACGAGTCAGTTCATGGCCCGTACGGAAGCGACCTTGCAGAACCATTCCACTTCTATACGCAACTTGGAAGTCCAACTGGGCCAGATTGCTAATGTATTAACAGCCCGCCCGGAAGGTACCTTGCCCAGTACGACCGAAACAAATCCCAGAGAGAGTGTCAATGCCATTGGTTTGAGAAGTGGGAAGGAATTGTGCGAGCAACCTGAGCAGAGCGAAAAGGGAAGTGAGGATGAGGAGAAGAAAAATTCAGCCACTAAGGAATCACCAAATTTGAGACCCTCGATACTATTTCCTGATAATCCAAAGGCATATGTACCACTCGTTCCATTTCCGCTGCGATTACAATAGAAAAAGGTGGACAAGCAATTCTCTAAGTTCCTCGACGTCTTCAAGAAACTGCATATTAACATCCCATTTTCTGATGCCGTTGAGCAAATGCCGAGTTACGTGAAATTCATGAAGGAAATTTTGTCAAACAAAAGAAAGCTCTAGGAGTATGAGACAGTCACATTGACGGAGGAGTGCAGCGCTATTCTTCAGAAAAAGCTTCTGCCAAAATTGAAGGATCCGGGAAGCTTCAATATACCGTGCACCGTAGGGAACCTCTCTTTTGAAAGGGCATTGTGCGTTCTCGGCGCTAGTGTTAATCTCATGCCTCTGTCTATTTTCAAGAAGCTAGGAATTGGGGAAGCAAAACCTACGACGGTCTCCTTACAATTAGCTAATAGATCCATCACATATCCGAGGGGAGTGATAGAGGACGTCTTAGTAAAGGTTGATAAATTCATCTTTCCAGCCGGTTTCATTGTGCTTGACATGGAGGAGGATCAAGACACCCCAATTATTTTGGGAAGACCATTCCTAGCTACCGGTCGAACTCTCATAGACGTGGAAAAAGGGGAACTAACTCTACGGGTTCAAGACGAGCATGTCACTTTCCAAGTGTTTAAATCCTTTCCGTGCCCAAGTAGTGTTGAGAAGAGCTCGCAAATTGAAAGTTTGGATACCATTGCAAAAGACACACCCCGGAAGAATCGTCGGTCGAAAAATTCAGAACCCGTTTTAGCTGCCCCGACGCCTAATAAGACTAAAGAGCAAGTCGCATATCTTAGGAATTTGAACATGCCGTCTTTAACATCCGTTCATCCACAATCGGAAAATTCTCATTCTGTCCTAAATTCGCCCGTGGAGTTGAAAATTAAGACGGATGTCAAACGGGCGCCAAGTCGTGTGAAAAATGGGTGCTTCGGAAAAGTGTTTTCGTTAAAATCTTTTCACAAAGAACATTTGGTGTCCAAACCAAAAATCGGATCGTTAAAGACCAATGGTCAAAATTTTAAAACACATATTAACGGTTCGATGAACGGGGCGGAGTTCAAATGGTGTTTGCGAAAAGCGAACTGATTTTCAATAGGTCCGGCTGAAGACTATAAACTTAGCGCTTCTCGGGAGGTAACCCGAGCATTAGTTGTAGCTTTCTTATTTTTCCGTATTTTCTTGCATTTTGGATCTTTATTTTTTCGTCATTTTAGCTTCGACATGCTTATCTCTCACACTCTTGTTGTTTTCTGTTGAAAATTCTATGCAGAAATTATCCTTTGGGAAAAATCAGAATTGGGCCGCGGCACAAGGATTGTGAGCCGTGGCACACACAAGTCGAAAAAGAAGGCTAAACTTGTTGTACTCTGTGCCGCGGCACAACCTTACTGAGCCGCGGCACACTTGATCGCTGAGCCGCGGCACGTTGCTGCTAAGCCGCGGCACACCAGATGCACCAGATATGCCCAGGGATCTGTACTACGGTCCGCGGCACATATGTGCTGAGCCGCGGCACACTAACACTTTCGAGCCGCGACACAAGGATGATGAGCCGCGGCACATGGCGATTGAACAAAGGAGTGTGAACAGACTGTACTCTGGGCCGAGGCTCACTTAAGCTGTGCCGCGGCCCCCGTTCGGAATGTGAACAGCCCAGGTATCCTTCTTATATTCGATCGGCCGGGACCAGGTAGCCTCTTCTCCTTCCTTTGCACAAAGCGATCGGCCGAAAACATTTTATCCCCTCCTTCTTCTTGCATTCTTCAAATCTAATCAAGGTAATCCTCAATTCCGTGTATTAATTGCTTCATGAATTGCATAATGAGATGTTGTTCTTCATTAAATATTGATTATGTTGTTAGTTTTTCAAAGTCCTATTAAAATTGGGGAATATGAAGTTTCGATTGATTATTGATGATTATTTTTCGATTATGAATGAATTGATTACGTTTGTCATGATGATCGATGTGAGGTTGTTATTTGTGGGGATTGAATCAAGCTATTATCATGTTTGTTCTTCAATTGAAAGTATGCACTCAAGGTGTTTGATGAAATGCTTGAATGAAAAATTCTTACTTGTTAAGCCAATGTTTTGAAACTATGTGCAACGAATTCGTTTCTGAATTTACACCAACCCCAACCCTTACGTCAATGCTAAACGTGAAAAGCTCAATTTTATTTCTCTTTCACGGCGGTGCTAGCTCGTTAAATTCTTGATTGATGTTGGATATCCTTAGCCGAGTAATGTTATTCTCATTATTGCTTAAGTAAGTAAACTCCGGTGTTTATCTTTTCAGGACTCGCTATGGCTAGAACCAAAAAGATTATCAAAAGGGCCAGGACGCAATCGTCCCCCACTCGAGGGGAAACGTCTCAGAGCCGAGCCGAGTTGGAGGCGCACCAATTCTCCGACCCGGAGATTTATAAAATCTTCAATGAAAAGATCCGCCCTCGACCTCTGATCCTAGAGAGGGGATTCACCCCAGCCCCCAGGATGGGGAGCTTCTGACCATGATCGACGAGATGGGGTGGGCCCGTTTCGCTGCACCTCCTGAGCCGGCGGTGATCTCTATCGTACAGGAGTTTTATGCGAGCGCTCTGTTCAAGCACATTCGGGCGGGGCAGATGATACCGCAGTCGGACACTCAGACGCCGGTCGATGTCTGAGGTATTACAGTAGATTTTTCGGTGGCTGCCATACGGAGATTATTCGAGCTGTCTGTGGTTGACAATACGGCATGTACGCGAGATATGAGTGGCCTCACGAAGGAGGCCCTGCTCGAGAATCTCACACAGCCCGGTTCCGACTGGGAGCTGCGTGCTCCGGGCTCCTCGACTTTCTATTTTAAGAGCTCGCGCCTCAGTCGGCTCTGGCGAGGCTGGTTGTACTTCATCTGTGCACGTATTGACCCTACCTCACAGATCCGCACTGTTCTACTCTCTCGTGCCCGTACTTTATATGCTATCACTTCCAGGGTCAGATTCGATGTGGCCCCTCTGCTTGTCCGATCTATCTTCCAGTGTATTCAGGGAGGGGCCAAGACGGGGCTGAAGCACCCCTCTCTTATTTGCGCTCTTTGCCGCCAGTCAGGCATGACTTGGTCGGATGACGAGCCGATGTTAGCACCCCAGGGCCCGATCGACCATCGCATCATTTCTCACTTCGATCAGTGGGGAGGAGCACCAGCACACGCTCGGGGGCGAGGATTTCTACTTGATGAGGCACACGAGCAGTCCCCTGAGCCTCTTCTTCTGACGCAGGGGCAGATGGAGTCCAGCCCGCCGACCGACAGAGAGCACTTGCAGGCGATGTTCGACGGGTTGATAGAGGAGATGAGGAGAGAGAGAGAGAGAGCATTTTGGCTGCACTGAGAGAGGAGAGGCGGACGGAGAGGGAGAGCATCATTGCTGTCGTCCGAGATGAGATGAGAGAGAAGACCCGCCGGGCCAACCGGCGTGAGACGAGGCGCTTGGCAGCGAGGGATGCCTACCACCATGAGCACCTTGCTGCATGGACGGCCCACATTATGCACCCGGACGGGCCATTCATTCCTCCTGTTCGGCCAGCCACACCACCCTCCTCGCCGGACGACGCCGACACCAGTTCGTGAGCAGACTGTAGGGGAGTACTTGACCATTTTCTTTAAATGCATATTACATTTTGTGTACATCGAGGTCAATGTACATCCTAAGTTTGGGGGGGTTACTTTTTGTCGCTATACTTATTTCTGTACTTATTTGTTGCACTTTTCATTATTTTTAGTTATATTTTTGTTTCTAGCCTTACTTGTCGTGTTTTTAATTGCATTCGTGAATTTTTCGTGCTTCTTTTTGTGTAAAACTGATGTTACGATACTGATTTCTCGGGGAAGAAACAGTTGAGTTTTAGTGAGTTGTAGTCAGTGATATCTGTTTCTGTTGAGTATTCATCTAGGTCCAAAATTCTTTTTGTTTTTGTAGAAATCTTAGCGGATAAGAGAGGAGACATACGTGTTTTTAAATCTCCGTCTATACGTTTGGTTACATTTTTCAGTTAGCTAGTCGTCCAATAACATAAGTCGTATGGGCACTTGCTTTGAGTTTAGAGTCGGACAGTTTTTCCCAAAAAGTCGAGATATTATTTGTTCTATGATGGGAAGTCTAGTAACCGGGGGTATTCACGTGATCCATTGTTTACTCTCGCGTAAAATGACAACCCTGATTAGACTAGTGGTTTAGAGATTTCGCATGTGCCGATGATGGGAAGCCTAGTAACCGGGAGTATTCGCGTGACCCGTTGTTTACTCTCGCGTAAAACAGCAACCTTGAATCGGACATGCGGGAATAGCTATTCGAGTTATTTCTCCGCTGTGGAGGGGAACTTAGTAACTAGAAGCATCCCTGTGCCCCATGAGTGTCTTTTACATCAAACGGTTCCCCAATACATGAAAATAGAATTCCGCCCTAGGATTATCCCGATGAAACATCCCGAGATCCCAACCTAGTGGTCCACTTGAATCATCTTATTGAGCATATATAAGGGAATACTGTCCGAGGGTTATTTTTGATGATGAAACTCTTGAAATTTTTGCCATTAGACTGTGGGACTAGGCGAGTTGGCTTGTTTATTTTAACCCTTCATATTGGCGGTCGATTAAATTCACGCTTGTTAATCTTTGAGATTTTCGGGGTAGTTTTGATTAGGTTGAGCACTATGAAATTGCACGATTATTCACGATTATTCTTTTATTTGTTATCAATTCTTTTTGCTTGAGGACAAGCAAAGGCTCAAGTTTGGGGGTATTTGTTAGGCGTATTTTAATACGCTTATTTATCATTATTTTGTATTCTTTTCATAATTAAATCGGTATAAATGAGCTTTTAATGCCCTATTCTTTTATGTTTTGCAGGAAATTGGAGTCCAGAAGCTAAAACGATGAAAACGGGTGAAAACGGCAAATTTTGGCCCGGGACCGCGGCACAAACCAAGTGAGCCGCGGCACACGAAGGCAATCAGTAGGCACCGATCGCACTGTACTGTGGCCCGCGGCACGTAGAAGCTGAGCCGCGGCCCAGAAGAAAAAAATGGTGCCCAGGCATAGGCGCTGAGTGCCGTGAGCCGCGGCACATATTAAGTTAGTCGCGGCCCACGAGGCAGTTTTAACAGAAAGTGCCGCGTTTCTGGGCCGTTTTGGAGCCTGTTCTCGACCTAATTACACAGACGCGTTTTTGAGGCAAAAGAGAATTATAAATAAGGGTTTATAATCTGGGAATCAGAGTATTATCGCGGAAGAGAGAAATCAAGACAAGAAGCAGAAGACACCAAGAGCAGAGGGCGGAAGCCAGAAGAACGGAGGAATCCGAGTCTTCATCTGCGTTTGATTTCAATGCTTTCATTCATTAATTCTATATTTTTATCCTTTAGCATGTCAGGCTAAAACCCTGTTCTAGGATTTTGATGAAACCAATGTTTTGACAGATTTGCTTTTGATTATCTATCTAATTCCCTTTTTCTGTTGAGTTTTTCCCAATCGATTTTAATGCTTTCAATTGTCTAGCCAATAATTGGATTGTTTTAATTACGCAACTCGAATCGGGAGAGGAGAGTTGGTGAGGAACTATTGGTGAGAACCGTTTTATCTTGTGAGATAGGAATATACTCATAGGAACTATGTGGCCTTTTGAAGATTTTGTGCTTTTTGCCTATTGTCGAATTAATTCACCTAGGGATAGAGTGCGTTATTCGCCTTTATAAAAATCTATTGACCTCGGGAGAGGCGGTAGAGTATTTTAGCAATCTTCGCCTTCAATAAATTGGGGAAATCATTAACTTCAGATAATCGAGAGTAAATTCGGATAAACCAATGTGGATTCACAATCATAGACTTTTTCATCATTTGATTTTCTTTCTTCGAGCAATCGTTTTTCTGTTTATTATTGATTTTCTTTAGTCATTAATTGCAACCCAAATTTCAACTGTTCAAATAAAATTAGGATACTTATAAATCGGTACTTAGTGATTCAGTCTTTGTGGGAACGATACTCACTCATCACTTTATTACTTGTCTACGATAACGTGCACTTGCGTTTAACGAAAGATCGCAACACCCGAGATATGTTGGCCCATTAGAAATTCTTGAGAGAGTTGGTGATAGAGCTTATAGAGTAGCCTTACCTCCTTCGCTATCTGGTGTGCACAATGTCTTCCATCTGTCCATGTTAAAGAAGTACATTTCAAAACCCTCACATGTGTTAAATTAGGAGCCGTTGGAATTATCCCCAAAATTGTCCTGTGAAGAGAAGTCGGTACAGGTTCTTGATAAGAAAGTAATGAAACTAAGAAACAAGGAGATTCATTTGGTAAAGATTTTGTGGAGGAACCATGCTGTTGAAGAGGCTACATGGGATAGAAAGGTGGAAATGCAAAGCAAGTATCCAGAACTATTTGGTATATCAATTTTGAGGATAAGGAGAGGAGGATTGTAATGCTCGGTTATTCCCTTTTAAGCCAATAACCATTTTATACCTAAATGCATTTACATAATATGCATTAGGGAAGCATGGCATACAAGTAGACATTTCATGAGCATGAATAATTGCTATTTATGTGCTTAATTATGTTTTATGTCTATGATACATGCAATATGTTATTTATTCCCCATAACATGGTAAAATGTGTATAAATGTCTCATTGCAGTGAGAAGCTTAGTTTCTCGGTTAAAGGAAATCGATGTGCTAAATGACTGCAAGTGATTTTATTTGTTAATTGCATTTTCACATTACTTTCACATATGATGATTCACTCCACCTCATAGTTAACTCACTATGGTGAAGAGTATTGAACATATTAAATTAGCTCTAAGCATAGGTGGCAAACATATAAGTACTAATAGGGTCACTGACAGGTCTATCGTAGGTTAACCAGTTTAACACCGGAGCCTAGTGGTGTTTGTGTTGAGTAAATTTAGATATATGAATAAAGTAGATAACATTTGTTTAACCTAATAAAACGTGTCAAATATTTGATTCTTATCTACATTATAATTGGTTCAATTGGTAGTTGCATACGGCATCACCTGTTAAGTAATTGGATATGTCACTTTCCTATTCGTCCCAGTTGCGGTCGGAACCAGTTGAACTTGTTTTTTGTTTTATAATCATCATCATATCATATTGATAAGTGAGTCCTTTCATTCTTATCTGTAGCGTTATAGGTAGGAAGGTCTAGAAAGCTTGACAATAAAATCCCTTATTAGCATTTTTAATGCTTTCTGCATAGTAACCGATTTTAAATAATAAAAACACACCTTAAACTTCTACAAAACCACTAGACCTGACATTTATACCCTAAATACGTTCAATATCTATTAAGAACTGGTTTAGACCAACCAATAACCAGCCTATAACTACTTGAATTGATCCAGTCTTTCAAACACGATTTATAGAAGCTATTTGAGGGTATCTTCGGTATTTCACCCTCAAAACCGCCTCTCTCACTTGTATAAGAGAGGAAAACCGACCCTCAACCCTCATTAACACTCTGGACTCGACCTAAAAGCATCCATATCCAAAAAATCACCAAGAAATTCAAGAAAAAACATCAAAATACCAACACCTCATATCCTTTGAAAATCAAGGTGAGTTTCCTTTGTTTTCTTCATGTTCTTGATATCTTTAATGATTATTTCGATGAAAGGAGGGTTTTTACAGGCCCTTAGACATGTCATAATAATGTGAAGAATTCATCCATGGCTTAACCTTATGTTTATTGTGGGTTTATAAAGCCTAAATCATCACTAGACAACATAGAACTCAATTCTGCCACCTTTTATAAACATATATGGATTGTGCATATTTGGTATAGTTCAGGGGCTGGTGTTCCCATGTAGATGTTCTTCGGTATGTTAGGGATGTTATATCAAAATTTGATGTAAATCCAACTTATATTCAAGCGGTTATAAAATAAACAAGTTCTGTTATTCAATGGTTTTGATAACAATTATGTAAGTAAATTATGTTGTTGTAGAATAGGTTACATAAATTACTACATGTTCATAGTTTCAGAATAAGTTTCCTTGTATAAGTAAAGGAGAAGTATATAAATCTAAAACATAGTATAAATGGGTATATATGTATAATTATTGCATCACAGTAACTAGTTGCGAAGGGATAGTCATAGATGATCCTAAATTGTATTCCAACATTTTGTAGTATCCATGAAGGTAATGTTAAGTGCAATATGGTTAATTAATTCAGGGCTTTTAGCACATCCATATATATAGAGAAGCTGATCTTTTCACTTCAATACGCAGCTGAACCTGAGGTAAGATGAGGCTTTTCCTTGCTGTATCATAAGGATCATATATTGATTGATATTTTCATATGTGACTATTATTGAATGATCATGCATAACATGTGTATGTGAAAGAATGATTAATAAAATGAAGTATGGTACTTGATTGATGGCGGGTAGGCACAGGATGCAGGGGACCGGCGGACCCAAAATATGGTGGCAAATACTTGCAGCTGAAGGTCGGTCGAGGAATCCCACACTTAATGAAAAAGGTTGAATACGGCTAATACCGTTGGTTGAAAAACCAGTATGGGAACCCCCGTATACATGCTTTATTGGCCAATTATAAGAACAGGTTCCGAAAACCATGGCCTATCACTATCAGTCGAGTATCACACTTCAAGGGTACCCGAAGAAAGGATTTTACAAGAACATGACTATATCATATAAAGTAGTTATTTGCTGATGAATGTGATATGTGATACCTTGCTATTACAGAAGTCTCATCTTACTGAGCCATTAGCTCACTAGATTCTTATGATTCAGGTGATGCTGCTCATGTTTAGGGGTTGACTATACTCCTTTAGAGTAGTGGTGCCACATTTTAACCGAATCACGGTTCGCCCGACCGGCCGGTTGGTCCGGTCGGTTGAACTGAACATTGTTCTTCACGGGCGATTCACGGTTCAAGGTTCTGAGCCCGTGAACCGGCGGGCGAACCGCGCTCGGCCCGAACCGACGGTTTCCGCCCGAACCGGTTTGGCCGGAACCGCCGGCTTCCGCCCGAATCGGTTTTTCGCCCAAATTCAAAATTCAAATTTTAAATTTTTCCCAACTCCCCCTAATTTTATCTATAAAAAAAATTCAAATTTTCAAATTTCAAATATTTTCAAATTCAAAATTCAAATTTTTCCCAACTCCCCCCAATTTTATCTATAAACAAAATTCAAATTTTCAAATTTCAAATTTTTTCAAATTCAAAATTCAAATTTTTCCCAACTCCGCTAATATTTTTACTTTATTGCATTTCAAGTTTTCAATATTTCAAATTTTCAACACAAGTAATTTAATTTAAAAAAAAAGTCATAAAAAATATTACAAGTTACTATAAATTATATAAAAAAAATTCACAACATAAAGAATTTCTAAATTTCTAAATTATTTAATAACTTATTATATTTTTATTAAATGAACTTAAGTAATTTTTATTTGATCACAGAGCCCTTCAGCACCTGACAACCTCAACTGCACCAACATCTCAGTTCCGACCAAGTGGCAACTTCTATTGTATGCCTGCCTCTCAGTTTTAATGCTTTGGCAGCCTCCATTGTAGCATATAAATTCCAAAGAAATCCGTACCCATGACATACTTTGATGCCAAGTATTGGTCCCTAGAATGATGAAGATTGTCTTCAATGTACCAGCACGAGTCTTTTCTAGTGCGCTTTATCCTCACTCGCGCATACCTTGACAAACTTTCGAGGAGTTCACCCATACCATAACTACTCCAGACCAAGCACGCTTACCTTTGAAGTTTCTATGAGATGGCTACCAGAGAAAAAAAGATGCATCTTGTTGGTGTGAGTAGTCCAAATCAATTTATTTAACCACTTCCTAGTACCGATTTCACAGGTCGAATAGCAATCCATGCCTCGTGCATTTTTAAGCCCATGCAGGCAGGATGCTAGACCGAATCCCAATAAGTTCTAACACAATCTTATTCTCACATAGTGTCCATTTCAGTCCTGGATCATATTTTAGTTTCATAAGTGTTATTTTAAATGGGCCATTACTTCTAAATTACATGGGTGGTTTCCTATAAAGAGTATCTTGTCATATTCCACCTTATAGGTAAAGGAATCATTAAAGGTTATAACTTAACCTTGCTACTTAGACAGATTTTCACTTGGACGGTTTTAAGAAGGAGCTGATAGAGTTCAAAGTGTTGAACTGAACTGTCATAACTTAGTTGTCCCATTGAACCAAGAGTTTGGGATCCTCCAATTTATCATGGTTGGGCGTCCTCTATGATTGTTCCTTTGTTGTAGACTTCAAAAACATATTCCTTTAACCAATTTATAAAATTATTTTTGATTCATATATTTATCAGTAAGCCCACTAGGATTTCTTTGACTTCGGATAGTCAATCGAAAACCTCGATCGAGAATAATTGGTCTAATGGTATTATATTATTGGCGATTAGTCTTGACTGACTATTACATGCATGAGTGGTCCGGAATGAGAGTGAGAGACCACTTCATTATTTTGCAAAGAAAGCATTTACCAAGAATATCATATTTTTACGATCTTCTTATCTTCAATCACTTGTATCAAAAAAAGTTTGACTTTTGCACCATGTCCAACTATGTTTGCATTCGAATGCATCAATGAATTTTAGTTTCACGTAATGATTGTTGTAGCTATTTCTCTTATAGCCGAAATTATACTCCCACACTTTTGGTATTTATAAGATGATTCACAAATCTCTTATCATCTTAGGGTGACAACTTTATTTTGATATGATTTTTCTAAAAAGACCAGCTTCACCTCCACAATTTTTAGGAACCTTATTAACATCATATTCAACATCCCAGTAAGATTACCATTTGATTTAAGTCTGTTTTATTTCAGATTTGATGGATATCTTTCACAATCCTTAAAATTTGAATTTCATCCTTAATCTGAAAACTCACGATTAAATGAAAAATCATTTGATTTTAAAATTTATTGTTGAAGCGCAATCGACATGTAGTGTTATAAATCTTCTTAATAGAACAACTATTTCCCTTCTTAAAGTCACAAAACATATTGTGCCTTTCAATTTTTCACTCGCAGAAAATTACTATGATATCAATAAGTACTCATTCTATACAAAGTCATAATATGTTAAAAGTACAGTTCAAAATACGGAGTTACTCTTCAAGCCGAGTCCATGCACATTTCAAGCTCGAAAGATAAAAAATCTAGTTATGGCATCGACAAGTTCCTATGGAGTTATTGAACATATATGGGAACTTGATTATGTTAAGTTTATAGTGCCTGTTTTTAAGTGTAAGTGGGTTGATAATAACATGGGTATGGTAATCGATGAACTGGGCTTTACATTGGTAGATCTTCATAAGATAGATTACACTGACGAGCCTTTTATCATGGCATATCAAGTTAAACAGGTGTTTTATGTCAAGGATCCATGTAATGAAATATTGTCAGTGGTCATTCCGGGTAGAAGTACGGATATTAATGAAACTGAAGAATCAAGTTTTAACATTTGTGAGTTTATTCCTTTATCAACATGGTTGCCCATTGTCGTTGAAGAAAATGAAGCAGACGACATACATCCCATTCGAGATGATCATGATGAAGGCATATGGGAAAACATTTCTATCTAGAGCCAAGTTAGATGGTTTTGATGAAGGCATAGTCTATTATATTGAATTGCAGTATTAATGTTCAATTTTGTGATATTGTGAATGATAAAGTTGGTTTTGTTGAATTGTAGTATTAATGTTGAATGTTATGTTGGTTTATAGTTTTTGTATTTTAGTATTCAAGATTTATTTCATTATTTGTTATTAAAAATGGTATGTGTGTGTGCAGTGTGTGCAGTCTGTGTATGTGTGTGTGTGCAGTGTGTATGTGTGTGTGTGTGTGTGTGTGTGTGGGTGCAGTGTGTGTGTTAGGAGTATTCCCTTGAATGCCACTCAGAGGATGTTAAGTGAGGGCATTGTACTTGTTATTATGCAAAACATTATCAGAAGGCAATTGTACGTTTCTTTATTTAGTGGTAGTCATTGGCATTCCTGACTCGTAAATATATATATAGAAACTAGTCAGTGTATTTGAGAGCAAAGCATTCCACTCCTTATTGGATAATGAGATCAGCATTGGAAATGTCATGGATCAAATACTTAATCATTCGCAAGTCGATGAAACTTGATTGGGCGTTAAGTTTATGTGAAGACTTGTATGATGTGTTCTTTGACTTGGAGAGTACCTGTCGATCACTAGTGGTTAGTGGGACCACATGTTATAGGTATGCTAACGAGATTAGTATACTCGAACCGAGTCACCCTCGATTCATCACACGGATTTCACTCCGGGATAGTCAATGATGGAATCGTAAGGTTGTAATAGGTATTCGTGAACCTTCGACTTGAGGATTTAGTAGGGATGTGCTTCTGTGTGCACTGTGTGTATGTGAGTATGTAATGTAGTTTTACGTGTTATTTTCTTCTTATTTGTCGTATAATTTAATCGATTTAGCTAAGTGTGTGTGTTTAATTATATGTGTTCCTTTTGACAACACTATTTTGTGAAACACGGATTTATTTTGGGATAGATGTGGTTAACTTGTTAAGGATCTTCTCCCTTTGGGATAGATGTTAACTTTCGTCTTAAGAATATTCTCCCAACAGCTCGTGCAGACAGAGTTAGCAATCTTGACAAAGCTATAAGTTGACATAGTATAAATTTAATTATATTTTGACAACCGTCGTTCATGTTTCTATTTTAACAATAGTTATAGGACAACCATACCTTTATCATTCCTTACAAAAATAATTTTCAAAAAGTTAGTAATCATATAGAAATGAAATTCTTTCCCTCATAGAAAAGAATAGCAAATTGAATTTCATAGTATGTGTAACAGAAAAGAAGAAAAGGATCGAAGTTGGATGAATGCAAGTCGTACGAGTACGAAGTATGACAATGGAATTGAGCAGTTTCTTAAATTTGCTCGACAACATCGCCCGAAACCCGATGAAAGATACTTTTGTTTGTGTGAAGTGTATGAATGGCAGACGACATGGGGTGACATAATTCGTGAACATCTTGTTTGTGAGGGGATAAACACCAACTATGCGGTGTGGATATGGCATGGCGAAATAGTAGATGTTCCAACTGGAAACACTCATGTAGATATAGATGGTGATCAAGATGAAGAAATGATTCGTAATGTCAGACAAGAATCATTTCAAAGAGCTCATGTTTATGATGCGTTGAAAAGTGATTCAGAGACTCCATTGTATATGGGGTTTGAAAATTTCACACGACTATCTGCCATGTTGAAGCTAGTTAATTTGAAGGCAATAAATGGGTGGAGTGTCAAAAGTTTCACCGAATTGCTCAAGTTGATGAATGAGATGCTACCAAAAGGCAATACATTTCCTAAGCATATGTATGAGGTGAAGAAGGTTTTGTGTCCGATGGGTATGGAGTATAACAAAATACACGCTTGTCCCAATGATTACATACTGTATGGAAAAGAGTTTGAAGAATTGCATAAGTGTCCTAGGTGTGGGGTGCATTGATACAAAGTGAAGAATGATAGAGAGAACACACAATAAAGGCCTCCCGCGAAGGTTTTATGGTATCTTCCCATTGTTCCAAGGTTCAAGCGATTGTTTTCTAATAGAGATGATGTAAAGAATCTCACATGGCACGCCAATGAGACAAAATGCAACGGGCTAATTCATCATCCAACTGATGCTACACAATGGAAGAAAATAGATCATTTATTTCCACATTTCGGGAGTGAGGCAAGAAACCATAGGCTTGGACTTTCCACAAATGGAATGAATACGTTCGGTAACTTAAGTACCAAGCATATCTCTTGGCCTATTTCACTTGTGATATATAATCTACCTTGTTGGTTATGTATGAACCAGAAGTACGTTATGTTGCCAATGATGATCTCAGGACCAAAACAACCAGGAAATAACATAGATGTTTATCTAAGTCCGTTGATTGATGACTTCAGAATGATGTGGGATGAAGGGATTTACGTGTTTGATGGTTACCATAAGCAAAGTTCCAAGCTACGTGCAATGTTATTTTGTACGATTAACGACATTCCTGCATATGGAAACTTGAGTGGATATAGTGTGAAGTGACATCATGCATGTCCTATATGTGAAGAAAACACAAGCTACATTCAGTTAAAACATGGAAATAAAACAGTTTACACTCAACATCGGAGGTTTCTCAGTCGCCGTCACCCATATCATAGATTGCGAAAAGCTTTTAATGGATTCCCAGAAAATGGACTTGCCCCGATGCCCTTAACAGGTGCAACTATACGATCGTGTGAAGAACATAGATATTATATTTGGAAAACTAAAAAAAAGGCTGCTACGACAAATATTTGGAAGAAAAGGTCAATATTTTCTTATCTTCCTTACCGGAGACATATAGATATTAGACATTGCATAGATGTTATGCATGTAAAAAAAAATGTATGCGATAGTGTGATCGCCACACATCTCAATGTTAGACACAAAACAAAGGATGGTGTCCAGACTCATCAAGACTTAGCGGAATGGGTGTACTTCCTCAGTTGATTCCGCAAGTAGTCGATAAATGAACTTATCTTCCCCCGAAATGTTATATTTTATCCAAAAGAGATTAAATGATCTTTTTGTAATTGTTTACAAGGCATTAAAGTGCCACAGGGTTATTCGTCAAATATTAAGAGTATTGTATCAGTGCAAACTCTGACATTGGTTGGCTTAAAGTCTAACGAATGTCATATCTTGATGCAACAACTTCTAGTTGTGGCTATATATGACGTCTTGCCTAAAAATGTGAGAAATGCCATAGCTCCCTTGTACTTTTTCTTCAATTCTATATGCAGCAAAATGATTGATCATTTGGTTTTGGATGAGTGAAAAAACGAGGCTATTGTTTTCTTATGCCAATTAGAGATATATTTTCCTCCTCCTTTTTTTTTTTGATATTATGGTTCGCTTACTTGTCCATGTAGTTAGAGAGATTGAAGGGTGTGGCCCCATTTATTTGGGATGGATGTTTTTTGATTGAGCGATACATGAATGTTTTTAAAGGTATACTAAAAATCCATTTCGCCCAGAAGCATTTATTATTGAGAGGTATATTGCAGAAGAAGCAATCGAGTTTTGAACAGACTACATGTCACAAACACCATCTGTAGGGCTTCCGAAGTCTCGACATGATGGGAAACTTAATGGAAATGGTACACGGGGTGTTAAAATAATAACCAAGAATCGCGATGAGGTGCTTCAAGCGCATTTGTACGTTTTGAATTACACTTATGAGGTTCTTTCACACTTGTCTGCTCACAAGCATCTTTTAAAGGCAAGGAATTCCCGAATGAGCGAGAAATGGTTGTTGATTGAACATAATAAGACTTTCTTGAGGTGGTTCCGAAAGTGATAGCGCATCTGAAATGTTAAAATGGCTAGCGTACGGGCCGAAGTCTGATGTCGTAACTTGGAACGGATATGATATCAATAAGTACTCATTCTATACAAAGTCATAATATGTTAAAAGTACAGTTCAAAATACGGAGTTACTCTTCAAGCCGAGTCCATGCACTTTTCAAGCTCGAAAGATAAAAATCTAGTTATGGCATCGACAAGTTCCTATGGAGTTATTGAACATATATGGGAACTTGATTATGTTAAGTTTATAGTGCCTGTTTTTAAGTGTAAGTGGGTTGATAATAACATGGGTGTGGTAATTGATGAACTAAGCTTTACATTGGTAGATCTTCATAAGATAGATTACACTGACGAGCCTTTTATCATGGCATATCAAGTTAAACAGGTGTTTTGTGTCAAGGATCCATGTAATGAAATATTGTCAGTGGTCATTCCGGGTAGAAGTACGGATATTTATGAAACTGAAGAATCAAGTTTTAACATTTGTGAGTTTATTCCTTTATCAACACGGATGCCCACTATCGTTGAAGAAAATGAAGCAGACGACATACATTCCATTCGAGATGATCATGATGAAGGCATATGGGAAAACATTTCTATCTAGAGCCAAGTTAGATGGTTTTGATGAAGGCATAGTCTATTATATTGAATTGCAGTATTAATGTTCAATTATGTGATATTGTAAATGATAAAGTTGGTTTTGTTGAATTGTAGTATTAATGTTGAATGTTATGTTGGTTTATTGTTTTTGTATTTTAGTATTCAAGATTTATTTCATTATTTGTTATTAAAAATGGTATGTGTGTATGTGTATGTGCAGTGTGTGTAGTCTGTGTATATGTGTGTGTGCAGTGTGTGTGTGTGTGTGTGTGTGTGTGTGTGTGTGCAGTGTGTGTGTTAGGAGTATGCCCTTGAATGCCACTCAGATGATGTTAAGTGAGGGCATTGTACTTGTTATTATGCAAAGCATTATGAGAAGGCAATTGTACGTTTCTTTATTACTGGTAGTCTCTGGAATTCCTGACTCGTAAATATATATATATAGAACCTAGTCAGTATATTTGAGAGCAAAGCATTCCACTCCTTATTGGATAATGAGATCAACACTGGAAATGTCATGGATCAAATACTTAATCATTCGCAAGTCGATGAAACTTGATTGGGCGTTAAGTTTATGTGAAGACTTGTATGATGTGTTCTTTGACTTGGAGAGTGCATGTCGATCACTAGTGGTTAGTGGGACCACATGTTATAGGTATGCTAACGAGATTAGTATACTCGAACACGACTCACCCTCGATTCATCACACGGATTTCACTCCGAGACAGTCAATGATGGAATCGTAAGGTTGTAATAGGTATTCGTGAACCTTCGACTTGAGGATTTAGTAGGGATGTGCTTCTGTGTGCACTGTGTGTATGTGAGTGTGTAATGTAGTTTTACGTGTTATTTTCTTCTTATTTGTCGTATAATTTAATCGATTTAGCTGAGTGTGTGTGTTTAATTATATGTGTTCCTTTTGCAAACACTATTAACATACAAGCTCAAGATCCAATCAGACACATAATTCCAACCATCCGATAGAGCGGAAAAACAATTCCAATAACAATGCCCAAAACTATGGAAAATTTACAAAACGGCCCAAACTCCTAAAAATCATGATTCGAGGTCAGATAAAAATCTCCACAAACTGTAAAAGGTCTAAAAATATTAAATGAACTCGTAGAAGCAGTGAAGCATCAGTTTCGAACAAGATTTACGAGAATCGAGCCTCAATGCAGAAAAGTCACTAATATGCATATTCTCATAAAACAACTCCAAAACTCGTCCGAATGGTCAAGAATTCAGAACAAAATAGTTTCTGAATACCAAAACCATTACATGTGAGTCGTCCAAAATGGAAATACACCAAAAATAGAAATTACTACAAATAGAAAAGCGGATATTACATTGTCTCCCTCTAGAAAGAAGTTTCGTCCCAAAACTTACAAAGTGAATAACTCGGGATATCCCGCTTTCATAATATATTCCGTCTCCCACGTAGCCTCTTCTGATCCATGTATCAACCATTACACCTTAATCAAAGGAATGGTCTTATGCTTATGTTGTTTTACCCAATGTTTCAAAATCTAAATCGATTTCTCCTCAAATGTGATGTCAGGGCCCAACTCGATCTCTTCAAAATCAATAATGTGACTAGGATTCTGTACATACTTCCTTAGTTGGGAGATATGAAATACGTTATGCACGTGACTCAAGGATGGCGGCAAAGCCAAATGATATGCAAGATCTCCGACTCGCTCTAAAATCTCGAATGGCCCAATGTACCTCGGACTCAATTACCCTTCGAGCGAAGCGTTAAACTCCCCGAGTCGGTGATACATTCAGCAACACATGGTCCCCAATCTCAAACCCTAACAGGCGGCATCTTGTGTCTTCATAAGACTTATGTCGACTCTTGGCAGTCAATAGTCTATCACGAATCAAGGTGATCTTCTCTCTCGTCTCAACTAATAAATCCGGTTCCATACAAATTAGTTCGGATGCATCATCCCAGCAAAGCGGCGATCTACAATGTCTTCTGTACAAGGCCTCAAATGGTGCCATCTTAATCGAGGCGTGCTAAATATTGTTGTACGGAAACTCGATCAACGGTAGATGTGACTCCCAATCATCCTTCCAGTCTAGGGCATATGATCTCAACATATCTTCAAGGATCTAAATATTTTGTTCTGATTGTCTGTCTGTATGGGTATGGTAAGATGTAATGAGTCTCAACTAGGTCCCCAAAGCTCGATGGACGGCCTGCCAGAAATGTGATACGAATTAATCATCTCGATCCAAAATAATACTCTTAGTAGTCCCATACAACCTCACAATTTCTGCAACGAACACACAGGATAGTTTCTCCGCCCCCCATGTGTTCTTAATACCCAGAAAATGAGAAAGTTTGGTTAATCGATCGACAATGACCCAAATCATGTCCGATCCTAGGCATGCTGGTAATAAAGTCCATAGAAATATCCTCCCATTTCCACTCTGGAATAGGAAGTGGTCACAATAATCCCCGCTGATGCTCGATCTTAACTTGTTAATAGGTCAAACACTTCGATATAAACTCACTAACATCCGTCTTCAAGTTGCCCCACCAAAAATTACTCCTTACATCCTTGTACATTTTACTTGTACCAGGATGTATGGAATAAGGTGTAGTATGAGCTTCTCTCAAAATTTTCTATCTCAACTCAACATCGCATGGTACACACAATCTTCCACAAAATCTCAGAACTCCGTCATCTTGAATTACAATTCCAGGAGATTTCCCCCTCTTTACATCCTCCCTTAATTGAACTAAAAATGGATCATCATACTGCCTCGCCTTGATGTCATCAATCAAATACGAAGTGATTTCCAACGCATATAATTGACCCTGAATTCTCCGAAGCCAAACCTCGATGTTCTGACCAATTAAGTCTCATCGGATCCTGCCTTGAGGCATAAGTACCTCTAACAGTTGAAGTGACATTGACTTACGACTCAATGCATCCGCTACTACATTCGCCTTTCCCGGATTAATTATAACCACCTAAGTTGCCTAATGTTTAATTCTTTTGGCTGAAAACGTACTCAGACTTTTGTGGTTCTTGGTAATGTTACACGACGATCCGTAAAGATAATGCCTCCAAATCTTTAAAGCAAAAATGACTGCAGCTAATTCCAAATCACGAGCAGGATAATTTGCTTCATATGGTTTCAACTGTCGAGATGCATAAGCAATCACCATATCCCTCTACATCAAGACAACCTAGTCCGAGACCTGAAGCGTCACTATAAACTACAAAATAATCGATTCCTTATGGAAAGGCTAGAACTGGTGCGGTAGTCAAACGTCTTTTCAACTCATCGAAGCTATTCTGCTTATCCGTGTTCCACCCAATTTCTGAATTTTTTGAAGCAACTACATGAGTGATCAAGCGATTCTAGAAAACACCTCGATGAGTTTATGGTAATACCCCACAAGTGGAAGAAAACTTCTCATTTCTTTCACATTCTTATGTGGTTCCCACATCAGTACCGCCTCTATTTTCTGCGGGTCAACCTTAACTCCTTCTGCTGAAATCACGTGCCCGAGTAATGTTACTTTCCTGAGCCAAAACTCACATTTGGAAAAGTTCACATATAACTACTCAGCTCTCAAAATATCTAACATAATACGACGGTGTTCACGTGCTCCTCCTGGCTCCAGGAATAGATAAGGATATCCTCAATAAAAACAACTATGAATTTATGCAGATATTCGATAAACACCTTGTTCATCAACTGCATGAACACAGCTGGGGCATTGTGTTGAGTTTGGTACTGCTAATTAAATAGTGCGATGTAGAGTTATCAAACCCTTTTGCATTTGCGAAAGCATAATTAAATTGCCGAAGATAAACGACATAAGATTTATAGAGCTTCGACCAAATACGCCTACGTCCTCTCTTCGTATCTTTTTGCTTAAGCTTAAGATAAACCGCTACACCTCATCTTCTATCGGGCCGAGTGAAATATTTACAATCTTGTCTTCTATCGGTCCAAGATAAACCATTTTCCTTTTATATCTGACAAGGAATCAACCTATCTAGATTTCGATTGGTACTAGGTAAACTTCACTTGGATTTAGATATGATTCTAATAATGCTGGATCAACAATCCTAATAACACCCAATCAATCTACAATCCATTCTTTCCTCTTGTGTATATGGTTTAGTGTATGAACACTCAAACACTTTACAATATAGATCGATTAGAACAACAAAGAAGTATAATAATATCTGAGGTATATATGATTTTCTTGGAGTTGTAATTATGAATGATACCAAATGACTTGGTATTTATAGGCATAAAGCCCCAACTAGCCGTTAGCAAATACTGCCTTCATTACTTATGCTATAGCTCCTTTACAGCGTATGTTAGACGTATTACGTACGTTAAAACCATCTTGTTACTTACATTAAGCTCTACTCAAATCAGTCCAGTAGCTTCTATGTCTTCTTTATGTACGTTATATCAAACGCATTACGTACGTTAAGTACTCATTGTAGCGTACGCTAAACTGGCTTCGTAGCATACATTAAACACATGTATTGGTTGCCTTCCTTTTGACTTTACTCCATGAAGTCATCTTCCCATTCAACGGTTCCACTATTTGAATTCAAATTCAAACCATTACGTACATTAACTCACAATCTTTACGTACATTAAGCTTGCAACATTACGTACGTTATACTGCTTGTGTTGCGTACGTTATATCATGTCAACTGAACTCGTCTACCTTCAGGTGAGTTTTCATTACATACATTATACCATGTATATTACATACGTTAGTTTCATTAAATCTCGCTTCTTTGCTTTTCTGTCCATCTCGAGCATCTTCGACTCCTTCTTGATTTATTGTTGTTTTGCCTTGTTCCATTGTTGTCTTTCTTTGATCGTCAACTCATCATCAAAACTAATTTATAATTATATAGAATAGGATATTTCAACAATCTCCCCCTTTTTGATGATGGCAAAACAACAATCCTTCGATGGGATTTATACCTGCAAAAATATAATTCATATTAAAATTTTCGGCTTTGTCCGTTTCGCTAGTTTTCTCGTCATTATTCCACGACTCATATTATCCTATTCTCCCACTTTTTGTCATAATCAAAAAGTACGTAATAAGATAATAAAATCGATAAATTAAATATGATAATTAATGGGTAAAACTCTCCCTGAAAAATAGATCTCCCCATTTTAAAAATATAACTCCCCCTGAGTTAGATACCAATTATGAAAATATTAATTTTGAATTTTGGGAATCCAACCAAGTTTTGGTCATTTTTCATTTGGTAAATAAATGATGTTTGGTATTATGGTTCTTTTTGGAATCCATATTTTGTTAATTTTGATCGTTCGTCTTGGGCTTTTACAATTCGAAATATGATTCCCGATTTTTAAATACTTACCACAATGTGGTATTTTTAAATTTAAGGAATCATTAAATTTGTTTTTAAAACTCGGGTTGAATCCTAATCCTTGTTTGTTTAACCAAAATTTTTGAACCGAAAGCAATTTTTCAAAATTGCCATTTCCACAGGAAGGTCTGTTTGTTAAGTCTTTAAGTTCGTTTTGAAGTTTTAATAAATTATTTTTTAAGATATTCTCTTTTTCAAGACAGAGCGAATGATCGGTTTTGAAAACTTCCACTTTTTCTTTCATTTTGTAAAGTTCATTTTCCATTAAGTTATTTTTAGCTTTGAGGGATTTATTATCTTTCAAAGAATTTTTAAAATCTGAATGTAAAAGTTCGAAAGCATTAAAAAGTTCGTCGTGAGACGAGGTACTTGTAACACCCCGAGATATTCGGAATAATTACAGCGCCGTAAACCCTTTAGGTAAGGATTTACAAGGCTAATTTTAAAAGAAATGTAAATATAATCCAACAAATACCACTGAAGTTCAAATACAGATTTGATTCAACCGATCAAATGAGTTAACTTGTACAACCATTTCGAAATGGCCTTATTAAAAACAGACGTACTCGAGTACTAAACGAACCAAGAAGACAAATCACAATAACAATAACGTCAACCACATCACTGAGCCATTTCATCGTCCTGTCGGTACTGTGGTTGCCTCCCCGCTCCTCGGCTACCTGAACATCAAAACAACGGGGTTAGCAAAACAATGCTAGTACAAGTATCATAATACAATAAATCATCAATGCATCATAAAACATACAAAACGGACTTCCGCTACCGGAATCCAACGATGCGAATCCTCACGATTCCATCAACACAATACAGGGTAATCCAGCGATCCAGCGCCCTTGGTATAGATCCCCATGATGATCCCGTCGGACCAACGCATGGTGGAAAACCCGTCCAACGATCCAGCGCCCTCAGCATAGATCCCCATGATGATCCCGTCGGACCAACGCATGGTGGACATTCGATCCAGCGCCCTCAGCATAGATCCTCATGATCCCCTCGGATCATTTATACCATACATCAATTAACTATGCATACACATATGCATTTCAATATGTTCATCAATACGAACAAATAACAACGAATATCACGAGAATTTTCAGAAATACATCTCATATTCAACAATATGAACAAAACCACAAGCATGATCATAGTTTCAATATAAATCGAACTCGACATATGATACTTGCCTCGAAAATGGCAAGAACGAAACACTTCAATGATCTCAATACACTCGAAGGCCGCCTCCTTCGATCAACGTAACAAGCTCGAACCTCAAAGTAGTGAAGAACACGGAGGAAATCGAAGCAATCCAACACCGAAGGCTTGAACACCAATCTCCAACGATGTACGATCTTCAATCACGAGCTAGGATGTTGATATGGAGTGTTTAGGATGAAGGAAGTTATGTTCTAAGTGTAAGAATTCGGGTAATGGGAGAAGAAAGAACTGAAATCACGAATAGGATGCTGTCCTATTTATAAGAAATGGCTACTAGCGCGCGCTAGACCCTGCTCGTAGCGTGCGCTAACGGCTCACTGACTTAACTGTATTCAGCGCTTAGCGTGCGCTACGCATATACCTGTAGCGTGCGCTAAGGCGTTGACTTGGCTTTTTTCCCGAAAGCCGTCCAGGTTCATCCCGACACGATCCGACAGGGGTCCCCCGGCCATATCTCACCTACCGCACGTCTCAATCAAATTGACCACACATAGCGTGCGCTAATAATCCTTTGTAGCGTGCGCTATTGAGTCTATGTTAGCATACGCTACACATAGCCGATAGCGTGCGCTACATGCGCAGAATTACAATTTGTAAATCACATACATGAAATCATACGCTCGACAACATCGGATTATGAAATACGGAGAATAATACTCAGATCAAGTACAACGATTACAATATCACAAGTTCCAAATACAAGTCAGAAATCTCGGGTATTACATCCTTCCTCCCTAAAAAGAAGTTTCGTCCCGAAACTTAAGATGAAAACAACTCTGGATATCTAGCCTTCATACTGTCCTCCGTTTCCCAAGTGGCCTCTTCGACTCCATGTCGTGACCATTGTACTTTAACCAAGTGTATTGGTTTATTCCTCAATTGTTTGATCCGGCTCTCAAGTATCTTGATTGGTCTCTCTTCGAAGGTGCCATCATTAGCTATCTCGATCTCGTCGAAATCAATGACGTGACTAGGGTCCGGTACATACTTCCGCAGTTGGGATACATGAGACACATTGTGAACGTGACTCAGCGATGGCGGTGAGGCCAACCTGTATGCTAAATCCCCAACTCTCTCGAGGATCTCGAATGGTCCGATATATCTCGGACTAAGCTTGCCTCTCCTCCCAAAACGGAAAATCCCTCGTGTAGGAGACACCTTCAATAGTACATGGTCCTCAGCGTCGAACTCTAGAGGGCGATGACGTACATCTGCATAAGACTTCTGTCGACTCTGGGCAGTCAACAGTCTCTCTCGAATCAAAGCTATCTTCTCTTGAGTCTGAATAATCAATTCCGGTTCCGTCCCGATCAAATCCGAAGAATCATCCCAACATAGGGGTGATCGGCATCTTCTCCCATACAAAGCTTCAAATGGTGCATCTTAATTGAAGCATGCCAACTATTATTGTAAGTGAATTCAATCAAGGGCAAGTGAACTTCCCAATCAGTTGACCAATCTAATGCACAAGCTCTAAGCATGTCTTCTACTGTTTGTATAGTCCTTTCGGACTGACCGTCCGTTTGGGGATGATAAGCTGTGCTAAAGTTGAGCTCAGTCCCCAAAGCCTTGTGAACTGCTTTCCAGAAGTGTGACACGAAACGGCCATCTCGATCCGAAATAATGGTCTTCGGCGTCCCATGCAATCTGACTATCTCCGCAATAAATACTCGCGCCAATCTCTCGGGTCCCCATGTATCTTTAATCCATAGGAAATGAGCCGACTTGGTTAGTCGATCAACTACAACCCAAATCATGTTCATTCCCGTTCTAGTCCTTGGCATACTGGTGATGAAATCCATCGAGATGTCCTCCCACTTCCATTCAGGGATCGGAAGCGGCTTTAACATTCCGGCAGGTCGCTGATGTTCGATCTTAACCTGCTGACAAGTCAAACACCTCGAAACATACTCTGCTACGTCCTTCTTCATATTCCCCCACCAGAAGTTTTGTTTTAAATCCTTATACATCTTACTGCTGCCCGGGTGAATAGAATAGGGCGCGCTGTGAGCTTCCTTCAGAATAGTCCTTCTCAAATCATCATCATCGGGAACGCAAAGTCGACTCTGAAATCTCAGAACTCCATCATCTTGTATCACGAATCCTGGGGCTTTTCCTTTCTTTACTTCATCACATAATCGAAGGATCAGAGAATCGTTCAATTGTTTAGACTTGATCTCCTCGACTAGTGATGAAGTCAGTTCCATCACATAAAGTTGCCCTTGGATTCCTGGTGCCCATACTTCAATCCCCTCGCGGATCAGTTCTCGTTGAATACTGGTTTGGGACGTAAGTGCTTCCAACACTCGAAGAGAAACAGGTTTACGGCTCAAAGCATCGGCTACTACGTTTGCTTTCCCCGGATGATAGAGAATCTCCAAGTCGTAATCCTTGATCAATTCCAGCCACCTTCTCTGCCTCATGTTTAATTCTTTCTGACTGAAAATGTACTTGAGACTCTTATAGTCTGTAAAGATCTGACAATGAGTGTCGTACAAATAATGTCGCCAAATTTTCAAGGCAAAGACCACAGCTGCTAGCTCCAGATCATGAGTCGGGTAATTAACCTCGTACGGTTTCAATTGCCGAGAAGCATAGGCAATCACCTTATCCTTTTGCATCAACACACATCCCAGACCCTGATTTGAAGCGTCACTGTAAACCATGAATCCATCAGTTCCATCTGGTAACGCTAATATAGGTGCTGTCGTCAGTCTCTTCTTAAGCTCATCAAAACCAGCCTGGCATTTCTCATCCCACTTAAACTTTTGAGTTTTCTGTAACAGCTGAGTGAGCGGACGAGCAATTTTGGAAAATCCCTCTACAAAGCGGCGATAATATCCAGCAAGTCCTAAGAAGCTTCGGACTTCTTTCACGTTATTAGGAGCTTCCCATTCCAAGATTGCTTCGACTTTATTCGGGTCCACCTGAACTCCGTCGGCTGATATCACATGCCCAAGGAAGGTTACTTCCTTAAGCCAGAACTCGCATTTTGAAAGTTTTGCATACAGCTGTTCCTTCCTCAAGGTGCTCAAAACCACACGTAAATGTTCAACATGTTCCTCTGCATCCCTCGAATATATCAAGATGTCGTCAATGAAGACGACCACAAATTTATCCAAGTATTCCAAGAATACCCGATTCATCAATTGCATGAATACCGCAGGAGCATTGGTAAGTCCAAATGGCATTACTACAAATTCATAATGCCGTCTGCAGGATCTCAAAGCGGTTCGGTATATCCGATTCCTTAATTCTCAACTGGTGGTATCCTGATCCCAAGTCAATCTTCGAGAATACCCTTGCCCCTTGCAGTTGATCAAACAAGTCGTCGATCCGAGGTATAGGATACTTATTCTTGATTGTCATCTTGTTGAGCTCCCTGTAATCAATACACAGTCGGAGGGATCCGTCTTTCTTCCTGACAAAGAGAACGGGCACTCCCCAAGGAGAAACGCTCGGTTGAAGATAACCCTTCTGTAACAATTCCTCCAGTTGTTTCTTGAGTTCATACATCTCGGTTGGCGCCATGCGGTATGGTGCTCTGGAAATAGGAGCTGCTCCAGGCTCTAATTCGATAGTGAATTCCACTTCTCTCTGCGGAGGTAATCCAGGTAGTTCGTCAGGAAATACATCTGAGAACTCATTCAAAACTGAAATAGACGAGAGCTCTACTCCTTCCTCTTTCCTCATGGCATAGCACCAAAGTCCCTGACATCCCTGTTTCAGTAATTTCACGGCTTTCATTGCTTTGATCAATTTTCCCGAGCTTCCCGGTCTCCATCCTCGGAATAAGTGTTCAGATCCGTCATCAGCAATGATAGAAATGACTCTCTCTCGGTAATTCAAAATAGCTCCATAACAGTTGAGCCAATCGTCTCCGATAATTAAATCGTCACCGTAGATGTCAACCACACTAAGGTTCGATAGCCAATCTTTCCCTCCTATAGACACTGGAAAATCCCTAGCTTCTAGGGTTCCCACAATTTTCTCTCTGCTCGGTAATCCCACAACATAAGGTTCACAATTATACAAGCACGAGATTTTCAAACGATTAACACAGTTCAATGATACAAAAGAATGTGTAGCTCCGGAATCAAATAAAACACTAACTGGTTGCAAAAGGATATGAATTGTACCTGATGTAACAGCAGTGTTCTGATCATCAGATTTCCTCATTTCGTACAGGCGCGGAGGAACGGACCCAGCACTGGATGTCTCTCTCTTCCCAACGTTCTGCTGCTGAAATCCACTCTGCTGCGTCTGGTTCACGCTTGTCTCCTTCGTAACTGGAGCTGGAGTGCGAGTACCAAAAGATCGGGTCGCATTCCCACAAAATGTTGCGCGATGTCCTTCCTATCCACACTCGAAACAGGTCACAGCATGCGCGAAACAATCACGTCGAACATGTCCCGCTTTGCCACAGTTATAACACTTCTTCCCTGCGTCTGAAACAGTTGGTGATGCCCGAAACTTCTTTCCACCTCGAGAAGGATGCGGAGGTCTCCTGGATGAGTGAAAAGAGGACTGACCCCGGCGGGGCCCGCTACTCTTATTCTCCGTGAAGTTGCCAGACACCTTCTGTTTCTTTGCTTTCGTCGATTTCTCTACTGCTGCCTCCTTCATATCATAGGCCAACGCCTTGTCCTGATGCTGTCGCAAGGTGGTACATTCAAATCCGGACATATACTGCTGAATTTCCGGCTTCATTCGCATGTCAAAATGGAAAATCTTCTCCGCCTCGGTCCTGACCAAGTGGCGCACATGAGTCAGCTGGTGATTAAAAGTCTTAATCACGTTCGTCACAGATGCTTCTGAGTTATGTGGTGCGAAAAACTCTCGAACTCGGGCCTCTCTAACTGGGCGAGGACAATACTGCGCCTCCATCATCAATTTGAATTCCGTCCAGTCAACATTGTGCTCCTCCGGTCGAATGGCCTCCCACCAGTCGAAAGCCTCCCCTGTCAGAAGATACTGGGCGACCGGAACCTTCCTATCGTTGGGACAGTTAATACCCGCAAAAATCTTCTCTAATTCCTTCAGCTAGTGATCCCAAGAAACCGTCTCAGTCGAACCATCAAATTTCGGAGGATGCAATTTGACCACCTCGGTAAGCCATCTATCTCCTCGATTTTCCACGTTATGCTGATGTCCCATCGCCGTCTGCATGCGATCCACAACTTGAGCGAACTGGTTTATCTGGGCAACCACCTGCTGAAGCACTCCCGGCACGTTAGGATCTGCATTATTATTTGCCGATCCCTGCTGTCCCCCAGAATGGGAATCCGTTCGACTAGCGGTTATCTCTGGGGTAGATACCGACTCTTCTTGTCTCGCATTTCCACGTCCACGTCCACGACCGCGTCCGCGTCCACGACCTCCTCTCAACATACTGTAAACATAAATACTCAATATCCAGGGCAAACTTTCTAAAAGTACATCCATCAATGTTCACAAAACATGAATAAAAATAAAACGGTAGTATTTGAGATTTAGGAACTTATAACCACGGTCCACACGACGATGCTGGCTCAGTAGTGATGTTACGAACGACCAATAATCAAATAACGTAAACTGACCCAACTAACCCGACTGCCAAGATATCCATGAATCTTAGCTCCGATACCATATTCTGTAACACCCCGAGATATTCGGAATAATTACAGCGCCGTAAACCCGTTAGGTAAGGATTTACAAGGCTAATTTTAAAAGAAATGTAAATATAATCCAACAAATCTATTATCAACAACTCCCTAAAAACAGATTTCAAAATGGGAGGGGCAGATGGAAACCTCAAGGTTATCCTAACTTCCAAAATGAACAAGTGTGGAGACCTCAAAGATTTAATAAATGGTCTCAGCCAAGGATTAGAAATGGCCCACACTATCAGTATTTTGAGGAATATCCGGTATACAATCCCAACAGGAGATACAGACCTCAACCTTACACACCTTATAAGGGTAATAATAATAACAATTATCACAATCCAAGGAGAAATCAATTCTCCAGGAAACCAACTAACCCTAGAGGACCCACACAGATTTGGGTACCTAAATCTCTGCTTGTTTGATTGCAGAAAAGGTGGAAGGACTACAACCACATCTCCACAAATTCAAACTTTGGAGGTGAAGAATGGTTTGTAGATTCTGGATGCTCGAGGCACATGACCGGGAACAAAAAGATGTTGTCCAAATACACCAAAGAAAAAGGTCCCGATGTAACATTTGGAGATAGCTCTAGAGGACAAACAAAGGGCTTTGGAGAGCTGCACCGAGGAAATATTGTGATATCCAAAGTTCACTATGTCAAAGGGCTCATGTATAATCTCCTGAGCATAAGCCAGTTTTGCGATGAGAAGAATCTAGTAGTCTTCACCATTTGGAAATGTATGGTGATAGACATCCTATCTGGAGAGGTGAAGCTACAAGGATTCAGAAGGAGAGATGTCTACATGATAGATTGGAACACAGGAACTCCTAACTCCTGTTTTCTATCTAAGACAGTAGCTGAGAACGGATGGATGTGGCACAAAAGATTATGTCACCTGAACTTCAAAGCCATCAACAAGATTAGTTCTCAGAAGCTGGTCAGAGGACTCCCAGAGGAAGCATTCAAGAAGGAAGCTCTTTGTGATGCATGTCAGAAAGGGAAGAAGACCTGAGCATCATTCAAGCCAGTCCAGCCTACAACCCTCACAACAAAGATCTTAGATCTACTCCACATGGATCTATTTGGTCCTATCAAGCCAAGGACTCTAAGCGACCGAAAGGATGCACTTGTTGTAGTAGATGATTATTCAAGGTACACTTGGATTATCTTCCTGTATAAGAAGGGTGAAACCTTGACCAAGCTACCTGAGTTGCTGAGAAGGATCCAGAATGAGAAATCCCTATCCATAATCAAGATCAGATCAGATAGAGGAGGAGAATTTCTCAACAAGGCGATCACTGATTACAACGATCAGAATGGGATCCAGCATGAGCTCTCTGCAGCCAGGACCCCCCAGCAGAATGGTGTTGCTGAAAGAAGAAACAGAACCCTGAAGGAAGCAGCCAGGTCCATGATTGCAGAAGCGGACCTACCCAAGAGGTTCTGGGCTAAAGCTGTCAACACAGCTTGCGATACTCAGAACAGGAGTATGATAGTAGGGAGGTATGGCAAAACTCCCTATGAGGTTTGGAATAATAGAACTCCTACTGTTTCTTACTTTCATGTTTTTAGTTGTAAGTGTTTCATCCACAACAATGGTAAAACACAACTAATTGCCTTTGATGCTAAAACTGATGATGGTCTCTTTATGGGATACTCACAAAGAAGCAAGGCATATAGAGTTTTTAACAAAAGAACCTTAGTTGTGGAGGAAACACCCCACATTGTATTTGATGAATCTACTGTTGAGTACATGAAGCAAGTTGAGCTAATTGAGAATAAGCTCAAATCAGCAACCCTCGAAGAAGTCATTGTACATGACACTAGAATGGTAGACTCACCTGCAGATCAGCCTGAAGATGCAATCGTAGCTGCTGAAGACCCAACTGCAGATCAGACAGGAACACCAAACCTATCTGATCCAGTTGCCGCTGATAAAGACCCAACTGTAGCTGATAAATACTCATCTGCAGATCAGACCCAACCTGCAGATGACAAGACGGTAGCTGATCCAGCTGCAAACCAAGGAGACCAGATCCCAGCTCATGCAGAAATCCACCAGAGCAATTCAACAGGGGGAACAGACCCAGAAGAAGACGATATCCCCAAGTGGTTCAAAGACCATCCAATCCAGCAAATCATCGGGAAGCCGACTGATGGAGTTAAGACAAGACAGTCTACTCTACCCGCAGGAATGGCTATGTTCTCATGATTCATGTCTCAGATAGAACCCAAGACAACAGAACAAGCCTTGGAAGATTATTCATGGATCAATGCCATGCAAGAGGAACTGGAGCAGATGGAAAGGAACAAAGTTTGGGAACTAACAGATAGACCAGATCACAAGAAGGTTATTGGCACCAAATGGGTGTACAAAAACAAGAGTGACGAAGATGGGGCTATTGTTCGGAATAAAGCCAGACTTGTTGCTAAAGGTTATGCACAGTGTGAAGGAATAGATTTTGATGAAACCTATGCACCTGTTGCAAGATTAGAGGCCATCAGACTATTCCTCGCATATGCTGCATTCAAGGATTTTGAAGTCTATCAGATGGATGTAAAAAGTGTATTTTTAAATGGCATCCTAGAAGAAGAAGTCTATGTAGAGCAACCCCCAGGTTTTGTCAAAGGAGACAAAGTCTACAAGCTGTTGAAGGCTCTCTATGGACTTAAGCAAGCACCAAGAGCATGGTATGAAACACTGTCTGTGTTTCTTGAGAAGAATGGTTTTTGCAAAGGAAAGGTGGACAAGACCCTATTTAGAGTGGAGCACGAAGGCCACATATTGATAGTCCAGATATATGTGGATGACATCATATTTGGCTAAATCAACCCAGAGCTGTGTGAGAAATTCTCAAACCTCATGCAAGGAGAATTTGAGATGAGTATGATGGGAAAGCTTAACTTCTTTCTCGGATTACAAGTTAAGCAGATGGAAAATGGAATTTTCATCAACCAAGCTAAGTATACCAGAGATCTAATCAAGAGATTTGGAATGGAATCAGCCAAATCAGCAAGAATTCTTATGAGCACAAGTACCCACCTAGATGCAGACGAGGCGGGCATATCAGTGGACTCAACCCACTACAGAGGACTTATTGGATCACTACTATACCTCACTGCAAGCAAGCGAGACATATCTTATGTCGTAGGAGTTTGTGCGCGATTTCAATCTAATCCTAAGCAGTCGCACCTAGATGCAGCAAAGAGGATAATTAAATACCTTAAGTCTACGGTCAACGTTGGACTATGGTATCCTAAGGACGATAATTTCGAGCTGTCAGGATATTCAGATGCAGATTTCACAGGATGCAAAATTAATAGGAAAAGCACTAGTGGAACGTGCCAATTCCCAGGAACCGGACTGATATCCTGGTTCAGCAAGAAGCAGGTTTCTAACTCTATCTCCACCACAGAGTCAGAATACCTAGTTGTAGGTAGTTGCTGTGCCCAGATCTTGTGGATCAGACAGCAGCTAAGGGAATCATTGCCAATGAAGTCCCTATCTGGTGTGACAACAATAGTGCTATTGCAATAACTAACAATCCGGTTTTGCATTCGAGGACCAAGCACATTGATGTTAAGCACCACTTCATCATAGATCACGTACTTAACAAGAGAGTTAGAGTTGGAAGAGTCAGCACAGACTACCAAATAGCTGACATCTTTACCAAACCTTTGCCAGAAGAAAGATTCTTGGAGCTGAGCAGAGAACTTGGTCTACTAGATTGGGAATCTAGTGCAGAAGAAAAAGCAAGCTGAAGCATATCAGAGGAAGGACGGACCCAGTTGATTAAAGGAATCAGATCCTAGCTAATGCAGATACAAATGACGAAGGACGGACAAAGGAACCTAGCTGATCAAAATCTCAGGCGAGAAGTCCAAGGAGTCAACTCACCTGATGCAGAGCAGTCAACAGTCAACAGTCAACCAGCTAAGTTTTCTAAACTTAACCGACTTCTGAATATTTTATTATTATCTGCTATATGTATAATAATATTATATTAATTTTTTGGTTCACAAGTGGCATTTAAATACACGTGGCAATCACTTGATAAATCGACCTCCACGGTGACCAATTAAAATCTAACCGTCCAATTTTAAAATCAAAACCTGGACCACCGATTAGAATTTGAAATTTAAAAAGAACCTCAAAGGGCGAACCACCGATTCAAAATAAACAATAATTTAATCCCAACGTCGTTTCATCTTCCTTATAAGCAAGGAAAACCCTTCACTTTACCTTTACGCCTACCAGTCTTTCAAACCCTAAATTTACAGAGCAAAAATCTCTTTGAACTCCAAATACACTGAAAAATCTCTTATTTGCAGAAATGGAATCTTATCTTGAAGGCGTTAACATGAAGGCGGTCAAAGACCATTTCTATATATCAGTCCCAAACACTTATACAAGGAGGACGTCATCGCTTTCTACCGTGTAGCCCATGTGATTGAGGAAGGGATTAGGAGCACTGTCGGCGGAATACAAGTCGACATCTCGCCGGAGACGATTCGTAAAATTTTTCGTATGAAGCATCGTGGCATAGCCGTCGAAGCTCTCAAGCAGACAGCAGCCGACATTTGGCTAAAGATTAAGGCGATTGACCAGCCGACGAAGCTAAAACTCACTACCAAAAGGAGCGAGATTAAAAAGGAGTATCAGTATATGTTGGATATTAGCAACAAAATCATAATGGGTATGGCCGGCAGTTACGACCAACTGTCATCGGCGAAATTCACAGTGCTGGGAGCACTGATTCAGGACGACCTGATTGATTGGGCTGACTACATCTTTAGGCAGTTTGTTTGCGAGGTCAACAAAGCCAAATGGCTTGCTGATGAGAAGAAATTCAGATCCAAGCTGGCATTTGGAACGCAGCTGAGTTGGATCCTTGAAAAGATGGGTGTGGCGAAGGGAAGTACTGACCCCTTTCGCATCAATAAGAGACTTGGTCATCTGGACCAAGAGACGTTGAGGAAGTTGGGAGTCAACAGAAGAGCAGCTCGAATGCTCAAAGAATTATCTGATTCACCGCCCTACAAATGTCCTTCATCAGACGAGTCGGACCGACCTGCAGACGTCAACCCAACTGCAGCCGAGTCAGACTCGGAGTCAGACAACACACCGATTGCTGTCCGGTTCAAAAGAAGGGGACCAGCCCCTGGTGAGCCATCATTCATACACTCCTCACCAGAACCCTCTCCCAAGAGGCCCAGGCGACTGCAGTTCAGCCAGGAGGAGCAGCCAGAACATTATACCAGTCCTGCAGCCAGGTCGCCTACCCACCTGGAAGACCAGCCTGCTCCGGGCAGCCTGGAAACTCAGATCGTCCCTGTCCTCACTCCAGCATTCATTTCAGAGGAGGAAGAAGCAGGTTTAATTATCTCAATGCCTGAAGCAATCTACACCTTTAACCTGCTGGACAACAATCTTTACAATCTGTCCATAGAGCAATTACAGTTAGTTAAACCACAAGCTCTAAAACACTCTTTTGTTAATATATTTGAAGAGTGGAAATTTTTTAAATCACTGTCATTTGCTAAACTTCAAACCTATATTGAAATCAGTGGTTGGGAATATTCCCAAGCCACAGAGGATGTACTGATACACTTTTGCAAAGTATCAGACATAATTTTGATCCTCCAAGAGAATTGGTTCATGTCAAATTTCAAAACCAACATGGACCACTTCATCCACTCTATAATGTACAGTATTTTTGATGGATCTTTTGGGTAAGAAGATGAGGAGGGAGAAGAAAAAGAAATAAGGATTGAAGAAGTGAATGGAGAAGAATAAGAAGAGGTCATTGTTATAGATGACGAAGAAGAGGAGCAGGAAGAAAGAGAAGAAGGAGAAAATATTTTAGTTGAAAAACAAACAGAAGAAGTTGAAAAAACAGAGGAATTAGTAGATGAAGAAGAAGAAGAAGGGGAAGAGGTAGACCAGGAGGATGATGCAGGAAAGAAGGATGATGAGAATGATGGAAAAGATGATGAGAATAATGGAGAAAATGATAAAGATGATGATGATGATGATGATAAGAATAGAGGAGGAGAACAACTGGATGAAAAATAAAAAGAGAATGTTGATGGAGAAAAGGAAGAAGAACAAGAGAAGGAATTAGTAAAGGAACAAGAAGAGAAAGAAAAGGAGCCGGAGAAAGAGCCAGAAGTAGAGGTTGCAGACAAGGCTGGGGCGCCAGCCCGGTATACCAGCCTGGACACAGAGTTGGCTGAGGACTCCAGATCAGGGACACCTGAAAAGACCCCATCTGGAGTGCCAGCTGCAGATAGGAGCCTGCAGTCTAGTGGATCATTCGCAGAAGGCTCAGGCGAGAACTCTCCACCATCGCAGATCTCACCTGCGGTGGCCGAGCTAATAAAGCAAATTGTGAAGGATACTATTGGAGAGTTGCTTACATCTTAGGTCACCCCTGATCTCTAATCCATCAATGCCGAGATTGATACTTTGCTGCAGCGGGAAGTCCCTCAACCTCCTCCCCCTACAAACAACAGAATGCCATTTGGCATGTCTGACTGGATGCACAGAATGGAGCAGCAGCTGACCACTTTGGTTGATGCTGGCAAAAAGGGGGAACATAGGATACAGGGGAAAGGAGGCATTCAAGGAGAAATAAAGGAGGAGCTAAGAATGAAGAAGAGGCAGGATGTCCAGAGTATCACTGCTGGGACATCCTCAACTAAAAGGAAGGGAGGAGCAGAACCAGAAGAACAGGCTGATGACCATCCTGCAGGCAAGAAGAGTAGGACCAGAGGAGGATTTGAACCAACTCTAGAGTGGGAAGGCAAGGAGTTGTGGTACGTTGAAGAATTTGTACCATACGAAGCTCTACCCATGTGGGGATCTGCAAAGAAAAAATTCATCAGAGACTACTACATCTGGGAAATACTCCAGGATGATAATCTCTCCCCACAGCAGATCTTCATCAACTTCATGGAAGAAGCTCACCCAAAACTCTGGACTATTCTTGTAAAACATGCTGAGGCACACAATGCATATCCCATGATACATATGTTCAGTGCCAAAGAACCTCCCACCTTGGTGAAAGGAAATGCTTTGGATGAACTTGCACTCCAGATAAAAAATCAAGAAGCTGTGTTGAGAATAAGTTCTCATCACAAGAAGAGCAAGATTTTGCAGCTCTTGTTGTAAAGAGGAAGTATGGTCTTGCCCCTGTCAAGACAAGACCAATCGGAGCTAAACCTTTTAGGCCTGCCAAGCAGCCTATCCGAAGAGGCAGAGGCAGAGGCAGAGGCAGATGACTTTTATTTATTTCTGTACTTGTAAAATTTTCTTGTAAAATTTAAGACATGTACTTGTAATCAATTCAGAAAATTTTATAACAGTCTTTTGAATGGAAATTTCCAGTTGTCTCCAAAATTAGAATGATTTTAGTTTGTGTCTTGCACTCAAGTGCAGACTTGTTTATTTGAATATTTGCTTAAGTTTTACCATCATCAAAATAGGGGGAATTTTTTAGGAATACTTGTTAGATTTTGATGATGTCATTAATATAAATTCAAATGTTTATTACTTGGCAAAATGTAAGGAAGAACCAAATGAGTATCTTCCATAGGCCAAATTATGTTAAGTGTAAAACTTGGCAAAATGTAAACTAGAACCAAATGAGTATCTTTTATAGGCCAAAATAAGTTAGGTTAAAAATCGGCTAAATACAAAAGAACAGCTAAGTTCATCAGAGAGGTACAGCCGAGTCATATCAGAGAAGATCTGGTCAGCAAAAATTATCAGAGATGTTTGACCAGACTGCAGTCAAGTAACCTCCAGCAGGTCATCTGATCAGGTTAGTCCCAAACAGTCACCATCAGAGAGGTCCAGACTGCAGAGAAGTTAACTCTACATCAGCCTGCTTGAGATCAGCCAAGTACTCCAAGTCCACGTCAGCATGCGTTGAAAAGTCAATTATTACGGAAAGTCACATGCAACGTGAAGAGACAAATTGGAGAGATTTCCGCAAAGAATATGAATTAAATAATTCATCCAGAACCACCTTGAAGACTTTAATCTTACTATATTCAAAAGATTCGGCGCCTCACATGCAAAGTCTAGACAACGGTCGGAAGATGGATTAAAATATGGGAATCCAGCCTTGCAATGTTCAGAAAGAAAACAATGAAGTCTACCTCTCCAACGGACGGATTTGTTGAAAAGATTTGCAACGGCTATGAAGGAAAAGCTCAGAGATCGTGACCTATATATATCCGAAGATTTGAAGCTGAGCAAATACACAATTATTACTACCGGTGCGAACATACTTTCAAGCGATCAAAGCATTCAAGCAATCTAAATCAAACTATAGCATCGTGAAAAGAGTGGTTCTCAAAATATTCATACTTGAAGAAGCTCTTAGTTGGAGAAGACAAAAACTCGTGTCTTTAATCCTGAGTTCGGGGTACTTAACTGGTTGAAGTTAGAGATTGTAAAGGCATCCAAGGATCGAGGATCAAGAGGTGCGAGGCAGTCAAGTGTGTTATAACGACACGGATTTCCACTGGTTGGAAGCTGTTGTAGTTTGGTTGAATCACTGTAATATTTATCACTGGTTGAAAATTATAGTGAATTCATCTCCAACTGGTTTGGAGAAAAGTGGATTAGTAGAGGATTAACCCACCTCTGAGACCACTATAATTACCTGCGTACTTTACTGTTTTATAGCATCATACGTTAATTGCTGCATTCATTGTTAAGTGTTTCATTAGTTGTTTTGTATTCGTCATCAGCTGACTTCCGCACGTATTAAGAACAAACGACTCCAAGTCATTTGTTTATCTATCAGCTAAAGAAACTTACTCTTTGAGAAAAAGAGTTTAAGAGTTTGAATAAGTCTATTCACCCCCCTAGACTTATTCCTGGACGACTTGTGACATACAAAGTCCCGTTGATAAACAAGTATTTAAATACTAAAGGATAATGTATTTAAATAATGTAAGTCAGAAGATCTTCAAAATCCCGCAATATCCGGATCTCAGACAAATATCAGTTGTCGCAGAATCTTGCTCAACGGATATATTTCAAACGGATATATTTCAGAGGATATATATATATCTCCAGAATTTGAAGATCAAAAAGGACTGAACACACGAATGAACGACTGAAAATCTACAAAGTATTCACAACTTACAAAAGAAAAAAGCTTACAAGAAATATTCAGAGCAAAACATATCTCCCCAAGCTTTCTGCTATTCAGATATAAGAGATATACAGTGCTCAAACCTTGAACAACACATCATCATCTTATAGCCGAGAAAGTCATAGCTATTGTTCAACCCTGTTCTGTCTTTGAACAAACTCATATCAGCCCTGTGTGGACTGAGGAATCTTTGCTACTCTCGAACTGTGTGTGAAGGACTTGCATTGAATAAAACGAAGCTTCAGAACTGTGTGTGAAGAAGCCAGTCAAGTGTTAGCTCAAACCAATCTGTGTGAATGGTTGAAAGCTAAGATCTTTATATCAATCTGTGTGAACGATATATTGATTAAGTGTTGTTATAATTACGTAGTTGTGTACGCAGTAATTAAAATAAACTTTTTACTCCTGTGTGGAGGACCAGTGGACGTAGAGGGGTTTACCTCGAACCACTTTAAATACTGTGTTATTTACCTTTTGCCTTTATTGTTTTATTAACTGTGATTATTTAAGTATACACTGCACATCGAGTTGCTGTATCTTCAGCAACTAACTGTATTTAAGACTTCCGCTACGCACTCAGATTTAAAATAGTACAGCTTGTTGTGTAAAACACTTTCCAAGCTGTATCTAGTATACTTAGTGTCCAAGAAGTGATATCAGAGCAGTTGATTCTAAAAAGAATCAGTCGTATTTTTAACCGAATCAGATCCAAAATCACTTATTTTATAAAACAGTCTTTTTCATTCCTACATTCTCATATGGATACATCAATGATCAACAATGTTCCTATGTTCTCTATTAATGAATTTGATGATTGGAGAATCAGGATGGAGGCTCATCTTGCAGCAATGCACGAAGAGATGATTTTTGTTATACAGGATGGCCCCATCAAGATAATGAAGGTAAATACGGCCGCAAGGGTTGAAGGCCAAGCCCATGCTGAGATGCTCGAGAAGGAGCGCGATCAATGGACTACAGACAAAAGAAAGCACGCCAACCACGACAATGTTGCGAAGAATGCGTTGTTTGTCACCCTCGACAAAGGCACATTCTCGAAGGTAAAGAGGCAGAAAGCGACCCGAGGATATACAGGATAAACTCAAGTTGATTTGTGAGGGAACTGAGCTCTCAAAAGAAAATAAAATTTCCAAATTAACTCAGCAATTTGAATCTCTTGAAATGAAACCAACTGAAACACTTGAGGAACATGACTTCAGATTCACTGGAATTGTTGGTGAACTTGAAGATTTGGGCAAAATTTATACTCAAAGGGAGAAAAACTTAAAGATTTTCAGATCTCTCCCTGCCCGATGGGACATTAAGACCACAACTATGTGTGTGTCATGTAACCTAATTGAAATATCTACCTTTGATCTCTTTTCTGACCTCAAAGCTTTTGAGTACGATATAGACAGGAGAGAGAAAGCTGAAGAATCTCCCGCCAGGACTACAGCCTTAGCCGCTGCATCTAACCGTCGACACAGCATGCCCAGCCCATCATAGCCAAATTACAAGAATGCTGACAGCGACGACGATATCCTATCACAAGATGAAATGGCGCTCCTCATGCACAAATTCAAAAAGTTCATCAAACAGTCTGGAAAGACTCCCCACAGGCCCAAGCCTGTTCTCAAGGTAAGTACTGAAACTTCCTCTGGTGACGCTAACATATGCTATAATTGCAGGAAACCGTTACATTATGCAAACAAATGTCCTCATCCCAAAGTTCAAAGGTTGCCAGAAGCCAAGCAACAAGAGAGGGATGAATGGAGACGTGCTTGGAAAAACAAGCTCAAGGCACTGATAGGAGAATTAGAAGCCTCCCCCACACCATCCAAATCCGAAGAATGTCTTCAGGTAGTTACTGAAAGTGACTCATCTGATGATGAATTTGAAGATAAAGCATATATGTGCTTTATGGCAAAAGACATTCCGGAAGAAGAATATAGCAATGATGAGGTAAGCTCAACCTCAATTACTCCAGTAAATGTATCGCATACTTTAGAAAACATGATGATTGAATTTAAAAATATTCAAAAAGCCCACGAGACTTTGAAAAATGAAAACATTCAGCTTCAACTTTCCAACATAGAGTTGAAAGAAGAAAACGACTTGCTAAAGATATATTATGAAAATATGTCTATTGATTGTGAAAACAGCAAGGTCGAGCATGAAAAACTCGTGGAGAGCAATCATGAACTTGCTCATGAACTAAGTGAGACTAAGTCTCAAAATGGAAGTAAGACAAATGATTTTGTTCTACTTCAAGCTAAATTTAATACGATCGAGAAACGAGAAAGCGAACTTGAGACCATTCTGAAATATTTCGAGAAATCATCTAAAAGAATAGAAGAAATTCTTAGCACTGGACAACATGCTCATGATAAAAGTGGCTTAGGATACAGCTCATTTTCCAACAAAGGGAAAACTAGTACTGTGTTCGTCAAGAGTGTGGAACACATTCCTATATCGGAAGATACTCCTAGTCCTGTGAAGGAACCTGCTGCACCGCGAAAATCAAAGGCTGCCATTCCGCCCCCACAATCCTATTCAAGACAGCGGAATCATAAGTCGTTCCAACCTGTAATGCGCATGCAACATCATGCTCCCCGAGCATATCAACAGCGCCAACAGCCGTTCAGAAAGAAGGTTGTATCCAAATACCAAAGGCGCGCACGATAGTACTTTCAGTACAGCACGCCAAGGTATTGGATACAGGAACCTCGTCATTCATCGAGGCAGCAAGTTTCCACTTAGTATCAACAACAGTATTGGGAATCCAACTGGAGACCCAGAAGGCAATCTGTAAGGCCAAAGAAAATCTCTCCACCTCCGAGACGGCATACGTACTGGATTAATAATAATAACACTGATTTTTACATGCATAATGATTATCATGGATACAGTAACTACGTACATGCCCCGCGTAGATACCGCAAATCTGTACCAAATATAACCTACAGTACACCAATTGCTGTCAGAAAAATTTGGGTACCAAAAGGCACTAACATTCACGGACCCAACAATCAAAGGGGACCTAAATATACATAATTTATGTGCTACAGGACATTTTGGAGGAGGACATATGGTACTTCGACAGTGGTTTCTCCCGGCACATGACAGGAGATAGAAGCAAGCTATCAGATCTCATAGAAGGTCGCGGTCCAAAAGTGCGCTTCGGTGATAAATCTAAAGGAAGAACAAGAGGAAAAGGAAACCTTATTGTCGGAAAATTCAAAGTCACTGATGTAGCTCATGTTGAAGGCTTACAGTACAATCTACTTAGTATTAGCCAGTTCTGTGACAAACAGTTCTCGGTAAAATTCTATGTAGATCACTGTAGAGTCAAGAACATCCTAACCAAAGAAGTTGTGCTAACAGGAAGCAGATCAGGTAATATGTATATTGCTGATTGGATGCCTACGAGCTCCACAATTCCTTGTTTAGTTACCAAAGGCACTGCAGATCTAAGCTGACTATGGCATAAGAGGATGTCTCACGTCAACTTCAAGATGATCAACAATCTCTCAAGACAGGGACTGGTTAGAGGATTGTCAAATGTATCATTCCAAAAATACAGTGTTTGTGGACCATGTCAAAAAGGCAAGCAAATCAAGTCCACCCTGTAGAGCAAATCCTACCTTTCAACCCACAAAGTGTTGGAGATGCTACACATGAATCTCTATGGTCCTATAGACCCGGTAAGTTTGGGAGGTAAGAAATACTGTCTCGTTGTTGTTGATGATTACTCCAGGTATGCTTGGACAATTTTCTTAAGCACGAAGAAGGAAACAACATCAAAGCTGCCCGAGCTCCTGAAAAAGCTTCAAAATGAAAAGGGATCGAGTATCGTGTCCATTCGTTCCGATCGAGGTACAAAATTTACTAACTGCTTTATAGAGCAATACTATTCGTAAAATGGGATACAACACGAATACTCAGCTTTCCGTACACCTCAACAAAATGGTGTTGCCGAGCGAAAGAATAGGACGCTGAAAGAAGCAACAAGGACAATGATTTCCGCAAGCAAGTTGCCACATCAATTCTGGGGTGAAGCAACCAATATAGCATGCTACACTCAAAACCGCGGTATCTTCAACAAGCACCACAACAAAACGGCATACGAGGTTTGGAACAACAAAACTTCGTTAGTTTCGTATTTTCACATTTTTTGGATGCAAGTTCTATGTGTAGAATATGGGAAGGATCAACTTAGAACCTTTGAAGAGAAGTCGAATGAAGGAATATTTGTAGGATATTCCTCCGTCAGCAAAGCTTGCAGGATCTTTAATAAAAGAAAGTTGACGATTGAGGAATCAGTTCATGTAGTGTTCGACGAACCGCACTATGACCCTACAGGAGTAGAAGCTATTACTCAGAACAACCAACAACTTTCAATCTTAGATCCACCAACTCCCATAGAACCTGTTGTTGACCTAGAAATCCACCCTGCAGCTGTAAGAATCGACGTAGATGAAGCCGATGTTGTACAAGCGGAAGCTGAAACTACAACAACTCAAGATACAGTACGGGATCCCGAATTAGAACCTGACCGAATATGGTTGAGAGATCACCCGCAAGAGCTGATCATTGGAAACATTAATGCTGGTGTTTCTACCCGAAGGAGAATACAGAGTACACAAGGAAATGTACTGTGTGCACAAGAAGAACTAGATACTGAGATATCACCATTCCCTGAATGGAAATCTCAATCCGAGCTTAGAAGACACAATATGTGCACTATTGATGTATTCTTAGCCCGGTCCGAACCTGTTTCTACCATAAAAGCTCTCAATAATTCTCATTGGATAACATCTATGGAAGAAGAGCTTAACGGTTTCGAAAGAAACAATGCATGGTATCTTGTACCCAGACCTACGCATCAATCAGTTATTGGAACCAAATGGGTATTTCGAAACAAGGATCGAAATGGACTAATTATAAGGAATAAATCCAGACTGGTCGCTCAAGGCTATAGACAGGAAGAAGGCATAGACTACGATGAAACTTTTGCCCCTGTAGCCAGACTAGAGACCATTAGGATATTTTTAGCATTTGCCGCCCATAAGAGCTTCATTGTATACCAAATGGACGTCAAAAGTGCATTCCTAAATGGAGACCTTGCCGAAGAAGTTTATGTTGAACAACCACCAGGGTTTGCCAACACAGACGGCATAGATCTAGTATACAGACTAAGGAAAACACTGTATGGACTTAAGCAAGCCCCTAGAGCATGGTATGAGACACTGTCCCGGTATCTAACCAATAATGGATTTGAGAAAGGTGATGTGGACAAGACCTTGTTCAAAATACAGGAAGCTGATGACCTTATAATGGTTTAAATCTATGTAGATGACATTATATTTGGTTCAACTAACCTTGCTTTATGTCAAAGGTTCTCTCATCTCATGCAAAGTAAATTTGAAATGAGTATGATGGGAGAACTTAGTTATTTCCTAGGTTTGCAGGTAAAGCAGTTGCCTACAGGGATTTTCATCAACCAGGAAAAATACAGCAAGGAGCTTCTCAACAAATTTGGAATGAACACTTCCATATCATCGTCAACCCCCATGAGCACTTCCGTGCAAATTAGTGCTGATGAAGCCGGAAAGCCAATTGACCAATCACTCTATAGGAAGCTTATTGGCTCACTCTTGTACCTAACGGCTAGCAGGCCCGATATCCAGTTTGCTGTAGGAGTGTGTGCGAGATATCAAGTAGCACCCAAAGAATCACACTTCAATATAGCTAAACGAATCCTGAAGTATATTAAAGGAACAGTCGATGTAGGACTGTGGTATCCTAAAGAAGGCGGATTCGATTTATTTGGATACAGCGACTCGGATATCGGGGGCTGAAAGCTAGATAGGAAGATTACAAGTGGAACTTTTCACTTTATTGGACCTAGACTTGTTTCTTCGTTTAGTAAGAAGCAATTGGCAAACTCACTTTCCACGGATGAATCAGAATACTATGATGCTGGTAGTTGTTGTATGCAGATCCTTTGAATGCATCAACAGTTGTCAGATTATGGGATTAAAGCCAAGAAAACGCCAATATGATAGCACGAGTGCAATCGCAACAACGCACAACCCTGTATTGCACTCGCGCACTAAGCATATCAATATGAAGCATCATTTCATAAGGAATCATGTCGAGAACAAGGATGTTCGGCTGGAAAAAGTTCATACAGATATTCAGTTGGCCGATATCTTCACCAAGCCTCTCGACACAGTAAGATTCAACATGCTTCGACAAGAATTGGGATTGCTACAGCCTGACTCCCTGTAAGTATTTACTATTTTTACTCAAAAATTGAGGGGGAATGCTGTAAGACCCAAGAATACAGTATCCACCATTAATTATCTGTACACTCAGAGCCTTCAATACAGCACTGTAGAGAACAAAGCAATATGAATCATCCTACAGCTGACGTGTGCAATAATTAAGGGGGAATACAGTATGACCCAGCAATACAACATTAATCCAAAAGTTGTGGTATGTAATTGAAACCTATATGTACCTTTTAAGGGGGAATGCTGTATCGTCGTGGATACAGCACATACTATGGGAATTCGATTCATTATATATATTATAATATTTCATTTTAAAAATAATTTTTGTCCACGTGCCCTGTTTTCATGTCAAACGTAGTTTACATTAAATGCCTTACACGACATCTGGACAATCAAATATCAAAAGCCGCGATGTTTTCAAATTGTTTAAGATTTAATGCCACCATTTCAGGCATTAATGGAAATAAAAAATGTCAGAAGTGGGACCCGATCCTATTTTAAAAATCAATAGATAAGTGTACCAGTTACACTCAGTCCATCTTGACTGTTCATTTCAAACACTGGTTCCTATCCCTTACATCTGACCATTCGTTCTCTGAAAACCCTTCTTCGCCGCCTACTATAAAAGGACTGCAAATGCCATTTGAGACTCTTTACGCCTTCTGCATATTTTAAGAGCACTCAAGCATTCAGCCTACAAGTTTTTTTGTGTTTACTGCATATTCTTCTTGAATCGTTTTCATCTTTTCTTGAGATTCATCAATGGCGTCTACTCAGACATCTTCCACCTCTCTCAAGAAGTCTCTGAACTTCATCGATGGACGGATCTTCTCCAGATCTGCCGTGATGGAATGCATTCACGGTGAAAGTGATGACGTCGATGCCATGGAGGTCGTCACCACTAGAATCTGTCAACAAGGCCTCTACCACCTTGGGAGCCACACCACCGAGAATTATGATGTTCATCTGGTTGAGGAGTTCTACCTCAACGTCGTGGTTTGTTTTCTGCCTCTGGCCCTAGGAGGACATGTTGCTGATATCACAACAGTCATTCGCGGAGTGCAGATCCGCAATGACCAAGAGCTTCTCAAAAACATCTTCAGGCTACCCTCTGATGGCCTGACTATAGAAGAGCTTGAGACCTTTGGGTCTCAAGAATTGCTGACTCAATACTATGGCTTGTTCACCAGTTTAGAAACGGTGGAAGTGGTTCACACCACATGCCATAAGAAAAATTTTTATTTACCGTTTGTTTATTTACATGATTTTTGCTGCTGCATTATTGAGAATCGTACAGGTGCATTTGAGATGTGCACAAATATCAGATTCAGGATGATGGTAGCCATAATTACCTGCGAGAAGGTCAACTGGTGTCAGGTTATCCTTAAACGTTTGCAGGAAGAGGGGTCCAAACCTGCTACTCAAAAGAAATCATTTGGTTTATTCTTAAACCATGTTTTGACGAAGTGCGGACTTCAGCAAACCGCAAAAGCAAAGAAGATAAGTTCGCGGATATTCTTAGGAGGCGTCAGGCCCACTGCCTTTAATCAGAGCATCCTGATTGCGAATAGGCCTTTTATCTGGAACTTGCCGCTGTCGGAAGATCCGAGGGATGTTTCTTCTAAGTCCCAAAGTGTCGAATCTTCAAAGAAACGAAAAAGATCTCACAGCAAGACACCAGTTGCTGCTGAGAAGCCGAAAAGGAAGCTAAGGAGGCTTACGAAAGCTAAAGCTACAAAACCCTCCGAGGATGCTCCTATCGTGGCGCAACCCACTGATCAACTACCCCAGGGCCCAACCCCTGTGGAAGAGATGCCCGCTACTGTATCGACAGTAGATCCCGAGCCCTTGGCGGCAACGACGGATATGAGGACATCTGCCAACTCAAAATACTCTGGCGAGTCAGCTGCCTGATTGGAGCCAACAGATACCTCTCCTATACGGGATTCCACACCCGTTTAGGATCCACCTTCCTTCGGGCTACCATCCCCTGTAAGGAACCCTCTCCAATACAGGATCCCACACCTGTAGAGGAACCCCTTCCTACAGCATTTCCAGATGCTGTACAGAGTCCCTCCCCGGACACAATAATTTCCAAGACCTTCCTTTCCATGCAGATTGAGCAGTCATTCGAGCGGTTTCTCCAATGGAAGAGCTTTAGACTTGCTCCGTACGAAACCTTGTACAACTGGAGCGAGTGGTGTATTGAAGAGAAATTCGTTTTGGAAGTGACGAACACTCAAGAAATTGTTGTCCTTATCCAATGGGACATCTTATTCGTCAAGGAGCTAATTGAGAGTCATCTGCTTGATAAGGCTGAAGCTAGAAGGAAAGGAAAAGCCTTGTCAATGGAAACTCCTGACAGTCCAAAATCTGATCCTGATTCCGACGACGATGACGACGCACTCCAAGATGGTTTGCAGATGAGTCGAGAGGAAGCCCAAGCCAAGAAAGATGAAGAGACATCTACCCATCAGTCGCCCCCTTCGCCACAGCAAACCAATGTTCCCGACAATGAGGATTCAGTCCCTCATGTCGAGGAGGAAGAACATGTTTCGCAACAGGCACCCAAGCCTCTATCGCCGCCGAAGAAGAAGAATCATGCGCCTTCCAGCAAGAAGAATCAGTCCCTCTGACGGAAGAGGCGGATGCTGAGAGACACCAGGAGGAATTGGTCCCTCCTGTATCCATGTCTACAGAAACAGTTGCTCCCGCCCCATCAACCGTCTTGTAATCCGACGACAGTACAATACCTGAGGATGTCCCACTCACTTCACGCCCTGACGTGAATTTGAGAAGGTTAAATGGAGTAGAGGACTTCTCCCAGCCAGACTCTCCCCGCATTGAAACAAGAAAAGAGCGATTATGTGCTCCTGGTCTCCAAACTGTATTTATTCAGGACGCAGTCAATGCTCTACACTTAGTAGAAAAGGCCCTTGATTGGATTCACACATCTGTTGTTGAAGAAATAGCTGGATTAAATCATGAAGTCTCTCGAGTAGTCGAAGCCTTCACTGTTTTGCCAGAGGTCTTCAAGCAAGCCCTGAGCAATCTGCAAGAGAAGCAAGAAAGGATCCTGAGGGAAGAGCAATCGAAACTCCGTGTATCTGAGGCCAAGACCGCATCTGCTCTAATCGAATCCAGTTCCCAACTGCGAGCCCATGACAAGAATATAAAAGATATGTCGCAGGTGCTCTCCTCCCTCGTTGAGCGAATGTCTAATATTGAGATGAAACAGGATGCCGCTTTGCAAATCCTGGAACGTCTTGATGAAAAGGTATCATACCTTGATGATGCCAAAAGGGGGGGAAGAAGCAAGGGAAGCCGCTAGGAGAACGAGGTTGCAGCAAGAAAAAGAGTTGTTAGCTCCGTTTGAAGACTCCATCACTGCTGACATAGCCCGTATCTCAACACCGAACGTGGGGATACAGGGAGATAGACCAGAATTCCAGGATCCCAAGTATCCTTGGAAAAGCCTAGTCCGAAAGTCGCACTCTTTGAACCTCCCGGCAGACCGTCAACCTACCGCTGCAGAGATCAAAGACTGGAGGAGAAATGAACTGTTAAGATACTTCGTTGTACTTATCAGGGAATCCGCTATATTCAATAGATGCAGAATGGTACAGGAAGCCGCAGAGAAAATCAAGATGAAGCTGGAAGACGGTTCGCTCCCGCTACAGCAGCAGATGAAGTCAAAGCATCGAAAAGGCGACTTGGTGACCCATTCGAAAGACTGGATCCTAGTCTTTGATAAATCTTATGAAGGACATGTAATTTATCAGAATCGAGACAAGGACGCTCACCAGAACTGGTGGTGAAACACCAAGAATGTCCCTTCCATGCGACCATGGAGACACTCTATCTTTAGGAGCTGAATACCTTAATGTATTATTCGATTATAATTTTACTTTCAAAACAACAATCTTTGTACTCTATTTCTGTATCAATAAAATTTTTGCCTGTCTAGAAAGATTACAACTCATAATCTACTATGTTCTTATTTGTTTATAGTCACTTTATTTATTCTTACTGTATTCATATTATGAAACCTATCTCATACACAAGCTGTAAGGAACTTGTCTGCGAATAGTTCATAGTTTAAGTTCTATGCATCTAAGAAAATAATGTAAGATTGTGCCTGCGCGCCAATCATAAGTTTTCAATGTAACTTTCTTTTGACAAAAGAAGAACTTGCTTGCGAGCAGTTCTTAGTGTTAAGCCCAAAAACCGAAGGCCAGAACATTCAAAAGAAGACCAAGAAGTTTGCCCTACTTCAAACCGCTAAGTGTCAAAGTTTTGGCATCATCAAGGATGGTTGGATAACATCATAAGGTTTTAAAAGAAAGACTCGGAAGGACTTGGCAAATTATCAAAAAGGGAGAAATTGTTGGGATAACAATAACCCTGTATCGATGCTGTTTTAATAAACAGTTCCTGTATCGATAGTATTGTCAGAATGTTTTGACAATATACCAAATCCTGGATACCGCCTCTAGCTGTATCGAAAAGCTGATCAAGTTTCAAACCATGTATCGAAGACCTCTCGCAGTCTCATCCATATAGTATATTGATCATATAGCAAAGAGTCCCGCAAAACTAAAGTATGGAAGCTGTCTCGAATATCGATACAGTGATATCTTCCATACATCTCTCAACAGGAAAAGAAGGAATCTTCAGTACTAGTTAGAAGTCAAGTCCCGTTGATAAAAAAGTATTTAAATACTAAGGGATAATGTATTGAAATACTATATGTCAGAAGATCTTCAAAATCCCGCAATATCTGGATCTCAGTCAAATATCAGTTGTCGCAGAATCTTGCTCAACGGATATATTTCTAACCGATATATTTCAGAGGCTATATATATATATATATATATATATATATATCCATAGTTTGAAGATCAAAAAGGACTGAACACACGAAAGAACGACTGAAAATCTACAATGTATTCACGACTTACAAAAGAACAAAGCTTACAAGAAATATTCAGAGCAAAACATATCTACCCAAGCTTTCTGCTATTCAGATATAAGAGATATACAGTGCTCAAACCTTGAACAACACATCATCAACTTATAGCCTAGAAAGTCATAGCTGTTGTTCAACCCTATTCTATCTTTGAACAAATTCATACCAGCCCTGTGTGGACTGAGGAATCTTTGCTACTCCCGAACTGTGTGAAGGACTTGCATTGAAGAAGACGAAGCTTCAGAACTGTGTGTGAAGAAGCCAGTCAAGTGTTAGCTCAAACCAATCTGTGTGAACGGTTGAAAGCTAAGATCTTTATATCAATATGTGTGAACGATATATTGATTAAGTGTTGTTATAATTACGTAGTTGTGTATGCAGTAATTATAATAAATTTTTTACTCCTGTGTGGAGGACCAGTGGACGTAGAGGGGTTAACCTCGAACCACTTTAAATACTGTGTTATTTACCTTCTGCCTTTATTGTTTAATTAACTGTGATTATTTAAGTATATACTGCACATCGAGTTGCTGTATCCTCAGCAACTAACTGTATTTAAGACTTCCGCTATGCACTTAGATTTAAAATAGTACATCTTGTTGTTTAAAATACTTTCGAAGCTGTATCTTGTATACTTAGTGGCCAACACACTCTAGCGTATGCTATAAGCACATTTTACCATACATTAAAGCAAATAATGTACGCTACACAAAAGAATTCCGTACGCTACACTATCCAGGAAAAAGGACAGTAGCCACTGGAACCACTATTACGACGGCTAGCATACGTAACTTATGTTACTTGATATTTCCAGAAAGATATAATCCTCACTGGCTCATTATCAAAAAATAAAAAAAAAAACTAATTCTGAATATCCTCCTTCAAAAACCTCTCTAAAACTCAATCAAATCTTTCAATCAGCCTTAGAATCATGACAAACACTCACCCAGGAAATAAAAAAAGAGGAGAATCATCATCAAATCCATCAGATTCAGACATATTTGTCAATCCCCAGGCTGAAAAGTTATTCCTTGAAAAGTATTGGGCTTAATATTGAAGAGTTCTTTGATATTTAGGGATAAGAAAATTCGTAAGTTTGGCCAGGCCCATTTTTGAGGAAATAGTGAAGGAATTTTATACTAACATGTCTACTAGTTATAATTCTGATGGTTTAGTTGTTGTTGATTCATTCATCCGTGGAAAACCGATAAACTCTGATGCCATCAAAATTTCAGAAATTTTTGTTTGCCTAACGAAGGTGTGTTGTGCACCGGAAATTTTTCGAGTAATGATGAAGAAGATGAGAATTTGAACGAAATCGCTATTTAAGACTACCTCAAATCTCAGACTGCACCTGGGGTGAATTCTGATAAATTCGAAAACAATGATTTCAGTTTAAACATCCGTTTACTTCATGACGCCATTACTCGAATTTTAATACCAAAATTAAATGCACAAGGATAAACAAGTTAATTTTGCCGGAGATGTCATGATGTGGTTTGTTGAGAAATAAATGATATTCCACAAGAAAGGATAAGCTAAGAAAGATCGTCAAAGGAAATATGGACTGCCCTTTGGCTCTATTCTGCCAGATATTTCTAAAAAGAAGGGGTTGATTTACCTGGTGTTCATAATGCAGCGATCTTAAGAGGGAATATGATTCACGAAGGAACCATTCGAACTATGAGATATGTGCAGACAAGAAACTGTGGCTGGGTATATGTTTCTTATCTGAGAGATGGTGACATTTTGGTTGATGGAAGTGCCTTACCTCGTGTTGAGGATAGGGTAATGACTAGAGATTTTCAGGCCGAGAGGCCTGTTTGTGCTCTTATATCTCATGTCAGCTCGCCTCGAGGCAGTAGAACTAGTTCGTCTTCATCTAAATTTGATGTTCGTATGGGTCGAGTTGAAAAGAAATTTAAGGAGATGAAGGTGATGGTTCGAAGGACAGAAATAATGCTGGAAAATGTCTGTACCCATTTCGACATAGCTATTCCTCCACAACCATCAGATACCGATCTTGATTAGATGATTTTCTTCATCATGATGATTTTCTAGATGTCTTGTCTGACCGACATTTCATTCTCATGCACTTTATTTTCTTTTAAAACTTTTGGTTGAATGTTTGCTTTTTTTATTTAGATATTCTGTTATGTTTGGTATTTTGACTAGTTAACTTGCTTATTTTGATTGGTGTTCTTTTGATATATTGGGTACTTTGTTGCTATATATATGATTATATAGATTCTTCTGACTAGCTTTTGGTTTTTGAAGATTTTTTTTGCATATTACAAGCTTATATGGATACATGGTTTTTATATATGAAGCTTCTAGCTTTTAACTTAATTTTAAGAACTTATTTTTAAAGCTATAAGCTCTAAAGTTTCTTTTCTACCCTCTTTCGATTCTTTTTGTTAATGAAAAAAGGGAGGAGAAATATATTTTAAACGTACTTGAACTCATGGGGAGTTAAACTCATGGGGATTTTTCAAATAATTTATCAAACCCTCAGATTATCGAGTTCAAAACAAACAAGTATTTATAATTATTGTCATCATCAAAAAGGGGGAGATTGTAGGAACAATATTATTCATCACATATATTTTGATGATGTTCAAAAGAAATAAAATAATTATTATCTAAGATTTCACTTAACATATTTCAAGAGCTTCACTTAGTTAAATATTTGACAAAGCTAACTTACGCAAAGCGCATAGCATTATGTACGTAACATGTGTATTTGTGGAAAGTGTTAAAATCGTGCAGGTTATATAGCTAGTCAATCTACGTTACAAGGCAACCATAACATACGCTAAACCGTGACAATAACGTACGCTAAGTTCGAAAATGAACCGTTATGCAGTTTCGAGAAGGTCCACACATTGAACGGTCATCTACATATTAACTTATGCTACATGTACAGGTTAACGGCCGCTAAGAGTTTGAAGCTGAATTCAAAGTTGAATTGTTGATGTCATCTAGAAGGTCAAAATATCCAATGGCTAACTGAGGATACGATTAACGTACGTAACCATGTTAGTTAACATACACAACGGATCAAGCCATAAGCTACTGGAGGATTTTGGACTAGTGATTAAGGGTGTTAGACAGATGAAGTAACGTATGCCAAGGCATTAACGTACATAAATGTTGTTATCTAACGTACGTTAAAGAGGACAACTATACCAATGGTATAAAGCCCCCTAAAATGCTATAAATAGAGGCATTTGGAAGAGATGAAGTACCCAAGAATTCTATGAATATATCTGTAACACCCACGATATATTCAGAAATATTACAGCGCCATAAATCCTTTACGTAAGAATTTACAAGGCTGAAGAAATGAAATGACAATAACAATACCAACAAACAATGGTAGCGTAAATAAAATACAACACGAGTCTGAAAACAGTACTAAAAGACAGACGTCAAACAGTAAACATTAATATATAACCAAATCCAACATCACAAACGACAACGTACTCGAGTACTTTATTGAAAACAACACAAACATACGACAAAGCAATCTGGCCATAACATCACTCTACACCCTCGTCGTCATGCAGCTCTAGTGGTTGTTTTACCGCTCTCCTTGATCCTGAACATAAAACAAATGTTCACCCCCGAAGGGGTTAGCACAACGATGCTAGTACAAGTACGATAATTATGCAACAATGATTTATTCAACGATCCCTGAATAATAACGACAATAATATCAATAATAATCACGACAAGTCTCTCCAACGAGAAACAGTAACAATGTACAACTTATCATATCAATCTTAACATACTCGTGGTATTCCAACGATCCAGCGCACATAGCTATAGATTCCCATGATGATCCTGCCGGACCAACGCATGGTGGAAGTACCTATCCAACGATCCAGCGCACACAGCTATTGATTCTCATGATGATCCCATCAGACCAACGCATGGTGGACAAACAATCACAACACATATATACAATACAACAATCAACATAACCGACATCAATACGAATAAATGTAATTAAGGTACTTGCCTTAGAAAGGTGGCAAAAGATAAATACTCTAACGACTTCAATCAAACTCGAAGGCCGCTCCTTCGACTAATCGTTCGCAAACCTCGAACCTTAAAAAAATAGGAATAACGACAACTCAACTTTATGTAACAATTTAAATGTACGAACATCTAACGTCCTAAACTATGGCCGAAAGTTGTCGACACTTCGGATCCTGTCCGATTCTCTTCATAATGGACGTTATATACTAAACGTAACGTACGTTAAGTCTGTTCCTTAACGTACGTAAGCTCCTATGCCTAACGTACGCTAAGCTTGAACTTAACAAAGTTCTCTGATCAGACGACCTGCCTCACCTGATGCCATAACGTACGTAAAGCATGATATTTAACGTACATTTTGCTTATGAACACATATCTCGTGCGAATAGAATGATCAAAATAGGGATAAGATGTTTGACGTCTTCGAATTCAAGGATAAACATGTCATCACAATGCCTTACTCCAATCTCCATTACAGATTGTTATATGCAATTCAGCTAATCTATGGTTGATACAATTATTACCAACATCATCAATTCATTCAAACTTTCATCATGAAGATTAGCTAATCAACCCACCCTTACAAGATATGATAAAATCTCTCAATGTTCATCCTCCTGAGTTCATCTAACAAAGGTGATAATAATAACAAGTCTTTGATCATTTCGAAAACATCACCCAATGTAAAATTACAATCTCAGAAAACTCCCTCCTACTTGTTCAACATAATGAGGCTCGAACTATAATGCTCTTAACAATGGTAAATCTAAGGCAATCGGTAGAATCCAACACCGAGTGTTTGAGCACCAATACAAGATGTCTTACTTCTTCAACAACTAAGTATAGAGGCCAATATACTAGTTTTATAAGGTTGGAAGCTCTGGGGAGAGGTAAGGTTCGAATAAAACGAGTGAAAGAATGAAATGGGGTAATGTCCTATTTATAAAGCTCAGATCGTTACGTATGTTAGCCTCACAATATTATGTACGTTATGGCCTTAACGTACGCTATCTAAAATATTTAGCATGCGCTATCGTCCGACAGTAGCTACTGTCTCATTTCTGACCTTCTTAACGTACGTTAAACCTTACCATTTACGTACTTAATAAGCTCTGTTTAGCGTACGCTATCTAAGTCCTTTAGCATACGTTAAACCTCGTTGACTTGTTTTTTCAAAAAACTGTCCGGGCCACGCGAGGAATCTTATCCTTGTCCCCGTCCCAAGGTGGCACATGTGCCGACCAACCCTATCTTCCAGACTGTACGTTACGTACACTATGCTTCATCCATAGCGTACGCTATCCTCAGTCTATAACGTACGTTAAGCTCATCAGCTAGGGTACGTTATGACGTAGCTTCATGCATGAATTTGCAACATCTTCCTAATATGATCATGACTGTTTGGAATGCGAATACGGGAAATATCACACTTCCATTATAGATTCCACAAAGTCGAATAATATAAGATTCCAATACAGATAAATACTCAAAAATTATCCGGATATTACACATTCTCCCTCGAAAAAGGAGTTTCGTCCCGAAACTTAAGACGAAAATAATTCTGGGTATCTAGACTTCATACTGTTCTCTGTATCCCAAGTGGATTCTTCAACTCCGTATCGCGACCATTGAACTTTAACCAAAGGGATTGGTTTAATCCTCAATTGTTTGACTCGACTCTCGAGTATCTTGATTGGTTTCTCTTCGAACGTGCCATCCTTAGCAACTTCAATCTCGCTAAAATCAATTACATGACTGGTATATGTGATGTATTTCCGTAACTGAGACACGTGAAACACATTATGAACTTGTACACGGCGGTAAGGCCAACTTGTACGCCAACTCCCCAACTCTCTCAAGAATCTCGAATGGTCTAATATATCTCGGACTCAGCTTTTCTTTCCTCCCAAAACGAAAAATTCCCTGAGTAGGAGAAGCCTTTAAAAGCACATGGTCCCTAATTCCAAATTCCAACAGGCAATGGTGCACGTCTGCATAAGATTTCTGCCGACTCTGGGTAGTCAACAGCCTTTCACGAATCAAGGCTATCTTCTTTTGAGTCTGTACTATCAACTCCGGTTCCATCCTGATCAAGTCTGATGAATCATCGCAACAAAGGGGTGATCTACATCTCCTCCCGTATAATGCTTCAAAAGGTGTCATCTTAATGGAAGCATGCCAACTATTGTTGTAAGTGAATTCAATCAACAGTAGATGAACTTCCCACTCAGTCGACCAATCTAGGGCACAAGCTCTCAGCATGTATTCCACTGTTTGAATAGTCCTCTCCGACTGTCCATCAGTCTGAGGATGATAAGATGTGCTAAAGTTCAGCTTGGTCCCCAAGTCTCTATGAACCGCTTTCCAAAAATGTGAAACAAAGCGACCGTCTCGGTCAGAAATAGTGGTCTTCGGCATACCATGCAATCGGACTATCTCCTCAATAAACACTTGTGCCAACCTCTCTGGTCCCCAAGTATCCTTAATGCTCAGAAAATGAGCGGATTTCGTTAAACGATCAACTATTACCCAAATCATGTTCATCCCTGTTCTGGTCTTCAGCATATTAGTGATAAAGTCCATCGATATATCTTCCCACTTCCATTCAGGAATTGGAAGTGGCTTCATTATTCCGGCGGGTCATTGACGTTCTATCTTAACCTACTGACAAGTGAAACACTTCGAGACATATTCCGCCACATCTTTCTTCATATTGCCCCACCAAAAATTCTGCTTCAAATCTTTATACATCTTACTGGTGCCCGGGTGAATAGAATGGGGTGTACTGTGGACTTACCCATGCTCACTTCATCACGTAACTGAATCATCAGAGGGTCATCTAATTGCTTAGATTTGATTTCTTCGGTTAACGACGAAGTTTACGTTCTTAGGAGACTTCCAATCCAAAATTGCCTCGAATTTCTGGGGATCTACTCGGACTCCTTCCGTTGATAGCACATAACCGAGGAACATCACTTCCTTTAGCCAGAATTCACACTTAGAAAGTTTAGCATATAATTGCTCGCTTCTCAAGAGGTCCAAAATGATCCATAAGTGTTGCTCATGCTCATCCGGAGTCTTGGAATAAACCAGAATATCATCAATAACACAACTACGAATTTGTCCAAATACTCTATGAACACTTGATTCATTAATTGCATAAACACAGCAGGTGCATTAGTGAGAGCAGGTAAACTCTACATCTCATCGTGGAGGTATTCCAGGTAATTCGTCAGGAAACACGTCCGGAAATTCACTCACAACAGGAATGTATGAAAGCTCTACTTTTATGTCTTGTTTCTTCATTGCGTAACACCAGTATCCAGTACAGCCCTGTTTTAGCAGTTTGACGGCTTTCATAGCTTTGATCATTTTCCCTGAGCTTTCTAGTCTCCATCCCTCCAATAATAATTTGGAACCTTCTTCAGCTATCATCGAGATATTTCTCTTCCGGTAGTTCACAATTTCACTATATCGATTAAGATAATCGTCTCCGAGAATCAGATCGTCTCCTCAAATCTCTATCATAATCAGATTTGAGGGTCGCTCTCTGCCTCCAATTAATACAAGAAAATCTCTAGTTTCTAGGTTCCCCACAATTCTCTCTCCACTCAGTGAACCCACAACATAAGTCTCACATTTATGAAAACAAGAAATGTTCAAACGATTAAGACAAGACAATGATATAAATGAATCTGTAGCCCCTGTATCGAACAAAACACTAACTGGTTGTGAAATGATCTGAACAGTACTTGATGCAACAGCGGCATACTGATTGTCTGCCCTCCTCCTCTCATAAAGGCATGGGGGAATGGATCCAGCACTCGATGCTCCCTTTCGATCGAACTATCCTCTGCCTCGTCCTCGACCAAAACTCTGGGGTAGCTGGACATTCTGCTGCGTCTGCGGAACACTTGCTTCCTTCTGAGCCAGCTGCGAAGTACAAGCTCCATTTAACTTAGTGGCATATCTGCAGAACATTGCACGATGCCCCTCCTGTCCGCAATCATAACATGTCACTGGAGAACTGAAACAATCACGCCAAAGGTATCTTGGGCGACCATAATTAAAACAGCTTTTGACCACTTCTGTTGGTGTTGATACTGATCTGCAGTTCTTTCCGCCTTTTGATGGGTGTGGGGGCCTCTTAAACGAATTAAAGGATGACTGGGCCTTACGGGGCCCACTACTCTTGTGCTCTGTGAAACTACCAAAGACTTTCTGCGTCTTGGATTCCTAGAACTTTTCCATAGCGGCTTCTTTCATTTCATACGCCAGGGCTTTATCTTGGTACTGGCGGAGAGTGGTGCATTCAAAACCTGACATGTACCTCTGTATTTCCGGCTTCATTATCATATCAAAGTGAATCATCATTTCTGCATCGGTTCTGACTAGGAATCGAACAAACGCCAGCTGCTGATTAAACGTCTTAATCGCCTCAGCCACCAGCACATCCGATGGCTGCGCAGAGAAAAATTCCCGAACTTTAGCTTCTCTCACCGGGCGAGGGCAGTAATGAGCTTCCATCATGAGTTTGAACTCTTCCCAATCGGCATCATGATCAACAAGTCAGATGGCTTCCCACCATTCGTACGCTTCTCCTGTCAGAAAGTACTGGGCAATGGGAGCTCTCTAGTCATCTGGGCAGTTAATCCCTACGAATACTTTCTCTAGCTCTCTCAACCAGTGGTCCCATGTCGGTGTCTCAGAAAGTCCATCGAATGGTGGGTGCATCGTTGCCACATCTTGTAGCCATCTGTGTCCTTGATTTCCCAAGTCCAGGATGCCTTACTGTCTTTCTCCTGGCTGCAATCCTACCCCCACTTGCATCCTGTCCACCACTTGAGAAAATTGAGTCATCTGGTTGACCACCTGGCGAAGGATGTCGGGAACGGTAGGATTTGCATTTGTCTCTACTGTCTGTTCTCGTTCATTATTGACGGACTCCTGATGTTCGCCAGAATTGGAGTGATACTGAATACAACACCAATACATTACGGCAGCATAAATAAAATACAACACGAGTCTGAAAGCAGTACTGAAAGATAGATGTCAAACAGTGAACATTAATACATGACCAAATCCAACATCACAAACGAAAATGTACTCGAGTACTTTATTGAAAACAACACAAACATATGACAAAGCAATCCGGCCATAACATCACACTGCACCCTCGTCGTCATGCAGCTCTAGTGGTTGTTTTCCCGCTCTCCTGGATCCTGAATATAAAACAAATGTTCACCCCCGAAGGGGTTAACACAACGACGCTAGTACAAGTACGATAATTATACAACAATGATTTATTCAACGATCCCTGAATAATAATGTCAATAATATCAATAATAATCACAACAAGTCTCTCCAACGAGAAACAGTAACAATGTACAACATATCATATAAATCTCAACATACTTGTGGTATTCCAACGATCCAGTGCACACAACTATACATTCCCATGATGATCTCATCGGACCAACGCATGGTGGAAATACCTGTCCAACAATCCAGCGCACAGAGCTATAGATTCCCATGATGATCCCGTCGGACCAACGCATGGTGGACAAACAATCACAACACATATATACAATACGACAATCAACATAACCGACATCAATACGAATAAATGTAATTATGGTACTTGACTTAGAAAGGTGGCAAGAGATAAATACTCCAACCACTTCAGTCAAACTCTAAGTCCGCTCCTTCGACTAATCGTTCGGAAACCTCGAATATTAAACAAATACAAATAACGACAACTCAACTTTACGCAACAATTTAAACTTACGAATATCTAACGTCCTAAACTATGGCCGAAAGTTGTCGACACTTTGGATCCTGTCCGATTCTCTTCATAACGGACGTTATATACTAAATGTAACGTTCATTAAGTCTGTGCCTTAACATACATAAGCTTCTATGCCTAACGTACGCTAAGCTTGAACTTGACAAAGTTCTCTGATCAGACGACCTACCTCACGTGATGCCATAACGTACGTTAAACATGATATTTAATGTACGTTATGCTTATGAACACATATCTCATGTGGATATAATGATCCTAATAGGGATAAGATGTTTGACGTCTTCGAATTCAAGGATAAACACGTCATCACAATGCCATACTCCAATCTTGATTATAGATTCTTATATGCAGTTCGGCTAATCTATGGTTGATACAACTGTTACCAACATCATCACTTCATTCAAACTTTCATCATGAAGATTAGCTAATCAACCCACCCGTACAAGATATGATAAAAACTATCAATGTTCATCTTCCAAAGTTCATCTAACAAGAGTGATAATAATAACAAGTCTTTGATCATTTTAAAAACATCACCCAATGTAAAATTACAATCTCTGAAAACTCCCTCCTACTTGTTCATCATAATGAGGCTCGAACTATAATGCTCTTAACAATGGTAAATCTAAGCATAATCATTCCAACTTCCTTAAACATGGTGTTCGGTTAAATAAATCATCCATGGAACCTAATACTCTCAGTATCATGTTCATAACATTCTTAAGAACACGAATTCAAGGTGGAGATAGCATTATCATACCTTAATATGAAGAAAACGTCAAGGCAATCGGTAGAATCCAACACCGGGTGTTTGAGCACTAAACTAAGATGTCATACTTCTTCAACAACCAAGTAGAGAGGCCAATATACTAGTTTTGTAAGGTTGGAAGCTCTAAGGAGAGGTAAGGTCTGGATAAGACGAGTGAAAGAATGAAATGGGGTAATGTCCTATTTATAAAACTCAGATCGTTACGTACATTAGCCTCACAATATTATGTACGTTATGGCGTTACCGTACGCTATCTGAAATATTTAGCGTGTGTTATCATCCGACAATAGCTACTGTATCATTTCTGACCTTCTTAATGTACGTTAACCCTTACCATTTACGTACGTAATAAGCTCTGCTTAACATACGCTATCTAAGTCCTTTAGCGTATGTTAAACCTCGTTGACTTGCTTTTTGAAAAAGCTGTATGGGCCACGTGGGGAATCGTATCCTTGCCCCTATCCCAAGGTGGCCCATGTGCCGACCAACCTTATCTTCCTGAATGTACGTTACGTATGCTATGCTTCGTCCATAGCGTACGCTATCCTCAGTCCATAACGTACGTTAAGCTCATCAGCTAGCATACGTTATGACGTAGCTGCATGCATGAATTTGCAACTTCTTCCTAATATGATCATAATGTCCCGTCGGATAGGGAGTGATCTAAATATTTTGAGATTCTTCTCGTTTTGGGTATACACTTTACCCAATGCTTCAAGTTCACCTATAATGACGGTAAATCTGAGATCAAGTTCCTCAAGTGTTTCAGTTGTTTTCATTTTAAAATATTCAAATTGCTAAGTGAGTTTTGAAATTTTATTTTCTTTTGAGAACTCAGCTCCCTCACAAATTAACTTGAGTTTTCCCCATATTTCTTTCGCTATCTTGTAGCCTTTTACCTTTGATAATGTGTCTTTGTTGAGTGTGACAAATAGCGCATTCTTGGCGATATTGTCCAGATCGCACGCTTGCGATCATCAGTTGTCCAATGCTCCCTTTCTTTTTCAAGCATTTCTGCATGAGCTTGGTGTAATATCCTAGAATTTTGCTATAATTCTTCGCATTATTTTATCTGAGTTGTACCGTACAGAGTGAGACCGATACAGTATGGGTGGATAATTTTGGGAACTGTGAAAGTCGTGCCAGTATATCTATCGAGGCTATATTTAATTCTAGGATATTACATGCTTGTTATGTTTCTGGATGTCGGATATACTGTATGAGTATTTGTACAATTGCCGTACTTGGTCGAAAGTTGTATTCGAGGTAGCGTGCATCAGAAGTATGGTATGAGAATGATATTGGGATGAGCATATGTATTCAGTATGTGCGTAGACATATCCAGTCTGTCGATACGGACAGGAACAGTCGAATTTTGGCCATGTATAGAAGGCCATTACGTACGTTAGCTTTCAAGACTTACATACGCTAAATTCTACGTTTTACGTACGTTATGCATAAGGCATTACGTACGTAACAAGAGGAATCGGACAGGTCCAAGCTGTGGTCGGCAGGTGGGGCCATGTGTCGGCAGCTTTCGGCGCGGATGTGGACAGGTGAGTCAACGGATGGATTTACATATGTTATACAGGGTGTATTACGTACATAATACGAATATAATGCATCAAGTCAACGTACGTATTACGTACGCAATGGATTAAGCATTACGTATGTTAGGAGGCAGCTGGCTGATTCGTGGCAGTAAGGACCTGTAGTGCCGCACGTGTTCCGGCAGTGACTCGTTGGATGGCCGATCACGGTCGGCAGTGACTCACTGGGATGGCCGATCATGGTCGGCAGTGACTCGTCCGGACTAGGTGATTACGGCCATAAGGTTGTGGTCGGGTACGGCCGTAAGGCCTATTACGTACGTAAGGTGACTGCCGATAACGGTCGTAAGGGTGTCGGCCAAATTGGGCAGTAGGGTATCCATGGCTGGTTACGTCCGTAAGCCATGGCCGGTTACGGCCGTAAGGAACCGGTAGGACTCGGCTATTTAATGGCCTGGGCACGGGTCACTTGGCCATTTCCACATTTTCTTCATTATTTTCGCGATCCTTCATCAGAAATCGATGGTTTTGAATGGAAGCATCATAGAACAACATTTTTTGGAAGTTTGATTCATGTCTAACATCATCTTTCGCCCGGATCGAAGGTAAGAACACTTAAACCCTTGGTTTTGGGGATTTTTGGAGTTTCATGATATTTTGGCCGGTTTCATTCGTTTTAACTCAGATTGTTGATAGAACTTCGTTGTATTCTCAGAATCATTCATTATTTTTGAAGTTTTGTGGAATTCGAGAATTTCTCTTTTAATCGATTAAATTGGACTATTCCCTCAAAGTGTCCGATAAATTGCTTCAATGGATAGAACTTGGGAGTTCTATATGTTTTCGTAGAATTGTGATTGAATTGATATCGTTGTGATTTAGGAACGAACTTTTGAAGGAGGTTTGATCTGGACTCTTTCCTTCGTCGATTTCTTCGTACCTTGTTAATCAAGGGAAATGTTTACTTGTGTATTTCATCTTCTAAGAGGTATGTTGGATAACTCCTCTCTTCGATTCGGATTTTGATATTGTAGTTGACGTTCTTCTTCGTGTAATAATGGTTACAGTGTTGTTTTTGTGAATCTTGAAGTTGTATGAATTGTACATTGAGGAACAAAATGATATATGCTTTGGATTATGAATTAGATGATGGTTTATGTTTTAGAACACATCAAATTATGTCGTTTTGTTGGCTATAAACATGATTCTGGAGTAATTGATGTTCTTGAAGAACTCTTGAGTGATATATGTCGTGATTTTATGGGAATTGGAAGGATTACGGTTGATTTTGGTATATGGTTATTCGTGATGATAACCGGTAATTGTATTTCTATGAATTTACTAAGATGAGCCGTGTTAATCCGAAAGTAAGGTTGAAGTCGAAATTATGAATGATAAAATAATTTATTATTGAATTGTAATGTTTGGTTTCGTATGATCGAGATATCATTGAACCGTCGAGTTTGATTGGTTGGTCATATCGGTTGTTGATTGTTATTAAACGTATCGTTAATTGATCATTGCATTAAGTTGCATTAAGTGATCCTTGATGATTAACCGTTGAGCTGCGATTGGAATTGGAGAATGCATGGGTCGCCTTGTTCGGGGCTGTGGAGCTTGTAGGTGAAGATGGCGGGATTGGTAACAACTTCATCGTATCGGTATCAAGGCAAGTTATGCTTGCTCAGTTCATAAAGTTTAATAACTGGTTTCGATTTCATTTCATTTATGATTCATATAGCAATGGTATTGTGGAATATGAATTGTCAGAATTAGGGTATGTATATTATGCTTAGACAAATCATAATGTATATGATTTTAAAGATGTCTAGTGGAAACGGAGACGTGAATTATATTTGGACTATTGTACGAGAAGTTAGATATCAAGGCTAGTTATCATTGAACTCGAGATGGTGGTTTGGTATTATTAATGGACTGTACTTCATTTTGGATTATTCGGATAACCGTGTATTCGTTCAGGGATGTTGGTCGTGTAAATGTTAGTGTCCCCAGCTTGAGGTAATTAATATTGCTAAATTATGACAATCATCCTGTTGCATTATTGCATATGTGTGTTGATGCTTCATGTGGTGAATGTGCATCATTGTTCGTTACATTTTATGATGTGCTCTTTCTTTGAGCGGTAATCTGTTGGGCTGATGTGTTGGGGGATAAGAACTATATGGCACCCATGTTCCGGGGTATTCCTGTGTGGATACATTCGTGACCCTTGGTTGCAACCTTGGGGTATTTTGTGATTGCATGAACTGTGTTAGGGGATAAGACCTAAATGGCACCTATGTTCCGGGGTATTCCTGTGTGATACTTCCGTGAACCTTGGTAGCGGCCTTGGGGTTTATGTGCTAATATCATATGCATTGTTGAGCAAGCTGTGAATTGTTCTCTGACGGAAATATGACTTTCTGGTCGTGTCGGTCTTTCATGATCGAGTTATCGTTGCTCACTTGGAAAGTCTTATGATCCTTGTTGGATATACGTTTCTTCGAGATTCGTTGTCATGTTGTATCTTGATATATTTGGAGTCAGATGCATTCTGATCGGTTATGTGTAGGATTTTCAGGGCGGGCATGTGTAGCATGTGTTGGCTTCGACCTCATATTGAACCATGCACACGAGACGTACTTCGTGAGACTGATTAGGTACGAGACCAGATGTGTATCTGATCAATACCGGTGGTTGGCTTGTACATGGACACATGTTCGGATCGGGCATATCGTGACGTCCATCTTGAGTCTTATTGGTTGGTCGTTCACAGTCCATGAATAATCGGATCTGTTTGATAGTCGGGTTGTCTTTGAAATCCCATACATATGATTTGTATATGGTTGACGATTTTATCTCTCGTGTACCTGTGACCGTTGACCCTTTATTAATGTCATTTGGAGTTCACCCTATCATTGGTAATCTCGTTCGTTATTGATCCTATTTGGGAGTTTGCCTTACCGTTGGTATTCTCGGTTGTTAGCCCTTGATTGATCTTGTTGGAGGTTACCGTGTCGTCGGTATTCTCGGTTGTTGATCCCTTATTGCTCTTGTTGGAGTTTACCGTGCCGTTGGTATTCTCGGTTGTCGATCCTTTCTCGATCTTTTTGGAGTTTACCGTGTCATTGGTATTCTCGGTTGTTGATCCTTCATTGATCTTATTGGAGTTACCACATCATGGTATTCTCGTACGTGGTTGATCCTTTATCAATCTTGTGTGGAGTTATCATGTCATTGATATTCCCGTTTTGATGCATTGGTTGTTTATCATTTTGATTGTGTGAGCATTCATGCCTTGTATTGATATCCGGGACTTGCCATTGTCTCGGGACAGTTGGTTTACAGATGTGCCATGTGATATCAGTTTTATCAGGATTGGGATCCGATTGTGCAATCCAGCGGACAGAATCGGACTTGGCCAGATTATTCTATATTGGGGATATGTTTATGTTTGAGAATCTTGGTATCGTTTCGGATACATTACAAATGGTTACTTTTGAATTCATTCATCACTTAAGGACGCGAGACGTGGATTATGGTAAGGATTGATTTGATATGGATTGTGATGGGTTGGTAAGGTTACTTCGGTAAGATTACGTGGGGAATGTTCTTACTCTGTAAATTACATTGATATGTAATTGTTTTTGTTATGTGATCGTTATCATTGTTGAGTATTATGGCTGACCCCGTCATGGGCTTTATCTTTTAGGTACACGGAGTTCGAGCTAGTAGCGGTCGTGAAGGGATGAGCTTTCCGGTGATACTGGCTATGGCATCCTTGTTGGGATTTGTGTATTCTTTTCTGGTTTTTATAATTCCGCTGCAAATGTATTTAATTATGTCTCTATTCGTTGCGTGTGAAATTTTATAATGGCTTTCAGTATTTTTCTAACTCGTGTTTACTTTCTAAATGCCCTTTTGGCGTCTTTGCCTTATGCCTTCAAATGGTATTTTCTGACGGTAATTGAGAACGACGTTTTTAAAAATATTCGAGTATTTAAAACATTACCGTCATTGGCCTTTTGGCATTTATTTGACCCGTTTGCGAAATTGATTTTAGCCTTGTGGGTTCTAATGTGGGGCCACGGCGCTATAATATTCCCGATCGGTTTTGGGGCGTTACAGAATATGGTATCGGAGCTTGGGTTTCATAAAAACCGGGCATGTGTGTTATGTGGCTCTACCGGTGCGGTAGTAGCGACACTTTTGAAAATAATTTTCTGACTTTCGAGTCAAACTAATTTTGGAAGTTTCAAAATTTTTGAAATATTTTCAAATTGCTATATTTGTGATGCTGGTGTGTTGTTATTGTGTTGAGACTTTATATGGGAGTCGTGTGCTAGTATCACGGGAGATCATCGACTTCACGGACATGTAAGTATGTCCTTTCAGTTATTTGGTTTTTATGATGATTATTTGAGCATGGTGACATTATTTTAAGATATTTTGGGGTTGAGATATGGATTATGACAGGATTTTAAGTTTCGAGGATGAAACTTATTTAAGTGGGAAGATATGTAATATCCTAGAATTTCGATATGATTCTTCGCATTATTTTATCTGAGTTATACCGTACAGAGTGAGACCGATACAGTATGGGTGGATACTTTTGGGAACTGTGACAGTCGTGCAAGTATATCTATCGAGGCTATATTTAATACTAGGATATTACATGCTTGTTATGTTTTTGGATGTCGGATATACTGTATGAGTATTTGTACAATTGTCGTACTTGTTCGACAATTGTATTCGAGGTATCGTACATCAAAAGTATCGTATGAGAATGATATTGGGACGAGCATATGTATTCAGTATGTGCGTAGACGTATCCAGTATGTCGAGACGGACAGGAACAGTCGGATTTTCGCCAAGTATAGAAGGCAATTATGTACGCTAGCTTTAAAGACCTACGTACGCTAAATTCTACGTTTTATGTACGTTATGCATAAGGCATTACGTACATATCAAGAGGAATCGGACAGGTCTGAGATCTGGTCGGTAGGTGGGGCCCTGTGTCGACAGCTTTCGGCGCGGATGTGGACAGGTGAGTCAACGGATGGATTTATGCACATTATAGAGGGTGTATTACGTACGTAATACGAACATATACTGTATCAAGTTAACGTACGTATTACGTATGCAATGGATTAAGCATTACGTACGTTAGGAGGCAGCCGGCCGAGTCGTGGTCGTAAGGACCTGCAGTGCCGCACGTGTTCCGGCAGTGACTCGCTGGATGGCCGATCACGGTCGGTAGTGACTCGTCATGACTGGATGATTACAGTCGTAAGGTTGTGGTCTGGTACGGCATAAGTTCTATTACGTACGTAAGGTGACTGCCGATAATGGCCGTAAGGGTGTCAGCTAAATTGGACAGTAGGGTAGCCATGGCCGGTTACGTCCGTAAGCCATGGAGGGTTACGACCGTAAGGGACCGGCAGAACTCGGCCATTTAATGGCCTAGGCACGGGCCACTTGGCCATTTCCACATTTTCTTCGTTCTTTTCGCGATCCTTCATCAGAAATCGATGGTTTTGAATGGAAGCATCATAGAAGAACATTTTTTGGAAGTTTGATTCATGTCTAACATCATCTTTCGCCCGGATCGAAGGTAAGAACACTTGAACCCTTGGTTTTGGGGAGTTTTGGAGTTTCATGATGTTTTGGCCGGTTTCATTCATTTTAACTCAGATTGTTGATAGAACTTCGTTGTATTCTCATTCATTATTTTTGAAGTTTTGTGGAACAAATTCGAGAATTTCTCAGTTAATCGATTAAATTGGACTATACCCTCAAAGTGTCCGATAAATTGCTTCAATGGGTAGAACTTGGGAAGTTTTATATATTTTCGTAGAATTGTGATTTAATTGATATCATTGTGATTTAGGAACGAACTTTTGAAGGAGGTTGGATGGGGACTCTTTCCTTTTGTCGATTTCTTCGCACCGTGTTAATCAAGGGAAATGTTTACTTGTGTATTTCATCTTCTAAGAGGTATGTTGGATAACGCCTCTCTTCGATTCGGATTTTGATATTGTAGTTGACGTTCTTCTTTGTGTAATGATGGTTACGGTATTGTTTTTGTGAATCTTGAAGTTGCGTGAATTGTATATTGAGGAACAAAATGATATATGCCTTGGATTATGAATTAGATGATGGTTTATATGTTAGAACACATCAAATTACGTCGTTTTGTTGGCTATAAACATGATTATGGAGTAATTCATGTTCTTGAAGAACTCTTGAGTGATATATGTCGTGATTTTATAGGAATTGGAAGGATTACGGTTGATTTTGGTATATAGTTATTCGTGATGATAACCGGTAATTATATTTCTATGAATTTACTAAGATGAGCCGTGTTAATCCAGAACTAAGGTTGAAGTCGGAATCATGAATGATAAAATTAATTATTATCGAATTGCAGCTTGTATTCGTATTGTTTGAATTGTAATGGTTTGGTTTCGTATGATCGAGATATCATTGAACCGTCGATTTTGATTGGTTGGTCATATCGGTTGTTGATTGTTATCCAACGTATCATTAATTGATCATTGCATTAAGTTGCGTTAAGTGATCCTTGATGATTAATCGTTGAGCTGCGATTGGAATTGGAGAATACATGGTTCGCCTTGGTCGGGGCTGCGGAGCTTGTAGATGAAGACGACGGGATTGGTAACAACTTCATCATATCTGTATCAAGGCAAGTTATGCTTGCACAATTCATAAAGTTTAATAATTGGTTTCGATTTCATTTCATTTATGATTCATATAGCAATGGTATTATGGAATATGAATTGTCAGGATGAGGGTATCTATATTATGCTTAGATAAATCATAATGTATATGATTTTAAAGATGTCTAGTGGAAATGGAGACGTGAATTATATTTGGACTATTGTACGAGAAGTTAGATATCAAGGCTAGTTATCATTGAACTCGAGATGGTGGTTTGGTATTAGTAATGGACTATACTTCATTTTAGATTATTCGGATAACCGTGTATTCGTTCAGGTATGTTGGTCGTGGAAAGGTTAGCGTCCCCAGCTTGAGGTAATTAATATTACTAAATTATGACAATCATGTTGTTTCATTATTGCATGTGTTTGTTGATGCTTCATGTGGTGAATGTGCATCATTGTTCGTTACATTTTATGATGTGCTCTTTCTTTGAGCTGTAATCTATTGGGCTGATGTGTTGGGGGATAAGACCTAGATTGCACCCATGTTCTGGGGTATTCCCGTGTGGATACTTTCGTGACCCTTGGTTGCAACCTTGGGGTATTTTGTGATTGCATGAACTGTGTTAGGAGATAAGACCTAAATGGCACCTATGTTCCGGGGTATTCCTGTGAGATGCTTCCGTGACCCTTGGCTGCGGCCTTGGGGTTTATGTGCTAATATCATATGCATTGTTGATCATGTTGTGAACTGTTGTCTGACGGAAATACGACATTGTGGTCGTGTCGGTCATTCATGATAGAGTTATCGTTGCTCACTTGGAAAGTCTTCTGATCCTTGTTCGATATGCGTTTCTTCGAGATTCATTGTCATGTTGTATCGTGACATATCTGGAGTCAGATACGTTCTGATCAGTCATGTGTAGGATTTTCAGGGCGGGCATGTGTAGCATGTGTTGGCTTCGAACTCATATTGAACCATGCACACGAGGCGTATTTCGTGAGACTGATTATGTACGAGACCAGACGTGTATCTGATCAATACCCATGGTTGGCTTGTACACGGACACATGTCCGGATCGGGCGTATCGTGACATCCATCTTTAGTCTTATTGGTTGGTCGTTCACAGTCCATGTATAATCGGATCTGTTCGATAATCGGGTTGTCTTTGAAATCCCATATATATGATTTGTATATGGTTGACGATTTTATTCTCTCGTGTCTCTGTCACCGTTGACCCTTTATTAATCTCATTTGGAGTTCACCCTGTCATTGGTCATCTCGTTCGTTATTGATCCTATTTGGGAGTTTGCCTTACCGTTGGTATTCTTGGTTGTTAGTCCTTGATTTATCTTGTTGGAGATTACCGTGTCGTTGGTATTCTCGGTTGTTGATCCCTTATTGCTCTTGTTGGAGTTTACCGTGCCGTTGGTATTCTCGGTTGTCGATCCTTTCTCGATCTCTTTGGAGTTTACCGTGTCATTGGTATTCTCGGTTGTTGATCCTTCATTGATCTTGTTGGAGTTACCACATCATCGTATTCTCGTACGTGGTTGATCCTTTATCGATCTTGTGTGGAGTTATCATGTCATTGATATTCCTGTTTTGATGCATTGGTTGTTTATCATTTTGATTGTGTGAGCATTCATGCCTTGTATTGATATCTGGGACTTGCCATTGTCTAGGGACAATTGGTTCATAGATGTGCCATGTGATATCCGTTTGATCAGGATTGTGATCCGATTGTGCGATCCAGCGGACAGAATCGGACTTGGCCAGATTATTCTATATTGGGGATATGTTTATGTTTGAGAATCTTGGTATCATTTCGGATACAGTACAGATGGTTACTTTTGAATTCATTCATCACTTAAGGACACGAGACGTGGATTATGGTAAGGATTGATTTGATATGGATTGTGACGGGTTGGTAAGATTACTTCGGTAAGATTACGTGGGGAATGTTCTTACTCTGTAAATTACTTTGATATGTAATTGTTTTTGTGATGTGATCGTTATCATTGTTGAGTATTATGGCTGACCCCGTCGTGGGCTTTATCTTTTAGGTACTCGGAGTTCGAGCTAGTAGCGATCGTGAAGGGATGAGCTTTCTGGTGATACTTGTTGGAACAATATTTTTTAGATCATTTTATTCATTTTGATGATGTGTTATTAAAACCAAAATTTACTTAAAACATATTTTTCCTTCAGTTAAAGTACGTAAACCAAACCATTATAACGTACGTAACATTCATTGTTCTTGTAAGATTTTCTGTACAGGTAACGTACGTAACTCGTCCAACTTAACGTACGTAACATTCATAGTTTTTGTAAGATTTTCTGTACAGGTAACGTACGTAACCAGCTCTAGCTAACGTACATAATGTTTGAAATATTCTGACCGTTGGAAAAGTCATTAGCCGTTACAACAAGTCGTCACACCCAACGGATCTCTGACTGGAAGATAACGTACGTAACCATACAGTACGTAACGTACGTAACGCATATTATCAGATTCACTGGACCATTTCTGCTGTGTTCGTTACGGACTCTACTCAAAGCATATAACGTACGTAACGATTATAACGTACGTAACTCAAAGCGTCTAACGTACGTAAGCAGTGAAACTGCTCCAACGGGAAAATGAGCTCAAGAAGGCTATAAATAGCTCACTTCAAGGAGATGGAAGACACACAAGTATTCTGAGCTTACAAGCATACTCAAGCAATTCCAAGCAAATAATTTGAGAGTTATACTTATTCTATATTGTGATACGAGAAGATTTGCTCCATTATTTCCAATCTTTATTCTTGTATCAAAGATTGATATATCGTGTAAAATCGAGTTCCTACTCGCATTTTGTTTTTGTAAAGGTTATCTTGTACCCGGAAAAACAAGAGAGTTTTAGTGAGGTTGTTCTTGAGCCCGGAAATCAAGAAATTGTAAGAGTTAGCACTAAACTAGAAAGTGCATTCTAAGTTTTAAGAAAAGTCCTAGTCGATAAAACTAGGTAGGGGACGTAGGCTTCGTTAATAGCCGAACCTCTCGAACAATTTCTTGTGTTCTTTCTTTTCCGCATTTTATTTACTCCGATATTTTTGCTTCCGCACAAAAAGAGTTCAATACTCTTATCCGCACTATTCAACCCCCCTTCTAGTGGCGGTACCAATCTAACAATTGGTATCGGAGCGGTGTCTTTATCACCGGATTAACACCCGCTAGAGAAAAGATCCAAATGGCCTTTATCCACTCCTCCGTTGAAGGCAACGCTCTCAATCGCCCTCCCTTCTTCGATGGTTCAAACTTTATGACATGGAAGAAAAAGATGTCCATCTTCATCCGAGCTCAGGACATTGAAATATGGAAGGTCATTGCCCTTGGACCTACCATTCCTAAGAAGATGGATGGCTCTCTCAAAAGTTTTGAAGAGTACGACGATGCCGACTAGAAGAACGATCACTTCAATAGTAAAGCCACTCAATTGCTTTACTATGCTCTCAATCCAGAAGATTACAATAGAATTTCTTCTTGCGAGACGGCGAAAGAAATCTGGAAAATGTTAGAGATCACCCATGAAGGTACGAGTTAAGTTAAGGAAACTAAAATCAATATGCTTCTTCACGATTATGAACTCTTCACTATGAAAGAAGAAGAAAGCATTACCACTATGCTTGACCATTTCTCGGCAATCACTAATGCGCTAGCTTCATTCGGGAAACCGATATCAAGTAGTGATAAAGCCAAGAAAATCCTTCGGTCTCTACCAAGAGAATGGGACGCTACTGTTACGGCTATCATGGAGTCGAAAGACCTCAACACCATAGAATTCAGCGCTCTCATCGGATCTCTCATTAATTATGATATTGTCATTAGATCTCAAAGTTCGAAACCAAAACCCAAGGAGAGAGAAAGGACAATTGCCTTCAAAGCCAAAGAAGAAAGCGATCTTGAGGATGAACTTGTCGAAGAAGAGGACGAAGAAACCAACTTTTATGCCAAAAACATAAAGAAATTCAAAAATCTTCTACAAAGGCGCCGGAGAGACATTAAGCAAGAATCAAGGGATGAATCCAAAAAGACTCACTTCCCTCAAAACAAAAAGTTCGACAACACTTGTCGAAGGTGCGGCATTCCAGGCCATTTTGCGAAAGATTGTCGTGCTGTAGCTCCAATAAGTTCATCAAAACCACCTCACGAAAAGTTCAAAAAGAAGGAAGTTTATGTCGCCACATGGAGCGATGATGATGAGGATGATGAACCACAAGTCCAAACCAATCTTGCTCTAATGTCCCGCGCATCCGAATATAGTGACGATGAAGTCGAGGTTAGTGATTCTCATGAAGAACTACTTGATGCTTTTGAATCCCTAAATAATGAATACGAAAAGGCTTGCAATAGTAATAAAGATTTGAAAAAGAAAATAAAACTCCTTGAAAATGAAAATGCTAAATTATTGAAAAACAACGAAGTTTCGATTGATCATACGAATTGTTTGGAAACCGCGAAAATTCCGAGAGTTGATTTGCAAAAAGCTCAGAAAGAATTAAAACTTTATGTTAGAAAATTCTCATGTGGTAATGACATATTCGAGCAACTTTTATTTGGTCAAAAATTTTCTCTTTCAAAACAAGGACTTGGGTATAATTCATTTCCAATGAAAAAGTCCTTAGAAATTACCACGAATGATACGGACATTTTAAAAACGGGAATTCCAACATGTCCAAAATGTTTAAAACCTGAACATACCGAAACTTACTGTCATAGTTCTAGATGTACTATAAGGGTTAAGCAAATTTGGGTACCAAAAGCGACCATTGTTAAAATTCAAGTTTTTGTTTCTAACTCCTCAGGACCCAAATTAGCCTGGGTACGTATAAAACGGAAGAAAATTGTTTTTGTAGGTACAAGCAAGGAAGACAACATTATCAAATAAATGGTATGTTGATAGTGGATGTTCAAATCACATGAGTGGAAATGAACATCTCTTCAAGAAGCTGAAAAAGGAAGATCGTGGTTGTGTTACCTTTGGCGATAATAAAAAGGGCCAAATAAAAGAGACAGGTAAAATTGGTAAGAAACCTTTACCTACTATTGAAAATGTTCTATTTGTTGATGGACTTTGCCATAATCTTCTAAGTGTTTCCCAACTTTGTGATACCGGTCTTAAATTAATTTTTGAAATTACGCATTGCACGACAATGAGAAAAGACCAAATCGTTTTTATTGGATTGCATTATGGAAATATTTACATTGTTGATCTCCAAGATGAATCTTCTTTCAACAAAAAATGTCTACTTTCATACGATGAAAATGCCGTTATTTGGCACCGAAAATTAGGACATGCCTCTTTACCACTTCTTTCAAAATTGGCCAAAAATGATATTGTCCGTGATCTACCAAAATTAAATTTCAGAAAAGACCATATTTGTGAGGCCTGTATTAAAGGTAAACATGCAAGAGGCTTATTTAAACCAAAAATGGAAATTTCCACTAGTCGCATTCTTGAATTAATTCATATGGATTTAATTGGTCTGTCTCGACATGCCAGTCTAACAGGTAAACTTTATACTTTAGTTCTTGTCGATGATTTTTCGAGATTTACTTGGGTAAAATTCTTAGCTAATAAATATGATGCTTTTAACGAGTTTGTTAAGTGGTGTAAGGTTACACAGAAGGAAAAAGAATTACCAGTTATCGACATTCGAACCGATCATGGTGGAGAATTTGATTCTAATCTCTTTGAAGATTGGTGCGATAAATATGATATTAGGCACAACTTTTCGGCACCTCGGATACCTCAACAAAATGGAGTTGTCGAGAGGAAGAATCGCTCTCTAGAAGAAATGAGCCGGACAATGCTCAATGAGTATGGTCTTCCTAAATATTTTTGGGCCGAAGCCGTTAACACCGCTTGTTATGTTATTAATCGTGTCCATCTCAGGAGAAACAAAATGATGACTCCCTATGAGGTAAAAAGCCCAATTTATCGTATTTTCATCCATTTGGTTGTAAAGTGTTTATTCATAATAATGGTAAGGACAATTTGGGTAAATTCGATTCAAAATCAGATATAGGAATATTTCTTGGTTATTCTACTAACAGTAAAGCATATCGTGTATTTAATTGTAGAAGAGGCTCGGTAGAAGAGTCTATTCATGTAAAATTCGATGACACAATTTTACCCCCGAGAAAGGTTGTTTTTGATGATGATGCAGGTATGGTTCCAGCTAACGAAGTATCCGAAGTATCAAAGGAGTTGGAGAAACTCGACGTAAGCTCGGACAAGCAGGAGGAAAATACTTACAACCTTCATAAAGATTGGGCAAATGTGATAGACCATCCGATGGAACAAATTCTCGGAAAAATCGATGAAGGTGTACGAACTAGGAGGAATATAAATGATTGTATTAACAATATTGCATTTATTTCTATTACAGAACCAAAGAATATCGATGAGGCCATAAATAATGAGAATTGGGCTATTGCTATGCAAGAATAGCTAAACCAATTCGAAAGAAATAATGTTTGGGAATTAGTTCCGGCACTGGTAGACAAATCAATCATTGGCACCAAATAGGTTCATAAAATCAAAACCGAAGATGATGGTCTCCCTATTAAAAATAAATCGAGGTTGGTCGCCCAAGGTTATAATCAAGAAGAAGGGTTGGACTATGAAGAAACGTTTGCTCCTGTTGCTCATCTTGAAGCTATTCGTCTTCTCTGTGCCTTTGCCGCATATAAAAAGATTAAACTCCATCAAATGGATGTAAAAAGTGCGTTCCTAAATGGAATCATCCAGGAGGAAGTGTATGTCAAGCAACCGCCGGGTTTTGAAGATTATGATCATCCGGATCATGTGTACAAGCTCCATAAAGCTCTCTATGGATTAAAACAAGCTCTGAGAGCATGGTATGATCGTTTAAGCTCTTTTCTTATTTCAAATGGGTACAAAAGAGGTAATGTTGATAATACCCTTTTAATTAAGATTTTAGGTGATGATATGCTAATTTGTCAAATTTATGTGGACGATATTGTTTTTGGTGCAACTAATGAATCTCTGTCCAAAGAATTTTCAAATTTTATGAAGGGAGAGTTCGAAATGAGCATGATGGGAGAGTTGAAAAACTTTCTCGGACTCCAAATTAGGCAACTCAATGACGGACTATTCATTCATCAATCATAGTACGTCAATGAGCTCCTAAAGAAATTTAAGATGGAATATTGCCAAGAGATATCCACTCCTATGTCTTCCACTCTTAAACTCAACAAAGATGAAAAAGGTAAATCTAGACCCGATAGAATGTTTGCTACTTGTCTATCTGCTCGCTTTCAAGCAAATCCTAAAGAATCTCATCTCATTGCATGTAAAAGAATTTTTTAATATTTAAAATATACTGCTGGTTTAGGCCTGTGGTATCCTTCTAGCATTGATTTTCAACTTTTTGCATATAGTGATGCCGACTTTGGTGGATGTAAAATTGATAGAAAAATCACCACCGGAACTTGTCATTTTATGAGTTCGTGTTTAATTTCATGGGGGAGTAAGAAACAGACTAGTGTCGCTACTTCCACAGCTGAAGCAGAATATGTGGCTGCGGGAAGTGCATGTGCACAAGTCCTTTGGAACAAAAATCAATTACTTGATTATGGCATTGAGCTTAAAAATACTCCTATTATTTGTGACAATACGAGTGCCATCAATTTAAGCAAAAACCCCATTTTGCATAGTAGGACAAAACACATAGAAATTCATCACCATTTTATTCATGACCATGTTCAAAATATGAATGTTCGTCTCCAATTTGTTGGTACTAATGAACAATTGGCAGATATTTTTACAAAACCATTACCCGAAGAGGCTTTCAATTTTATTCGCATAAATTTAGGAATGGGACATGTTGATCATTTTTAATTATTGCATATTCATCATAGTTACATTAAATGGTCATGTAAATTGGGACATCATCGAAAGGAAAAGACTGTTCATTTGGTCTTGCTTATGGACGTTAAGGGCGGTCCATTACGTACGTAAAAGGACCGTACGTACGTTACAGGGCTTCATGTTACGTACGCAAAAAAATGCAGGTTTTAGTCCAGAGATTTCAGTATTTCTAGTTACGTACGTTACAAAAAGAGTATAACGTACGTAATCTGCCTTTGACTCTAATACTTATAAACCCATTTCGACCGACCCCTCTCATTTCACTTCAATCCCTAGAAAGCAACGGTGAAGAACTCACTTCAAAACCGACTGAAACTTCAAATTCGACCAACATCTCCACTTTTACGGCCGATTCACTCAAGATGGCATCCAGAACCGGCAAGAAATGAAGAGGAGAAACCTCTCAACCGTCTTCCTCGCCTTCCGTAGAACCTACTTTTCGGAACGCTCAAGCTACCAAAATTTTCAACGAAATTCTTATTGACGAAGAGGTAACTCCGAGTCATCATTTTGATTTCTAATCCTTAAATTCTATTGGTGTTGCTATCGAAGAATTCTTTGATATGCTTGGAATAAATCGGTTTGTTAGCCTTGCCCGTCCGATATATGTGGATTGTGTGAAAGAATTCTATGCCAATTTTTTTATCACGTATGATTCCGATGGATTAGCCGTGGTTAATTCTCTTGTCCATGGTAAGCCTATCTCTTTTGATGCCGCAAAGCTTTCGGAACTTTTTGGTCTCCCTAATGAGGGATTTCGTTGTAAAGGAGAGTTTGCAGTTCCAGATGAAGTAATTGACAATTTTTCTGACGATGAAAGTTATGGAGTTCATGAGTCTAAGGTCCGTGATTTCTTGACGGACAAAGCTGTTCTCGATGTTTATTCGGGACGTTTTGAGAACAATGATTTTGGTATAAATATCCGTTTGCTTCATGATGCTATTACTCGATGTCTAATGCCTAAAGTTAATGCTCAACATCGGTTGGTGAATATCGACATGGAAATCATCTATCACGTGTGGAAAGATCATCAAGTCAACTTTGCGTTTATTGTGCTTAAATGGTTTGTGGAAAAAGGACAAATTTTCCACAAAAAGAGTTATGCGAAAGTTGATCGCCAAAGAAAATCCGGAATGCCTTTTGGGTCTATCTTGACGAAAATATTTGAGAATGCCGGAATTGATTTAACGGGGCTTCATGGGGTTCCTATTCCGAGGGGGAGCTTAGTCACCGAGGGGACTATTCGGACGATGAGGTATCTACGCACAAGAAACCGAGGATGGATATACTTTGCGTACCTCAAGGATGACGATCGGCTTGTAGATGGTGGTGCTCTTCCGAGACCGGAGGAGAGGATCATGTCTAGGGGGATTCAGTATACTAGACCTCGCCCTTCATCTCAGCTCGGTTCCTCTCGCCCACGTCAGGAAAGATCTTCATCTCAAATGGCTACTCGGATGGATAGACTGGAGAAAGATATGAGTGAAATCAAAATCATGGTCAAAAGCATCTGCACTCACTTTGGGATACCGCCGATACCTCCGGATGCGGACCTTGACTAGTCGTGTTATCTTTTTTATGATGATGTTTCCCTTTTTCTATTAAGACCAAACATTTCATTTCATTTCCATGCATAAACTCTATTGGTTTTTTATTTTTGAATGTGTTTTGATTATATTGACTATCTTTGTTTCTATGCATTAATATGGTTATTGTCTTGGATCTTGTTGATTATTCTGTGTATCGCTGAATTTTTCAGGATCTCTCGACTTTTTGTTAATGACAAAAAGGGGGAGAAAAATATGTATCGTTTTTGAAATCGTTTTTCAAATAACCCTTGCTCGTTTTCAGGGGGAGCCTTATTCAGGGGAAGAGTTTATTAAAAAAAAATTTTTTCAAAAACTCCCATACTTGAATTTTGTCATCATCAAAAAGGGGGAGATTGTTGGAACAATATTTTTTAGATCATTTTATTCATTTTGATGATGTGTTATTAAAACCAAAATTTACTTAAAACATATTTTTCCTTCAATTAACGTACTTAAACCAAACCATTATAACGTACGTAACATTCATTGTTCTTGTAAGATTTTCTGTACAGGTAACGTACGTAACTCGTCCGACTTAACGTACGTAACATTCATAGTTTTTGTAAGATTTTCTGTACAGGTAACGTACGTAACCAGCTCTAGCTAACGTACGTAATGTTTGAAATATTCTGACCATTGGAAAAGTCATTAGCCGTTACAACAAGTCGTCACACTCAACGGATCTCTGACTGGAAGATAACGTACGTAACCATACAGTACGTAACGTACGTAACGCATATTATCAGATCTCACTGGACCATTTCTTCTCTGTTAGTTACGGCTGCTACTCAAAGCATATAACGTACGTAACGATTATAACATACGCAACTCAAAGCGCCTAACGTACGTAAGCAGTGAAACTGCTCCAACGGGAAAATGAGCTGAAGAAGGCTATAAATAGCTCACTTCAAGAAGATGGAAGACACACAAGTATTCTGAGCTTACAAGCATACTCAAGCAATTCCAAGCAAATAATTCGAGAGTTATACTTATTCTATATTGTGATACGAGAAGATTTGCTCCATTATTTCCAATCTTTATTCTTGTATCAAAGAGTGATATATCGTGTAAAGTCGAGTTCCTACTCGCATTTTGTTTTTGTAAAGGTTATCTTGTACCCGGAAAAATAAGAGAGTTTTAGTGAGGTTGTTCTTGATCTCGGAAATCAAGAAATTGTAAGAGTTGGCACTAAACTAGAAAGTGCATTCTAAGTTATAAGAAAAGTCCTAGTCGATAAAACTAGGTAGGGGATGTAGGCTTCGATAATAGCCGAACCTCTCGAACAATTTCTTGTGTTCTTTCTTTTCCGCATTTTATTTACTCCAATATTTTTGCTTCCGCATAAAAAGAGTTCAATACTCTTTTCCGCACTATTCAACCCCCCATTCTAGTGGCGGTACCAATCTAACAATACTGGCTATGGCATCCTTGTTGGGATTTGTGTATTCTTTTCTGGTTTTTATAATTCTGCTGCAAAATGTATTTAATTATGTCCTATTTGCTGCGTGTGAAATTTTATAATGGCTTCCAGTATTTTTGCAACTCGTGTTTATTTTCTAAGTACCCTTTTGGCGTCTTTGCCTTGTGACTTCAAATGGTATTTTCTGACGGTAATTGAGAACGACGTTTTTAAAAATATTTGAGTATTTAAAACATTACTGTCATTGGCCTATTGGCATTTATTTGACCCGTTTGCGAAATTGATTTTAGCCTTGTGGGTTCTAATGTGGGGCCACGGCGCTGTAATATTCCCGGTCGGTTTTGAGGTGTTACAAAATATGGTATCGGAGCTTGAGTCTCATAAAACCCGGGCATCTGTGTTATGTGGCGCTACCGGTGCGGTAGTAGCGACACTTTTGAAAATAATTTTCTGACTTTCGAGTCAAACTGATTTTGGAAGTTTCAAAATTTTTGAAATATTTTCAAATTGCTATATTTGCGATGTCGGTGTGTTGTTATTGTGTTGAGACTTTGTATGGGAGTCGTGTGCTAGTATCACGGGAGATCATCGACTTCACAGACCTGTAAGTATGTCCTTCCAGTTATTTGGTTTTTATGATGATTATTTGAGCATGGTGACATGATTTTAAGATATTTCGGGGTTGAGATATGGATTATGACAGGATTTTAAGTTTCGAGGACAAAACTTATTAAAGTGGGAAGGTATGTAATATTCTAGAATCTCGTTATGATTCATCACATTATTTTATCTGAGTTGTACCGTACAGAGTGAGACCAATACAGTATGGGTGGATAATTTCGGGAACTGTGACAGTCGTGCCAGTATATCTATCGAGGCTATATTTAATTCTAGGATATTATGTGCTTGTTATGTTTTTGGATGTCGGATATACTATATAAGTATTTGTACAATTGTCGTACTTGGTCGACAGTTGTATTTGAGGTATCGTACATCAGAAGTATCATATGAGAATGATATTGGACGAGCATATGTATTCAGTATGTGTGTAGACGTATCCAGTATGTCGAGACGGACAAGAACAGTCGGATTTTGGCCAAGTATAGAAGGCCATTATGTACGCTAGATTTAACGACTTACGTACGCTAAATTCTACGTTTTACGTATGTTATGCATAAGGCATTACGTACGTAACAAGAGGAATCGGATAGGTCCGAGATGTGGTCGGTAGATGGGGCCCTGTGTCGGAAGCTTTCAGCGCGGATGCGGACAGGTGAGTCAACGGATGGATTTACGTACGTTATACAGGGTGTATTACGTACGTAATACGAACATATACTGTATCAAGTCAACGTACGTATTACGTACGCAATGGATTAAGCGTTATGTACGTTAGGAGGCAGCTGGCCGAGTCGTGGTCGTAAGGACCTGCAGTGCCGCACGTGTTCCGGCAGTGACTCGCTGGATGGCCGATCACGGTTGGCAGTGACTCACTGGGATGGCCGATCACGGTCGGTAGTGACTCGTCCTAACTGGATGATTAAGGCCGTAAGGTTGTGGTCGGGTACGGCCGTAAGTTCTATTACGTATGTAAGGTGACTGCCGATAACGGCCGTAAGGGTGTCGGCCAAATTGGGCAGTAGGGTAGCCATGGCTGGTTACGTCCGTAAGCCATGGACGGTTATGGCCGTAAGGGACCGGCAGGACTCGGCTATTTAATGGCCTGGGCACGGGCCACTTGGCCATTTCCACATTTTCTTCGTTCTTTTCGCGATCCTTCATCAGAAATCGATGGTTTTGAATGGAAGCATCATAGAATAACATTTTTTGGAAGTTTGATTCATGTCTAACATCATCTTTCGCCCGAATCGAATGTAAGAACACTTGAACCCTTGGTTTTGGGGATTTTTGGAGTTTCATGATGTTTTGGCCGGTTTCATTCATTTTAACTCAGATTGTTGATAGAACTTCGTTGTATTCTCGGAATAATTCATTATTTTTGAAGTTTTGTGGAACAAATTCGAGAATTTCTCCGTTAATCGATGAAATTGGACTATACCCTCAAAGTGTCCGATAAATTGCTTCAATGGGTAGAACTTGGGAAGTTTTATATGTTTTCGTAGATTTGTGATTTAATTAATATCGTTGTGATTTAGGAACGAACTTTTGAAGGAGGTTGGATGGGGACTCTTTCCTTTTGTCGATTTCTTCGCACCGTGTTAATCAAGGGAAATGTTTACTTGTGTATTTAATCTTCTAAGAGGTTAGTTGGATAACTCCTCTCTTCGATTTGGATTTTGATAATGTAGTTAACGTTCTTCTTCGTGTAATGATGGTTACGGTGTTGTTTTTGTGAATCTTGAAGTTGCGTGAATTGTATATTGAGGAACAAAATGATATATGCCTTGGATTATGAATTAGATGATGGTTTATATGTTAGAACACATCAGATTACGTCGTTTTGTTGGCTATAAACATGATTATGGAGTAATTCATGTTCTTGAAGAACTCTTGAGTGATATATGTCGTGATTTTATGGGAATTGGAAGGATTACGGTTGATTTTGGTATATGGTTATTCGTGATGATAACCGGTAATTATATTTCTATAAATTTACTAAGATGAGCCGTGTTAATCCAGAACTAAGGTTGAAGTCGGAATCATGAATGATAAAATTAATTATTATCGAATTGCGGATTGTATTCGTATTGTTTGAATTGTAATGGTTTGGTTTCATATGATCGAGATATCATTGAACCGTCGAGTTTGATTGGTTGGTCATATCGGTTGTTGATTGTTATCGAACGTATCATTAATTGATCATTGCATTAAGTTGCGTTAAGTGATCCTTGATGATTAACCGTTGAGCTGCGATCGGAATTGGAGAATGCATGGTTCGCCTTGGTCGGGGCTGCGGAGCTTGTAGATGAAGACGACGGGATTGGTAACAACTTCATCGTATCTGTATCAAGGCAAGTTATGCTTGCACAGTTCATAAAGTTTAATAACTGGTTTCGGTTTCATTTCATTTATGATTCATATAGCAATGGTATTATGGAATATGAATTGTCAGGATGAGGGTATGTATATTATGCCTAGATAAATCATAATGTATATGATTTTAAAGATGTCTAGTGGAAATGGAGACGTGAATTATATTTGGACTATTGTACGAGAAGTTAGATATCAAGGCTAGTTATCATTGAACTCGAGATGGTGGTTTGGTATTAGTAATGGACTATACTTCATTTTGGATTATTCGGATAACCATGTATTCGTTTAGGGATGTTGGTTGTGGAAAGGTTAGCGTCCCCGTCTTGAGGTAATTAATATTGCTAAATTATGACAATCATCCTGTTGCATTATTGCATGTGTTTTTTGATGCTTCATGTGGTGAATGTGCATCATTGTTTGTTACATTTTATGATGTGCTCTTTCTTTGAGCTGTAATATGTTGGGCTGATGTGTTGGGGGATAAGACCTATATTGTACCCATGTTCCGGGGTATTCCCGTGTGGATACTTTCGTGACCCTTGGTTGCGACCTTGGGGTATTTTGTGATTGCATGAACTGTGTTAGGGGATAAGACCTAAATGGCACCTATGTTCTGGGGTCTCTTGTGAGATGCTTCCGTGACCCTTGGCTGCGGCCTTGGGGTTTATTTGCTAATATCATATGCATTGTTGAGCATGTTGTGAACTGTTGTCTGACGGAAATATGACGTTGTGGTCGTGTGGGTCTTTCATGATAGAGTTATCGTTGCTCACTTGGAAAGTCTTCTGATCCTTGTTGGATATGCGTTTCTTCGAGATTCATTGTCATGTTGTATCGTGACATATCTGGAGTCAGATACATTCTGATCGGTAATGTGTAGGATTTTCAGGGCAGGCATGTGTAGCATGTTTTGGCTTCGACCTCATATTGAACCATGCACCTGAGACGTATTTTGTGAGACTGATTAGGTACAAGGCCAGACATGTATCTGATCAATACCCGTGGTTGGCTTGTAGACGGACACATGTCCGGATCAGGCGTATCGTGACATCCATCTTGAGTCTTATTGGCTGGTCGTTCACAGTCCATGTATAATCGGATCTGTTCGATAGTCGGGTTGTCTTTGAAATCCCATATATATGATTTGTATATGGTTGATGATTTTATTCTCTCGTGTATCTGTCATCGTTGACCCTTTATTAATCTTGTTTGGAGTTCACCCTGTCATTGGTAATCTCATTCGTTATTGATCCTATTTGGGAGTTTGCCTTACCATTTGTATTCTCGGTTGTTAGTCCTTGATTGATCTTGTTGGAGGTTACCGTGTCGTCGCTATTCTCGGTTGTTGATCCATTATTGCTCTTGTTGGAGTTTACCGTGTCGTTGGTATTCTCGGTTGTCGATCCTTTCTCGATCTTTTTGGAGTTTACCGTGTCATTGGTCTTCTCGGTTGTTGATCCTTCATTGATCTTGTTGGAGTTACCACATCATGGTATTCTCGTACGTGGTTGATCCTTTATCGATCTTGTGTGGAGTTATCATGTCATTGATATTCCCGTTTTGATGCATTGGTTGTTTATCATTTTGATTGTGTGAGCATTCATGCCTTGTATTGATATCCGGGACTTGCCCTTGTCTCGGGACAGTTGGTTTACAGTTGTGCCATGTGATATCGGTTTTATCAGGATTGGGATCCGATTGTGCGATCCAGCGGACAGAATCGGACTTGGCCAGATTATTCTATATTGGGGATATGTTTATGTTTGAGAATCTTGGTATCGTTTCGGATACAGTACAGATGGTTACTTTTGAATTCATTCATCACTTAAGGACGCGAGACGTGGATTATGGTAAGGATTGATTTGATATGGATTGTGACGGGTTGGTAAGGTTACTTCGGTAAGATTACGTGGGGAATGTTCTTACTGTGTAAATTACGTTAATATGCAATTGTTTTTGTGATAATAAAAATCTCAAATGCAGCGCTTGACTAAGTATGGATGCTCGACTCAGAAATCTTAGGCCCGAAAGTTCTCGTCGTTATCTACAATAAAATAATTTAATATTATTATTAATGTATAAAAATATATAATAACACAAACTAAATTAAAATATTTGAATTAGATTTTAAAAATATGTAATTTGAGATGTTTAGAAATTAAATAGGGATAAAATCAAAAGATCAAAGAGTTGAGGGGTTAAATTAAAACTTGGATGAAAGTTGTTGGATATAAAATGCAACACTAGGTTAGAATTCTCTCTCACACTGGCCACCTTTCTCTTCCCCAATTCTCCTCTCTTCCCTTCGGTCTTCTGCTCTCTCTCTCTCTCTCTCTCTCTCTCTCTCTCTCTCTCTCTCTCTCTCTCTCTCTCTCTCTCTCTCTCTCTCTCTCTCTCTCTCTCTCTCTCTCTCTTTTTTTTTAAAAAAAAAACTCACACACACACACACATAGACACACATATACTCCGCTCGTCCTTCACACACGCACACGATCTGAGAGGCGGATGTGACATCGGAGGTGCAACGACCGACCAAAATCGCGGAAGGCATAAGGGCTTCAGCCCTCGACTGTGGGGATGGCAGGGTTGGTCGCGATTAGCGACGGTGCGGCGGCGATAACTAATTGCCGATGCTGTTCGTCTATCTATATATATATATATATATATATATATATATATATGAAGGAAAGGCATTTGGGGGAGAAAGATTCTGTATATGTAGAACGAAAATATATATATATATATATATATATATATATATATATATATATATATATATATATATAATGAAGGAAAGGCATTTGGGGGAGAAAGATTCTGCAAATGAAGGATGAAAAAAAACGGGATTCTTACCTCTTGCTGGAATGATTGATTTTCAGAAGAGAGGTGTATGTTATATATTGTTAGGAAGAGAATTACAAAAGGCACAAATTAATTATGTATTAATTTGATTCATAATTGGGTGATGAATGCTGTGAATTAATTTTCTTTTAAGAATGAAAATTATAATGGAGGAAATGCATCAGTTTTCTTATTTTTTTTGTTGCTCTGAGTTTGATTTTCATCGTGTGTATAATTTGTTCTCGGTTATTCTCATTTTTTTTCTTTTTTTATATATTGTATTGAAATGATTTCAAAGGGTTCTTATTTATTTGTGTTAATTACGACGTAATTGTTGAGAATTTATTTCCAATTAAATGTGTTGATTTGAGAGGTTAGGAATGAAATGAATGAAAATGGGACTGCAGCAAAACGTTTCATCTGGAGAAACAAATAGTCCTTGGATTAAGATGATAATTGGGCTGAAAAAGTAGATATCTAAATAATTGGTCACTTAGTATATAATTAGGCTATACAAAAATAATAATATTAATACTAATAATAATAATAATTGTGATATTAATTCTGTTAATAATAATAATAATAATAATAATTCGCGGATATTACATTCTACCCTCGTTGAAAAATTTTCGTCCTCGAAAATTAGTATAATACCTTGATTATAGAAATCAGGATAACGAGCTCGAAACTCTTCCTCGTGTTCCCAAGTAGCTTTGTATTTTCCATGACGATGCCACTGCACTTTAATCAATGTGATATCTTTGTTTCTCAATTTGTGAACCTTCTTCTCGAGTATTGCACACGGTAGCTCCTCAAACGTCAAATCTTTGTTAACGTCCAAATTCGCGTAGTTGATTACATGACTCGGATCATGCGCATATTTTATGAGCATAGAGACATGGAATACATTGTGTAATGAAGCAAATTCGTGTGGTAAAGCGAGACGATATGCTAAATCTCCAATTCGTTCAAGAATTTCAATGGTCCGACAAATCTCGGTCGAAATTTTCCCTTTTTACCAAACCGAAAAATTCCTTTTATTGGGGCCACCTTTAAAAATACTTTATCTCCAACATCAAAATGTAACTCCTTTATACGTTTATCAGCATATGACATCTGTCGGTCCTGAGCGATTTTAATTCTCTCTCGGATCATCTTAATTTTTCTGACTGTTTTCTCAACTAACTCAGGTCCCAATACTTTTCTTTCTCCAACTTCATCCCAATACAATGGAGATCTGCATTTTCTTCCATATAGAGCTTCGTATGGCACCATCCCAATTGTGGCTTGATAACTATTATTGTAGGCCAATTCAACCAAAGGTAGCAGTGATTCCCAATCACCATTTGCATCCAGTATGCATGCTCTCAGCATATCTTCAAGGATTTGATTTGTTCGCTCCGTTTGACCATCTGTTTGAGGATGGTAAGCAGTGCTGAAATTTAACTTTGTTCCCATAGCTTCATGCAAACTTTTCCAAAATCTTGAAGTAAAACGAGTGTCTCTATCTGACACTATTGATGTCGGAACTCCATGTAATCTTACTATATCCTTGATATACATTTGCGTGAACTGATTCATCTTAAATGTCATCTTGAGTGGCAGAAAATGAGCAGATTTTGTCATTCTGTCGACCATCACCCAAACCGCAGTATTTCCTTTAACTGTTGTGGGTAGACCGACTACGAAATCCATGGCTATATGTTCCCACTTCCATTTTGGAATTTCAAGTGGTTTGAGTAATCCTGATGGTCATTGATGTTCGGCCTTGACTTGTTGACAAGTCAAACAACTCTCCACAAATTTCCTTATATCATTCTTCATTTCTTTCCACCAAAACATTTTCTTGATATCTTGGTACATTTTTGTACTGCCCGGATGGGCAGTATATGGCGTACTGTGAGCCTCGATTAAAATATCCTTTATCATACTCTCATCTCTGGGTACACAAATTCTCCCTTCGTACATCAAGGTACCATCACTTGCTATTCCAAAACCCTTATTGTCTGCAGATATGGCCAACTCTTTCATTCTACTTAATATCTCATCCTGGGATTGAGGTCTCTTAATTCTTTCCCGTAAGGTTGGTTGAACCACTAGAGATGATAAAATTGATGTTGTTCCCTTTGGTCTAGCAACTTCAATATTCAATTTCGAAAAATCTTGAATGAGTTGCTCTTGAGTAGTGAGCATATTGCACAATTCTCCTCTCGTCTTGCGACTTAAGGCATCTGCAACCACGTTGGCCTTTCCAGGATGATACTGGATCGTGCAATCATAATCTTTCACCAACTCAAGCCACCTTCTTTGCCTCATGTTTAGCTCCTTCTGAGTAAATAAATACTTCAAACTTTTATGATCGGTAAAAATTTCACACCTTCCTCCGTACAAGTAATGCCTCGAAATCTTTAGCGCATGAACTACAGCGACTAATTCTAGATCATGAGTAGGGTAGTTTAACTCATGTTGTTTAAGCTGTCTGGAGGCGTATGCAACTACCTTGCCATGCTGCATCAGAACACAGCCAAGACCTTGCTCCGATGCATCACTGTATATTACAAAATCATTGGTAGGGTCTGGAATCATTAACACAGGTGCTATCGTCAACCTTTTCTTTAATTCTTGGAAACTTGCTTCACACTTATCACTCCATAAGAATTTCTCCCCTTTTCGAGTCAACTTCGTCATAGGAGCTGCTATCTTTGAGAAGCCCTCGATAAATCTCCTGTAGTAACCGACTGAACCTAGGAAACTTCGAACTTCATTCACATTCGTAGGTGCTTCCCAACTGTTTATTGCTTTGATCTTGACTGGGTCGACTTCAATCCCCTGAGCGGTCACCACATGACCGAGAAATACTACTCGATCAATCCAAAACTCACATTTCTTAAACTTCGCATATAATTTCTCATTACGAAGAGTCTCCAATACTATTCTTAAATGTTCCTCATGCTGTTTCTCATCTTTAGAATACATCAAAATATCATCAATGAATACAATAACAAATTTATCCATGTATTGGTGAAATACTCGATTCATCAAATCCATAAATACGGCTGGGGCATTACTTAGTCCAAAGGGCATTCCTACAAATTCGTAGTGTCCATATCTTGTCCGAAAGGCCGTCTTAGAAATATCATCCTCCTTTATTTTCAATTGATGATATCCCGATCTTAGGTCAATCTTAGAGAAAATTCCTGCTCCTCTGAGTTGGTCAAATAAATCCTTGATTCTTGGCAACGGATACTTATTTTTAATAGTGAGTCAATTTAACTCACGATAGTCGATACACAACCTTAATGTACCGTCTTTTTTCTTGACAAAAAGAAACGGTACTCCCCATGGGGAAACACTTGGACGAATAAAATTTAAGTCTAGCAACTCTTGCAGTTGAAACTTTAATTCCTGTAATTCTTTTGGCGCCATCCTATAAGGAGCCTTCGATACCAGTGCTGCTCCAGGTATCAAGTCAATTGTGAACTCTACTTGTCTATCAGGTGGAATTCCTGGCAAATCTTTAGGAAACACATTTGGAAATTCCTTCACAATTGATACATCTGAGACTGAAAATTCTTGTCTTTCTGTACCAACTATGTTCACTAGGTATCCTTGACATTTGCCTCTTTTAAGCAATTTAATTGCTTTCATGGCAGATATAAACCTATGTGAGGTACAAGTCTTTGCTCCGAAATATGAAGTCTCCTTATCCCTAGGCAAGACTAGGGTTATTTCTCTATCATAATATTTATTGATAGCTCGGTACTTTTTCAACCAATTCATCCCTAGGATTATGTCGAAATCTTTCATATTAATCATTTATAGATCCGCATCCAAGTTATTCTCATTCATATCTATAGGTGTATTTCTAACCATAGAATCAGCACATGTTCTTTTACTATAATGTCTTTACTTCCAGTTAGAGCATGGAACTTCTTAGAAATGAATTAATAGGTAGCGCCAGTATCAAAAAGTACTAATGCAGGTATATTAAATACTGTCAACATACCTGTCATTGTATCTGGGTTCCCTTCAGCATCTTTCAGGCTCATGGCAAACACTCGTGCCCTACCCCCAGAAGTCTGACCTTCTTTTTCCGACTGGGCAATCATAAGATGGATGCCCTGATTGTTTGCATCGATAGCATTTTCCCTGACCCGCCAGGCATACACCTCCATGGTTCTTTCCACAATTTATACATGAAGGTTTCTCGGCCTTGACATTAGGGTTCGCTTTTCCTTCAATTCTGCCTTGCTTACTCTGACCTTGACTGGTATTCTGACTTCCAGTCTTACCTTGGTTATGGCCTTGCCACTTCCTCTTACCAGAGCTTTCAACCTGTTTACGGTCCATATCCTGACTCGAGGAAATCTCTTGAGCTCTCTTGACAGTTTCTGCATAGAATAGATCACCGTGGCTCTTGATAATATGCCTTATTCCTGGTCGGAGACCATCCAGGAACTTGCGAGATTTTTCCATGTCAGTGGACACAAAACATGTCGGTAAATATCCGTTTGTATTCAGTCACAAGCATTCCTTCTTGCTTGAGATCCAAAAATTCCCGTTGTTTTTATTCACAATAATGCCTCGGGTAATACTGTTCTCTGATTATAACCTTGAACTCGTTCCAAGTTAGGGCTGCACGCTCCTTTTCTGGCCGAGTCCTCCAGTAGCTCTCATACCAACGGTCGGCTCCTTCCGTTAGCTGATATTCAGCATAGATTACTCGTTGTGCATATGTGCATCCGATCAGCCTAAAAGTTCGTTCTAACGATCGAATCCATTCTTCCACGAAAGTAGGTTCTTCCTTTCCAGTGAATGTTGGGGGTCCGAAGCGATGGGATTGTTCCACCACTTGGTATTGGTTTACAGCAGGTACCTCAGCATTGTTTTCTTGTTCTCTACGCCCTTTATTCATAGCACCTTCGTTTCCTCCTCTCCCAGTGCGTGGCCGCCTTGGAAACATTTTCCTAATGTTCAAAATTTCGATTACTGGTAAGATTTTACGTCTATATTGTAATATCCGTAATTTTCCCATTTTTAGCAGTTTCCATTTTTGGTGTATGTCTATTTTATCGACTCGCTTGTAACTGTTTCAACATTTTGAATCTATTTTGTTCTTGGAGTTTTTCCATTTGGACGAGTTTTGATGATGTTTTCACGTAATTTCATTTTATGACATGTTTTGCCGTATGAACATTCGATTCTTGTAAAACTCGTTCGTTTTCGTTATTTCTGGGTTTGTACAAGTTCGTATGGTTGAGTTGGTCTTGTGGAGACTTTCGGTTCGTAAATCCGACGTCGTTTCGTGATTTTCGGGCACTTGGGCCATTTTTGTAATTTCCTAATAGTTTAGGGAATCTCGTTTTCGTTGTCGCATTACGGACCCTTCGGTGGTCGGAATTGTATTTTTCTTTCAGCACTTAGCTCCGTCGTCTTGTATGCTTCGTGTTCATGTTCCCTGGATTCTCGTCTCGCTGCGTGTGTATCGTGTATCGTACCCTCGGCAGCCTTATCGGCCGATATGACATCGCAGATCAATCGGCTTTGTGTAGGTAGCGCACGCTACCCCTGTTGCCTTGCGTGCGCTATCAAGAACGATTAGCGTCGCTAACCCTTATTGTTAGCGTACGCTAACGAATGTGGCGATAGCCATCGACTGCCGCGGCCCCGTTAGCGCACGCTACATATGGCGATTAGCGTGCGCTAACTTCACACTATATAAGCCCACGCGCGCTTTGAGCGGCAGTTTCATTCTTTTCCCTTCGTTTCTTCGACGTGCGACCTCGCAGGCGATTTCCATCAGTTCCGATCGGCGTTCTATTCACATTCCATCACCGTAGAGTTGTGCTAACATATTATCATCAGTATAATCGTCATCCATCATCCGAAATCAAGGTAATTTCGTCTAGAACCCTAACTCGTCAAATTTGGGGTTTTTCCGGTTTTACTAATTGGAACCGAATTATTCCAAAGATGTTAGGATATTCTTCACCGATTGTGATTGTTGAATGATTCCAAATCCAATTTCCTTGATTTTAATCCGCGAATTATCGATACGGGAGATTTTGCGTAAAACCTCGCCCGTATCAATTGATCGTCTATTGTCGTTATTGTTAATCGGGTTTTGGGAGTATTCCTTTCGACATCGATGTCCGTTGGGACTGAGTTATGCTAATTCTTCGTTTAGGAACCGTCGTTGTCCATTCGGATCATCCGTAGTCACTTTTCACTTCCGATCCTTCAAGATGTCACAAAGGCAAGTACTTTACATTTGTTTACATGTTCTAGTATTTGAATTATGGTCAGTATCGTGGTTGTTGTGGATGGTTATGTGTATGTTCACCTAGGGACGGTCGACGGGCCTCTAGGGATTCGTATTTCCGTGAGTGTGAGTATAGTGAACTGTGGTTTGCCACCCGGGGATGTCCGACGGACTCATGGGTACGCTGGCCGTGAGTCTCGTGCCAACGGTTAACTTAGAAAAAAGATTAGTTGGAGAAAAAGTGTTTGTGTTTGTACATAATAAATATTCGAATATAAAATGTTTTCTAAAATGATTTTGGCGCATATATTCATCCGATTAGAATGTAGTTCAAATGGATTGTACTTGCACTAGCGCTTGTCGCTAACCCTTAAATGGGGAAATACTTTTGTATTTCGTATTGATCGTGGGGACAAGCGAGCACTCGGGCCGTATGAGGATGATGGGCAAGCATGATATTGTCCAGTGTTTGATTTTCGATATCATGTCCGTTACTATTGATGTCTGGTTTTGAGATTTATGTATTATAAAGTTGGTTTAAGTACTCGAGTACTTCCTGTTTGAAATTGTTAATGTTGTGTCCCCGTTTTGGGAAATGGATTTGATGTCAGTTTTTAATTGCCGGTTTGTAGTCTTTCATTTGAATTGTCGTTTTATTCATAATAGTTTGTCGTCGTCGAATGTCTTGTTTGGTATGTTAGCCTGGTGGATTCCACAGTGTGGGGTCCACGGCGCTGTAATATGCCCTGAATGTCTTGGGGTGTTACAGAATATGGTATCAGAGCTTAGGTTATGGATACCTAGGCTGTCGATCATTTGGGTCTAGTTAAGTGTCGTTTTTGGGACAGTATCACTGCTATGCCATCATCTCAGTACGTCGGTGCTCGTAAGTTTTCCTAACTTGACTCGTTTCACCGTTCTGTTCTATTCCTGTCTTAGTATATTTTGCTTTTTGCGTTTGAATTGTACTTACCCGTTGCTTCTTCAGAATTCCTGCTGGTAGAGGACGCGGACGCGGTCGCGGACGCGGTAGGGGACGTGGCGCAGCCGGTGGGGCGGCCATGTCCGATCACTCGGGAACTGATTCGGCGATGCCCTCTTTGTCGAACAGTGTTCCCCCTAGTTCCGGAGGTCAGCAGGACCAGTCTGCTAGCTCCAGTAATGCCCATGAGAATGTTGGAGTGGCCAACATATTACAGCAAGTAGCGAACCAGATGAGGCTACTGACTCAGGCCGTTCTGGTCGGCCATGCTAATGCCAACCCGGTTCCGCCTACTGGATCCGGTAATGATAAGCTACTTCAGGACGTGATTCGTATGCGTCCTCCGCAGTTTGATGGTGCTTCTGACCCTTCTGGTTGGGAGAATTGGTTATTCGAGTTGGAGAAAGTGTTTGAGGTCGCTAATTGTTCCGAGGAGAGGAAAGTACCCATTGCTCAAGATTTCTCGCCAAGGAGGCTGACGTGGTGGCAAGCGGTGAAACCGCGTGACCGGGCAGCTACGTGGGCGAGTTTCGAGATCGATGGAAGATGAATACCGTCCTTGGCCGGTGAAAGAGGGGAGGATCCGAGCCTTCTTTGAGGCTAAGCCCCAAGATGTTCCTATTTCTCAAGCTATCAAGGACTACAATCAACAGCTGCATTACGTGAGAAACCAAGTCCGAGATGAGCTAGATAAGATCCGCCACTTTGATATGCGGATGAATCCGAGGGTGCGCCACTACATGTCTGGTCTGGGGTGCACGACTTTGAAAGATTATCAGAATAAAGCGATGGCTTACGAGATGTCGTTTTACTGCGGCAGACGGCACTGAAGGAAAGAAGCGAAGACCTCCGGTCGATTTTGGGAGGCAAGTCGAGGGTATCCAAAGCTCGGCCGGTTCGCGAGTCTTCGGGGCCGGGCCGCCATCGCTGGTCGAGGGAACGGTTCTAGGTCTCGCTCTCGCTGGTTCCGTTCGTGGTCCTACATGCTTCAACCGCAATGTCTCGGCCACATGATGAGTGAGTGTGATAGGCCTCCGATTCAGTGTCTTGCTTGTGGTCGTATGGGTCACCGTGCTAAGTTTTGTACGGATGCAGCTCGGGCTCCAGTTACTCAGATATCTGCTCCAGCTGCAGGAGATCCGAGTGTGAATCAGGCACCGACAGTTCCTCAGCCGCAGCAGAGTTTTGGTAGAGGTCGAGGTCGTGGTCAGCCTTCTAGAGGGGGAGCTTCTAGTGCGGGGTCTGTTCCGCCCCGTGTGTATGAGATGAGGCGAGCCGGAGATCCCGACGCGACGGTGGCTACAGGTACCGTCCACATCCTTGACCATCCTATTTCCGTATTGTTCGATTCTGGTGCTACGCATTCTTTTATATCTATGGATTGCGTGCGTCGTCTGCATGTTAATTGCCTTGTTGCTTGTGAGCCTTTTGTTGTTAAACTTCCTAGCGGTGATAGCATCGTGGGGGACCGTGAGATTAGAGATTTTTCTGTGAGTATCGCGGGGAGGGATTGGCTTTCTAATCTGGTTGCGATAGATATTAGAGATGAGGATTTGATTCTGGGTGAGGATTGGCTGGACCGTCATGGGGCGATCATGAATTATAGAACGAGGACTGTTACGATGTTAGCCTCTGATGGTACCGAGCATTCTTTTGTGGGGCGTAAGCGGGGTAGTCAGAGATTACTGATCAGCGCTTTGAGGGCGGTGAGGCTTCTTCGGGGAGGTTGCACGGGCTATTGGTGTTACGCTTTGAGATCGGAAGAAGGGGGAGTCGAGCTCTCGTCTATTCCGGTAGTATGTGAGTATCCCGACGTTTTCCAGATGAGTTGTCGGGTTTGCCGCCGGCCGAGAGGTTGAGTTTACTGTCGATTTAGAGCCGGGTGCAGACCTATCTCTAAGACGCCATACCGTATGGCGCCCGCCGAGATGCTTGAGTTGAAGAAACATTGGGAGAGTTGCCGGACATGGGATATATTCGACCGAGCGCTTCGCCTTGGGGCGCACTACCCTATTCGTAAAGAAGAAGGATGGGTCACTTCGTTTGTGCATCGACTACCGAGAGTTGAACAAAGTGACCATCAAAAACAAATATCCACTCCCGAGGATTGATGACTTGTTTGATCAGTTGCAAGGAGCGACCGTGTTTTCGAAGATTGATTTGAGATCGGGGTATTATCAGCTCCGAGTGAAGGATACCGATATTCTGAAGACGGCCTTTCGGACGAGATACGGTCACTACGAGTTTGTGGTTATGCCTTTTGGGCTAACCAACGCACCAGCCGTGTTCATGCAGCTTATGAACAAAGTCTTTATCGAGTACCTCGATAAGTGTGTAGTCGTTTTTATTGACGACATCCTGATTTACTCGAGGAGCGAGGAGGAACACGCCGTCATTTGCATATTGTGTTAGATATTTTGAGAACTCAGCATCTTTTTGCGAAGTTCTCAAAGTGCGAGTTTTGGTTACGGGAAGTCATGTTTCTCGGTCATGTTGTCTCGGCCGAGGGTGTTCGTGTGGACCCACATAAAGTAGAGGCAGTGTTGGATTGGGCGCCGCCCAAGAACGTGAAAGAGGTCCGCAGTTTTCTGGGATTAGCCGGGTATTACCGCAGGTTCGTCGAGGGGTTCTCTAAGCTCGCTCGACCGCTGACTCAGTTGTTACAGAAGTCGGAGAAGTTTGTGTGGACCGATGAGAGGCAGAATAGTTTTGAGGAGTTGAAGAAGCAGTTGACGACCGCTCCCGTGTTGGCTTTACCGAGTGGTAATGATGGTTTCTCTGTTTATAGTGATGCTTCGGGCCAAGGGCTCGGATGCGTACTTATGCAAAGACGGAGGACGATTGCCAAAGCTTCCCGTCAGGTCAAACCTTATCAATTGAAATACCCAACGCACGATCTTGAGTTGGCCGCAGCTTGTGTTTGCGTTGAAAATCAAGGCGTCATTACTTGTATGGCTCGTCGTGTCGATTTTCACCGATCACAAGAGCATGAAGTACATCTTCACGCAGAAGGAGCTTAATATGAGACAGAGGAGATGGTTGGAACTGATTAAGGATTACGATCTTGAGATCCTCTATCATCCGGGCAAGGCTAATGTGGTAGCAGATGCCTTGAGCCGGAAATCGGTATCGCTTCGGGTGCTTGAGTTACTCACGGCCCGGTCGGGACTTCACGAGAGTTTATGAGGTTGAGCATTGAGATTGTACGCCAGAGAGTTCCGGCGATCTCGTACTCTTGAGATTTCTTCGTCTCTGGTCGAGGACATTAAATCGGGACAGTTGGAGGACCCGATGTTTATTCAGCTGCGGGAGAGTGTAGAGAAGGGGAAAGCCCCGGGATTCGTTATTCATGAGGACGGCGTGTTGAGATTCCGAGGTCGGTTGTGTGTTCCGAACGACTCGGAACTGAGACAGAGCATTATGCATGAGGCTCATGCGTCACCATACTCAGTCCATCCGGGCTCGAGTAAGATGTATAAAGATCCGAGGAAGAATTTCGTGGAGCGATATGAAGAAGGAGGTAGTTCGGTTTGTAGCTAAGTGTTTGACTTGTCGGCAAGTCAAGATTGAGCATCAGCGGCCACCGGATTATTGAAACCACTTCTGCTCCTAATGGAAATGGGAGGACATCTCTATGGATTTTGTCACGAGTTTACCGAGGACGAAGACCGGTATGAATATGGTATGGGTAATTGTAGACCGATCGACTAAGTCGGCACATTTTCTCGGGCATCAAGGATACTTGGGGTCCGGAAAAGTTGGCTCGTATTTTTATCACTCGGATAGTGAGGCTTCATGGTACGCCGAGACCATTATTTCAGACAGAGATGGCCGATTTGTATCGCATTTTTGGCAAAGTGCATAAGGCATTGGGGACTCGGCTACGTTTGAGCACTTCGCTCCATCCCCTGCATCGATAAGGCCCGAACGTACCATTCGGACGTTCGAGGATTTGTTGCGCGCGTGTGCGTTAGATTGAGTAGTAATCGGGAGGATCATTTGGCCTTGATTGAGTTTACTTATAATAATAGCCGCACGCGTCGATTAAGATGGCACCATATGAGGCACTTTATGGCCGACGTTGCGATCACCGATATGTTGGGATGAGCCGTCCGATTTGGTTGGCACCGAGCCGGATCTCGTGTTGGAGACGAGGGAGAAAGTCGAATTGATTAGAAAGAGGATGTTGGGCGCCCAGAGTCGACAAAAGTCTTATGCGGATGTTAGGCGTAGACCTTTGGAGTTTGAGGTGGGAGATCACGTTCTGTTGAGAGTATCTCCGACGAAAGGAGTTTTCCGATTCGGGAAGAAGGGGAAACTCAGCCCGAGATATATTGGACCTTTCGAGGTATTGGAGAGAGTCGGTGAGTTAGCGTACCGTTTGGCTTTACCTCCCTCGCTTAGTCATGTACATAGCGTATTTCACGTTTCCCAGTTGAGGAAGTACGTTCCGGACCCGTCCCACATTATTGACTTTGGGGACGTGGAGATTGAGAAGGATGTTACGTTTGAAGAGAGACCCGTTAGAATTTTGGAGCGTCGTGATAAACAGTTAAGGCACAAAACCATTCCTTTGGTTAAAGTGCAATGGTCGAGGCACGGAGTAGAAGAAGCGACGTGGGAGTTAGAGGAGGATATGCGTTCGAGATACCCCGAGCTTTTTGATTCTTAAGTTTCGGGACGAAACTTTATTTTAGAGGGGGAGAATGTAATATCCGTAATTTTCCCATTTTTAGCAGTTTCCATTTTTGGTGTATGTCTATTTTATTGACTCACTTGTAACCGTTTCGACATTTTGAATTTATTTTGTTCTTGGAGTTTTTCCATTTGGACGAGTTTTGATGATGTTTTCACGTAATTTCATTTTATGACATGTTTTCCCGTATGAACGTTCGATTCTTGTAAAACTCCTTCGTTTTCGTTATTTCTGCGTTTGTACAAGTTCGTATGGTTGAGTTGGTCTTGTGGAGACTTTCGGTTCGTAAATCCGACGTCGTTTCGTGATTTTCGGGCACTTGGGCCATTTTTGTAATTTCCTAATAGTTTAGGGAATCTCGTTTTCGTTGTCGCATTACGGACCCTTCGGTGGTCGGAATTGTATTTTTCTTTCAGCACTTAGCTCCGTCGTCTTGTATGCTTCGTGTTCATGTTCCCGATTCTCGGTCTGGCGTGTGTATCGTGTATCGTACCTCGACAGCCTTCATCGGCCGATATGACATCAGCAGATCAATTTGTGTAGGTAGCGACGCTACCCTCGCTTGCTTGCGTGCGCTATCAAGAACAGCTTAGCGTATGCTAACCCTTATTGTTAGCGTACGCTAACGAATGTGGCAGAGCCATCGACTGCCGCGCCCCGTTAGCGCACGCTACATATGGCGATTAGCGTGCGCTAACTTCACATTATATAAGCCCAAATGCGCTGAGCAGTTAGCCATTCTTTTCCCTTCGTTTCTTCGACGTGCGACCTCGAGGCGATTTCCATCGCCCGATCGGCGTTCTATTCACATTCCATCACCGTAGAGTTGTGCTAACATATTATCATCAGATAATCGTCATCCATCATCCGAAATCAAGGTAATTTCGTCTAACCCTAACTCGTCAAATTTGGGGTTTTTCCGGTTTTACTAATTGGAACCGAATTATTCCAAGATGTTAGGATATTCTTCACCGATTGTGATTGTTGAATGATTCCAAATCCAATTTCCTTGATTTTAATCATGAATTATCGATACGGGAGATTTTGCGTAAACTCGCCCGTATCAATTGATCGCCTATTGTCGTTATTGGTAATCGGGGTTTTGGGAGTATTCCTTTCGACATCGATGTCCGTTGGGACTGAGTTATGCTAATTCTTCGTTTAGGAACCGTCGTTGTCCATTCGGATCATCCGTAGTCACTTTTCACTTCCGATCCTTCGAAGATGTCACAAAGGCAAGTACTTTACATTGTTTACATGTTCTAGTATTTGAATTATGGCTGTATCATGGTTGTTGTGGATGGTTATGTGTATGTTCACCTAGGGACGGTCTGACGGGGCCTCTAGGGATACATATTGCCGTGAGTTTGCGTATCGTGAACTGTGGTTAGCCACCCAGGGATGTCCGACGGGACTCTGCGGGGTACGGTGGCCGTGAGTCTCGTGCCAACGGTTAACTTTGAATTATGATTTGTTGGAGATAATGTGTTTGTGTTTGTACATCATAAATATTCCGGAATATAAAATGTTTTCTAAAATGATTTTTGGCGCATATATTCATCTGATTAGAATGTAGTTCAAATGGATTGTACTTGCACTAGCAGTTGTCGCTAACCCCTTAAATGGGGGAAATACTTTTTGTATTTCAGGTATTGATCGTGGGGACAAGCGAGCACTCGGGCCGTATGAGGATGATGGGCAAGCATGATATTGTCCAGTGTTTGATTTTCGATGTCATGTCTGTCGGTTACTATTGATGTCTGGTTTTGAGATTTATGTATTATAAAGTTGGTTTAAGTACTCGAGTACTTCCTGTTTGAAATTGTTAATGTTGTGTCCCCGTTTTGGGAAATGGATTTGATGTCAGTTTTTAATTGCCGGTTTGTAGTCTTTCATTTGAATTGTCGTTTTATTCATAATAGTTTGTCGTCGTCGAATGTCTTGTTTGGTATGTTAGCCTGGTGGATTCCACAGTGTGGGGTCCACGGCGCTGTAATATGCCCTGAATGTCTTGGGGGTGTTACATATATATTATTGAAAAATTTTATGAATATAGGCCATACTCGTGACACAAAAAAAAAATGCATGTGTAATATAATCCCACTATTATTTGTATAATTATTTTAAATGGAAAATAAAGTACAATATTGTACTCATAAATAAGATTGTTAAAAATACTGGGATGCCCAATCTACGACAATTAATACTAAATAGTCGTATTTTATTCTCCAATATAGATTATAACTTAGCTTGAATTCACGCCGAAAATGCCGAAGCCACACTGGTATCTTCGCTTGGATCTTCTTCTTCCTCTTCATCACTGTCAGAAACATCATCCAGAGCACAGCGTTCTTGGAACCACATTCGATGTAGCTCGGACGAGAACTCCACAACGTCGATCACTGGCGTATTTGAGGTCAAGGTAAAGTCCATCAAATTTAAGAGTAGCGTCCTAGCTCGGAGGCTCCAAGCAGGGGGAAGAGTCTCCATAAGCTTCACATGTAACAGCCCAAAAACAGTGGCCATTACAGTGCCGTGGATCCCTCCTGGGACCCACCAGGCAATATCACAAAATACACTTAAAATCCGACAACGTGGCACCGTACCACGATATTTATCAAAACCCCGATGTGGAGTATGAGTTATTCATATTTTTAAATACAAGCAAACATACACAGGATCCAAACACGGTACAAACCATATGACGATGGGCAGTACCTAACAAGTTTTAGTACATTCATCCGACACAAAAATAAAACGAAAGTCACGCTTAAAACATAACCGAACAACCAAAAGACTCGGGGCCCCCGAAATAGCATACATTAGAATCCTCCGTCGCCATTGTGCTCGTCCTGTGCCTTGCCCTTTCCTCGCCCTGAAATACAAGTATTTCGCCCCAAACCACAGGGTCAGCTATACATGATAATAATTCTCATGGCATTATACAATTCATATATATACTGATTTCAAAGAAATCCACCGACTACTGAATATACCCCGAAGGCGTATAAACAATCGATCCCAATCATGAAACATAATCAAGTATACGAACGACCACATACTATGGCTCAAGACGGACGTCACAGTACGCCCGATCCGGAAATGTGTCCGTGCACATGTCCACCCCGTATACGGAATCCAGAATATACGTGGGACGATGTACCTAATTAGCCTCACGAACTACGTCCCGTGTGCACGATCTAAATGCGGAAAACATCCACGCATGATCATCAAGTGCCCGGCTAAAAATCCTACACATGACCAATCGGCGCGCAGATATGACTCCAGAGATGTCACGATACAACATGACAACGAAACTCAACGAATTACACTTTTACGAGGGAATCGAACAACTCACCGAAGTGTCAACAAAGTTCAAAAGAACTAACGGTAATAAGGACGGTAATTCCGGGGGTATCATCCCCAACACCATGACAATACGATCAAGGGTATCACCATATCACGAATCATAGATTATCAGAACATTTCATACACACGAACTGCATAATAATCACAAGAATTCAACCATCACTATAACCAAGCAAGATAACTTGCCTCAATTCCGTAGACGAATAATCCTTCTTTGAATGGTCAAACGAACGGTATCCTCGTCTAACAATACTCACGTGAACAAGCAACCTTGAATGAAATATAATCCATTCAACAACACATTCGTATGATAATGGTATTATCGCATGAACAATATTCGTAAATTCACTTTGAATAAATAGATTATCCTATTGACCATTTTAATGTTCTTATTACAAATCATCGCATGTTTATCATGTTCATTACATATTCTAATCTTGATGTCAAATTCTTGATGTCCAGTTTATCATCAATGTAATATCGTGAGGATATCGTTTCAAATCATCGACACTTCCAATTACGATATAAGTTGTGTTTAATTACATTCTTCATTATTTACCGACGATTTCATTCAAAACTTGATTATTATATGAAACGTAAGTTCAAGTTTTTAGTGAGTTAAGAACATTATCTTAATTTACTCCTCTAGACATGCACGGATTAATGAAATGGAATTCAGCTATTCATCTACCGTATTTGTATCGTCATATTCAACACAACTCTCTTAAGAACATTATTAACCTATTAATGTAGTGATTAACACTCTTTGGTGAAATCGATAAATTCGAACGTACGGAGATTACAACTTCCTCCTATCAACATTCATTGTTTTACTTTGAAGAATTTATTAAATGCCTAGTTATACCATTGGATACTTGAGATTTTGAAGTAATTTCATCCATCTAACAAAGATCATCTTCAAAGGGTTAACATCATCTTTCCAACAATTCCATCACAAAGGTTTTAAAGGCCAAAATCATGGTTTCATGCAACCTTTAAGGATCAATAGAATGTTCAAGACAATCTTAACATTTCTCACTTTTAATCATTAAGGACATCATCTCTAACATGTTCCTAGTGTAGAGACTAAAATCAACTTCCGATTATCATGCTATACCTCAGGTTTTATGTATATCATTATCAACACAATCATATTATGAAGTTATTTACCTCAAGAAGCAATACTAATACCTTCAAAATTAATCTTCACTTGATTTGAGTATGATTCAATTAACTTATCATGTTTACACTAATCTAAACTATCATTATGTGAAGTATTTATCTACTAACATCATCAGAAACACGGAATTGATATGAGTTAAAGAAAGACCAACCTTAAAATGAAGAACAACACCAACACTTCAAGGAATATACTTCAATCTCTAGCTTCTCCAAGTCACCAATCAAGTGTTGAGGCTCCAACACAAGTTAGAAAGGCTTAGAAACGAAGTTGGAAGGGAAGGGAATCGTTCCTTAGTCGGGAGATTGAAAAAGGTCGAGTAGGAAATGAATGGCAAGTCCTACATTTATAATCAATCGACATTACGACGTTAACGAACGTGGTTAACGACGTTATAGCCTTTACGACGTAATCTTATGATCATTACGCACGTAACCAATTTCATCAAACTCACCGCCTAAAAACACGCAGCGTTACGCACGTAACCAAGCGGCTATTACGCATTTAGTGGCCGTTGACTTGGCCGTCGCGATCGACTCCCACCAGCCTACCCTTGCTCGACCCCACCCGCCAAAGGCGGATTGTCGAGAATCTTCCGCATTACGACGTTAACGATCGGTGTTACGTACGTAAGGCGGCCTTCATAGCGTGCGTTAAGAATACATGTTAACGTCGTTAAGTACTATAACGAGCATAAATGGAATTTTCGCAATATCACCCAACAACTAATATAGTATGAATGACCATGAATCCAACTTAACATAATTCGCCGACATGCTACACATCACGGATATGGTGCAACAATACTTAACTTAAATCATGAAATACAATATTAAAGGCGAGGTATTACATACTCCCCTTAAAAGGAGTTTCGTCCCGAAACTAAGGGGTAAACAGTGGGGTATCTCTCTCGCATGCTATCTTCTGCCTCCCACGTAGCTTCCTCGACTCCGTGTCTTGACCACCGAATTTTTAATAAGGGAATCGTCTTGTTCCTCACTGCTTAATTCTCCTTTCGAGTATCTCGCACAGCCGCTCCTCATACGAATGGTCGTCGGCTATTTCGACCTCGTCGAATTGAATAACGTGACTTGGATCAGAACATACTTCCTTAATCGAGATACATGGAATACGTTGTGAATCCGACTCAAAGTCAGGTGGTAATGCTAAACGATAGGCTAGGTCGCCTACTCGTTCCGGGATCTCAAACGGACCAATATACCTTGGGCTCAATTTGCCTCTCTTCCGAATCGGAAAACACCTCTAGTAGGAGATACTTTGACCAAGACATGGTCACCAACTTCAAACTCGAGTGGTCGCGACGATTATCTCGCATATGATTTCGGCGGCTTTGGGCCGTTAATAGACGGCTCTTGATCGTGGAAATCTTCTCGCGGCCGCCATTAACATATCGGGTTCCGTACAATAGATTCGGATAATTCGTCCCCAAAGACAATGGGGACCTACAACGACCATATAGTGCCTCATAAGGTGCCATCATGATCGAGGCGTGCACCGTTATTGTATGTGAATTCTACCAACGGTAGTTGGGCTTCCCAACAAGCTTCCAATCGAGAGCACATGCCCTCAACATATCCTCTAGAGTTTGAATTGTCCTCTCGATCGACTGCTTGGCCTGAGGATGAAAAGTCAGATCAAGTTCAACTGTGTACCCATAGCACGATGAACCGCCTTCCGTAGTGCGACACGAACCGTCCCGTCCCGATCCGATACAATACTCTTAGGGGTGCCATGCGCCTCACAATCTCTTTGATGAATAATTGGGCCAATCTATCGTGGCCCCAAGTATCCTTGATCTCCAAGAAGTGGGCTGATTTAGTCAATCGATCCACAACCACCCAAATCGTATTCATGCCTCGACGGCTCGTCGGCAAACTAGTAATAAAGTCCATCGATATGTCTTCCCACTTCCACTGGAATAGGAAGCGGTCTCATCATGCCACCGGTCGTTGATGCTCAATCTTGACTCACGACAGTCGACATTTCAAACGAACTCGGCAACCTCCGTTTCATATTACCCCACCAATAATACGGCTTCAAATCCTTATACATTTTGTTTGATCCGGGTGTATGGAATACGGGTAGCATGAGCCTCCTTCGTAATAGTATTCCTCAACTCTTCGTCTGCCGGTACACACACTCGATTTTTAAAGTGTAATCCATCCTCGTGAACCACAAATCCAGGGGCCTTCCCGATCGATTTCTCCTCGACTCGGATAAGAATGGGTCCGACATCTGCTTCGCCCCGATCGTCTCATCAATGGATGGTGAAATCTCAAGCATGCACAAATTGTCCCCCGAATGCGTTGTATCCAGACCTCAATCTCTCGGTCTCATGAACTCTAACCGCAACTCCTCTCGGGCGGTCAAACGAGCTAGCATCTGCTCCCGCACCGTCTTGCGGCTCAAGGCATCGGCAACCACGTTTGCCTTGCACGGATGATAAAGGATCTCGAAATCATAGTCTTTGATTAGCTCTAACCACCTCCTTTGTCTCATATTCAACTCCTTCGGGTAAAAATATACTTCGTGCTCTTGTGGTCCGTAAAAATCGCGAGTAACTCCATACGTATAGTGGCGCGCATTTTTAAAGCAAACACTACTACCGCTAACTCCAAGTCATGAGTCGGGTAGTTGACCTCGTAAGGACGCAATCGTCTGACGCATAGGCGATCACTTTCCCGCCCCGCATTAATACGCAGCCAAGGCCCCGCCTCGATGCATCGCCGTATACCGCGAATCCTTCGTCCCTCTAGGTAGTACCAAAACAGTGCTGAAATTAATCGACCTTTGAGTTCATCAAAACTTTGCCGACATGCTTCCGACCACAAGTACTTCTTATCTTTTCTCAACAGATTAGTCATCGGTTGAGCAATTTTGGAAAATCCTTCCACGAATCGTCTGTAATAGCTTGCTAGACCTTAAAACTACGAACTTCCTTCACGTTCTTCGGGGTAGCCGATCTCGGATAGCTTCCGTCTTCTCGTGGGTCTACTCTTACTCCTCTGCTGATATCACATGACCTTAAAAATAACTTCGTACATCCAGAATTCACACTTGGAAAATTTTCCATAGAGTTGTTCTCGCCTTAACGCATCGAGAACTCGGCGAGGTGACACTCATGCTCCTCATGATCACGAGTAGACCAAGATATCGTCAATAAAAACGACTACAAAACGATCCGGATAATTAATAAAAACCCGATTAATCAATTCCATGAATACTGCAGTGCATTAGTCGGTCAATGGCATGACAACGAACTCATAATGCCCATAGCGAAAAGTAAAAGTCTTCGGGACGCCGACTTCGAATCCGCAATTGGTGGTACCCCGACCTCAAGTCGATCATGGAAAATACAGTGTCTCCATGGAGCTGATCCAATAGGTCATCGATGCGAGGTAAAGGATACTTGTTTTTAATTGTTACCTTGTTCAGCTCCCGGTAATCAATACACAAACGCAGCGATCCGTCCTTCTTCCGCACGAATAATACCGGCGCTCCCCAAGGGGATGCACTGGGTCGAACGTACCCTTTCTCAGTTAATTCTTCGAGTTGTCTTTTTAATTCCTGCATCTCAGTCGGGGCCATACGGTATGGTGCTTTCAAAGCGGACGCCCTGGCTCCAACTCAATGGTGAATTCCACCTCTCGCCGTGGGGGTATTCCCGAAGCTCGTCCGGAAATACATCTGGATAATCTCGAACTACTGGAATATCAATCAATTTGATAGCCGGTCACTGCCTTAGTCATGTAACACCAATAACCAATGCATCCTGGTTTAGTAATCTCATAGCCTTCATAGCGCTGATGACTCTCCTGAATGATTGGGATTATCACCCCGAAAAATACACTCGACGCCATCATCCGATGTGACGGTCACCATTCGCTTACGGACGCTAAGGACGGCATCGTGACGATCCATCCAAATAATACCCAAGATTACATCATCTTTAGGTAAATCCACCACAATCAAGTCGACAACCACTCAAGGTTGTTTATGCTAATCAGACGATTCGTACTTCACGACTCCCAATAATTCTTCTACCATCGGGTAGACCAATTACATAAGGTTCACAATTGATAACACGATTCAAATGCAAACGACTCAAGCAAGAACTAGACAAAAAGGAGTGTGAAGCACCGAGATCAAAAAGAACACAAACGGCCGAGAGTGGATCTCGAGAGTACCGCAATCATGTGGCCGGGATCATCGGCTTTCTTCATCTCGTAAACTCGGGTTTTGCAACCCCAAGGTGTGTACCAACTTGGTTTCCACGGCCTATCCCTTTGTTCGCCCGGTAGTCCGGTAAGAAGCGGATGGAGGAGCACGTTCTCGAACAAGATCAGACCGAGCAAGAGATGCCGCTGGGCATGCCCGAGTCCACCCGGCAATAGCGAGCGATGACCGTTCTTCCCGCAAGTGTGACAGTAACGGCCGGCCGGACACTTGGAGCTGATATGCCTCGGTCCCCACGGTTATAACACACGGGTGAGCCGATTGCCCGAGAGTGTGTTCCTGCCGGTTTTGGTGCCATAGGTGGCCGCTCGGAAGGATTTGGTACAGTGGGGTTTCTTGAATACCCCGGTTGCCGTCTCCTTGGGTCTGGTTCTGGATCTCTTGTTGGAAAACCGAGGTTGTCTCTTAGAAATCTCCTTCGCAGTAAGTTCATACTCCAAAGCCTTCTCAATAAACTCCGGTAAGGTCGCATGCTGGTGATTGAGTAATTGCATCCTCATTCGGGGTTTAAGCCTCTTGAGGAAATATTTGATTTTATCGGCTTCCGAACGGACAACCGACGTAGCAAAAGGGAGAAGTGCTTGGAATTTTTCAAGAATTGCTAACACATCTTCGTCTTCCGATGGGTCGGGGTTTAATAATTCGGACAGTTTGGCTTCACGGAGGGGTGCAGATAGTAACGATCTAGCATAAGAGTCTTAAATTCCTCCCAAGTACTGCGCCTTCGGCAGCCTCACAGAAAGCCACCAAGTATGGGCACTCTTACTAAGGTAGTAGTCGCCACAAAGAACTCGATTTTCCTCTGGGCACTCCACCATCTCGAACAGTTTCTCGAAATGTTCTATCAAAGGTACAATGTCGGCAGGCTCGGATGAGCCTTCAAAAGTCGGAGGTCGCTGACGTGATATGTCGCTAATAATCCGGCTCACGATCCCGCCAGTACCGGGGCGGAGGCCGTTGTCCCTGCCGTTGACCAGTAGTATTCCTTTGCATAGTTTCCATCACCGACCCATTTGGGTCATTTGGGCCATCATGCCCGCATCACGGTGTAAGGATCGCACGTGCATTCTCTCCGGTGTGGTGTGATTGGTCCCGAGAAGGCGACCATCACTGCGGAACTCGCTCCACATTCGCGCGTCTGTTAGCTCGTGGTATCGAATTCGGCCTCTTCCGGCCTCGTCCCCTCTCGCCACGGCCCCTAAGGTTCCTTTCCATACCGAAAGAATAAAGTCACAAGTACGCTTTGATTTATCAATCACAATTCATGCTAAGTTAATAACAACAGGAATTTCCTATCCAACAAAGCAGTTGTAAAGAGTCACTGGCACTACAAGTGTTACACACTCAATATCATATCAACATTAAGTCGAAACAATTCCAATCACATAATTAATTTAGGTTCTCTTCAATAGATGAATTTTGCCTCATGGTAGCAAGATGCCAAGATAAGTAAGGAGACCAATACATCGTCAATATCATGCCAGAAATCAAATTATGGTTCATGAGAACATACCGTATTCGACGGGTCAGGCGCTTGCACAGGTTACACGTGGCACGAAGTTTTCTTGATGCTATTTCGATCCTACAATGACTCAAAATAAAAACACACGCTCTCCGATACCATCTTCTGTAACAGCCCAAAAACAGTGGCCATTACAGTGCCGTGGATCCCTCCTGGGACCCACCAGGCAATATCACAAAATACACTTAAAATCCGACAACGTGGCACCGTACCACGATATTTATCAAAACCCCGGTGTGGAGTATGAGTTATTCATATTTTTAAATACAAGCAAACATACACAGGATCCAAACACGGTATAGACCATATGACGATGGGCAGTACCTAACAAGTTTTAGTACATTCATCCGACACAAAAATAAAACGAAAGTCACGCTTAAAACATAACCGAACAACCAAAAGACTCGGGGCCCCCGAAATAGCATACATCAGAATCCTCCGTCGCCATTGTGCTCCTCCTGTGCCTTGCCCTTTCCTCGCCCTGAAATACAAGTATTTCGCCCCAAACCACAGGGTCAGCTATACATGATAATAATTCTCATGGCATTATACAATTCATATATATACTGATTTCAAAGAAATCCACCGACTACCGAATATACCCCGAAGGCCTATAAACAAACACAACAAACTGCCGAAACATAATCAAGAATACGAACTACCACATACTATGGCTCAATACGGACGACACATTAAGCCCGATCCGGAAATGTGTCCTAGCACAACTCCACCCCGTATACGGAATCCGTAATATACGTGGGACGATGTACCTAATTAGCCTCACGAACTACGCCTCGTGTGCACGATCTAAATGCGGAAAACATCCACGCATGATCATCAAGTGCCCGCTAAAAATCCTACACATGACCAATCGGGCGCGCAGATATGACTCCGCAGATGTCACGATACAACATGACAACGAAACTCAACGAATTACACTTTTACGAGGGAATCGAACAACTCACCGAAGTGTCAACAAAGTTCAAAAGAACTAACGGTAATAAGGACGGTAATTCCGGGGTATCATCCCCAACACCATGACAATACGATCAAGGGTATCACCATATCACGAATCATAGATTATCGAACATTTCATACACACGAACCGCATAATAATCACAAGAATTCAACCATCACTATAACCAAGCAAGATAACTTGCCTCAATTCCGTAGACGAATAATCCTTCTTTGAATGGTCAAACGAACGGTATCCTCTAACAATACTCACGTGAACAAGCAACCTTGAATGAAATATAATCCATTCAACAACACATTCGTATGATAATGGTATTATCGCATGAACAATATTCGTAAATTCACTTTGAATAAATAGATTATCCTATTGACCATTTTAATGTTCTTATTACAAATCATCGCATGTTTATCATGTTCATTACATATTCTAATCTTGATGTCAAATTCTTGATGTCCATTTATCATCAATGTAATATCGTGAGGATATCGTTTCAAATCATCGACACTTCCAATTACGATATAAGTTGTGTTTAATTACATTCTTCATTATTTACTGACGATTTCATTCAAAACTTGATTATTATATGAAACGTAAGTTCAAGTTTTTAGTGAGTTAAGAACATTATCTTAATTTACTCCTCTAGACATGCACGGATTAATGAAATGGAATTCGCTATTCATCTACCGTATTTGTATCGTCATATTCAACACAACTCTCTTAAGAACATTATTAACCTATTAATGTAGTGATTAACACTCTTTGGTGAAATCGATAAATTCGAACGTACGGAGATTACAACTTCCTCCTATCAACATTCATTGTTTTACTTTGAAGAATTTATTAAATGCCTAGTTATACCATTGGATACTTGAGATTTTTGAAGTAATTTCATCCATCTAACAAAGATCATCTTCAAAGGGTTAACATCATCTTTCCAACAATTCCATCACAAAGGTTTTAAAGGCCAAAATCATGGTTTCATGCAACCTTTAAGGATCAATAGAATGTTCAAGACAATCTTAACATTTCTCACTTTTAATCATTAAGGACATCATCTCTAACATGTTCCTAGTGTAAAGACTAAAATCAACTTCCGATTATCATGCTATACCTCAGGTTTTATGTATATCATTATCAACACAATCATATTATGAAGTTATTTACCTCAAGAAGCAATACTAATACCTTCAAAATTAATCTTCACTTGATTTGAGTATGATTCAATTAACTTATCATGTTTACACTAATCTAAACTATCATTATGTGAAGTATTTATCTACTAACATCATCAGAAACATGGAATTGATATGAGTTAAAGAAAGACCAACCTTAAAATGAAGAACAACACCAACACTTCAAGGAATATACTTCAATCTCTAGCTTCTCCAAGTCACCAATCAAGTGTTGAGGCTCCAACACAAGTTAGAAACGCTTAGAAACGAAGTTGGAAGGGAAGGGAATCGTTCCTTAGTCGGGAGATTGAAAAAGGTCGAGTAGAAATGAATGGCAAGTCCTACATTTATAATCAATCGACATTACGTGCGTTAACGAACGTGGTTAACGTGCGTTATAGCCTTTACGTCGTAATCTTATGATCATTACGTACGTAACCAATTTCATCAAACTCACTGCCTAAAAACACGCAGTTCGTTACGTACGTAACCAAGCGGCTATTACGTACGTAGTGGCCGTTGACTTGGCTGTCGCGATCGACTCCCGACCAGCTACCCTTGCTCGACCCCACCCGCCGAAAGGCGGATTGCTGGAGAATCTTCCGCATTACGTACGTTAACGTATCGGTGTTACGTACGTAAGGCGGCCTTCATAGCGTACGTTAAGAATACATGTTAACGTACGTTAAGTACTATAACGAGCATAAATGGAATTTTCGCAATATCACCCAACAACTAATATAGTATGAATGACCATGAATCCAACTTAACATAATTCGTCGGTACATGCTACACATCACAGATATGGTGCAACAATACTTAACTTAAATCATGAAATACAATATTAAAGGCGAGGGTATTACATCACAAGGGTAAGGTCGTCATAAACTCCATCCCGCCTAACACGTACGAACTTTCTTGCCATAGTGTTAATATGATCGTCTACGTCGTGATGGTTTGGCCTCTAGTATTCTAGAAAAGTCCGAACTCTCGTGCTTCTCAACACCAATGGACATGAAGTTGATTTCCTAGCTGTTAATCTCGTGCGAGCCATCTACTCACATGGATTATTCTATAATTTGTAAATGCATTGACCAATATACAAATAATATCGAACAATAATATTAACTGAGTAATCAAGCATATCCACAATTTGCAAAAATGAGAATAATTCAAGATATATGCATATTTGAATTTCTGAATTAAAATATTTGAATTAATATAAACTTCTCCGATACCACAATGTAACATCCTAATCTTATTTATAATTAAATCTTGAAAATATCTATGTATTTTAAATATTTATAATAACTTTTAGTGTCTTTACAAATTTCCTTTAAATAAAATAATAATGTGCGGAAGCTAAATAATAATATAGTAACACATAAATATCAATTAGAAGAAGAACTATAATTTTTTTTACTTTTAAAATTTCAAGTAAACTTTAGTGATTAAATAAATGTAAGGAATTAACGAAGACTCTAATTTAAAATACAACCAAAATATTAAGTACAGAATTTATACTACGTCTAATAACGTAAAATTATACCAAACATTAATCATTTAATGAAAATAAGGCAATTGTTAACGTTCGCAAAGCATCCAAATTACAAATTGAAAGATTCTTCGTAAATTAAAACATAATTAATAATATTAAGAGTTGATGCTTATATTGATACCATCTTCCACCAGTACCACGCCCGCTCCTTTAACCTGAAAACATTTTAAAAATTTGGGGTAAGCTTGAGCTTAGTTAGGCTATACATGTCACATATGAATATATCACGAATAATTGAATACATAAATATTTCTGTTCTGTTTTTACGTGTATTTCTACACAGAGTACTCGGAGCCCGGAGGCGATCTGAGCCCGAAGGCTAACTGAGCCCGAAGGCTAAATGTTCTGTATACTGGAAGTACAATTTTCTGTTCTGTCTGTATGACATGATAAATCACATCATAATAATATATGCCAAATAACATGTAATATACATATGAGACATGTAATTTTGTAGAAAATAAGTGAAAATAAAAACACCACCTAAAATGCAGCGTTTGACTAAGTATGGATGCTTGATTCGAAAATCTTAGGCCCGAAAGTTCTCGTCGTTATCTACAATAAAATAATTTAATATTATTATTAATGTATAAAAATATATAATAACACAAATTAAATTAAAATATTTGAATTAGATTTATAAAAAAAATTTAAGTTGAGATGTTTAGAAATTAAATAGGGATAAAATCAAAAGATCAAACAGTTCAGGGGTTAAATTAAAACTTGGATGAAAGTTGTTGGATATAAAATCCAACACAAGGTTAGAATTCTCTCTCACTAGCCGTCTTTCGCCTCCCCAATTCTCCCCACTTCCCTTCGGTCTTCTGCCCTTTGTCTCTCTCTCTCTCTCTCTTTTTTTTTAAAAAAAAAACTCACACACACACACATAGACACACATATACTCCGCTCGTCCTGCACACACGCACACGATCTGAGCGGCGGATGTGACATCAGAGGTGCAGCGACCGACCAAAATCGCGGAAGGCATAAGGGCTTCAGCCCTCGACTGCGGGGATGGCAGGGTTGGTCGCGATTGGCGACGGTGCGGCGGTGATAACTAATTGCCGCTGCTGTTCATCTATCTATCTATATATATATATATATATATATATATATATATATAATGAAGGAAAGGCATTTGTGGGAGAAATATTCTGCAAATGAAGATATATATATATATATATATATATATGATGAAGGAAAGGCATTTGGGGGAGAAAGATTCTGCAAATGAAGGACGAAAAAAACGGGATTCTTACCTCTTGCTGGAATGATTGATTTTCAGAAGAGAGGTGTGTGTTATATATTGTTAGGAGGAGAATTACAAAGGGCACAAATTAATTATGTATTAATTTGATTCATAATTGGGTGATGAATGCTGTGAATTAATTTTCTTTTAAGAATGAAAATTATAATGGAGGAAATGCATCAGTTTTTTTTTTTGCTGTGAGTTTGATTTCCATCGTGTGTATAATATGTTCTGGGTTATTCTTTTTTTTCTTTTTTTATATATATTGTATTGAAATGATTTCAAAGGGTTCTTATTTATTGTGTTAATTACGACGTGATTGTTGAGAATTTATTTCCAATTAAATGTGTTGATTTGAGAGGTTAGGAATGAAATGAATGAAAATGGGACTGCAGCAAAACGTTTCATCTGGAGAAACAAATAGTCCTTGGAGTAAGTTGATAATTGGGCTGAAAAAGTAGATATCTAAATAATTGGTCACTTAGTATATAATTGGGCTATAAAAAAATAATAATATTAATACTACTAATAATAATAATTGTGATATTAATTCTGTTAGTAATAATAATAATAATGATAATAATTCGCAGATATTACAACTGATATTCATCGTGTGCCGCTTCCAAAGCACCACACATGTCAGTATAGACTAATCCAAGTTTATCAGTAGCTCTTTCAAAAGTCCCTGTGAAGGAGGACTTAGTCATTTTGTCTTTAAGGCAAGATTCACAAGTTGAAAGGGATCCAATCCAAATGGTCATAGTCTAAGATGCCATATCAAATATTGATTAGTTTTATCATTATCACGCTTTCTAGTCATAGTTTTCACGATGACTTTGTTACTCTGGTTTAGATTATACGGTCCATTTAACAATGTAGCAATGCCTACTAATTTAATTCCAAAATAAATTTTGCAAGTACTATTACCAAGAAAAATGAAAAGCCGTTTCGATCCTTGGCTAGGATAGATACAATATTTTTGAGCCCTTTGGGCAAAACAAGTACATCATCTAATGTTAAAATAAAGCCGAATTCCAAATCCAAAAGAAGTTATCCTATATCAGTTGCTGCGACACTATGCCCGCTTTCGACAGTAATCATCACTTTCAGAGCTCCAAGCTTCCTACTTTATTCCAGATCCTAATTCAGGGTACAAATGTGAGAACTAGCACCTGAATCTAGTATCCAAGAAGTAGAAAATACGATAGCATAACAATTCGTTTCTAAAACTTAAAGTTCCGTACCTGAAGCGCCACGGAGGATTAGACAGTCTCTTGCCCAGTGGCCCAGCTCACCGCATTAATTTGAGACATGCGTCTCTATTCATATTCTTGATTTTAGGAACCATCGGGTCCTTGCCCTTACCCTTAAAAGCCTTATCTTGTTAGCCCATCTGCTTCTTGGTCTGTTTTTTCTTATTCTTTGACCTCCAAGATCCAGAAGAAATTACAAGGACAAACTCCTTCACCCACGGAGTCTTCATCTGAGATTGAGCGGTTACAAATTTGTTCATCAACCCTGATAAATTGCAAGCAATTTCATTACAGTTGAAGTTCATAACAAACTGAGAGAAGGAATCAGGAAGAGATTGCAGGATAAGCTCAGTTTGGAGAGAAGCATGTATCCTGAATAGAGATTCTCCAATCTCTCGATTATAGAGATTATTTTTAGGATGTGGTCCCCGAGTTGCTCGCCTTCCTTCATCTTGGTACCGAAGAGCTACTTAGATATCTCATATCTAGCAGTTCGACTGTGCTCGCTATAAAGCTCGATTAAGTGAGATAAGATCTGTCTAGCAGAAGTCATTTTCTCATGAGCTCTCTGAAGCTCATTAGACATAGAGCCCATCATATAGCCACGGACTCATATGTCATCCTTAACCCACTTTTCGTGGTTTTTAACATCTTTCTGACTAGCCCTAGTCCGCACCGGATCCGCCGAAAGGTCCGCCTGCAAGATGTAACCCAACGCCTCCATAATGAGGACAATCATCAGATTACAGAGTCGGTCCATAAAGTTTAGTCCGGTTAGGAAGTTCTTCTCGAGTAAAATTGTGAGTGGGTTCATTGTCATTTTGAGAGTTGATATTTTGTTTATCTGTATTAAGTATGACAGATTGATTAGTGACTCGTCCGAGTATGTTTAGAGTTTAGAATTAAGGTGTAACACCTCAATCCGATAAGGGTAGAAGTATCACATTGTGGTGGCATATCAGAACATACATAATGGAACGCAAGCGGAAGTCTAATCATAAATACCAAAATATAAGTCAGCATGACCTAAAAGAAATACATAAGTTCCATAATCCAAATGAAGGAAACATAATCCAAGTCTAAATAATGAAAACATAGTCCAAACGCTAGGAAGTCTAGGGTAGAATAGTCCACACACAGCTCATACTCTCAGCCCAAAGATAGCCCAGCTCCCAGCTTAATAACCTGCCGCTGAACAAAAGAAAATGCGGCTGAGCTTAAAAAGCTCAGTGAAAAGATATATATAGCAAAGTACTGAAACTGAATTGAAAACTACAAAATATGGTGCAATGGGCAAAATATCAGAAGGGATATCATAAGTGTAGAATGGTGTAAGGGTTACAGAATTCTACCACGAGCACATAGACATATCATCATAACATCATATCATCATAATATCATAAATGGAGTAGCTAACTCCCAGAGTGTGAATGACGTGTATGGCACACAATCACCATTCACCAGAAATATAACATATACATATCAGATCAGATCTAGGATGCATCCATACGCCCCTGCAGAAATCATAATGGCCAGAAACATAATACTTGAGCTCATTATACATGTAATATCCGGATTTATTATTGTGTATTTCATCTGTATTCGAACCCTGTATTATTCGGATTTGTGATCTTGATAATTGAAGTATGATATTTCTCACATTGGTATCTTTGTACATAAGTATATCGTCATGCATAAATTTCTCATGCGAACTCGTGATAGCGCACGCTAAGAATGTAGCTTAACGCGCGCTATCGGCTACAACTAGCGCACGCTACGAATGTAGGATTTGCGTGCGCTAGGCAGTCAATTATTGAGCTAGGTGGGACATGGGTCTGGATAAGATTCCCGCGGACGAACCTGGACAGATGTGGAGTCAACGCTTATTAGCATGCGCTAAGAATTGTATGGTAGCGTGCGCTAATTAGCTAATGTGCAGAACTTTATTTAAAGGACAACACTCCATTTCTACCTATTTCCCTTCATTGTTCTTCGTTCCTTGGAAGTCCAGAGAGCCTTTCCTACTCCTTAAACATATACAAATCCGCATTACTTGATCATTAAATATTAGAGAGTGCTTATAATTGATCATTGAAGAAGAATTCACTTTGAAGTGACACTCAAGCAACCGGAACTGGATTCTACCTTTTTGGATTAGTGATTTCTTCATTAAAGGTATATTAATTCTATCTCCAACTTTAGATTCGTGTTATGAAGAATAAGATGATCATACTAGCAAGATATTGAGTTCCTTTGGTGAATTATTCAACAAACGTCATGTTTAAAAGATTGGAATGTTTATGCTTATGATATTGTCATTGGAACCTCGTAGTTGGAATCTTAGTACGTCAAATGATGAGAGGAACATTCTGAAGTTGATTATCCATATGAATTATGTTGTCATATTGATCATAAAATTGGAGGTGATATCACTTTTGGTTATAAGGACTTAAGGAAGGAAATCATCTTAGGAAGTATCCTTTCGTATAAGTTGGATTTATAGTTCACCTTCAAGATGAAGTATGAATGTGAATAATGATAATAGAATCTAGTGCACCAACCGGATATCACCGAACTTCGCATGAGAATGATAATCGAGGTTGACCATAAGAGTGGTGATGATATTCTTTTTCTTCAAACTCAATGATGATTGAATGCATAAGATCATTCATAAGTTTATGAATATGACATGTAGACGGATATCACATGTTAATCATTGAGGAGTTCGTAAATTTCATCACTGTTAGAACTAGTCTGTTGCCCTACAGTGAACTGCCATGCACGCTTAGCGTGCGCTAAGCTATGTGAATTAATGTACGCTATCGGGCATATTTAGCATACGCTACGATTGAAATTAGCGTGCGTTAAGTCATCAGGCGAGTTAGTTGGCTGATCAGTGAGGTATTGGCCGCGCATGGTTAGCGTACGCTAGGCTGCTTGTAATCGCATATGCTAACGAGTATCCTTAACGTACGCTACATAGGATGCGTAGCGTGCGTTAAGCAAGTCAGACAGATTTCATTTTTAAGAACTTCCTACCATAATTTTGGATTGTTAGATGTTCGTTCGACTTAAGATTAATTCTATATTACTTCTTTTGTTAAGGTTCGATCTTAGCAACGTGATTGATCGAAGGGGGAAACCTTCGAGTATTTTGATATTCGTGGAAGTTTTATTCTTGTCAACGAACCGAGGCAAGTACTCTAATTAGAATTGTTTATATTATGACAGTTACGTTGTGATTGTATTGTGTATACGTGTTGTGATTATATGTCCACCATGCGTTGATCCGACGGGAATCATCATGGGAATCTATAGCTGTTTGCGCTGGATCGTTGGACAGGTAGTTCCACCATGTGTTGGTCCGACGGGATCATCATGGGAATCTATAGCGGTGTGCGCTGGATCATTGGAATACCATCAATATGTTGAGACTGTTACGATGTAATATGTGTTGTTGTTATTTCTCGTTGGAGAAACTTGTTATGATTGTTGATTATATCACTGTTGTGTGATTATTGTACTTGTACTAGCATCGTTGTGATAACCCCTTCGGGGGTGAACATTTTGTTTATGTTCAGGATCCAGGAGAGCGGGGAAACAACCACTGGAGTTGCATAACGACGAGGGTGCAGAGTGATGTTCTGGACGGGTTTATTTGTCTGCTGTTTGTATCGCTTCTAATAAGTATTCGAGTACGTAGTCGTTTATGATGAATTTGAATTTGGTGATGTATTAATACTTTTCCATTGAACATTCGTATTTTCAGTATTGGTCAGAACTGTTGTACCTTATTTATGTTATTTTCATACATTGGTATTTGTTAGTGTCCTTTTAGTTCTTCAGCCTTGTAAATTCTTATGTAAAGGATTCACGGTGCTGTAATATTCCTGAATATATCGGGGGTGTTACAGAATATGGTATCGGAGCTAAGATTGTGGATATCTTGGCCATTGGGTTAAAATAGGGGACATATACGTCGTTGAGGTAACCGGCCGTGAATAACATCACTGTACTGCCTACGTCTTGATGCGAACGGTGGTTGTAAGTTCCTAAACTCTATCTCGTTCTTTACATGTTGTATTTATTTATACTTGAACATTAGAACGATATTGTTTCCTGCATATTGAGTATTTATGCTTACAGTATGTTGAGAGGCGGACATGGACGTGGTCGCGGTCGTGGACGCGGACGAAGGAATGCCGAAAGAGAAGCTTCGCCTTCTAATTAGGCCAGCCACAGCTCAGGCGAGTCACAAAGATCTATTAATAATGAACCGAAACCAACCGTACCCGAAATCCTTCGTCAAGTAGTGAACCAGATGACTCAGTTCGCCCAGGTCATGGACCGAATGCAGGTGGCGGTGGGATTACAGTAGGGAGAGAGACAGAAAGGGATCCCAAACATGGGAAATCGAGGTGACCGATGGTTGAAAGAGGTGGCGAAGATGTAACCACCTAAATTCGACGGCTTTTCCGAGACTCCCACATGGGATCATTGGTTGAAGGAATTGGATAACCTTTTTGTTGGAATTAATTGCCCAGACGACAGGAGTGCCTCTATTGCTGAGTACTTTCTGATAGGGGAAGCATCCGAGTGGTGGGAAGCTATCCGACGTGCAGATCATGATGCTGATTGGACAAAATTTAAATTGATTATGGAAGCTCAGTACTGCCCTCGTCCTGTGAGGGAAGCCAAAGTTCGGGAGTTTTTCTTCGCTCAGCCGTCAGACGAACCTGTATCCCAGACAATTAAGACAGTTAACCAGTAGCTGGCATTTGTTCGACATCTGGTCAGAACAGATGCAGAAATGATGATCCATTTTGATATGAGGATGAAACCAGAAATCCAGAGGTACATGTCTGGTTTTTAATGTACCATTCTCCGTCAATACCAGGATAAGGCGTTGGCGTACGAAATCAAGGAAGCAGCAATGGAGAAATTTACGGAGTCCAAGAAGCAGAAAGTCTCTGGTACTTTTACAGAGCACAAGAGCAGTGGGCCCCGCAAGGCCCAGTCTTCTTTTCATTCTTTCAAGAAACCTCCGCACCCATCTAAGAGCGGAAATAATTTCGGAACAATGTCAGCCACGACGGATACAGCTAGGAGGTGCCTTAACTGTGGTCGCCCAGGCCACCTTTGGCGTGATTGTTTGCGCACTCCAGTTACATGTTTTTATTGCGGACAGGGAGGGCACCGTGCGACGTTTTGCAAGGATGCCACCAAGTTCAATGGAACCCGTACATCGCAGCCACTTCAGAAGGATGCTAGTATCCAACAGACGCAGCAAAGTGTTCAGATGCCTCAGAATTTTGGCCGCGGACGAGGCAGAGGACAATGGGACCGAAAGGGGACATCGAGTGCCGGATCTATTCCACCACGTCTGTACGAGATGAGGAGGACAGACGATCAAGATGCTGCTGTCGCATCAGGTACTGTTCAGATCCTTTCCCAGCCAGTTAGCGTTTTATTCGATACAGGAGCTACGCATTCATTTATATCCTCATCTTGTGTAAATCGTTTGAATATTTCTGTTTTTCATTACTGTGAACCTTATGTTGTTGGTTTACCGAGTGGAGAGAGGATTGATGGAAACTTAGAAACTAGAGATTTTCCTGTATCATTTGGAGGCAGAGAGTGGCTCTCAAATCTGATTGTAATAGAAATGCAAAGAGACGACCTGATACTCGGAGACGATTGGATTAATCGATATGGAGCTATTGTAAACTACCGAATGAGGAATATCTCGCTGATCGTTGACGATGGCTCCGAAATACTGTTTGAAGGATGGAAACCAGGAAGCTCAGGAAAGTTGTTCAAGGCGATGAAAGCTGTCAAATTGTTGAAACAGGGCTGTACCGGATACTGGTGCTATGCAATGAAGAAAGAAGATGAAATTGTGGAACTTCCATCCATTCCTGTTGTGAACAAATTTCTAGATGTATTTCCTGACGAGTTACCTGAACTACCTCCACGACGGGATGTAGAATTCACCATTGAGCTGGAACTCGGAGCTACACCAATTTCTAAAGCACCGTATCGTATGGCACCTACTGAGATGTATGAACTGAAAAAGCAACTGGAGGAGTTACTGGACAAAGGCTATATCCAGCCAAGCATTTCGCCTTGGGGAGCGCCAGTTCTGTTTTTCCGGAAGAAGGATAGATCGCTTCGACTGTGTATTGACTCTCGAGAACTGAACAAGATGATGATTAAGAACAAGTATCCGTTACCACGGATTGATGATTTGTTTGACCAGTTACAAGGAGTAACAGTATTTTCTAAAATCGATCTGAGATCAAGATAACATCAGCTGAGGATTAAGGAATCTGATGTTCTGAAATCAGCATTCAGAACTCGCTACGAACACTATGAGTTTGTAGTGATGCCGTTTGGTCTCACTAATGCACTTGTTGTATTCATGCAATTGATGAACTGAGTGTTCATCGAATATTTGGATAAATTTGTGGTCGTGTTCATTGATGACATTCTGGTGTATTCTAAGAGCCCGGAAGAGCATGCACAGCAATTGCGGATTGTATTAGAACTTTTGAGAAGCGAGCAATTGTACGCCAAACTTTGTAAGTGTGAATTCTGTCTAAAGGAAGTAATGTTCCTCGGCCATGTGGTATCAGCTAAAGGAGTCCGAGTAGATCCTCAGAAGATCGGAGCAGTTATGGATTGGAAGCCTCCAAAGAATGTGAAAGAAGTCCGGAGTTTCCTAGGACTTGCTGGATATTATCGTCGATTCGTGGAAGGGTTTTATAAAATTTCCCGCCCACTTACTCGACTCCTGCAGAAAACTCAAAAGTTTGATTGGAGTGAATCGTGTCAGAAAAGCTTTGATGAATTGAAGAAGAGATTGGCGAGAGCACCGATTTTAACACTTCCATATGGGACTGGAGGATTCATAGTTTACAGTGATGTTTCGAACCAAGGACTCGGATGCGTATTGATGCAGAATGATAAGGTGGTCGCTTACACATCACGACAGCTGAAACCTTATGAAGTGAATTACCCAACGCATGATTTAGAACTGGCAGCAGTAGTTTTTGCTTTGAAAATCTGGAGGCATTATGTAACACTGACATATTTAACCGGAAATATTACAGCGCCGTGGGCCCCGTGATGGAACCCACAATGCTAAAAGAAATATTCGCAAGCATTTACAAATGCCCAAGAGGCCAATGACGGTACTATCTTTAAAAATGCACAAAGGTTTATAAAATCCATTTATCAAAAACCGTCGTAAAAACTCATTTGAAATCACAAGGCCAAACAACCGACACTCAAAAGTTTATAAAACGATTTCGAAAGTAACCTCAGTTACCAGATACCAAAAGAGCATTTCAAAATACTCACGCAGTGGAAAAAGACCAACCATAAAGATACTCTAGCAGCGGAATACAAGAACCAATTAGAAACTCAATGCACAAAATATGTCCTAGCCAGTATCCTCCGGGAAGCTCATCTCTTCACGACTGCTACAAGCTCGATACTCCAAGAACCTAAAAAGAAATCCCACGACGGGGTCAGCCATAATGTCCAACAATGATAACCGTCACATCACATTAATAATTACATACCAATGAGAATACAACATAAGAATACGACCAACGTAATCTTACCGCCATAACTTTATTTACTCAAGTCATTCTCATCAGAATAACCATTATGACATTACACATCTCGTACTTGCTTAACCAATAAACTCGAACCTAATATCTGTATTGTACCTCAAACAATACTCAATATTCTCAAACTATCATCACCAACTCACGATACGGAAAATATACCAGTTCTGACCAATACGATCCATCGAATAACATCATCAAATCCCAAGACGATAACCGATTGTCCATCAAAGACAAATACCAAAGGAAATGCGGAACATACCTCGAGATATGAAGTGCCACGACAATCATATCAGTCTAATCTGAGATCAGAACAATGCAATACGGACACGGTTCTAACACAAGACCTACAAATGCATACTCATATGACCACGTCAATATGTTCAAAAACAATAACAATCATGTATACTCGATGTAAATCCATGATCCAACGCCCTGAGCATAGATCCTCATAATCCCAACGGATTATTTGCACAACATAAGCAACACAATATGCATTCACATATGCAATTTAACACGTTCATCAACATGAACAACATAACATGCACGACAACATGACAATTTACTAGGACGACTCCATGTTCAACAACATGAAAGAAAATGTACAAGACCAAAATAAATAACACTAAACCATAATCAATATGGAATACTTGCCCCAAGTCCTTCCGGAGCAACCTCGATGTCCAATCATCACCGACGATTATCCGCAACGCTCGACGATCCAAACGTGTCATAAATACTCGAATCCTCGTCTTTATCACAATGTATCCTCGTTATCCAAATATACCAATAACCGAAATAAATCATATTATGATTTAACTCACAGAATCGGAAGAACATTATCCAATCCAAATACCCAGAGTTCACAATAATAATCATCGCTATATGCATTATAAACGAAATGAAACTGAAATCATTCATTAAATATTATAACTGAGCAAGTAATAACTTGCCTCGATACCGATACCACGAAGCTGCTACCGAACACATTGCCTTTGTCTACGAGCTCCTCAGCCCCGATCAAAAGCAATATAATGGACATACTCGAACACGACCGCAACATCCGGTTATAATCACCGATCAATAATCTCAACCTATCGAAGTAATCAAATAACACATATCCGATAACAATCAACAACTGACAAAACTAACCAATCGAACTCAACGGTTCAACACAACCTCGAATAAACGCAGTCAGAACAAACCAAATCAAACCATCACGAATTCATAATCAAAACACAAAAATACTGCACTGTTGACTTAGCGCACGTTAAACGCATAACGTAGCGTGCGCTAAGTTGTCCCGTTAGCGTGCGCTAGCCAGTAAGCTTAGCGTGCGCTAATGCTGTACAGTGGCATGCATTCCAAACATCGACTCACATATTGCGACTACGAATCCGAATGAAGGAAGACATAAGTCTCCATATCTCTTGAAGATAAACGACCCCATAATTATCACAATGATCATGTCAATGTCCATATATCAATAACAACACCAACAATCAAACCGACTCCATAACAAGGATCGTATCATGCTAAACCTGGAGTTCAACCTAGTATCATGATTCATCTCATCTAAATCGGCCAATATAATTACCAATATTCAGAAATCCCTCTTAGTTCGGGTTAAATGAATCAACATCCTTAAAGTATGAAGAATCTTAACTAACATCCGAAACTCTTATCAAAATTCCATTGAATCTCATATAACATCATCATATGATTATCCAACATGCTCCTTACATGTAATCATCCAAGAAAAACGAACCACCATCAAAGAGATACGAAAATTACCTGGACTGGATGAACCAAGAATAAGAACACTTGACTCCATTCCAAAAATCGTGAATAACTTGAAGAATAAGGCTTGAATCCATGCTCTCCATCTTAATATTGTTAAAGATCATCATCTCACCGTGTTTGGGAACCTCAAGAACCTCCCAAAGCTCTCTCTATCGACTGAAGGAGAAGGAATGGACTAAATGCATCTTAAAACCCGTCTGTCCCCTTTTATAATATCCATTATTAGCGTGCGCTAACATCTCATGTTTAGCGTGCGCTACAGCCTTAGCGTGCGCTAACTGACTTTGTTAGCGTGCGCTATCGCAGCCTAGAGGCTACTGCCTTGCTTCGTAAACTAGCTTACGTACGTAATGCCCATGCATTAACGTACGTAACACGTCCTGCCTAGCGTACGCAAGTCACTGACCTTAGCGTGCGCTATCCGAAGTTGACTTGCTACAGTACACACCTACCACTCGTGCCTCCACATGCCGAAAGCATCCGCGATTATCGGGATTCCTTTGACCGATCTGGAATTAGCGTGCGCTAACCATACGGTTTAGCGTGCGCTAGCCCTACATGACAAACACCCGCTGACCTTATCTGGACACGCGTCACAAGTGGCCGGGTCCACCCGCCGAAAGCTAAGATTCCATTATTGGCGATCTGATGTTAGCGTGCGCTAACCAACATACGTTAGCGTGCGCTAACTGAATATAAAAATCAACCTGGGCCTACCTGTCGGCCACCTTCCAGAACTAACCCAGCAAGTCGTTACGTACGTTAGGGGTCCTCCTTAGCGTATGTAACCGAACCTCTTAGCGTACGCTATCAATACTTCATAGCGTGCAGTACCTGTACCTAGTAGCGTGCGCTAATGAACACTTAGCCATTTTCCGCAATTTCTGTCCAACATCTTGACATACCAAAAATGAACACAAGACACACTGAACACAAACACTGAATCTAATAATATTCTTATACGATATACTCTATATCGAAAGTACGATAACATGATACATGATATCCTCGAATGCAACTGTCGACCAGATACGACAATTATACTGATACTGACATCTCAGTCCTTTATTTATTTTATCTCTACTGTATGGATTCCACGCTGTACAATATAACTCGGATAAAATAATATCAAACAACAGTAGTAGAAATTTTGGATATTACATTCTACACCACTTAAAATAAGTTTCATCCTCGAAACTTGCAATCCGTCATAAAACAAACAAACATACCGTTCAACCCAAAATATCCCAAAACCATCACGACAATGATCAATCATCATCACTATAAAATAACCACAACAGCATATTTATCAATGCGCAAAGTCGAGGATCTCCTGAGATACTAGCTAGTGACCTTACTGTAAAGCCTCAACACGCTTACAATATCAATTCCATAAGTCTCAACCAAATATATCATCTTCGGATGAAACAATCTGCCCGAATCAAATCCTGTCTGCTTGATTACATAATCAAGTCTTAATTCCGATAAAACGAATAATATCCGATGTATCTGTGAAATAACTGCTCAATAAAATGGCAACGAATCCCGAAACATCGACAGACAATCTGAACGCTCAGATGATCATCAACAATGATCAACAATCAACCGAATTTATCATCGACATGGTAAATTCCAATCTGACCAACCAGGGGTCAAAACACAATCGAGAATATCATCAACATGATAAACTCCAATACGACCAACGAACGATCAACGAAAATCGAGAATACCTTCACACGGTAAGCTCCAACATGATCAACACAGAACCACAGAAACCGATATATGAGCGAATAAAGTTCACAAAATGACACACCAATCACATATAATGGATCTCAATAAACATACCCGACTGGTGAACATACTCCTTGGCATACGAACAACCAATCACAAACCGACGAAAATAACCAATCATACCAATGAACTCACATAGCACAATATGCTCTAGTTTCACCAAACCCGAAGTTCCAAGGTCATATTATGTGCATGATTCTACAACACACGACATATTTTCCTTATCTGATCAACCAACCGGTCATCTCTAGATAACCAAAATGCCATACCAAAGTTCGGATCTCTATTCATCGTACCATAGGAATGTCATAACCAGTTCACGAGTCACACTCACAACTTTACCACGATATGCACTATGCACAAAATGCATATGGTTATCAATCACATTTTCAAAACCAGTTTGAAATCACATAGTCTTGTCAAAAGACAAATTTTCGAAAATTCTTTCAAGAGTTTGAAAACTCAAAATATAAATTTTCATAAGACCACGAAATCAATTTTAAAAATTAAATCGGCTCGTTGGTGCCAAGTTCTCGATAAAAATTCTTTTTCGAATACACACGATTAAATAAAATGGAATTTATGCAAATGCTTGTCCATATCCATACTCCTGTATACCAATTCGGCTCGTCACCAAATTCACTGATATTCCATCGGAAAACCACACGATGAAATTCCAAAATCTCAATATATAGACTCTGATAAAAACTCCTCCTCCACAAACTACTCGCAACGTCAATCCTTAATCCATCCTGGATCACCTCAAATATGATATGACAAAACATTGAAACGAATCAATATAGCGAAAGACATCCCGAGAAGTTTCATTTGAACAAGTAAACCAAAGCCTCGAAAGGCGGAAATAACATAGGTAAACGATTGGTAAAGTGTTTTACAAATCTCGGGAGTTTTAGAAAACAAGAAAAAGCCTTTTGAAATATTAGGGTCTCAGCCCGTATCTCGTTCCACATTAGAAAAAGTTTAAAAAGTAGAAAACTCTTTTCGGACCCCAAGTCCTGAGTTATAAAACCATTTCAAAATCGATTGGGTCTCGGCCCAAAAATCATTTTCCGTAAAACCTTCGTAAGACATTCATTTTGAAAAGTATCATTTTCAAATGTTCAAAAGCAGTTTCATGTATCATAAAATGATCTATCATGACTACATGTTCTTCTCAACCATGCACAATATTTCTCCCAAATGCAGAATTCCGTTTCAAAATCTAACCAACATACTGATTTCCAAAATCATAGTTTCTTAAATCATCAATCCTGTCCTACTCTGACATCTCATACTGTGACACATAATATTCTGCTGAATCTCAAAGCATATCAACTATAGAACAGCAATAAACCTCAATCCAATTCAAAAATCCAAATACTTACAGATCGTGAAGCCGACGATTCCCCGTGATACTGGCACATGTCTCAACTCAAGAAGATACTCGACATAGATATTTTAAAAACACACGTTTTTCCAAATCAGTTCGACTCAAGAACACAATATATCTCATTCCAGAGAATCTCGTTAACACCATTTGGGAAAAGTTTACAACAAACCCAGCACCACGCTGGTAAATCACATAACGCACAAGCCCGAGTGAACAACAAGAAAAACTCACGGCTCTAGTATTAGTCAATCAACAACTCGAATGACGCGACCAAAACACGACCCAACTCGACCCAAATGCCTAGGTTTTCTCAACCTAAGCTCTGATACCATATTCTGTAACACCCACAGATTTAACCGGAAATATTACAGCGCCCTGGGCCCCGAGATGGAACCCACAAGGCTAAAAGAAATATTCGCAAGCATTTACAAATGCCCAAGAGTCCAACGACGGTACTATCTTTAAAAATGCACAAAGGTTTATAAAATCCATTTATCAAAAACCGTCGTAAAAACTCATTTGAAATCGCAAGGCCAAACGGCCGCCACTCAAAAGTTTAGAAAACGATTTCCAAAGTAACCTCAGTTACCAGATACCAAAAGAGCATTTTAAAATACTCACGCAGTGGAAAAAGACCAACCATAAAGATACTCTAGCAGCGGAATACAAGAACCAATTAGAAACTCAATGCACAAAATATGTCCTAGCCAGTATCCTCCGGGAAGCTTATCTCTTCACGACCGCTACAAGCTCGATACTCCAAGAAACTATAAAGAAATCCCACGACGGGGTCAGCCATAATGTCCAACAATGATAACCGTCACATCACATTAATAATTACATACCAATGAGAATACAACATAAGAATACGACCAACGTAATCTTACCGCCATAACTTTACTTACTCAAGTCATTCTCATCAGAATAACCATTATCACATTACACATCTCGTACTTGCTTAACCAATAAACTCAAACCTAATATCTGTATTGTACCTCAAACAATACTCAAGATTCTCAAACTATCATGACCAACTCACGATATGGAAAATATACCAGTTCTGACCAATATGATCCATCGAATAACATCATCAAATCCCAAGACGATAACCGATTGTCCATCAAAGACAAATACCAAGGGAAATGCAGAACATACCTCGAGATATGAAGTGCCACGACAATCATATCAGTCTAATCCGAGATGAGAACAATGCAATACGGACATGGTCCTAACACAAGACCTAGAAATACATACTCATATGACCACGTCAATATGTTCAAAAACAATAACAATCATGTATACTCAATGTAAATCCATGATCCAGCGCCCTGAGCATAGATCCTCATAATCCCAACGGATTATTTACACAACATAAACAACACAATATGCATTCACATATGCAATTTAATACGTTCATCAACATGAACAACATAACATGCACGACAACATGACAATTTACTAGGACGACTCCATGTTCAACAACATGAAAGAAAATGTACAAGACCAAAATAAATAACACTAAACCATAATCAATATGGAATACTTACCCCGAGTCCTTCGGGAGCAACCTCGATGTCCAATCATCACCGACGATTATCCGCAATGCTCGACGATCCAAACGTGTCATAAATGCTCGAATCCTCTTCTTTATCACAATGTATCCTCGTTATCCAAATATACCAATAACCGAAATAAATCATATACATTATGATTTAACTCACAGAATCGGAAGAACATTATCCAATCCAAATACCCAGAGTTCACAATAATAACCATCGCTATATGCATTATGAACGAAATGAAACTAAAATCATTCATTAAATATTATAACTGAGCAAGTAATAACTTGCCTCGATACCGATACCACGAAGCTGCTACCGAACACATTGCCTTTGTCTACGAGCTCCTCAGCCCCGATCAAAAGCAATATAATGGACATACTCGAACACGACCGCAACATCCGCTTATAATCACCGATCAATAATCTCAACCTATCAAAGTAATCAAATAACACATATCCGATAACAATCAACAACCGACAAAACTAACCAATCGAACTCCACGGTTCAACACAACCTCGAATAAACGCAGTCAGAACAAACCAAATCAAACCATCACGAATTCATAATCAAAACACAAAAATACTGCACTGTTGACTTAGCGCACGTTAAACGCATAACGTAGCGTGCTCTAAGTTGTCCCGTTAGCGTGCGCTAGCCAGTAAGCTTAGCGTGCGCTAATGCTGTACAGTGGCATGCATTCCAAACATCGACTCACATATTGCGACTACGAATCCGAATGAAGGAAGACATAAATCTCCATATCTCTTGAAGATAAACGACCCCATAATTATCACAATGATCATGTCAATGTCCATATATCAATAACAACACCAACAATCAAACCGACTCGATAACAAGGATCGTATCATGCTAAATCTGGAGTTCAACCTAGTATCATGATTCATCTCATCTAAATCGGCCAATATAATTACCAAGATTCAGAAATCCCTCTTAGTTCGGGTTAAATGAATCAACATCCTTAAAGTATGAAGAATCTTAACTCACATCCGAAACTCTTATCAAAATTCCATTGAATCTCATATAACATCATCATATGATTATCCAACATGCTCCTTACATGTAATCATCCAATAAAAACGAACCACCATCAAAGAGATACGAAAATTACTTGGATTGGATGAACCAAGAATAAGAACACTTGACTCCATTCCAAAAATCATGACTAACTTGAAGAACAAGGCTTGAATCCATGCTCTCCATCTTAATCTTGTTAAAGATCATCATCTCACCGTGTTTGGGAACCTCAAGAACCTCCCAAATCTCTCTCTATCGACTGAAGGAGAAGGAATGGACTAAATGCATCTCAAAACCCGTCTGTCCCCTTTTATAATATCCATTATTAGCGTGCGCTAACATCTCATGTTTAGCGTGCGCTACATCCTTAGCGTGCGCTAACTGACTTTGTTAGCGTGCGCTATCGCAGCCCAGAGGCTACTGCCTTGCTTCGTAAACTAGCTTACCTACGTAATGCCCATGTATTAACGTACGTAAAACGTCCTGCCTAGCGTACGCAAGTCACTGACCTTAGCGTGCGCTATCCGAAGTTGACTTGCTACAGTACACACCTACCACTCGTGCCTCCACATGCCGAAAGCATCCGCGATTATCGGGATTCCTTTGACCGATCTGGAATTAGCGTGCGCTAACCATACGGTTTAGCGTGCGCTATCCCTACATGACAAACACCCGCTGACCTTATCTGGACACGCGTCACAAGTGGCCGGGTCCACCCGCCGAAAGCTAAGATTCCATTATTGGCGATCTGATGTTACCGTGCACTAACCAACATATGTTAGCGTGCGTTAACTGAATATAAAAATTAACCTGGGCCTACCTGTCAGCCACCTTCCAGAACTAACCCAGGAAGTCGTTACGTACGTTAGGGGTCCTCCTTAGTGTATGTAACCGAACCTCTTAGCGTACGCTATCAATACTTCATAGCGTGCGCTACCTGTACCCAGTAGCGTGTGCTCATGAACACTTAGCCATTTTCCGCAATTTCTGTCCAACATCTTGACATACCAAAAATGAACACAAGACACACTGAACACAAACACTGAATCCAATAATATTCTTATACGATATACTCTATATCGAAAGTACGGTAACATGATACACGATATCCTCGAATGCAACTGTCGACCAGATACGACAATTATACTGATACTGACATCTCAGTCCTTTATTTATTTTATCTCTACTGTACGGATTCCACGCTGTACAATATAACTCGGATAAAATAATATCAAACAACAGTAGTAGAAATTTCGGATATTACACATTACCTGTACGGGACTCACTGTCAGATCTTTACGGATCACAAGAGTCTCAAATACATCTTCAGTCAGAAAGAGTTGAACATGCGGCAAAGAAGATGGTTAGAGCTGATTAAGGACTACGACTTGGAAATTTTGTATCATCTAGGCAATGCGAATGTAGTGGCAAATGCACTTAGCCGCAAGCCTATTTCTATTCAGATGCTGGAGATTCTTGTAACACCCCGAGATATTCGGAATAATTACAGCGCCGTAAACCCTTTAAGTAAGGATTTACAAGGCTAAATAAAAGAAATGTAAATATAATTCAACCATACAACTGAAGTTCAAGATACAGGACTGTTTCAACTGATCCAAAGAGTTAACTTATACAACCATATCGAAAATGACATTATTAAAACACACGTTTTCGAGTACTAAATTGAACCAAGAATACAAATCACAATAACAATAAACATCAACCACATCACTGAGCCATTTCATCGTCCTGTCGGTACTGTGGTTGCTTCCCCGCTCCTCGACTACCTGAACATAAAAACAATGTCCACCCCCGAAGGGGTTAGCAAAACAATGCTAGTAAAAGTATCATAATACATAAATCATCAGTGCATCATAAAACATGCAAAACGGACTTCCGTCATCGGAATCCAATGATGTGAATCCTCACGATTCCATCAACACAATACAGGGTAATCCAGCGATCCAGCGCCCTTGGTATAGATCCCCATGATGATCCCGTCGGACCAACGCATGGTGGAAAACTCCGCCGATCCAAATACCTCATCATAGATCCCCATGATGATCCCGCGGACCAACGCATGGTGGACATTCGATCCAATACGCCAAGATAGATCCTCATGACCCCCCTCGGATCATTTATACCATAAACCAATCAATTATGCATACATATATGCATTTCAATATGTTCATCAATACGAACAATTAACAACGAATACCACGAGAAATTAAAGAAATACATCTCATATTCGACAACATGAACAAAACCATAAACATGAGCAAAGTTCCAATATAAATCAAACTCAACATATGATACTTGCCTCGAAAATGGCAATAATGAAATACTCCAGCAAATGACACGCGTCCGTATGCCACCGCCCCTCGATCATCCCCTATGCAAGGCTCGGACCTAAGAAATAATAAAGAATTCCCCTCAAGTCGTACGAATATCTAACAATCCGGTTTTACGGCCGCAAGCTCTAAAAATGAATTCTGCCTGAACTACTTAGCGCGCGCTACGTACTCTACGTAACGTGCGCTAAGCCTGCCTATTAACGTACGCAAATGACCAAGTCTAGCGTACGCTAGCTGTGTACTGAAAGTCCTCTCTGATCAGCCGACTGTCCTGCCTGATGACATAACGTACGTTACTTACCAAACGTAGCGTACGTTATTCATTCACGATAGCGCACGTTAATATGCCTATCTTAGCGTGCGCTAACTGTGCATGGCAGTTTACTATTGGGCAGAAAACCGATCTAATGGTGATGAAACTCATGAATCTACAGTGATAAAACGTGTCATCTCCGAGCATACTATGTTCATACGGTTTGTGAAAGATCTTTACGTATTAAACGACTACGAGATATAAGGTTGCGCATAACCATCACAACACCATAATTCATCTTGATTTTCAAGGAATATCCTAAGTTCAATCCACTACATGTCCCAAAACGTATGATTCCTTTACGTAAAACATAAGAACTAGGAAATCTCCATATACTGGTCACAAACGGTTTTGAAGCTTCATGAATATGTTAGGAGTTCAAACACTAATAGGTTCAATGGATTATACGATGAATAAGTACCGAAACATCGAAAATATCCTTCTAACACATGAGGTTCGACTACTTACGAATTTAACTGACTAGACAATCCCAAAACATGGTCAAAATGTCCTACAGAATACTACTAATATTGGTGAAGAATCACCTACCTCAAAGTAGCGAAGAACACGAAGGAACTTGAGGAAATCCAACACCGAGGGCTTGAACACCAATCTCCAAAGATCTACAATCTTCAAACTCGTGCTAGGAGGATGATATGAGAGCTTGAGGAGGGAGGAAGTAACTCTCTAATCTCAAAAATTTGAATTGGGGAAGTGAAAATATCTGAATAGTGAAAAAGTAAGCTGTCCTATATATAGAAAATAGTTATTAGCGCGCGCTAGTCCCTATCCATAGCGTGCGCTAACGGTCATTCGAAGCTTACTGACTTTACTGTACTCAGCGTTTAGTGTGCGCTATCAACATATCATTAGCGTGCACTACCGCGTTGACTTGGCTTTTCCCGAAAAGCCGTCCAGGTTCATCCCGACATGATCCGACCGAAATCCTCAGCCGATCTCACCTACCACCATGTCGTAATCATGATGAATACGTATAGTGTGCGCTAATGCTCATGCACAACGTGCGCTACGGATCCAAATTAGCGTACGTTACACTTATTCGATAGCGTGCGTTACTAGCACAGAATCACAATTTTAAATCACTTTCATGAAATCATGCGCTGAACAACACCGGATTATGAAATACGGAGAATAATACTCAGATCAAAATGCAACAATTACAATATCACAAGTTCCAAATACATATCAGAAATCTCGGGTATTACATCCTTTCTCCCTAAAAAGAAGTTTCGTCCCGAAACTTAAGATGAAAACAACTCTGGATATCTAGTCTTCATACTGTCCTCCATTTCCCAAGTTGCCTCTTCAACTCCGTGTCGTGACCATTATACTTTAACCAATGGTATTGGTTTATTCCTCAATTGTTTGATCCGACTCTCAAGTATCTTGATTGGTCTCTCCTCGAAGGTGCCATCATTAGCTATCTCGATCTCATCGAACTCAATGATATGACTGGGATCCGGTATATACTTCCGCAATTGGGATACGTGAAACACATTGTGAACGTGACTCAGCGATGGTGGTCCCCAATGGTCCGATATATCTCGGACTTAGCTTGCCTTTCCTCCCAAAACGGAAAATTCCTCGTGTAGGAGACACCTTCAATAGTACGTGGTCCCCAATGTCGAAATCTAGAGGGTGACGACGTACGTCTGCATAAGACTTCTGTTGACTCTGGGCAGTCAATAGTCTTTCTCGAATCAAATCTATATTCTCTTGAGTTTGAACTATCAATTCCTGTTCCGTCCCAATCAAGTCCGAAGAATCATCCCAGCACAAGGGTGATCGGCATCTTCTCCCGTACAAAGCCTCAAATGGTGCCATCTTAATAGAAGCATGCCAACTATTATTGTAGGTGAATTCAATCAACGGCAAATGAACTTCCCAATCAGTTGACCAGTCCAAAGCACAAGCTCTAAGCATGTCTTCTACTGTTTGTATAGTCCTTTTGGACTGACCGTCCGTCTGAGGATGATAAGCCGTGCTAAAGTTTAGATCGGTCCCCAAAGCCCTGTGAACTGCCTTCCATAAGTGCGACACGAAACGACCATCTCGATCTGAAATAATGGTCTTCGGTGTCCCATGTAATCTGAGTATCTCTGCAATAAATACTCGCACCAATCTCTCGGGTCCCCAAGTATCTTTAATTCCTAGGAAATGAGCCGAATTGGTTAGTCGATCAACTACAACCCTAATCATGTTCATTCCCGTTTTGGTCCTTGGAATACTGGTGATGAAATCCATCGAGATATCCTCCCGCTTCCACTCAGGGATCGGAAGCGGCTTTAACACTCCGGCAGGTCGCTGATGTTCAATCTTAACCTGCTGACAAGTCAAACACTTCGAAACGTATTCTGCTACGTCCTTCTTCATATTCCCCCACCAGAAGTTTTGTTTTAGATCCTTATACATCTTACTGATGCCTGGGTGAATAGAATAAGGCGCGCTATGAGCTTTCTTTAGAATTGTCCGTCTCAAATCATCAGCATCGGGAATGCAAAGTCGACTCTGAAATCTCAGAACTCCATCATCTTGTATCACGAATCCTGGGGCCTTTCCTTTCTTTACTTCGTCACATAACCGAAGGATCAGAGAATCGTTCAACTGCTTAGATTTGATCTCCTCGACTAGTGATGAAGTCAGTTCCATCACATATAGTTGCCCTTGGATTCCTGGTGACCATACTTCAATCCCTTCGCGGATCAGTTCCCGTTGAATGCTGGCTTGGGATGTAAGTGCTTCCAACACTCGAAGATAAACAAGTTTACGGCTCAATGAATCGGCTACTACGTTTGCTTTACCTGGATGATAAAGAATTTCCAAGTCATAATCCTTGATCAATTCCAGCCACCTTCTCTGCCTCATGTTTAATTCTTTCTGACTGAAAATGTACTTGAGGCTTTTATGATCTGTAAAGATCTGACAATGAGTGCCGTACAAATAATGTCGCCAAATTTTCAAGGCAAAGACCACAGCTGCTACTCCACATCATGAGTTGGGTAATTAACCTCGTACGGTTTCAACTGCCGAGAAGCATAGGCAATCACCTTATCTTTTTGCATCAACACACATCCCAGACCCTGATTTGAAGCGTCGCTGTATACCATGAATCCATCAGTTCCATTTGGTAACGCTAATATAGGTGTTGTCGTCAGTCTCCTCTTAAGTTCGTCAAAACCAGCCTGGCATTTCTCATCCCACGTGAACTTTTGAGTTTTCTGTAACAGCTGAGTGAGCGGACGAGCAATTTTGGAAAATCCCTCTACAAAACGGCGATAATATCCAGCAAGTCCCAAGAAACTCCAGACTTTTTTCACATTATTAGTAGCTTCCCATTCCAAGATTGCTTCGACTTTCTTCGGGTCCACCTGAACTCTGTCAGCTGATATCACATGCCCAAGGAAAGTTACTTCCTTAAGTCAGAACTCACATTTGGAAAGATTTGCATATAGTTGTTCCTTCCTCAAGATGCTCAAAACCACACGCAAATGCTCAGCGTGCTCCTCTGTGTCTTTCGAATATATCAAGATGTCATCGATGAAGACGACCACAAATTTATCCAAGTATTCTAAGAATACCCGATTCATCAATTGCATGAATACCGCAGGAGCATTGGTAAGTCCAAATGGCATCACTACAAATTCATAATGCCCGTACCGGGATCTGAAAGCAGACTTTGGTATATCCGATTCCTTAATTCTTAACTGATGGTATCCTGATTGCAAGTCAATCTTCGAGAATACCCTTGCCCCTTGCAGTTGATCAAACAAGTCGTCGATCCGAGGTATAGGATACTTATTCTTGATTGTCACTTTGTTGAGCTCCCTGTAATCAATACATAATTGGAGGGATCCATCTTTCTTCCGGACAAAGGGAACGGGCGCTCCCCAAGGAGAAACGCTAGGTTGGATATAACCCTTCTGTAATAATTCCTCCAGTTGCTTCTTTAGTTCCTACATCTCGGTTGGCGCCATGCGGTATGGTGCTCTGGAAATAGGAGCGGCTCCAGGATCTAATTCGATAGTGAACTCCACTTTTCTCTGCGGAGGTAACCCAAGTAGTTGGTCAGGAAATACATCTGAGAATTTATTCACAACTGGAATAGATGAAAGATCTACTCCTTCCTCTTTCCTCATGGCATAGCACCAAAGTCCATGACATCCCTGCTTCAGTAATTTCACGGCTTTCATTGCTTTGATCAGTTTTCCCGAGCTTCCCGGTCTCCATCCTCTGAATAAGTGTTCAGATCCATCATCAGCAATGATAGAAATGACTTTCTTTCCGTAATTTAGAATAGCTCCATAACGGTTGAGCCAATCGTCTCCGACAATTAAGTCGTCACCATGTATGTCAACTACAATAAGATTTGATGGCCAATCTCTCCCTCCTATAGACACTGGAAACTCTCTAGCTTCTAGGGTTCCCACAATTTTCTCTCCGCTCGGTAATCCCACAACATAAGGTTCACAATCATACAAGCACGAGATTTTCAAACGATTAACATAGTTCAAAGATATGGAAGAATGTGTAGCTCCTGAATCGAATAAGACATTAACTGGTTGCAAAAGGATCTGAATCGTACCTGATGCAACAGCTGTGTTCTGATCGTCTGACTTCTTCATCTCGTAAATACGCGGAGGAACGGACCCAGCGCTAGATGCTTCTCTTTTACCAACATTCCGCTGCTGGAAACCGCTTTGCTGTGTCTGGTTTACACTAGTGTCCTTTGGAACCGGTACAGGAGTGCGAGTACCAAAAGGTCGAGTCGCATTTCCACAAAATGTTGCGCGATGCCCTTCCTGTCCACACTTGAAACAGGTCACAGCAGGCGCGAAACAGTCACGTCGAACATGCCCCGCTTTGCCACAGTTATAACATTTCTTCCCTGCGTCTGAAACGATTAGTGCTGCCCGGAACTTCTTTCCACCTCGAGAAGGATGTGGAGGCCTCCTGGTTGAATGAAAAGAGGACTGGACCCTGCGAGGCCCACTACTCTTATTCTCCGTGAAGTTGCCAGACACTTTCTACTTCTTTGCTTCCGTTGATTTCTCTACTGCCGCCTCTTTCATAACGTAGGCCAGTGCCTTGTCTTGATACTGTCGCAAGGTGGTACATTCAAATCCGGACATATACTGCTGAATTTCCGGCTTCATTCGCATGTCAAAATGAAAAATCCTCTCTGCCTCGGTCCTGACCAAGTGGCGCACATAAGTCAACTGGTGATTAAAAGTCTTAATCACGTTTGTCACAGATGCTTCTGAATTTTGTGGTGAGAAAAACTCCTGACTCGGCCTCTAATCGGCGAGGACAATCCTGCGCTTCCATCATTAATTTGAACTCCGTCCAGTCGACATTATGCTCCTCAGGTCGAATGGCCTCCCACCAGTCGAAGGCCTCCCCCGTCAGAAGATACTGGGCGACCGGAACCTTTCTGTCGTTGGGACAGTTAATCCCCGCAAAAATCTTCTCTAACTCCTTCAGCCAGTGATCCCAAGAAAGCATCTCAGCAGAACCGTCAAATTTCGGAGGGTGCAATTTGACCACCTCAGTAAGCCATTTGTCTCCCCGATTAACCTCGTTGTGCTGCTGTCCCATTGCTGTCTGCATGCGATCAACAACCTGAGCAAACTGGTTTATCTGAGCAACCACCTGTTGAAGCACTCCCGGCACATTAGGATCTACATTATTATTTGCTGATCCCTGCTGTCCTTCAGAATGGGAATCGGTTCGACTAGCAGATATCTCTGGGGTAGACGCCGAATCCTCCTGTCTCATATTTCCACATCCGCATCCACGACCACGTTCGCGTCCACGACCTCCTCTCAACATACTGTAAACACAAATACTCAATATCCAGGGCAAACTTTCTAAAAGAAAGTCCATCAATGTTCACAAAACATGAATTGAATAAAACGGTAGTATTTGAGATTAGGAAACTTACAACCACGGTCCACACGACGATGCTGGATCAGCAGTGATGTTACAAACGACCAATAATCAAATAATGTAAACAGACCCAACTAACCCGACTGCCAAGATATCCATGAATCTTAGCTCCGATACCATATTTTGTAACACCCCGAGATATTCGGAATAATTACAGCGCCGTAAACCCTTTAAGTAAGGATTTACAAGGCTAAATAAAAGAAATGTGAATATAATTCAACCTTACAACTGAAGTTCAAGATACAGGACTGTTTCAACTGATCCAAAGAGTTAACTTATACAACCATATCGAAAACGAAATTATTAAAACACACGTACTCGATCACTAAATTGAACCAAGAAGACAAATCACAATAACAATAAACATCAACCACATCGCTGAGCCATTTCATCGTCCTGTCGGTACTGTGGTTGCTTCCCCGCTGCTCGACTACCTGAACATAAAAACAATGTCCACCCCCGAAGGGGTTAGCAAAACAATGCTAGTACAAGTATCATAATACATAAATCATTAGTGCATCATAAAACATGCAAAACGGACTTCCGTCATCGGAATCCAACGATGTGAATCCTCACGATTCCATCAACACAATACAGGGTAATCCAGCGATCTAGCACCCTTGGTATAGATCCCCATGATGATCCCGTCGGACCAACGCATGGTGGAAAACCCGTCCAGCGATCCAGCGCCCTCAGCATAGATCCCCATGATGATCCCATCGGACCAACGCATGGTGGACATTCGATCCAGCGCCCTCAGCATAGATCCTCATGACCCCCCTCGGATCATTTATACCATAAACCAATCAATTATGCATACATATATGCATTTCAATATGTTCATCAATACGAACAATTAACAACGAATACCACGAGAAATTAAAGAAATACATCTCATATTCGACAACATGAACAAAACCATAAACATGAGCAAAGTTCCAATATAAATCAAACTCAACATATGATACTTGCCTCGAAAATGGCAATAATGAAATACTCCAGCAAATGACACTCGTCCGTATGCCACCACCCCTCGATCGTCCCCTATGCAAGGCTCGGACCTAAGAAATAATAAAGAATTCCCCTCAAGTCGTACGAATATCTAACAATCCGGTTTTACGGCCGCAAGTTCTAAAAATGAATTCTGCCTGAACTACTTAGCGCGTGCTACGTACTCTACGTAATGTGCGCTAAGCCTGCCTGTTAACGTACGCAAATGACCAAGTCTAGCGTACGCTAGCTGTGTACTGACAGTCCTATCTGATCAGCCGACTGTCTTGCCTGATGACATAATGTACGTTACGTACCAAACGTAGCGTACGTTATTCATTCACGATAGCGCACGTTAATATGCCTATCTTAGCGTGCACTAACTGTGCATGGCAGTTTACTATTGGGCAGAAAACTGATCTAATGGTGATGAAACTCATGAATCTACAGTGATAAAACGTGTCATCTCCAAGCATACTATGTTCATATGGTTTGTGAAAGATCTTTACGTATTAAACGACTATGAGATACAAGGTTGCGCATAACCATCACAACACCATAATTCATCTTGATTTCCAAGGAATATCCTAATTTCAATCCATTACATGTCCCAAAGCATATGATTCCTTTACGTAAAACATAAGAACTAGGAAATCTCCATATACTGGTCACAAACGGTTTTGAGGATTCATGAATATGCTAGGAGTTCAAACACTAATAGGTTCAATGGATTATACGATGAATAAGTACCGAAACATCGAAAATATCCTTCTAACACATAAGGTTCGACTACTTACGAATTTAACTGACTAGATAATCCCAAAACATGGTCAAAATGTCCTACAGAATACTACTAATATTGGTGAAGAATCACCTACCTCAAAGTAGCGAAGAACACGAAGGAACTTGAGGAAATCCAACACCGAGGGCTTGAACACCAATCTCCAAAGATCTACAATCTTCAAACTCGTGCTAGGAGGATGATATGAGAGGTTGAGGAGGGAGGAAGTAACTCTCTAAGCACAAAAATTTGGATTAGGGAAGTGAAAATATCTGAATAATGAAAAAGTAGGATGTCCTATATATAGGAAATAGTTATTAGCGCGCGCTAGTCCCTATCCATAACGTGCGCTAACGGTCATTCAAAGCTTACTGACTTTACTGTACTCAGCGTTTAGCGTGCGCTATCAACATATCATTAGCGTGCGCTACCGCGTTGACTTGGCTTTTCCCGAAAAGCCGTCCAGGTTCATCCCGACATGATCCGACCGAAATCCTCAGCCGATCTCACCTACCACCCTATCGTAATCATGCTAACTACGTATAGCGTGCGCTAATGCTCATGCACAACGTGCGCTATGGATCCAAATTAGCGTACGCTATACTTAGTCGATAGCATGCGCTACTAGGACAGAATCACAATTTTAAATCACTTTCATGAAATCATGCACTCAACAACACCGGATTATGAAATACGGAGAATAATACTCAGATCAAAATGCAATAATTACAATATCACAAGTTCCAAATACATATCAGAAATCTCGGGTATTACAATTCTAACCTCCCAACTCAGCCTTCAACGAGAGATAATTCGAGAAGGAATTGAAGTGTGGTTACAAAGATTCCAAGGACAACTGTGCGTGATGGAAATAACTTCATCATTAACCGAAGAGATCAAATTTATGCAGGCAAGTGGTCCTTTAATGATTGGATTACGTGATGAAGTGATTAAGGGGAAGACCCTCGGATTCGTAATTCATGATGATGGAGTTTTGAGATTTCAGAACCGACTCTGCATTGCCGATGTCGATGTTCTGAAATAGACGATTATGAAGGAATCTCGCAGTTCGCCCTATTCTATCCACCCGGGCACCAGTAAGATGTATAAGGACTTGAAGCAGAATTTCTGGTGGGGCAACATGAAGAAAGATGTAGCGGACTATGTTTCGAAATGCTTGACTTGTCAGCAGGTTAAGATCGAGCATCAACAACCTGCCGGAATGTTGAAGCCGCTCCCGATTCCTGGATGGAAGTGGGAGGACATATCGATGGACTTTATCACTAGTATGCCGAGAACCAAGACAGGAATGAACATGATTTGGGTGATAGTTGATCGTTTAACCAAATCAGCTCATTTTCTAGGCATTAAGGACACGTGGGGACCAGAGAGGTTGGCACGAGTATTTATTTCAGAGATAGTTCGACTGCATGGTTTGCCGAAGACCATTATTTCTGATCGAGACGGCCGTTTTGTGTCTCACTTTTGGAAAGCAGTTCATAAGGCCTTGGGGACCGAATTGAACTTCAGCACAGCTTATCACCCGCAGACTGACGGACAATCCGAGAGGACCATTCAAATAGTCGAAGACATGCTAAGGGCATGTGCCTTAGATTGGTCAAACGATTTGGATGTTCATCTACCGTTGATTGAATTTACCTACAACAATAGTTGGCATGCTTCCATTAAGATGGCACCGTTTGAGGCATTATACGGGAGGAGATCCAGATCACTCCTATGTTGGGACGATTCATCAGACTTGATCGGGACAGAACCAGAGTTGATCGTACAGACACGAGATAAGATAGCCGTGATTCGTGAAAGGCTGTTGACCACCCAGAGTCACCAGAAATCATACGCAGACATACGCCGTCGCCCATTAGAGTTCAGTACTGGAGACCACGTACTTTTAAAGGTTTCTCCTACTCGGGGAATCTTTCGTTTTGGAAGGAAGGGAAAGCTGAGTCCGAGATATATCAGACCATTCGAGATCCTTGAGAGAGTTGGAAAGTTGGCATACAGATTGGCATTGTCGCCGTCGTTGAGCCATGTTCATAACGTGTTCCACGTATCCCAGTTACGGAGATATATACCGGATCCTAGTCATGTCATTGATTTCGGTGAGATCAAAGTCACTCAGGATGGAACGTTTGAATAAAGACCAGTCAAGATACTCGAGAGTTGAGTTAAGCAGATGAGGAACAAACCAATCGTTTTGGTCAAAGTTCAATGGTCACGCCACGGAGTGGAAGAAGCCACCTGGGAAACGGAAGATAGCATGAAGTCCAGATATCTAGATTTATTTTCGTCTTGAGTTTTGCGATGAAACTCCTTTTTAGTAGGAGAGTATGTAATATCCAAATTTATTATTGTGTATTGCATCTGTATTCGAACACTTTATTATTCAGATTTGTGATTTTGATAATTGGAGTATGATATTTCTCACATTGGTATCTTTGTACATAAGTATATCGTCATGAATAAATTTCTCATGCGAACTCGTGATAGCGCATGCTAAGAATGTAGCTTAACGCGCGCTATCGGCTACAACTAGCATACATTACGAATGTAGGATTTGCATGTGCTAGGCAGTCAATTATTGAGCTAGACGGCTAGCACATGCGCCAGCCGGGACATGGGTCCGGATAAGATTCCCGCGGACGAACCTGGACAGATTTGGAGTCAACGCTTATTAGCGTGCTCTAAGAATTGTATGGTAGCATGCGCTAATTAGCTAATGTGCAGAAACTTTATTTAAAGGACAACACTCCATTTCTACCTATTTCCCTTCATTGTTCTTCGTTCCTTGGAAGTTCAGAGAGCCTTTCCTACACCTTAAACACATACAAATCCGCATTACTTGATCATTAAATATTAGAGAGTGCTTATAATTGATCATTGAAGAACTCACTTTGAAGTGACACTCAAGCAACCGGAACTGGATTCTACCTTTTTGGATCAGTGATTTCTTCATTAAAGGTATGTTAATTCTATCTCCAACTTTAGATTCGTGTTATGAAGAATAAGATGATCATACTATCAAGATATTGAGTTCCTTTTGTGAATTATTCAACAAGCATCATGTTTAGAAGATTGGAATGTTTATGCTTATGATATTGTCATTGGAACCTCGTAGTTGAATCTTTGTACGTCAAATGATGACAGGAACATTCTGAAGTTGATTATCCGTATGATTTATGTTGTCATATTGATCATAAAATTGGAGTTGATATCACTTTTGGTTATAAGGACTTAAGGAAAGAAATCATCTTAGGAAGTATCCTTTTGTATAAGTTGGATTTATAGTTCACCTTCAAGATGAAGTCTGAATGTGAATAATGATAATAGAATCCAGTGCACCAACCGGAGATCACCGAACTTCGCATGAGAATGATAATCGAGGTTGAACATAAGAGTGGTGATGATATTCTTTTCCTTGAAACTCAAAGATGATTGAATCCATACGATCATTCATAAGTTTATGAATATGACATGTAGACGGATAATATCACTGAGGAGTTCGTAAATTTCATCACCGTTAGAACTAGTCTGCTGCCCTACAGTGAACTACCATGCATGCTTAGCGTGCGCTAAGCTATGTTAATTAACGTACGCTATCGGGCATATTTAGCGTACACTACGATTGAACTTAGCGTGCGTTAAGTCATCAGGCGAGTCAGTCGGCTGATCAGTGAGGTATTGACCACGCATAGTTAGCATACGCTAGGCTGCGTGTAATCACGTACGCTAACGAGTAGCCTTAACGTATGCTACATAGGATGCGTAGCGTGCGTTAAGCAAGTCAGACAGATTTCATTTTTAAGAACTTCCTACCGTAATTTTGGATTGATAGATGTTCGTTCGACTTGAGATGAATTCTATATTATTTCTTTTGTTAAGGTTCGAGCTTAGCAACGTGATTGATCCAAGGGGACGACCTTCGAGTATTTTGATATTCATGGAAGTTTTATTCTTGTCAACGAAGCGAGGCAAGTACTCTGATTAGAATTGTTTATATTATGACAGTTACGTTGTGATTGTATTGTGTATATGTGTTGTGATTATATGTCCACCATGCATTGATCCGACGGGAATCATCATGGGAATCTATAGCTGTGTGCGCTAGATCGTTGGACAGGTAGTTCCACCATGTGTTGGTCCGACGGGATCATCATGGGAATCTATAGCTGTGTGCGCTGGATCATTGGAATACCATAAGTATATTGAGACTATTACGATGTAATATGTGTTGTTGTTATTTCTCGTTGGAGAAACTTGTTATGATTGTTGATTATATCACTGTTGTGTGATTATTGTAGTTGTACTAGCATCGTTGTGCTAACCCCTTCGGGGGTGAACATTTTGTTTATGTTCAGGATCCAGGAGAGCGGGGAAACAACCACTGGAGTTGCATGACGATGAGGGTGCAGAGTGATATTCCGACCGGGTTTATTTGTCTGTTGTTTGTATCGTTTCTAATAAGTATTCGAGTACATAGTCGTTTATGATGAATTTGAATTTGGTGATGTATTAATACTTTTCCATTGAACATTCGTATTTTCAGTATTGGTCAGAACTGTTGTACCTTATTTCTGTTATTTTCATACGTTGGTATTTGTTTGTGTCCTTTTAGTTCTTCAGCCTTGTAAATTCTTATGTAAAGGATTTACGGCACTGTAATATTCCTGAATATATCGGGGGTGTTACAATACATAACATGAAGGGACGCGGTGGGTCATCACTCGCCCACCGTAGAGTCATGCCATTGGTGCCTCAATGACATGGTCATGGAACCCCCATAACTAGTGAAAGCTCGGGTAGCAAACTGAAGGGTCAAACAGAATGTCATAGAAATGACACAGAATAAATCAGTCATCAGAAAAGTATCATAACACAGAAAATCACGGAGGAGAAAATCTTATGCAGCAAGCTCAACCGGCATTGGCACTCCGTGATTATGCTATGCCACAAATCAATGCAAACTTTTCGGGGATTCGGCGTCCAACCATCCAAGCAAACAACTTTGAAATTAAACCGGCTATTATTCAGATGGTACAAGCAAAGCCTATTTTGTGGACTGGCAAACGATGATCCCAACGCACACATCGCTTCATTTCTCGAAATTTGTGACACCTTCAAGAATAACGGTGTTACCGATGATGCTATTCATCTGCGGCTTTTCCCTTTCTCTCTAAGGGACAAAGCCAAATTTTGGTTGAATTCACTACCACTGGGCTCTATCACGACTTGGGCGTAATTAGCACAAGCCTTCCTAGCTAAGTTCTTTCCACCATCAAAGACAGCGAGACTTAGGAACGAGATAACTACCTTCGGGTAATTTGAGATGGAATCACTTCACGAAGCTTGGGAATGATACAAGGATTTATTACGGAGGTGCCCACACCATGGCTTACCGGATTGGCTACAAATCCAGACCTTTTATAACGGATTGAGTGCTTCTACACGCACTCTTGTTGATGCAGCCACTGGAGCTGCTTTAATGGGCAAAATAATGGCCGAAGCCCACTCTTTATTGGAATCTATGGCGGCAAATGCTTATCAGTGGCCCTCCGAATGGGTGAACCAATAACGAGTGATGGAAATCTCCGACAATGATCCAATATCTACGCTATCGGCCCAAGTTGCCGCCTTGACTCAGCAACTTCAAGCTTTTTCACATGCTCCTTATACTGTTACTACAGAATCATGTAATTGGTGTAATGGGTCTCATCCTAGCGCAGAGTGTCAAGTTGTAAATCCTTTTGAGCAACATCCGATGGAACAAGCTCAGTTTGTGGGGAACGGGAATGGACATAATAATATGTATTCCAACGCATACAATCCGGGGTGGCGAAATCACCCTAACTTTTCATGGAAAACCGGACAAAACTTAAACCAACCTCAGTTTGCTCAACACCAACAGCAACCCCCTCCCGCTCCAAAGATCTCTCTAGAGGAGGCAATGGCGAAATTAGCAGCAAATACGAGTCAGTTCATGACCCTTACGGAAGCAACCCTGCAAAATCATTCCGCTTCTATTCGCAACTTGGAAGTACAATTGGGTCAAATAGCAAATGTCTTAATAGCCCGCCCTGAGGGTACCTTGCCAAGTACAACCGAGACGAACCCCAGATAGAGTATAAATTCCATTGGTTTGAGAAGCGGGAAGGAAGTGTGTGAGCAGCCCAGGGAGAACAAAAAGAGAGGTGAAGATGAGGGGAAGAAAAATTCAGCGACTGAGGAATCACAAGTTTCTAAGAGCTCGAAACTGTTTCCAGATAATCCAACAGCCTATGTGCCTCCCGTCCCATTTCCACAGCATTTGCAAAAGCAAAAATTGGACAAACAATTCTCCATGTTTCTTGACGTCTTCAAGAAACTACATATCAACATTCCATTTGCCGATGCCTTACAACAAATGCCTAGATATGTGAAGTTTATGAAGGAAATCTTGTCTAACAAAAGGAAGCTCGAGGAATATGAAACGGTGGCACTGACTGAAGAGTGCAGCGCAATCTTGCAGAAAAAGCTCCCGCCTAAATTGAAGGATCCATGAAGCTTCACCATACCGTGCACTATTAGGAACTTGTCTTTTGATAGAGCATTATGTGATCTCGGCGCTAGCGTTAATCTCATGCCTCTTTCTATTTTCAAGAAGCTAGGAATTTGGGAAGCGAAACCTACTACGGTCTCTTTACAACTAGCCGATAGATCCATCAAGTACCCGAGAGGGGTAATAGAAGATGTCTTGGTCAAGGTCGATAAATTCATTTTCCCTGCTGATTTCATTGTGCTTGATATGGAAGAAGACCATGAGATTCCGAATATTTTGGGTAGACCGTTCTTAGCCACCGGAAGGACCCTTATCGATGTTCAGGAGGGTAAATTAATACTTCGGGTTGAAGATGAGCAAGTCACGTTCAAAGTATTTCGATCTCTCCCCTGTCCAAGCAAGGGCCAGAAATGCTCACAATTTAATATCTTTGAGAAAGACACACACCGGGAGAGTTGTCGGTCGAAGTATTCAGAATCTGTTTTAGTTGCTCCAATGTCTATGAAAAATGTAGAACGAGTCGCATATCTTAGGCATTTGGACATGTCATATTCATCAACCGTTCATACACCAACGAAGAATTCTAATGCTGTCATAAGTTCATTCGTAAAAAAGGAGAATAAGCCGGAAGTGAAATGGGTGCCCAGTCATGTGCAATATGGGTGTTTTGGAAAGTTGTTTTCGTTCAAATCTTTTCGTAAAGAACATTGGGTGTCCAAACCGAAAATCGAATTGTTAAAGACCAATGGTCAAAAATTTAAAACACATATTAACGGTTCGATGGATAGGGCGGAGTTCAAATGCTGTTTGCGAAAAGCAAATTGATTTTTTAGAAGGTCCGGCTGAAGACTATAAACTTAGCGCTTCTCGGGAGACAACCCGAGTATTAGTTGTAGATTTTATTTTTCAGTATTTTCTTGCATTTTGAGTCTTTATTTTTCGTCATTTGTGCTTTGATATGCTTATCCCTCACGTTCTTGATGTGTTCCTTTGAAAATTCTGTGCAGAAATCACCCCAGGGGAAGAATTCAGCAATGGGCCGCGGCACAAGGATAGTGAGCCGCGGCACACCCAAGTTGACACAAAAAGGCCAAACTAACTGTACTCTGTGCCGCGGCACACCCGGTCCCTGAGCCGCGGCACATATGCACTGAGCCTCGGCACACCAAATACACCAGATACGCCCAGGAACCTGTAATACGTCTGAGCCGCGGCACCCATATGCTGAGCCGCGGCACACGGTAAAAGAATAAACATGCCTAGGCAGGTTGTACTCTGGGCCGCGACTCACTTAAGCTGTGCCGCGGCCCCTGCTGCGAAGTTCAACAGCCCAGCACCCCTTTATAACCCGATCGGCCGACACACCAGGTAAGTTTCCTTCATTCCTTCGCGCAACGCTCAGACGATCTTGCTCGGACAGCCCTTCAAAATTCCTCTTCTTCTCGCATTCTTCAATCCAAGCAAGGTAATTCTCATCTCTTAATCCTAATTGCTACATGATTTGAAAAGTAAGGTGATGTTCCGTATTCATGATTTAAAAATGTTGTTAGTTTTCTTAAAGTGCTATCAAAGTTGAGTTGGATTATGATTATTGATCGATTGTTGATGTTAATTGTTGATTATCTATGGATTGTTGATGTTATTTGCGACTATCAATTGTTGTCATCATTGTTGGGGGGTTGGATTAAACCATTATCACTCTTGTTCTTCATTCAAACCCATGCATACTAAGTGTTTGATGAAATGCGTCAATGAAATTTTTTTGAGCCAAACGTTTTAAAACGATATGCAACGAATTTGATTATCGAATTACACTGTACCCCAGCCCTTACATCATGCTTAAACTTGAAAGCTCAACCTTAATTTCCTCTTACCATGGTACAAGACTCTTTATTCACGTTTAGCGTATATTAAAAGTCGTGAGTGGTCTGGTTTTCCTTAAAAGATTGTGTAATTTCTGGTGTTTATCTTTTCAGGAACCTCGCCATGGCAAGAAAAAGGAAGATTAGCACGAGGGCTAGGACACAATCGTCCCCCACAAGAGGGGAGACATCACAGAGCCAAGCCAAATTGGAATCTCATCAATTCTCCGATCCAGAAATTGACAAAAGATTCAATGAGAAAATCCGGCCTCGACCATTAATCCCGGAGCGGGGATTCACTCCTGCCCCCCAGGACGGTGAGCTTCTGACTATGATTGACGAGATGGGATGGGCTCGTTTCACTGCGCCTCCCGAGCCGGCTGTGATCTCTATCGTCCAGGAGTTTTACGCTAGTGATCTATTGCGACATATTCGGGCGGGGCAGATGATGGCACAATCAGATACTCGGACTCAGGTCGTTGTCCGAGGCCATACTGTGGATTTTTCGGTGGCTGTTATTCGGAGACTATACGAGTTGCAGTGGTCGATGAGACGGCGTATATGCGGAGTATGAGTAGCCTCACGAGGGAGGCTCTGCTTGAGGCACTCACACAGCCCAGTTCCGTCTGGGAGACACGCGCCCCAAGTTCTTCAGCCTTCTACTTTAAGAGTTCACACCTCAGTCGGCTCGGGCGAGCCTGGTTATACTTCCTCTGCGCACGAGTTGATCCTACCTCGCAGATTCTCTCAGTATTACTCTCTCGTTCCCGACTTCTATATGCTATCACTTCCGGGCTCAGAATCGATGTGGCCCCTCATCTGCTTCGATCTATCCTTCAGTGCATTCAAGGAGGGGCCAAGACGGGGCTGAAGCACCTATCTCTCATTTGCGCTCTGGGCCGCCAGTCGGGCATGACTTGGTCGGATGATGAGCCAATGCTAGCACCCCAGGGTCCGATTGATCATCGCATTATTTCTCACTTTGACCAGTGGGGTGGAGCGCCGGCACATGCTTAGGGACGAGGATTTCTTCTTGACGAGGCACATGAGCAGTCCCCCGAGCCTCTTCTTCTGACGTATGAGCAGGCGGAGTACAGCCCGCCGCCCGAGAGAGAGCACCTCCAGGCGATGTTTGACGGCTTGAGAGAGGAGATAAGGAGAGAGAGAGAGAGAGAGACACCTAGCTGCCCTGAGAGAGGAAATGCAGACGGAGAGAGAGCGCCTCCTTGCAGCTGTCTGGGAGGAGGAGAGGCGCCTGGCAGCAAGAGATGCTTACCACTAGGATTACCTTGCTGCGTGGACGATCCATGTACTGCACCCGGACGGGCCATTCATTCCACCAGTTAGGCCATCCACACCACCCTCCACGCCGGACGAGGCCGGCACCAGTTCATGAGCTGACACTAGGGGAGTACTTGACCTTTTCTCTTATTGCATATTTCTATCTATGTCCATTGAGGTCAATGTACGTCCTAAGTTTGGGGGGGTTACTTTCAGTTGCTTTTTACTTATTTGTTTGCATTTTTCATTATTTTTCGTTATTTTTGACGCTAGCCTTGCTTGTCTTAATTTTATTTGCATTCATGAATTTGTCGTGCTTCTTTGTGTAAAACTGATGTTATGATACTGATTTCTCTTTGAAGAAATGGTTGAGTTTTGGTCGAGTTTGCAGTCAGCGATATCTGTTTCCGTTGAGTATTCATTTAGGTCTGAAATTTTTTCGTTTTTGTAGAAATCTTAGCAGATAAGAAAGGAGACAAACGTGTTTTCAAATCACCGTCTATACGTTTGGTTACACTTTTCCTGTAGCTAGTCGTCCAGTAATATGAGTCTTGTTGGCACTTAAATTGAGTTTAGATCCGGACAGTTTTTCCCAAAAAGTCGAGATATTATACATATTCTATGATGGGAAGTTTAGTAACCGGGGGTATTCACGTGACCCGTTGTTTACTCTCGCGTAAAACGACAGCCCTGAATAGACTAATGGTTTAGAAATAGCGCATTACCGATCATGGGAAGCCTAGTAACCGGGGGTATTCACGTGACCCGTTGTTTACTCTCGCGTAAAACAGCAACCTTGACGTGCGGGAATTGCTATTCGAGTTTTTTCTCCGCTGTAGAGGGGGACTTAGTAACTAGAAGCATCCATGTGCCCCATGAGTATCTTTTACGTCAAACGGTTCCCCAATACATGCGAATGGAATTCCACCCTAGGATTATCCCGATGAAACATCCCGAGATCCGAACCTAGTGGTTAACTCGAATCTTTATTATGATCATACATAAGGGAATGCTGTCTGAGGATTATTTTCGACAATGAAACTCTTGAATTTTTGCCACTAGACTGTGGGACTGGGCGAGTTAGCTTCTTCACTCTAACCCTTCGTATTGGCGGTCGGTTAAATTCACGCTTGTTAATCTTTGAGCTTGATTTTCTTCATGAACGATTGATTAGCACTAAAAATGGTTACGTTGTGGAATCAGTGTCCTTGTTGTGACTCACTATTACGATACTCGTATTATTCTTTGAGATTTTCAGGGTAGTATTGATTAAGTTGAGCACTATGGATTTGCACGATCATTCACAATACTTTTTATTAGAAGTTGAATTTTGCTTGAGGACAAGCAAAGGTTCAAGTTTGGGGGTATTTGTTAGGCGTATTTTTATGCGCTTATTTATCATTATTTTATATCCATTTTAAGCCCAAATCTACATAAATGAGCTTTTAATGCACTATCTTTGTATGTTTTATAGGAAATTGGAGTCCGGAAGATCGAACAACGAAAAAACGGGCGAAAACGACAATATTTGGTCCGGGGCCGTGGCACAAGGAAAGCGAGCCGCGGCACACGCATGGCACACAGAGGCACCGAGCACACTGTACCGGGGGCCACGGCACACACTTACTGAGCCGCGGCTCATGAAGAAAAAAAGGCGCCCAAGTATAAGGCGCTGATTGTTAAGGGCCGCGGCACAACTTAAGTGAGTCGCGGCCCGCGGGGCGGTTTTGATGTGTTTTTTGCGTTTCTTTGCCGTTTCTGAAGCCCGTTTTCGACCTAATCCATGGACGCGTTTTGGAGACGAAGGATAGTTATAAATAGGGATTAAAGGGATCATAATCGATCATCAAGGATCATCGAAGGAGAAGGAGAAAACATCAAGGAACAAAGAGCGGAAGCTAGAGAACGGAGGAATCCAAGTTCTTCGTCTGCATTTGATTTTTATGCTTTCTTTAATTCTTTTTGTATTCTTATTTTCTAGCATGTCAGGCTAGAACCCTAGTCTAGGATTTTGATGAAATCGAGGTTTTGATAAATTAACTTTTGATTTTGCATTATCAATTTAATTCCCTTTTCTATTGAGTTTTCCCCAATTGTTCTTAATGCTTTCAATTGTGTGACCTATAATTAAATTGTTTTGTTTACGCAACTCGAATCAGGAGAGGAGAGTTGGTAGGAAAAATTGGTGAGAATCATTTTATCTTGTGAGATAGGAATATACTCATAGGAATTACGTGGCCTTTCTGAAGATTTCGTGCTTTTTGCCTATTGTCGAATTAATTCACCTAGGAATAAAGTATTTTAGCAACCTTCACCTTCAATAAATTGGAAAATCATTAAATTCATATAATCAAGAGTAATTCGGATAAACCGAGGTGGATTCAAAATCCTAGATTAATTCCTTATTTGATTTTCTTTCTTCGAAAAATCGTTTTCACTATTTATTCTTTTATTAATTTTCTTTAATTATTCTTGCAACTCCAATTTCGATCGTTCAGTTAAAATTAGAATACTCATAAATTGGTAGTTAGTAAGTCAGTCCTCGTGGGAACGATATCTTACTTATCACTTTATTACTTGTTTACGACAACGTGCACTTGCGTTCAACGAAATTCGCAACACACCTCACTCTCGATGCCGAAGCATGCTTCTATTCTTCTTCTTTGGCCGCGAGATGAAGATGTAAAAGTATGTCTTCTGGTTGTGGTTCGATGCAAAAGATGGGAGGGATAACAAGATATACGGCTTATGGAATTATAGGGCAAAGCATGTAGTATTTAAGGTAAAACCGTGTATGGTTGTTAGGGATAATAATGCAAGAAATTTTTATTATAGGAAGGTACTGAAAGTTCATAATTGGGCTTGAATGGGGTGTAAGGATCGGTTATGGTATGTGATATATAGTCGAGATTAGTGGGATTCCAATCATCATTCGGATGTTGCAAATTATTTATTATAGGTATAAACTTAGGTTAGTAAATTTTAATTTAATTTTAAAACATAACACATAGTTAGGGTTTAAAATAAATCATTACAAAGTTTAGAGAAAATTCAAAATTAGACGTAAATTAGGAATTCGAATTTTAGGGTTTTACAACTCTTCCCCTCTAAAAAAAATTCATCCCCGAAATTGAATTGAAGGTGAAATAGAGACGTACCAGACTACGAAAAGAAATGTGGATAACTTGTTCGCATCGATTCCACAGTTTCCCAAGTAGCTTCTCGCTCTGAGTGATTCTTCCAAAGAATTTTAACAAACGGAATGACTTTGTTTCTCATGACCCTATCTTTAAAAATAAAGAAGAAGTACGAAAGGAAAAGATAAAGAAGGAAACCAAATGTCTACCCAATCATCACAGGTCATAGCCTAAGCTCTACAGGTCAAACCTAGGGCTCTGATACCATAATTGTAACACCCCAACCCGACAAGGGTAGAAGTATCACATTGTGGTGGCATATCAGAACATACATAATGGAACGCAAGCGGAAGTCTAATCATAAATACCAAAATATAAGTCAACATGACTTAAAAGAAATACATAAGTTCCATAATCCAAATGAAGGAAACATAATCCAAGTCTAAATAATGAAAACATAGTCCAAAAGCTAGGAAGTCTAGGGTAGAATAGTCCACACACATCTCCTACTCTCAGCCCAAAGATAGCCCAACTCCCAGCTTAATAACCTGCCGCGGAAGTAAAGAAAATGCGGCTAAGCTTAAAAAGCTCAGTGAACATATATATATATATATATATATATATAGCAAAGTACTGAAACTAAATTGAAAACTACAGAATATGGTGTAATGGGGAAAATATCAGAAGGTATGTCATAAGTGTAGTAAATGGTTTAAGGGTTACAGAATTCTACTACGAACACAGAGACATATCATCATAACATCATATCATCATAATATCATAAATGGAGTAGCTAACTCCCAGAGTGTGAATGACGTGTATGGCACACAATCACCATTCACCAGAAATATAACATATACATATCCATCATATCTAGAATGCATCCATACGATGAGCCAGAAACATAATACTTGAGCTCATAATATATAACAGAAAGGGACGCGGTGCGTCATCACTCGCCCACCGTAGAGTCATGCCATTGGTGCCTCAATGACATGATCATGGAACCCCCATGTATAGTGAATGCTCAGGTAGCAAACAGAAGAGTCAAACATAATGTCATAGCAATGACACAGAATAAATCAGTCATCAGAAAAGTATCATAACATGGGTTCATACAAAGGCTCATAGCAAAGGCTCAAATCATAAGTGTCAAATCAGAAGTGTCATAATAGAAGGCTCAAAGCAAACGTACCATAATCGGAAATGACTAATAATCAAAAGATGTGTGAGAGTCATGAGAAACCTTAAGAGAAAGGTCAGAATATTTGTACCTTATGAAAGCAGGCAATGATAAAAAGGATCACAAGAGGATGAGTCACTCCTTCTTCGGGGAATCTACAGAATTTATAATCCAGATTTTATCACGTTCAGATCCCTTAGATTATGAATTGAAAACCAAACTTGTGTACTAACTGAGGTGCTAAAATAATTATCATAGATACTTATACGCGTTAGGTAATTAATGTAATTATTTTATATTTTATTTCAAAGGGTAAATACGATATCAAAATTATCCTTCCAAACCTACCGAGGAAGTTAACTGCACATACATACAGAAAGTTTGCCTTTAATTGATGCAATTCGACACTTCATAAAAGTCCACAAAAATTCTAGGAACTCACACATAACCTAAATATCCCTCCTGTTGAAGGATAGCGCTCAACTCCTTGTAGTTGAAAACTAAAAAATCAAAAACTTCGACTGATTTACAGACTCAATTTCCCAGTTTTGACACTTGAACTCCCAAAAATCAAAAGACCAGCTTACCAACCTCCAATGACCATGAAATTAGATAATCACATAGTATACATCATGAAATTAGTTTTAGGCTCAAGTATTATGCAAAAGCATGTTGTTATCATTCAATTAAACCTTATACAAAATGACTCAATTTTTGGACAGCTTGTAATTTCTGGACAGTTTGTTCACATGAAGTCACAACCAATTCCTAAACTCTACGTCTAACTTATTTTAGATCTGATTAATAGACAAGTTTCATATGTATAAGTCGAGTCAAAGAGAGCAAAAGGAGAACATCAAAAAACTGATGTCGACTAGGGTGAAAGAAACCGAATGGAACGAGGACTTAGGCTCGAATCAAACACCACCAACACTCCAACGTTTAACACTTCACTATCGATGCCGAGACCTGCTTCTCTTCTTCTTCTTTGGCCACGATATGAAGATATAAAAGTGTGTTTTCTGGTTGTGGTTCGATGCGAAAGATGGGACAGATAACAAGATATATGGCTTATGGAATTATAGGGCAAAGCATATAGTATTTAAGGTAAAACCGTGTATGGTTGTTAGGGATAATAATGCAGGAAATTTTTATTATAGGAAGGTATTGAAAGCTCATAATTGGGCTTGAATGGGGTGTAAGGATCGGTTATGGTATGTGATATATAGCCGAGATTAGTGGGATTCCAATCATCATTCGGATGTTGCAAATTATTTATTAGAAGTATAAACTTAGGTTAGTAAAGTTTAATTTAATTTTAATACATAACACATAGTTAGGGTTTAAAATAAATCATTACAAAGTTTAGAGAAAATTCAAAATTAGACGTAAATTAGGAATTCGAATTTTAGGGTTTTACAACTCTTCCCCTCTAAAAAAAATTTCGTCCCCGAAATTGAATTGAAGGTGAAATAGAGACGTACCAGACTACGAAAAGAAATGTGGATAACTTGTTCGCATCAATTCCACGGTTTCCCAGTTAGCTTCTCGCTCTGGGTGATTCTTCCAAAGAATTTTAACGAACGGAATAACTTTATTTCTCATGACCCTATCTTTAAAAATAAAGATGAAGTATGAAAGGAAAAGATAAAGAAGGAAACCAAATGTCTACCCAATCCTCATAGGTCATAGCCTAAGCTCTACAGGTCAAACCTACAGCTCTAATACCATAATTGTAACACCCCAACCCGACAAGGTTAGAAGTATCAAATTGTGGTGGCATATCGGAACATACATAATGGAACGCAAGCGGAAGTCTAATCATAAATACCAAAATGTAAGTCAACATGACTTAAAAGAAATACATAAGTTCCATAATATGAAGGAAACATAATCCAAGTCTAAATAATGAAAACATAGTCCAAAAGCTAGGAAGTCTATGGTAGAATAGTCCACACACAGCTCCTATTCTCAGCCCAAAGATAGCCCAGCTCCCAGCTTAATAACCTGCTGCGGAAGAAAAGAAATTGTGGCTGAGCTTAAAAAGCTCAGTGAACAGATATATATTGTAATATCCGACTGTAACTCTTCATTTTTACCTGTCGTTGTATTATTCGGATAATCTGATTATCAGGAATCGTTGCATTTAAGTATTATGTTGAGGTATTATGGATTTGAATATCATATCGTTGTTATTTCATATGTGATGATTCGATGTTATTAGAGTGTGCATTTTCGAATTTTTGTTAGTGTAGCGTACGCTACACAGTAAGATTAGCGTACGCTAATTCTGTGCATTAACGTGCGTAAGGTTTTCCTCGGTTGCGTACGCTAAGAAGGAATCGCGTGATTGACTTCAACACGTGAGCCTTTTAACCGGTAGCATGCATGCGATCTATGTCTGAGCTGTCATGTCGGTGAGAATCTACTTTTACTAGCGTGCGCTAACCCATTCATCATTAGCGTGCGCTAACGGCCTGCAATAATTCAAGACAGTAGCCACTGTAAGCCACTTACGTACGTAATATCATCCGGATAACGTACGTAAGGGCATTAGCGTACGCTAAACTATCCTGATAGCGTGCGCTAAGTCTGCACAGTCTATTTATAGGACCAGCCTGTTTTTCATTTCTCCACGAACCAAACCGAATTTCTCTTTTCACATATCATCCCTCTGCACTCTAAAAACAATATAAACCTTCACCAACTTGTTTCTAAGCCTTGAATCTCGGAGTAGAGCTCATTTTCTTGGAGACTTGGAGTTGTTTTTAAGCTCGGGATATATTCTCTCATATCATTGAAGTTATTCTTCACTTCTGGAGGTTGGTGTGTTTTCTTCTCTGTATTATTTTCTTATTTTGATTATTAATGACGAATTATACTTCACCTAGAGTAGATTAAGCAAGTAAAACATGGTTATAATTAAACTCCTTAAGCACTTTTGATGAACATGTTAATAAGGGTTTGTTGGAGGTGTTCTTGATGATATAGTGATTTTAATCATGTTTGTAGCTGTCATTACTCAACTTCTGGACGAATTTAGCTCAGTAGAACTTTGATGGATCGGTTAGCTTCTTCATAACTGGATTTAAATCAAGAACTTAATATCATAAAGTGATTAAACACCATTTTAGGTATTTATTTACCTTGAGAAGAACTTGATAATGTAAATATGAAATTAGGTGATCTAGTCCAGAAATTTTAGAAGCTTTAACAAAGCATATTTGTCCAGTTTCACAAGTCCTTGAAGATTGATAAAGGTTTTGATAATTACAACAATAACTTTTCATAAATCTTTTGTGTTGAGAACTTAGGATGTTTGATAATCATACTAGAATTGGTGAATTCCCCATTATGTTAATGAACCCTCCAGCCTTGTAACAAAGACTTTGATAACCTTCATAAGTATGGTGTAATCTCAGAACTTATGAACTTGTTGTTAGCTTAAAGTCAAGTTAATGAGAGGAGAATAATCATAATGTGCAGATTTTACCTTTCAACCTTTTAATGTTTTTGGAAAGTTTAATCATCATAAGATGATCTTAACATCATGATTAGTTATTCAACATACCCTTGATAGAACTCTTGTTTATGTTAAACCATGCGAACATTCGGTAAATTTTGTAAACCGATTCTTATAGTTGTAATGATGTTAGAAAGATTCCCGGCATAAGGTTTCAATAATTTGTAGTAACAAACTATTCCAAAGGATTGTAGGTTGACGTCTTACTAATCCTATATTGATAATTATACGAATATGTTTTGAGTAAAATGTGTTTCGTTTAAGGTTGATTGTTCGGGTAAAACTTGTCGAGGACCGTTCGTTCGTTCCGATAAGAAGAGGACTATTCTCGTCTCCGTATTAAGGCAAGTTATCTTGCTTGGTTATAATGATGATTAGATTCTTGTGATGGTTATATATTTCATGTGTATGAAATGTTTATGAAATGCTCGTCGTGATTTGACATTGTCCTTGACGTTGTTTCGTTTCATCATGGGTGTTGCATTCCCAAACACGTCCCTTTGAATCCTTGATCTCGTTGATTCTTATTTTTCACTTTGGTGAGTCTTTCTTGATCCTTAATTGGTTGTGTTATCATTTGAGTTTCATTGTCATGTTGTATCGTGACATATCCGGAATCATATCTGCGTGCCGATTGGTTATTGTGTAGGATTTTTAGCCAGGCACACGATGGTCATGCGTGGATATCACGACATTGGACCGTGCACACGAGAAGTTAGTTCGTGAGGCTAATTAGGTACATTGTCCCACGTATATTTCTGGATTCCGTATACGGGGTGGACATGTGCACGGACACATTTCCGGATCGGGCGTACTGTGATTGCCATCTTGAGCCATAACGTTAATCGTTCACAGACCATGTATGATTGGATGTGTTCGATATTTTGTGACTGATTGTTTCATACGCCCGAGGGGTATGATTAATAATCGGAATGATATTCTTGAAATCTATATATGTGAATTGTATAATGTTAGAAGAATTGATTATCATGTATATCTGACCCTGTGTTGGGCGAAATACTTGTATTGTATTTTAGGTCGAGGCAAAGGCAAGGCACGGGAAGAGCATGTCGACGGCGAAGGATTCGGAGGATACTAGTTCGGGGGGCCCTCATCTTTGTCGTCCGGTTATGATAAACCGTGTTGTGTTATTTCCTGTTCCGTTTAAATTACTTTTGGTTGTATTTGGTATATGAAGTATTTTCCATCTCCATATGGTTTATACTTATTCTTTTCGGATCCTGTGTGTTGTAAGGCCGTTGGCCATATTTTAATAAACTCCTAATCGGAGAAATGACTTTCGTTGTGATTCGGTATCACAAATAATATTTATTTAACTTTGTTTGGATATCGCCTGGTGGGTCCCAGTGTGGGATTCACGGCACTGTAATAACCGCCATTTGGGGTGTTACAGAAGATGGTATCAGAGAGTCGTTTTCTTTAATGAGTCATTGAGAAATGAACTAGTATCAAGAAACCTTCGTGTCACGTGTGACCTGTGCAAGCGCCTGACCCTGCGAGCCAAATGCGGTATGTACTTTATGAGCCATGGTTTAATTACTGGCATGATATTGATATAAGTATAGATCTCTTTGTTGATCATGTTATTTCAAGGAATTGTGACAGGATTTATCTGATTGATAATCCGAGGTAAATGCTGAATTTATTGTATAATCGAAATTGTTCGACTTGACACCGATATGATATTCGGTGCGACATTTGTGGTATCGATAACCGTTTTCCTTTAATATGTAATTCCTTGTTGCAATTAACTTAGCATGGATTTTAGTATCTTGAACTGTACTTATGGTTATCATTACGATTGATTCTTTCAGTATGGAAAGAAACCTGAGAGGTCGTGGCAGAGGGGGACGAGGCCGCGGAAGGGGCCGAATCCCAATACCTCGAGCCAACAGACGCGCGAATGCGGATCAGAGTTCCGCAGACAGTGGTTCACCTTCTAGGGAACAATCGCACCACAGTGGGCGCGGGGATGCACGTGTCGACCCTTACGTCATAATGCAGGGCATGATGACACAGATGACCCAGATGGGTCAATTAATGGAAGCTATGCAGAGGGCCGCTACTGGCCAGCAGCAGGGGGCTCATCCTCCTCCTGTGATTGGCGGACCCGTGAGTCGGATTATCAGCGACATCTCTCGCCAGCGACCACCGACTTATGAGCGCTCCTCTGAGCCTGCTGACATTGTGCACTGGATCGAGCATTTTGAGAAACTTTTTCAGATGGTGGACTGCCCGGAAGAGAATCGCGTCTCGGTAGCCGCGTATTATCTTAGCAAGCGCTCATACCTGGTGGCTTTCAGTAAGGCCAGCTGATGGTGTTTGCACATGGGAGGAATTTAAAAACCTCATGCTGGACCGTTACTATCCAGGGCCACTCCGTGAGGCCAAACTGTCGGAACTTTTGAACCCCGACCCGTCTGAAGACGATGATGTATTATCTGTTGCTGAGAAATTCCAGGCACTCCTTCCTTTTGCCACAACCATTATCCGAACAGAGGCCGACAAGATCAAATACTTTCTCAAGAGGCTTAAACCCCGAATGAGAATGCAGCTGTTGAATCACCACTGTACTACCTTACCAGAGTTTATCGAGAAGGCTCTGGAGTACGAACTCACCGTGAAGGAGATTTCCAAGAAACAACCACAGTCCAACAACAAAAGGTCCAAGAACCAGAATCAGACTGAGAGTAACCGGGGGACATTCAGGAAGCCCCAGTCATTGCCAAACCCCTCTGATCGACCACCCATGGCGTCGAAGCCAGCTGGATCGCACTCTCAAGCGGTCCCCTCATCTGTTGTGTGCTATAACTGCGGAGACCAGGGGCATGTCAGCACCAAATGCCCGAAGCCTGCCGTCACATGCCTTACTTGTGGCAAGATTGGCCACCGTGCTCGTTTTTGCAGGGGTGGGCCCGGACATGATCCAGTAGCGTCTCATGCTCTTATTCAATCCTCTGTCCAGAACCGGACGCCTCCGTCCGCTTCCTATCAGACCACAGGGGCGAATAGGGGAATGGGCCGTGGGAATCAAAGTGGTACACCTGGTGCCGGAACTGCGAAACCCAGGATTTACGAGATGAAGAGAGCTGATGATCCCGAGGCCAGCATGATTTCAGGTATACTCGAGATCCACTCCCAGCCTGTGTGTGTTCTTTTTGATACCGGTGCTTCACACTCCTTTATATCTTCTTCTTGTTTAAGTCGTTTGCCTCTAGACCATGTTATCAATTGTGAGCCCTACGTGATTGGTCTACCTGATGGTAGAAGAATTATTGGAAATCGTGAAGTCGGGAATTTGTCAGGTCGTTTGAGCGACCGTGAGTGGTTGTCAAATCGATTGTAGTCGATCTACCTAAGGATGATATAATCTTGGGTATCGATTGGATGGATCGTCACGATGCAATACTCGATGTCCAAGCGGATGGTTACCGTCACTTGATGATGGATTCGAGTGTATTTTTCGAGGTGATAATCCCGATCGTTACGGGAGAGTCATCAGGCTATGAAAGCAAAGAAAGCGCTTAATCAAGGGTGTATTGGTTATTGGTGCTACATGACCAAATCAGCCGATCGATCAGTTGAATTGGCCGACATTCCGGTAGTCCGAGATTACCCCGATGTATTTCCAGACGAGTTGCCAGGCTTACCTCCTCATCGTGACGTGGAATTTATTATTGAGTTAGAACCAGGTACATCCCCGCTCTCAAAGGCACCGTACCGTATAGCTCCAACTGAGATGCAAGAATTGAAGAACCAGCTTGAGGAGTTGACTGACAAAGGCTATATTCGACCTAGTGCGTCCCCTTGGGGAGCACCAGTGTTATTCGTACGGAAGAAAGATGGATCTCTACGCTTATGTATTGATTACTGTGAGCTGAACAGGGTAACCATCAAGAACAAGTATCCCTTTCCTCGTATTGATGATTTACTGGACCAACTTCAGGGAGCTGCCGTGTTTTCTAAGATCGACTTGAGATCTGGTTATCATCAGTTGAGGATTAGAGAGTCTGACATTTCGAAGACAGCATTCCGTACTCGCTATGGGCATTATGAGTTCGTGGTGATGCCATTTGGACTGACTAATGCACCGGCAGTATTCATGGAGTTGATGAATCGAGTTTTTATTAACTATCTGGATCGCTTTGTAGTCGTTTTCATTGATGACATTCTGATTTACTCTCGCGACCACAAGGAACACGAGAGTCACCTCCACCAAGTTCTCGATACTTTGAGGCGAGAACAACTTTATGGGAAATTTTCTAAGTGTGAGTTCTGGATGCCTGAGGTTGTCTTTCTCGGGCATGTGATATCAGCCGAAGGGGTGAGAGTGGACCCACAGAAGACGGAAGCCATTCGAGATTGGCTACCACCGAAGAACGTGAAGGAAGTTCGTAGTTTCCTCGGCTGTGAGTTACTACCGACGATTCGTGGAGGGATTCTCTAAAATTTCGCAACCGATGACTAACTTACTGCGGAAGGACAAGAAGTATTTGTGGTCGAAGCATGTCGAAGAGTTTTGAAGAGCTCAAGAGTCGATTGATTTCGCACTGTTTTGGTCTTACCAAAGGGAACGGAAGGATTTGTGGTGTATAGTGACGCGTCGAGACGAGTGCAGGATGTGTACTAATGCGGGAAGGGAAAGTAATCGCCTATGCATCGAGGCAATTGCGACCCTATGAAGTTAACTATCCGACCCACGACTTGGAGTTAGCGGCCGTGGTGTTTGCTTTGAAAATCAAGGCGTCACTATCTTTATGGAGTTACCTGCCGGATCTTTACGGACCACAAGAGCCTAAAGTACATTTTTACTCGAAGGAGTTGAACATGAGGCGGAGAAGGTGGCTAGAATTAATCAAGGACTATGATATCGAAATCCTTTATCATCCGGTAAAGCAAATGTGGTTGCCGACGCGTTGAGCCGAAAAGCAGTGATGCGAGCAGAATCTTTGAGCCGTTTAACGACAGAGAGGAATTGCGGTTGGACCTTATGAGACCGAAATTGAAGTTTGGTTACGGCGTGTTCGGGGACAACTTTGCACCCTCGATATTTCTTCGTCTCTCGATGATATGATCAAATCGAAGCAAATTACGGACCCATTCTTATCTCGGGTTCGGGATGAAGTAACCTGTGGAAAGCCCACGGATTCGTGATCCACGAGGATGGATTGATACGTTTTAGAAATCGAGTTTGTGTACCGTGACGAAGAATTGAAGAAGCGTATCATGAGAGAAGCCCATGCTACCCGTACTCTATTCACCCGGCTCTAGCAAGATGTATAAGGATTTGAAACGAAATTATTGGTGGGGAATATGAAGCGTGAGATTGCGAATTCGTTTCGAGGTGTTTGACTGTCGGCCGAGTTAAGATTGAGCACCGGCGACCGCAGAATCTTGAAACCGCTCCCGATTCTGAATGGAAATGGGAGGACATATCTATGGACTTTATCACCGGCTTACCGACGAGTCGTCGAGGAATGAATACGATTTGGGTGATTGTGGACCGTCGACCAAATCAGCTCACTTCTTGGAAATTAAGGACACATGGGGCCCGAGAGATTGGCCACTGCTTATTAAGGAAATTGTGAGACTACACGGTACCCCAAGAGCATTGTATCGAGGCCGTGACGGGCGTTTTGTGTCACACTTACGGAAGGCGATTCATCGTGCGATGGGCACGCGGTTGAATTTGATGCGGCTTTCCATCCACGGTGATGGTCGGTCGGAGAGAACCATCTGAGACTCTAGAAGATATGTTGAGAGCATGTGCTCTTGATTGGAAGGACGATTGGGAAGCCCAGCTGCCTTTGGTGGAATTCACTTATAATAATAGTTGGCACGCTTCGATTCGGATGGCACCGTATGAGGCATTATATGGCCGTCGCTGTAGGTCCCCTTTGTGTTGGGACGAACTGTCGGAATCTCTGGGTACGGAACCCGATATGTTGTTAGCCGCCCGTGAGAAGATCACTTTGATTAAGAGTCGGTTGTTAACGGCTCAAAGTCGGCAAGTCTTATGCTGACCATCGTCGAAGACCGCTTGAGTTCGAGGTTGGTGACCATGTGTTAATGAAGGTGTCTCCTACTCGAGGTGTTTTTCGTTTCGGGAAAAGGGGCAAGCCGAGCCCAAGGTATATTGGGCCGTTTGAGGTTCTGGAGCGTGTAGGTGATCTGGCCTATCGACTAGCCTTGCCACCGACCTTGAGTAAGATTCACAACGTGTTTCATGTCTCTCAGCTGAGGAAATATGTTGCTGATCCGAGCCACGTACTTCAATTCGAAGACATTGATTTAGCAGAGGATCATTCGTACGAGGAGCGTCCTGTACGGATACTCGAGAGGAGGATCAAGCAATTGCGGAACAAGACGATTCCCCTACTGAAAGTTCAGTGGTCACGACACGGAGTCGAGGAGGCTACGTGGGAGACCGAGGATAGTATGCGAGCAAGATACCCCGAGTTATTTACCCCTTAAGTTTCGGGGACGAAACTCTTTTTAAGGGGGGGAGTATGTAATATCCGACTGTAACTCTTCATTTTTACCTGTCGTTGTATTATTCGGATAATCTGATTATCAAGAATCGTTGCATTTAAGTATTATGTTGAGGTATTATGGATTTGAATATCATATCGTTGTTATTTCATATGTGATGATTCGATGTTATTAGAGTGTGCATTTTCGAATTTTTGTTAGTGTAGCGTACGCTACACAGTAAGATTAGCGTACGCTAATTCTGTGCATTAACGTGCGTAAGGTTTTCCTCGGTTGCCTACGCTAAGAAGGAATCTGGCAGCAGTTGACTTCAACACGTGAGCCTTTTAACCGGTAGCATGCATGCGATCTATGTCTGAGCTGTCATGTCGGTGAGAATCTACTTTTACTAGCGTGCGCTAACCCATTCATCATTAGCGTGCGCTAACGGCCTGCAATAATTCAAGACAGTAGCCACTGTAAGCCGCTTACGTACGTAATATCGTCCGGATAACGTACGTAAGGGCATTAGCGTACGCTAAACTGTCCTGATAGCGTGCGCTAAGTCTGCACAGTCTATTTATAGGACCAGCCTGTTTTTCATTTCTCCACGAACCAAACCGAATTTCTCTCTTCACATATCATCCCTCTGCACTCTAAAAACAATATAAACCTTCACCAACTTGTTTCTAAGCCTTGAATCTCGGAGTAGAGCTCATTTTCTTGGAGACTTGGAGTTGTTTTTAAGCTCGGGATATATTCTCTCATATCATTGAAGTTATTCTTCACTTCTGGAGGTTGGTGTGTTTTCTTCTCTGTATTATTTTCTTATTTTGATTATTAATGACGAATTATACTTCACCTAGAGTAGATTAAGCAAGTAAAACATGGTTATAATTAAACTCCTTAAGCACTTTTGATGAACATGTTAATAAGGGTTTGTTGGAGGTGTTCTTGATGATATAGTGATTTTAATCATGTTTGTAGTTGTCATTACTCAACTTCTGGACGAATTTAGCTCAGTAGAACTTTGATGGATCGGTTAGCTTCTTCATAACTGGATTTAAATCAAGAACTTAATATCATAAAGTGATTAAACACCATTTTAGGTATTTATTTACCTTGAGAAGAACTTGATAATGTAAATATGAAATTAGGTGATCTAGTCCAGAAATTTTAGAAGCTTTAACAAAGCATATTTGTCCAGTTTCACAAGTCCTTGAAGATTGATAAAGGTTTTGATAATTACAACAATAACTTTTCATAAATCTTTTGTGTTGAGAACTTAGGATGTTTGATCATCATACTAGAATTGGTGAATTCCCCATTATGTTAATGAACCCTCCAGCCTTGTAACAAAGACTTTGATAACCTTCATAAGTATGGTGTAATCTCAGAACTTATGAACTTGTTGTTAGCTTAAAGTCAAGTTAATGAGAGGAGAATAATCATAATGTGCAGATTTTACCTTTCAACCTTTTAATGTTTTTGGAAAGTTTAATCATCATAAGATGATCTTAACATCATGATTAGTTATTCAACATACCCTTGATAGAACTCTTGTTTATGTTAAACCATGCGAACATTCGGTAAATTTTGTAAACCGATTCTTATAGTTGTAATGATGTTAGAAGGATTCCCGGCATAAGGTTTCAATAATTTGTAGTAACAAACTATTCCAAAGGATTGTAGGTTGACGTCTTACTAATCCTATATTGATAATTATACGAATATGTTTTGAGTAAAATGTGTTTCGTTTAAGGTTGATTGTTCGGGTAAAACTTGTCGAGGACCGTTCGTTCGTTCCGATAAGAAGAGGACTATTCTCGTCTCCGTATTAAGGCAAGTTATCTTGCTTGGTTATAATGATGATTAGATTCTTGTGATGGTTATATATTTCATGTGTATGAAATGTTTATGAAATGCTCGTCGTGATTTGACATTGTCCTTGACGTTGTTTCGTTTCATCATGGGTGTTGCATTCCCAAACACGTCCCTTTGAATCCTTGATCTCGTTGATTCTTATTTTTCACTTTGGTGAGTCTTTCTTGATCCTTAATTGGTTGTGTTATCATTTGAGTTTCGTTGTCATGTTGTATCGTGACATATCCGGAATCATATCTGCGTGCCGATTGGTTATTGTGTAGGATTTTTAGCCAGGCACACGATGGTCATGCGTGGATATCACCACATTGGACCGTGCACACGAGAAGTTAGTTCGTGAGGCTAATTAGGTACATTGTCCCACGTATATTTCTGGATTCCGTATACGGGGTGGACATGTGCACGGACACATTTTCGGATCGGGCGTACTGTGATTGCCATCTTGAGCCATAACGTTAATCGTTCACAGACCATGTATGATTGGATGTGTTCGATATTTTGTGACTGATTGTTTCATACGCCCGAGGGGTATGATTAATAATCGGAATGATATTCTTGAAATCTATATATGTGAATTGTATAATGTCAGAAGAATTGATTATCATGTATATCTGACCCTGTGTTGGGCGAAATACTTGTATTGTATTTTAGGTCGAGGCAAAGGCAAGGCACGGGAAGAGCATGTCGACGGCGAAGGATTCGGAGGATACTAGTTCGGGGGGCCCTCATCTTTGTCGTCCGGTTATGATAAACCGTGTTGTGTTATTTCCTGTTCCGTTTAAATTACTTTTGGTTGTATTTGGTATATGAAGTATTTTCCATCTCCATATGGTTTATACTTATTCTTTTCGGATCCTGTGTGTTGTAAGGCCGTTGGCCATATTTTAATAAACTCCTAATCGGAGAAATGACTTTCGTTGTGATTCGGTATCACAAATAATATTTATTTAACCTGTTTGGATATCGCCTGGTGGGTCCCAGTGTGGGATTCACAGCACTGTAATAACCGCCATTTGGGGTGTTACATATATAGCAAAGTACTGAAACTGAATTGAAAACTACATAATATGGTGCAATGGGGAAAATAGCAGAAGGTATATCATAAGTGTAGTAAATGGTGTAATGGTTACAGAATTCTACCATGAGCACAGAGATATATCATCATAACATCATATCATCATAATATCATAAATGGAGTAGCTAACTCCCAGAGTGTGAATGACGTATATGGCACACAATCACCATTCACCAGAGATATAACATATACATATCAGATCAGATCTTGGATGCATCCATACGCCCCTGCATAAATCATAATGGCCAGAAACATAATACTTGAGCTCATAATACATAACAAAAAGGGACGTAGTGGGTCATCACTCGCCCACCGTAGAGTCATGTCATTGGTGCCTCAATGACATGATCATGGAACCCCCATGACTATAGAAAGCTCAGGTAGCAAACTGAAGGATCAGACAGAATGTCATAGCAATGACACAAAATAAATCAGTCATCATAAAAGTATCATAACATCGGATCATATAAAGGCTCATAGCAAAGGCTCATATCATAAGTGTCAAATCAGAAGTGTCATAATAGAAGGCTCAAAGCAAAGGTATCATAATCGGAAATGACTAATAATCAAAAGATGTGTGAGAGTCATGAGAAACCTTAAGAGAAAGATCAGAATATCTGTGCATTATGAAAAACAAGCAATGAGAAAAAGGATCCAAGAGGATGAGTCAATCCTTCTTCGGGGAATCTACAGAATTTATAATCCAGATTTTATCACGTACAGATCCCTTATATTATGAATTTAAAGCCATATTTATGTACTTACTGAGGTGCTAAAATAATTATCATAGATACTTATACGCGTTAGGTAATTAATGTAATTATTTTAGATTTTATTTCAAAGGGTAAGTACCATATAAAAATCATCCTTCCAGACCTACCCAGGAAGTTAACTACACATACATACACAAAATTTGCCTTTAATTGACCCATTTGGACACTTCAGAAAAGTCCACAAAAATTCTATGAAATCACACATAACCTAAATATCACTCTTGTATAAGGATAGCGCTCAACTCCTTGTGGTTTGAAAACTAAAAATCAAAAACCTCGACTGATTTACAGAGTCGATTTCCCAGTTTTGATACTTGAACTCCCAAAAATCAAAATACCAGCTTACCGACCTCCACTGATCCTGAAATTAGATATTAAGATAGTATATATCATGAACTTAGTTTTAGGATCAAAAATTATGCAAAAACATGATGTTATCATTAAATTCAATCTTGTGCAAAATGACCCAATTTCTGGACAGCTTGCAATTTCTGGACAGCTTGTTCACATGAAATCACAACCAATTCCTAAAGTCTACGTCTAACTTATTTTAGATCTGATTAATAGATAAGTTTCATATGTATAAGTCGAATCAAAGAGAGCAAAAGGAGAACAGCAAGAACCTGATGTCGACTAGGGTGAAAGAAACCGAATGGAACAAGGACTTAGGCTCGAATCAAACACCACCAACACTCCAACGTTTAGCACTTCACTCTCGACGCCGAAACCTGCTTCTCTTCTTCTTCTTTGGCCGCGAGATGAAGATGTAAAAGTGTGTTTTTTGGTTGTGGTTTGATGCAAAAGATGGTAGGGATAACAAGATATACGGCTTATAAAAGTAAAGGCAAACCATGTAGTATTTAAGGTAAAACCGTGTATGGTTGTTATGGATAATAATGCAGGAAATTTTTATTATAGGAAGGTATTGAAAGCTCATAATTGGGCTTGAATGAGATGTAAGGATCGGTTATGGTATGTGATATATAGCCGAGATTATCGGGATTCTAATTATCATTCGGATGTTGCAAATTATTTATTATAGGTATAAACTTAGGTTAGTAAATTTTAATTTAATTTTAATACGTAACACATAGTTAGGGTTTAAAATAAATCATTACAAAGTCTAGATAAAATTCAAAATTAGACGTAAATTAGGAATTCGAGTTTTAGGGTTTTACATAAGGACTTTTCTATTCATTTAACCCAGCTCCCACTATTTTCATCGGATTGACACACTCCCTTGTGAAATCTGGAAGTATTTGTTCACTTTACTTTGTAGTGGTGATCGAGTTCTTTATAAATTTTAATAGAGGACAACCGAACAGGTTTCTGGTCTATTATCTTTATAAAGTGGTGTCCAACACCAACCCATCTAATGGATGATTCGATCTTATTTTTCCCCTTGTTCGCTCTCCTCAACCTATACGATTTCTATTGTTCGTGAACAAGTTAAGTTTATACCATTGACATTGATCAGTTTCACAATTGGATCTTATCTGGCAACCGAACAGGTTTCTAGCGATAAAATTTGCTCCAACCGAAGGCATCCAATGTACTCTAGAATTTCTACCCTCCCCGAACGACTACCCCGATTACTCGGAAACATAGCACATCCGGTCTGGATTTTAATTTTTCGAGAGCTCGATGGAGGGAAGTAAAACCTTGAAACCTTTTAAACTTAATATTTTTTCCTGGGAGAATTTTCGCGTTTAATGTTACACTTCCATTTAAGCGCATTTGTGGGCATTCATACCATATGAATAAACATTCACAACCTAGTTGCTACCAACATATAGTTCATGGACCGTTCCTAGAACAAAAATATCATAATGTAATTACATATCTGGAGTCTTGAATCTTCGTCTTCTCGAACAGATCTTCCGCCGGTATTCGTCATTACATATAAATTTTACATTGAAAAATTGCATCCTATTGTACAAATTTTCTAGCAAAATAAATAAGTTCAAAACGGCCTTTACAACCCAATCGAATAAAACAAACAATTCAAAACTAGGTTCATGAACTACATCACCATTCACAAGCATTCATCCAATAAATACTTAATAAATGGATTTTATATTAATAAGTAATTTAATATTTTGATCTAATATATAAAATTTATTATTTAATAGAATTAATTCAATTAATTCACAAACACGGTAAATTTAATTCGTTCGTATGATCCGAACGATTTAAATATTCCACATTGATTAATTTCCTCAAAATAAAAGTACCAAGTATTTTATTTTAGTCAAATTAAATCTAATGTAAGTTGTCGGAAATTGATATATCGAAATATAAAATAAAACAGAGCCGAACAAAAACATCCCGGAGCCCGACACGTGGCCCGACAGCCCTTGCAGGGCCACGGCGAGAGGAAGCGACCCTCCGGCAGCCGCCACTGCACAAAGCTGACGGCGCGCCTGTAGCTTTCCAGCAGCCATTTCCGCAGTCCGCGACTATTGCGGCTCGTTGTCCCGATTTCAAAAATTATATTTTTATCAATTTTAATATTGCACATATAAATCAGTTTTATAAATAATATGCAGATTTATATAGTAACATAAAATCATGAAAAGTAAATTTCCGACGAACAATTAAACATCAACGATTTAAACGGTTGAGATTTCAAATCACAAAATATTAAATCAAGCATTATGCTAAATATCGTATATAATCACAAGACTTCGGTCCGATATTACTGTTGGGATTTGGTGCCAAAACCGAAGGCGATGCGGAAATAAAATTCAATAATAAACCAAACCTCTAAAACGGGCCGATCATGCATTGTATATACGAATCTAAAATGACAAAAGTAAAGTAATCGAAAACATACCCTTGTAGTAATTTGATTAAATATTGGTGAAGGGTTTGTCACAAACTGAATTTTGCAAGCTTTCTTGAAAAATCCCCGAGCACCAAAAACATCGTGCCTCCACTAGCCACGCGCCGGAAGACGACCGAAATTTTTATATATTTTTTTGTTCTCTTAGAATACGGCTAGAAGAAAATATATTTATCTTACTTATAATTTTACAAACACTCTAAGTAATGTAAAATATTTTTTTCTCAACTTTTCTCTTCAATTTTACTCTTAGAAAAGATGAAGAAAAATGAAGAATAAATTTTCTCTCAATTCATTTGTTGGCCGTGAGGTGTAATGGGGTTGGAGGAGTGGAAGATGATAAAAGTATAAAAAAAAAAAAAATCTAAAAGCATCCCACCAAAACAAATATGATAAGATTTTATCATATCATGATATTTGTCCTTATGTGCATGAAACTTCAAGTAAATCCACTTAAGAAGAAAAAAACAAAACATCAACCTTATAAACAATGTGGGGCGGCCTAGGAGGAACAATGGAGGAGTTGGTTTATTTTGATCCGTGAAATGGATCGTCATGTATGTAGTCCGATAGATACACTTTGGTACATCTCAAATAATATTAATACAATTAATTAATCTAATTAATTAATTATATTCAAATATTATTTCTCCAAAAATAATTATATATGAATTATTAACTATTCAGTAATTTATTTAAATCACCGAATTGATTTAATTTATCTAATAAATTAAATTAAACATATAATGTCTAAAATTAATTAAGAGAGAATAATCTCAAATTAATCCGACGTCTCCATAATGCACGACTCGGTAGGTCCGTCTCAGTAAATAATGGGAGGAACTAAAGAGTTATAGCATTACCTAGCCAGCATGGCAACCTACACTGTAACCTTACTGGGAATGAATAATAGGAATTATTCAAGAACAAAATATGTCGTGAATACCCGTATAGATTTAAATTCTTCTTTCATATGTCCCGATTAGGGTCACGGTCAGTCAAACCCTATCTATATTTTGATGCTATGCCTGAGTTAGTGCAAATCGAGATCACTGAGCTCTTGTGTATCAATACAAGTAGCTCCAATATTTTGGACAAAGACTTGTGATCTCATTTTTCAATAACTGCATAGGACATATACCTGGTCACTTACACGAGAAACAATCCTATCTTGATATTTAGTAGAACCTGCAACTTGCCCGTCAAGATTCATATCAAGGTTGACCCTCACCTTTCGATTTTCTAGGTCGAACTACTCTAGTGAAAATCTTAACGTCACAAGTTCATCATTACTAAATTCTCAAGTCGAATGCTCACGAATACCTATCACTGTAACACTCCCGATATATTCAGAAATATTACAGCGCCGTAAATCCTTTACATAAGAATTTACAAGGCTGAAGACATAAAAAAATGATAACAGACACTGACGTATGTAAACAACTGAAATAAAATACAAATAGTTCTGGCCAATACTGAGAATACAAGTATCCAAAGGAAGAGTATTAATACATCACCAAATTCAAATCATCACAAACGACGACGTACTCGAGTACTTATTAAAATAAAAAAATCAACAGACGAATAAACCCGGCCAGAACATCACTCTGCACCCTCGTCGTCATGCAGCTCCAATGGTTGTTTCCCTAATCTTCTGGATCCTGAACACAACAAATGTTCACCCCCGAAGGGGTTAGCACAACGATGCTAGTACAAGTACGATAATCATACAACAATGATTTAATCAACAATAATCATGACAAGTTTCTGTTGGGAAAAACAAACACCCTGTATCGAATCAGCCGGGATACCCGATCCCTGTATCGATTGTTATTTGTTATTGAGAAGGTTTTGACATATATGCCAAATATACAGTAAGGAAACTGTATAGAGGCTTCAAGACTTTATCCTATATCGAAAACCTGCCTCGAATCAGCATCAGTGATGCTCGTCAGTACAGCAAGAAGACTTGTAAAAGATCAAGTATGGAAACTGTCTCGATGCTCTAAATACAGTCATCTTCCATACAGTTCACAAAAGGACAAGAAAGAACACAAGTCAAGTCCCGTTGAACAAAGAAGTATTTAAATACTCAAGGATAAAGTATTTAAATATCGGTCTTCGATCTTGAGAATCGCGAAATCCGGATCATGTCATATTCCGTTGAAGGAAATCTTATTCAAACGGATATCTCAACGGATACTTTCTTCGAGGCTATATATATCCTTGAAGACATTGAAGATCGATCCACCACTGCATAACCGAACGAACCCAAGTAACCTAATACTCAAGCTATCAAAGTTATCATCCGAGCAAACATATCTCCAAAGCATACCGCTAGTTAGAACGAAAGAGATATACGAGTGCTCAACATCAAGAAACGACTATCATCACCAAGATCTTGATATTCAAAGTCACGTTCTTACACAGTTACCTACCTTTTACCTCTGTGTAAAAACCGAGCTCTGTGTGAACTCAACAAGTTATTCTGACCTGTGTGGGACGAATAAGGACGAAGCTTTGGAACTATGTGTGAAGAAGCTAGTCAAGAAGGAAGCTTTAACCAATCTGTGTGAACGGTTGAAAGCGACATTCTTTGTATCAATCTGTGTGAACGATACAAGGATATGTTTGTTTATAATTACGTAGTTGTGTACGCAGTAATTATATAATAAACTTTTTACTCCTGTGTGGAGGACCAGTGGACGTAGAGGGGTTTACCTCGAACCACTTAAATTACTGTGTTATTTACCTTCTGCTTTTACTGTTTGAAATAACTGTGATATATTAAGTATACACCTAATACGTCGTTGCTGTATCCACGACAACTAACTGTATCCAAGACTTAAGCTACGCACTCAGATTTATATTCCAAACAGTTTGTTGTTTAAACGATTTTCCAAACTGTATCCAGTATACTTAAGTGGCTAACAGTTTCTCCAACGAGAAATAATATCAACACATATCACATCATAACAGTCTCAACATACTCATGGTATTCTAACGATCCAGCGCACATAGCTATAGATTCCCATGATGATCCCGTCGGACCAAAACATGGTGGAACTACCTGTCCAACGATCCAGCGCACACAGCTATAGATTTTCCATGATGATTCCCGTCGGATCAACGCACAGTGGACAATTAATCACAACACATGTACACAGTACAATCATAACATAACCGACATAATACGAACAATTATAATTAAAGTACTTGCCTCGATTTGATGACAAGAATAAAACTCCCACAAATATCAAAACTCTCGAAGGTCACCCCCTTCGATCAATCACGTTGCTAAGCTCGAACCTTAACAACAGAAATAATATAGAATTCATCTCATGTCGAACGAACATCTAACAATCCAAATTACGGTCGAAAGTTCATAAAAAACGTAATCTGCCTGGCTTGCTTAACGCAGGCCACGTATCCAATGTAGCGTACGTTAAGGCTACCTGTTAGCGGACGCAATAATACGAAGTCTAGCGTACGCTAACCATACATGGTCAGTGCCTCACTGATCAGTCGATTGACTCGTCTGATGATATAACACATGTTACGTTCCAAGCGTAGCGTGCGTTAACTTATGCCGGATAGCGCACGTTAACTATAAAGCTTAGTACACACTAAACATGTATGACAGTTCTTCCCTGGGCAGTCGACTGTTCCAACTGTGATGAAACTTACGAAATCCTCAGTGTTTAATATACGTTATCTCCATGCATATTACGTTCATCCTATTACAAATGATCTTACGGATTCAAACATCTTCGAGATATAAGGATACATATAATCATCACAACACCATATTCTATCTTGATTATAATTTTCATGCGAAGTTTGGTGTTCTTAAGGTCGATGCACTAGATTCCAATATCATCATTACATCCCGATTTAACTATGAAGATGAACTAACAATTCCAACTTATAAGAAATGATGCAAATCTTCTATGCTTCTTTCCTAAGTCCATTTGACAAAAGTGATAACAACTTTATATCTACGATCAATATGGTAACGTCATCAATACGGATAATCAATCTCAGAATATTTGTCTCATCATTCGACGTGGTAAGATGCTAGTCATGATGTTCCCAACTATAATATCTTAAGTATAAACATTCCAACTTATAAACATGATGTTGTTTGGATAATTCGTCAATGGAACTCAATATCTTGATAGCATAATCTTCATATCCTTAATAACACGAATTCAAGGTAGGAGATAGTATTAACATACCTTAAGATGAAGAAAACATTGAAACAATAGGTAGACTTCAACCCCGGTTGCTTGTGTGTCACTCCAAAATGAGTTTTTTCTTCAATGATCAAGTGTAAGTACTCTCCAATCTTCAATGATCATGTAAGGAGGGTTTATATGTGTTTAAGAAGTATGGAAGGCTCTCTGGACTTCTAAGGAACGAAGAACAAGTGAAGGAAATGTAAACCAAATGAAATGAGGGTGTTGTCCCTTATATAATGTTTCTGCACGTTAGCTGATTAGCGCACGCTATCTTAGTGTCCTTAGGGCACGCTAATTAGCATTGACTCCAAACTATCCAGGTTCACCCGCGGGAATCTTATCCGGGCTCATGTCTGGTCGGCGCATGTGTTAGCTGTTTAGTTCAATAATTGACTGCGTAACGCACGCACTTCCTCATTCGTAGCGTGCGCTAGTTTTAGCTGATAACGTACGTTAAGCTACATTCTTAGCGTACGTTATCACGTGTTTGCATGAGACTATACTCATGTACAAAGATACAAATATGAGAAATATCATACTCCAATCATCGAGATCACAATTCCGAATAGTACAGGGTTCAACAACAGATGAAATACACAATAATAAATTCGGATATTACAATCACAACCTTTCGATTCCATCGTTGACTGTCCCGAAGTAAAATCCGTGTGACGAATCTAGGATGAGTCGGTTCGAGTATACTAATCCCATTAGCATACCTACAATGTGTGCTCCCACTAACCATTAGTGACGACAGGCACTCTCTAGTTAAAAGAACATGTCATATAAGTCTTTGCATAATCTTAACGCCCAGTCAAGTTTCACTGAATTGTGAACGGTTAAGTATTAGAGCCATAAACTTTTTCCAGTGTCGATCACCTTATCCAATAAGGAGTGGAATATTTGCTCTCAAATACATAGACTAGTTTCTCTATTTATATTTACGAGTCAGGAATGCCAGTGACTTCCGGTAAATAATGAAACAACCAATTGCCCTTTTATAAGTATTTACATAATTACAAGTACAATGCCCTTACTACTCCTGAGTGAAGAAATGCACATGTCGAAGCATACAATACACAATTCCTTCACTGAAACTTAACACCCAATTAAGTTTCATGACTTGCGGACAAGTTAAGCAATTTGAGTTCTAAACACTTTCAGTGTAAGACTTCTTATCTCATAATGAGTTGAATGTTTCTACTCAAAAGCACGGATATTATTTATATTATTTACCAAATCAAGAACGCCAATGATATACCCTAAATAAAAAAAATCACTTCCTTTTATTAATACAACATAAGTTCATAATCACATATAAATACCCTAACTCTCTTATCCTCAGAGTGGCATTTGAGGGCATACTCTAACAATATGTCGACTCGTCAGAACTCTCGATAAGTCTTCGAGGAAAACATCCGGGTACTCCTTGATGATATGAACATCAGCTACCGTCTTCTCTGATCTCTCTGAGCTTACCTTCCCTATCAAATTCACTAGGAATCCTTGGCAACTGCACTTTCTAACATCTTCACAACTTTCTGTTGGAAAATATTCATCATAATTAACAAATTGTTCCTATGTGAATGAAATTATTGGATAAAAGTTATCACTATTTGTTCAAACCTATTCGAGTGAAGAATTTTGTATGAAGAGTTGTGCTGTTTTACTTTAAATTCAGTTGATGTGTCTGTTCATTCAAACTATTTGATTGAAAAGGTCTGTTCGAACAGTTATATTGTTTCAGTTGAAACTTTTGGCTATCTATTTAGATATGATATTCTCCGTAGTTGAATGAAAAAATACATAGAAATACACACATATACATGAAGACATGATGTTCACTTGCATATCGTTGCATTTTTCCTATTTTCCCTCCAGTTTAGTTCGCCGAAGGTTTGTTTCGTAGAAGTGCTGCAACAGATGAATGAAAAATTGTTGTATCTTGGGGACGATTGCTGAAGACCGTTAGCACTTTGTATACGATACAATTTTGTCTTGCGAAGATCGTGTCCAACACAAGCCTCTGTTGGAATAATGCGGTACTTGCACGTGTATTACAAATAATATTTTGAACTGAACTATAACAAAGAACAGAATCAAACGTTACACTTGAAATGAAAGAACAATTTTTTTTTTAGTAAAATAACCTAAGATCGTCCGAAGCTAGAGCTTCTGCCCGCAAGACGAGAATACGCTCTGGTAGTGCTCACGGTGAAGCGGCTCGTCCCCAAAGGTTAAAACGATCTGAACGTCTCGACAGTAGCAGCACCGCAAAATAAACGAGCACCTGCGAACTGGACTGGAACCAAGACTGAACCTGAATATGATATGCTATGCTTTGAGAAAATGCACTATTTTTCCGTAAATTCTGCAAAGACCAAATGCTGATATATATAGCACATCTCGATCAAGTGAAGGGACTCTTCACCATTAATCCTGCCATGATGGCTGGCGGTTTTAGATGCCTAAAGGGCTCGGTCGGATGAAGAGTCTTGCCTCTTGGAGTGAAGTATTTACTAGGCAACTCAAGAGTCTTGGTCCATACCAAAAGGTTTGGTGGACTTACGGATTTGGTCCAAAAATGTAAGCCCAAACACCAGCCCAAAGCACCAATTGCTAAGATCCAAGTCCTCAGCCTGGACTGAGCCCGAGCCCGAGCCCGTGCTCGTGCCCATGCCCGGCCCGACTGACGGTCGGTCGGTCGGCGGCGGTGGCGTGCGTGTGTGTGTGTGTGTGCGCGCGCGAGGACACCCATACACACCAACCCACTTGTTACTAAGCCCATATAGACAAAGATTTTGAATACAAGCCAACACATCCATCCACAACCAATGTGGGACAACTAACATCATATATAACATGTTAGTTCCTACTCCAACATCCAACTTTAACATATAATATCTCACTCACCGGAAATCGATTTAGAAATATTAAATATACCACGTTCATCTATTCACGTTGTAGATTAACATTCAATAAATATTTTAATTAAATAATAAATATTTAATTAACAATATTTATTCTTAATAAATGGTTAATTACTAAACCATTTCCAACAATCCCCCACATGAGTGAGAATGCCAATGCAAATGAATGCAAATGCATAGTTCAGTCCTCAAGAGATACTATTGCATTTAGCTAGGTGGCTTGTGACCTTGAACCTATCCATGGTCAACATCATCGAGTATACTGGCGGCATAATGGTCATGAAAAACCTTGAACTAGTCCTCCATGGTGTATAACGAGACAATAATATAGACACAATATCATCTCAATTCCATCTGTTCTAACGTTTTGTGTCCTTTTCGGCCTTGGACACCCCTTTGGATTCATAAGTGTATCAACTGAAGCATCCCTCAGTTCACACTTATATAGGTGATTCTTATTCCCAAATATCCTACTATACATGAGCTCTCCGAGGTAATCAAGAATCATTAAAAATCATAAGACTTAACCTCACCACATGTAGGTAAATAATCACTCACTATTCTCAGAAAATATGTATGTTTGAGTGTTTTAACACACGAATTATTATAACTCGTTATCCAATTGAATCATACTCTTAGGATCCTCCAATCTATAAGGTTGGGTTTCCACTATAAGCATCCTTAAGATGTGGATTTAACACCCATTCCCTCTAATAATTTATACATTTGATCTCGATTAATACTCTTCGTCAGCGGATCCTCCAAATTATCTATTAACCTTACATAGTCAATTGAGATAATCCCACTCAAGATCAAATGCCTCACGGCATTATGTCGTCGATGAATATGTCGAGACTTACCGTTATAAAATATATTTTGTGCCCGTCTAATAGCAGCTTGGCTATCACAGTGTATGAACACAGACGGCACAGGTCTCGTCCAACATGGAATATTCTCGAGGAAATTCTTAAGCCATTCAGCTTCTTCACCAGCTTTATCCAAAGCTATGAATTCAGATTCCATGGTAGACCTTGCAATACAAGTTTGTTTCTTGGACTTCCAAGATACAGCACTACCCCCAATAGTGAACACATATCCACTCGTGGAAAATGAGTCTTTCGATTCGGATATCCAATTAGCATCACTATACCCTTCAAGTACAACAGGCTCTCTTGAATAATGAATCGCAAAGTTCTGAGTATATTTTAAGTAACTCAGTACTCGTTCTAGAGCCCTCCAATGTTCTTTACTTGGATTAGCTGTGTAGCTACTCAACTTATGAACCGAGCATGCTATATCAGGATGGGTACAATTTGACAGATACATCAAACTCCCAATGATCTTAGCATATTCATCTTGACCCACAGGTTCACCCTTATGATTAATCAGATGAACATTCTGTTCCCAAGGAGTCTTAGCAATGGGTTTATCAAAAGAATTGAATTTCCTTAACACTTTCTCAACATAATGAGATTGCATCAAAGCAATTCCATTATGCATTTTTATAATCTGAATTCCAAGAATAGTATCAGCCAAACCCATATCTTTCATGCTAAAATTCTTACTTAGCATTCGTTTTGTTTCACCAATCACACGAGTGTTGCTACCCATTATCAAAATGTCATCTACATATAGACAAATAATAACAAAATTGTCACCCGTTTTCTTAACATAGACGCATTTGTCACTCTCATTGATATTGAAACCATTTAACATCACTTTGTCAAATTTCAAATGCCACCGCAGAGGTGCTTGTTTCAAACCATATAAAGACCGTTGTAGTTTACATACCATGTGCTCTTTCCTAGGTACTACAAACCCTTCCAATTTTTCATCATCAAGCTCCCCATACAAGAATGCAGTCTTAACATCCATTTGATGAATCTCGAGATTGCGCAAAGCAGCAATAGCGAGTAGCACCCTAATATATGTAAGTCTTGTCATGGACGAGTAGGTATCAAAAAAATTATAACCAGCTTTTTGCCTAAAGCCTTGAACTACAAGTTGGGCCTTATATTTGTCAATAGTACCATCAGACTTATACTTCTTCTTTAGGATCCATTTGCATCCTAAAGCCTTACAACCCCGTGGTAGTTCAACTAACACCCAAGTATGATTCGGCATAATAGACTCAATCTCAATGTCTATTGCCTCTTTCCAGAAAGATGCATCTGGACCAGATAAAGCTTCTTTTATAGATATCGGTTCACCATCTAACATTAAAATGACGTAGTCTGTTCCATATATCTTCACTTTCCGTACTCTAGTACCACGTCTAGGTTCTACATTGAATGGTGTAGACCTAGGCCGCTTTCTATTCCGTTGTCCAGATAACACTGGATTCGAGCTTGAGGCTTCATTTTCATCTATGGTTCATAACACATAGGCTCATCTACAAGTTTAGAACTTGTAGCTTCATCATCAATTCCTTTGCTAGAGTTAGGATCAACCTTATTCTTATAAGGATAGATATTTTCCAAGAATACAGCATTCCTAGCACTACACCATATATGGGTTTCAGCAACACCTGAAAAACTGTGTTCAAAAGTCCAAAAAGTGTTGCTGAAGGCAGAAAAACAAGCTATGGCTACACTTTGACCAAATTCGAAAGTGTTACAAAAACAGCCGCAACCATAGGGGTCTAAGGTAACACTTCTCTTGTTTTTGGAAACATATTAAAAAAGTGTAGCAATAGACCCCTATGCCAACACTTTTATTGTCTGTGGCTACACTAGATTTTGTGTTGCTGTAGACTTAAGGCCACACTTTTGTATATTTAGTGACACAAAGATTTGTGTAGCCGTAGGTCTATGCTAACACTCATGAGGTCTAATGTAACATTAAATTGTGAAACACTTTGACATCTTTACCAACAACTTTAACACTATGGCTACACTTATATATAAACAGTTCTAGCTTTTGCCAACACACTTTTAATCTTTGCCAACACAATTTTTATATTTTGCCAACAAAAAGAATTATAAATTATAGTTTATAGCTACATTTTTGCAGGTTTTTACCAACATTTTTCATAGTAAAAAGCAAAATGTTATATTGGAAAATAAATATTACCATAAAACAGTCAATACCATTAAAACACTGTCAACCATAACAACATCCAAAATACATGACTACTAATATTCAATCCATAATAGCTAAGAACAAATTACGATCGCAATCCATAGGACTCCTTGAGTCACTTAGCTAGCATAATATAAAATGATGAGATCAGTCAAGGAGTGACATTGTCATCGCCATAGGACTCCTCGACTGATTTCTGAGAGTCATCAATCTTTAAGTTCAAATCTGGATTCTTCTCGCCCAACATTTTCATCATTTCTCGAACTTTTTGAGCTCTGATCTTAGCAGTTAGGTCTGCCACGTAGAGAAGGCTTACTGGTTATGTTCCCAACATCCATTCTAAGAAGATCATTGGTCAATGAGCTATTGGCATCTTGTTCTGAAGAGCCTTTGGAGAGTGTTAGATCATCGTACCCACTATGCAAATCCGATTTTAAGAACAAAGAGGTATTTTGAAGTGAGGTATATATGTTTTGTTTCCAACATTTAGATCCAGGCAACTCATTACCGGGCAAGTTCAGGTCTCTTTCGAAAACCATGCAGTCAGACTATTAATAAAAAATTTGATTTACTATTGAAAAAAAAACATGTGCAAAATTTGCAATAACGAGTTAACTCATTAAGATGATAGTTATTCCGAAACATTAAGCCCTCAAGTTTTTATTAATCACATGCATAGTTAACCCAATCTGAGAAGTCAACTAATGTTCAAGAAAAGTAGAGTGTCTAGGACCATAAGCAAATAAATGTCATGCTACAGGATGAAAAAACAGTTTATTAATAAATTCAAGATGCAGGTGTCAAGACTAAACACACCGTAGCATACTCATAATAGAGACATGTCATCAAATAATATATAAATTTACTTAAAATGTAATATTCGTCATGCTCGACATCCCAGGATATTGTAACACCCCCAAATCCCATTGGGTTATTACAGTGCCGTGGACCCCACACCAGATGATCCACCAGGCGAACACGACTAAAATACAACAAACTGACCAAAATAGGAAATCACAGACCCTACTATGATGTCCGACATACTATTCCGATATGGAATTTCAACGACAAGGATGAGCCTACATGGCCAAAATAAAATACAACAACATCCACGAGCCTTGATCGGATAATACAAAACGACAACGACTGAACAAAATTGGAGTACTCCAAACTACCTGACCGACATGAACCCAAAATATCTCGGACTAGTATCGCTCGAATGCCTCGTCGCCATCGTCATGCCCCTGTGTCTTAACTCTCTCCTCGCAAGCACCTAAAACATGAAAACATGTTCCGCCCCCACGGGGTTAGTCATCCAGATAATGAATATCAAATACATGTACAACATGATATGCATCCAAAGGCAGAATGAACAGTACAACAATGGTAATACGAGATGCTCACAAACCAAACTAAGAATCGAGCATTCGTGGAACACTATGCCCACGGCATACGATCAATACCTGCTCAATAGGTTAGAACATAAGTGCCCAACGGCGAATCATCAATATAGAACGCAACAATACATTACCCGAAGGTAAACCAAACCAACGCTGAATTAAATAAGAATCACAATTCCCGAAGGCTCCAACGGAAATACATCACAATGGCCTGAAAGCCCTCAGCCGAAGATGCCAAAATATCACGATGGCTTGAAAGCCGAACAGCCCGAAGCTGCCAAAATAGCACGATGGCCTGAAAGCCGAACAGCCCAAAGCTGTAAATCATCACAATACAGATCTCAAAAAAACAAACCTGACTGTCGAACATACCCCTCTGGCGTATGAACGCTTAATCACAAAACGTCGAACACATCCAATCAAACATGGACTATGAACGATCAAAAATTATACGGCTCAAAGATGGACATCACAGTACGCCCGATCCGGAAATGTGTCCGTGCACATGTCCACCCCGCATACGGAATCCAGAAATATACGTGGGACAATGTACCTAATTAGCCTCACGAACTACGTCTCGTGTGCACGGTCCAATGCGGAAACATCCACGCATGACCATCGTGTGCCTGGCTAAAAATCCTACACAAGAACCAATCGGAACGCAGATATGATTCCGGATATGTCACGATACAACATGACAACGAAACTCAAAGGATAACACATCCAATACGGATCATACGACTCACCAAGTGAACGATGACACACGAATAATGAAAGATCGACACGATCAACAATATTCAAAACAACCATCCTGGGATCAAAATCCCTAAGGACCGATTAACACGAGCAACGATCACAACACAACAGTCCGGGAAATCCTCAACCTTCAACGATCACAAAATTACCGAGTTCACAAGAACAATAGTGTGCTGCCTTGAGTCGGCCAACACGACAATAATAATTCAACGGATGGGAACAGTCCCAATTCAATACTTCGATTACCGTAGAATGGCCAATCGATAACAACGATACAACGGATGGGAATTAGCTTTGATAATCCCAATTCAATATATCGATTACCTTTAGAGCGGACAATCGATAATAATTATACAATGGATATGAATTATCTTTGATAACGGATGTCTCGGCACCTTTAATCGGTTACCGATAACGAAGATGACAATCGAATATGTCAATGCCTTCAATCGGCCAATACGACATCAATAGAAAAACACTGATATCAATGACGACGATTCACAATAATATCTTGATGGAATATCAATCAACAATAACAATCGATATGTCGATACCGCGAACCGGCTATCGACAAATATATTACCAACGAGCATCGCAATGCGTTAAATCGGCCATTTACGAACAACAATAATATTTGGCATAATTTGCCAAAGGGTATCGTATCAAACAATCCCCTGATATCAACAAAATCATAAAGAGACCAAGTCTCGAAATGATACACACATTCATACACATACATGATAACATTAATCACATTGACTAGTACAAGTATAAAACTTGCCTCAAATCGAAGGCGAGAAAGTCCTTCCACGATCAACGTCCTACCACGAATCGATCAACGGTGTCCTCCGACAATCACAAGCACTCGAACAACCTTGAATGAAATACAATTCATTCGATAACACGATATCGACCGAAAACAACATAATAGATAACTCTGATTACAACACGAACACATACTATACTCGTATTTATCCGTATACACACATATATATAATATACATACATCACATATATATATATCTATAACCCATAATATCTATATATATATATATATAAATATATATATATATATATACCCACTGACACAATATATATATATATATATATAAAATGTTCACAACTTCACATGACACACTGTACACTATATATATATACAACACACACAATATATATATATATATACAACACACTTTACTGCACACACACAATATATATATATATATATGTGTTTATACAACACACACTTTACACAACACACACACCCTGAACACGAAACGCACACAGTATATGACACACAATACACAATATATATATATATATATATATATATATACCTGCACTAACACACACACAGGCTTACCGGAAAAATCCGATCGGCCGGGCAACCCTCGCCGGAATCCGGTAAGAAAAAAAACTCCTACTGGAACTCGGCCGCCGGAAAAACTGACCCGCCGGACTTCGTCCAACTCCAGCTCGTTTCCGTCCATGGCCGGTTTTCACGCAACTCCATCTCCGCCTGCAACTCCTCGCCGGAAATCTGTTAAGCCCCCGTTCCGCAGTGCGTTCCGGACAGAACCCACCTCCGGTCGCCGGAATCAATGGAGCCGCGTCCATGGCCGGAAACCATGAAGAGCGCCGGCACCTGAGCTCCGTCTCGCCAGAAAAAGTCTGGAACAACTCGACCGGATCTGTAACGCCGTCCGATCCGGAAATTACGACTGCACCGCCGCCACTCGATACGAGCCACTGCGCCGTCGATCTTCGATGCGCCCGAGATGTCAGCAACACTCCGGTCGTCAACTCCATTCCGTCGCCGGAAACTATGAAGAAGTCAGCTGCCCGTCCTCAAGCTCTACCTCGTCGGAAAAAAAAAAAACAAAAGAGATGGAGGGTAGAGAGAGAGGACGATGGAGGTGGAGAGAAGAGAGAGAATACAGTGAGATGCAAATTGTAACGTGAGGGAGAGAAGACATAATATATATATTTATATATATATATATATATATATATATATATATATATATATATATATATATAACGTAAGTAGGTGAGGGAGGAGAGAGAGATGACAAAAGTGAGATGAATGATAACGTGCATGACAAAAGTGATAAACTTTATATATATATATATATAAATGATACTCCAAAGATACCCTGGTCCTACCAACCGAAGGTTGACTACGAGGAAGGTTCCTACCACCGACCACGTATTACGTACGTAAACCTCAGGACGTAACGTACATAATCGCAACAAATTAGCGTACGCAATGCTACACAGGTACCGTACGCTATGGCTATGAACTTAGCCAAAATTCCAAACTCGCCAAGCAATAACCAAACGACGAAACCAAACTGACGACCAGTATAAATATTCCGATCCCAAAATATTCTAATACAATATTCATTGTATCGGTCCAAACAAGAACACTTGTACAATTCCAAATGAATACGTACAACTCAATAGTAACACGAAAAAAAATTACCCCCGGATATTACATACTCCCCCCCTTAAAAAGAGTTTCGTCCTTGAAACTCAGGGTGCACAAGTCGGGGCACAGACTATACATCAGGATAAGAAAACAACATCTCCAGGAACACTCCTCAATACGAGCAATTCCACCTGAGTAACCGGGCCGACCCCACGGGTCCCCACGTCTCCTCTGCCTGAACACGGCGAAAGAAAATCAAGTGATAAGGACACTCAACCAAGTGTGAGATCAATCGAATCATGACTCCTCCGCCAGAGACCAGCCAGGAAGTCGCACCACCCGCAAGACTCGTAACACCGGCGTACACACCCCTTGGGTGCCGCCCATTGTACATGTCTACGATCATCGGTGTACACTCCCCCGTTCTCATCAGCATCGGACGCCCATGCAATCACGGACTCGTACCACAAAAGAAAATAACAATGCACGAATAGTCCTCGGGACCATATCGAAGGCACGCCCAAGTCCTCATGACTTCACATCTCGAATCACAATGAACAATTACTCAGATCATCACAAAAATCTCGGGTACAGGACCAAAAGGAAAGAAAATCACATCAAATGACTCAAGTGTCAAGATTCTCAGAAGCTATCATAATAAGATAGATCAATAATAAATGGTTCACAACCACAATATTAAAATACAGACCGAGTAAAACATCAATCCGAAAGACAAGGAAAATACAAATCAAGGCTACACCTCAAATGTAACCGAAATCAACCTCCTCCAGATCATCGAGCTCCTCGATCTCATCGACTCGAGGAAGACCCAAATCTAAACTCGCTACTCCCCCTCGGGTGTCCATACCTCTGGCTCCCGAAGCCCGATATGACCCCTTGGATGAAGTACGGACTGAAATAACAAAATCTATCGAGGCCCGTGAGCTCTCCCGAGATCTACTGGCACTAGAACTCCTGCAGTATTTTTGAAGGTGTCCCTGCCTCCGACACAGAAAATAATTAATAGCTGGCACCGTACATCGAGTACTCACATGCCCCGCTGAATTACAGTTAAAGCAAATAACAGTCGAACTCGTCGCCTGAGAAGAAGATGCTTTCCCAGCACGAAGTCGACTAGAAAATGACCTCTTGGACGTCGGAGCTCGATGTCCCTCTGAACGAATCGGCATCCAAGTCCTCTCACCAGAAGAAACTGAAGGATCCTTCTGAGTAAGCTCTTTGATCGAAAGCTCTGCTCCAAGAGCCTTCTCGATGAATTCTCCAAGTGAGTTACAATTGTAATTGAACAACTGCATACTCCACCGCGGTTTCAACCTCTTGTTAAAATACTTGATCTTATCCGCCTCAGTACGGATAACAGATGAAGTAAACTGAAGAAGTCCTTGAAACTTCTCAGCAATAACAATAACACCCTCATACTCGACGGATTCGGGGTAAAAAAAACTCCGACAACATGGCTTCACGAAGTGGAGCCGGATAATACCTCTCTAACATGAGTCTTGAACTCGATCCAAACACAATCACGATCGATGGGTTCTCGAGCACGACTCCGAAAATGATTCGCAAGCCACCAAAGTATTGGTATGAGGTTTCGGATTTTGGCCCACTCTGCGGCCTCTACCCCCCCTCTCTCACGTCCTCTTTCCAGACTGAAAGAATAACGTTCAATCATGACCACAGCTCAAATACGCCTCAACGGCCAGAATGCTAGGTCAACGCAAAACACGAGTATACATACTCAACAGATAAACGATCACATCGATCGCGCTAATCATAGCCGATACAGAGCCCACACGCTCCTAAGCAAATAATCATAAATCAATCGCACCCGATCGTCACATACAAGTGTCAACAAAACATGTTTAATCAATGACATAATGAATGTATGCACATAAAAGAGAATAGAGTCCTTACACAGGTCATACGAAGCTTCGAGGTCTTCCGATACTAGTCTTCACTTACGACGACTCGATGAAAGAATGACTCATACAGTCGTCCAACTATCACGACTCACAAAACCCGACTATCCAGATTGTCATAACCTAACAGTCCCGCTACTACCGCCTTGGTAGAGCCACATAACACACAAGTCAGGGTATCTCACAACCCAACGCTCTAATACCATCTTCTGTAACACCCCCAAATCCCATTGGGTTATTACAGTGCCGTGGACCCCACACCAAGTGATCCACCAGGCGAACACGACTAAAATACAACAAACTGACCAAAATAGGAAATCGCAGACCCTACTATGATGTCCGACATACTATTCCGATATGGAATTTCAACGACAAGGATGTGCCTACATGGCCAAAATAAAATACAACAACATCCACGAGCCTTGCTCGGATAATACAAAACGACAACGACTGAACAAAATTGGAGTACTCCAAACTGTCTGACCGACATGAACCCAAAATATCTCGGACTAGTATCGCTCGAATGCCTCGTCGCCATCGTCATGCCCCTGTGTCTCAACTCTCTCCTCGCAAGCACCTAAAACATGAAAACATGTTCCGCCCCCACGGGGTCGGTCATCCAGATAATGAATACCAAAAACATGTACAACATGATATGCATCTAAAGGCAGAATGAACAGTACAACAATGCTAATACGAGATGCTCACAAACTATAGTAAGAATCGAGCATTCGTGGAACACTATGCCCACGGCATACGATCAATACCTGCTCAATAGGTTAGAACATAAGTGCCCAACGGCGAATCATCAATATAGAACGCAACAATACATTACCCGAAGGTAAACCAAACCAACGCTGAATTAAATAAGAATCACAATGCCCGAAGGCTCCAACGGAAATACATCACAATGGCCTGAAAGCCCTCAGCCGAAGCTGCCAAAATATCACGATGGCTTGAAAGCCGAATAGCCCGAAGCTGCCAAAATATCACGATGGCCTGAAAGCCGAACAGCCCGAAGCTGTAAATCATCACAATACAGATCTCAAAAAAACAAACCTGACTGTCGAACATACCCCTCTGGCGTATGAACGCTTAATCACAAAACGTCGAACACATCCAATCAAACATGGACTATGAACGATCAAAAATTATACGGCTTAAAGATGGACATCACAGTACGCCCGATCCGGAAATGTGTCCGTGCACATGTCCACCCCGCATACGGAATCCAGAAATATACGTGGGACAATGTACCTAATTAGCCTCACGAACTACGTCTCGTGTGCACGGTCCAATGCGGAAACATCCACGCATGACCATCGTGTGCCTGGCTAAAAATCCTACACAATAACCAATCGGAACGCAGATCTGATTCCGGATATGTCACGATACAACATGACAACGAAACTCAAAGGATAACCCATCCAATACGGATCATACGACTCACCAAGTGAACGATGACACACGAATAATGAAAGATCGATACGACCAAGAATATTCAAAACAACCATCCTGGGATCAAAATCCCTAAGGACCGATTCACACGAGCAACGATCACAACACAACAGTCCGGGAAATGCTCAACCTTCAACGATCACAAAATTACCGAGTTCACAAGAATAATTGTGTGCTGCCTTGAGTCGGCCAACACGACAATAATAATTCAACGGATGGGAACAGTCCCAATTCAATACTTCGATTACCGTAGAATGGCCAATCGATAACAACGATAAAACAGATGGGAATTAGCTTTGATAATCCCAATTCAATATATCGATTACCTTTAGAGCGGACAATCGATAATAATTATACAACGGATGGGAATTATCTTTGATAACGGATGTCTCGACACCTTTAATCGGTTACCGATAACGAAGATGACAATCGAATATGTCAATGCCTTCAATCGGCCAATACGACATCAATAGAAAAACACTGATATCAATGACGACGATTCACAATAATATCTTGATGGAATATCAATAAACAATAACAATCGATATGTCGATACCGCGAATCGGCTATCGACAAATATATTACCAACGAGCATCGCAATGCCTTAAATCGGCCATTTACGAACAACAATAATATTTGGCATAATTTTTCGAAGGGTATCGTATCAAAGAATCCCCTGATATCAACAAAATCATAAAGAGACCAAGTCTCGAAATGATACACACATTCATACACATACATGATAACATTAATCTCATTGACTAGTACAATTATAAAACTTGCCTCAAACCGAAGGCGAGAAAGTCCTTCGACAATCACAAGCACTCGAACAACCTTGAATGAAATACAATTCATTCGATAACACGATATCGACCGAAAACAACATAATAGATAACTCTGATTCCAACACGAACACATACTATATTCGTATTTATCCGTATACACACATATATATAATATACATACATCACATATATATATATATACAACCCCAATATCTATATATATATAACAATATATATATACCCACTGACACAATATATATATATATATATATATATGTTCACTACTTCACATGACACACTGTACATTATATATATACAACACACACACACACCGCACGTTATATATATATATATATATATATATATATATATATATATATATATATATATATATATATATATATATATATACAACACACTTTACTGCACATGCACACACTTCACAATATATATATATATATATATATATATATATATATATATATATGTGTGTGTTTATACAACACACACTTTACACAACACACACACCCTGAACACAAAACGCACACAATATATAACACACAGTAAACAGTATATATATATATATACCTGCACTAACACACACAGGCTTACCGGAAAAAGTCGATTGCTCGGGCAACCCTCGCCGGAATCCGGTAAGAAAAACAACTCCTACTGGAACTCGGCCGCCGGAAAAACTGACCCGCCGGACTTCGTCCAACTCCAGCCCGTTTCCGTCCATGGACGGTTTTCACCCAACTCCATCTCCGCCTGCAACTCCTCTCCGGAAATCTGTCAAGCCTCCGTTCCGCCGTCCGTTCCGGACAGAACCCACCTACGGTCGCTGGAATCAATGGAGCCGCGTCCATAGCCGGAAACCATGAAGAGCGCCGGCACCTGAGCTCCGTCTCGCCATAAAAAGGCCGGAACAACTCGACCGGATCTGTAACGCCGTCCGATCCGGAAATTCCGACCAAACCGCCGCTGCTCCAGTCACGAGCCACCTCCCGCCGTCGATCTTCAGTCGTCGCCTGAGATGTCAGCAACACTCCGGTCGTCAACTCCATTCCGTCGCCGGAAACTATGAAGAAGTCAGCTGCCCGTCCTCAAGCTCTACCTCGTCGAAAAAAAAAACGAGAGAGATGGAGGGTAGAGAGAGAGGACGATGGAGGTGGAGAGAAGAGAGAGAATACAGTGAGATGCAAATTGTAACGTGAGGGAGAGAAGACATATAATATATATATATATATATATATATATATATATATATATATATATATATATATAACGTGAGAAGGTGAGGGAGGAGAGAGAGATGACAAAAGTGAGATGAATGATAACGTGCATGACAACAGTGATAAACTTTATTTATATATATATATATATATATATATATATAAATGATACTCCAAAGATACCCTGGCCCTACCAACCGAAGGTTAACTACGAGGAAGGTTCCTATCACCGACCACGCATTACGTACGTAAACCTCAGAACGTAACGTATGTAATCGCAACAAATTAGCGTACGTAATGCTACACAGGTAGCGTACGCTATGGCTATAAACTTAGCCAAAATTCCAAACTCGCCAAGCAATAACCAAACGACAAAATCAAACCGACGACCAGTATAAATATTTCGATCCCGAAATATTCTAATACAATATACATTGTATCGGTCCAAACAACAACACTTGTACAATTCCAAATGAATACGTACAACTCAACAGTAACACGAAAAAAATTACCCCCGGATATTACATACTCCCCCCCTTAAAAAGAGTTTCGTCCCCGAAACTCAGGGTGCACAAGTCGGGGCACAGACTATACATCAGGATAAGAAAACAACATCTCCAGGAATACTCCTCAATACGAGCAATTCCACCTGAGTAACCGGGCCGACCCCACGGGTCCCCACATCTCCTCTGCCTGAACACGGCGAAAGAAAATCAAGTGATAAGGACACTCAACCAAGTGTGAGATCAATCGAAGCATGACTCCTCCGCCAAAGACCAGCCAGGAAGTCGCACCACCCGCAAGACTCGTAACACCGTCGTACACACCCCGCGGGTGCCGCCCATTGTACATGTCTACGATAATCGGTGTACACTCCCCCGTTCTCATCAGCATCGGACGCCTATGCAATCACGGACTCGTACCACAAAAGAAAATAACAATGCACGAATAGTCCTCGGGACCATATCGAAGGCACGCCCAAGTCCTCATGACTTGACATCTCGAATCACAATGAACAATTACCCAGATCATCAGAAAAATCTCGGGTACAGGACCAAAAGGAAAGAAAATTACATCAAATGACTCAAGTGTCAAGATTCTCAGAAGCTATCATAACAAGATAGATCAATAATAAATGGTTCACAACCACAATATTAAAATACAGACCGAGTAAAACATCAATCCGAAAGACAAGTAAAATACAAATCAAGGCTACACCTCAAATGTACCCGAAATCAACCTCCTCCAGATCATCGAGCTCCTCGATCTCATCGACTCGAGGAAGACCCAAATCTGAACTCGCTACTCCCCCTCGGGTATCTATACCTCTAGCTCCCGAAGCCCGACATGACCCCTTGGATCAAGTACGGACTGAAGTAACAAAATCTCTCGAGGCCCGTGAGCTCTCCCGAGATCTACTGGCACCAGAACTCCTGCAGTATTTATGAAGGTGTCCCTGCCTCCGAAATAGAAAATAATTAATAGCTGGCATCGTACATCGAGTACTCACATGCCCCGCTGAATTACAGTTAAAACAAATAACAGTCGAACTCGTCGCCTGAGAAGAAGATGCTTTCCCAGCACGAAGTCGACTAGAAAATGACCTCTTGGACGTCGGAGCTCGATCTCCCTCTGAACAAATCGGCATCCAAGTCCTCTCACCAGAAGAAACTGAAGGATCCTTCTAGGTAAGCTCTTTGATCGAAAGCTCTGCTCCAAGAGCCTTCTCGATGAATTCTCCAAGTAATTGAACAACTGCATCCTCCACCGCGGGTTCAAACTCTTGTTAAAATACTTCATCTTATCCGCCTCAGTACGGATAACAGATGAAGTAAACTGAAGAAGTCCTTGAAACTTCTCAGCAATAACAATAACACCCTCGTCCTCGACGGATTCGGGGTAAAAAAAAACTCCGACAACTTGGCTTCACGAAGTGGAGCCGGATAATACCTCTCTAACATGTGAGTCTTGAACTCGATCCAAACACAATCACGATCGATGGGTTCTCGAGCACGACTCCGAAAATGATTCGCCAGCCACCAAAGTATTGGTACGAGGTTTCAGATTTTGGCCCACTCTGCGGCCTCTACCCCCTCTGTCACGTCCTCTTTCAAGACTGAAAGAATAACGTTCAATCATGACCACAGCTCAAATACGCCTCAACGGCCAGAATGCTAGGTCAACGCAAAACACGAGTATACATACTCAATAGATAAGCGATCACATCGATCACACTAATCATAGCCGATACAGAGCCCACACGCTCCTAAGCAAATAATCATAAATCAATCGCACCCGATCGTCACATACAAGTGTCAACAAAACATGTTTAATCAATGACATAATGAATGTATGCACATAAAAGAGAATAGAGTCCTTACACAGGTCATACGAAGCTTCGAGGTCTTGCGATACTAGTCTTCACTGACGACGACTCGATGAAAGAATAACTCATACAGTCGTCCAACTATCACGACTCACAAAACCCGACTATCCAGATTGTCATAACCTGATAGCCCCTCTACTACCGCCTTGGTAGAGCCACATAACACACAAGTCAGGGTATCTCACAACCCAACGCTCTGATACCATCTTCTGTAACACCCCCAAATCCCATTGGGTTATTACAGTGCCGTGGAACCCACACCAGGTGATCCACCAGGCGAACACGACTAAAATACAACAAACTGACCAAAATAGGAAATCACAGACCCTACTATGATGTCCGACATAATATTCCGACATGGAATTTCAACGACAAGGATGGGCCTACATGGCCAAAATAAAATACAACAACATCCACAAGCCTTGCTCGGAGAATACAAAACGACAACGACTGAACAAAATTGGAATACTCCAAACTGTCTGACCGACATGAACCCAAAATATCTCGGACTAGTATCGCTCGAATGCCTCGTCGCCATCATCATGCCCCTGTGTCTCAACTCTCTCCTCGCAAGCACCTAAAACATGAAAACATGTTCCGCCCCCATGGGGTCAGTCATCCAGATAATGAATATCAAATACATGTACAACATGATATGCATCCAAAGGCAGAATGAACAGTACAACAATGGTAATACGAGATGCTCACAAACTAAAGTAAGAATCGAGCATTCGTGGAACACTATGCCCACGGCATACGATCAATACCTGCTCAATAGGTTAGAACATAAGTGCCCAACGGCGAATCATCAATATAGAACGCAACAATACATTACCCGAAGGTAAACCAAACCAACGCTGAAATAAATAAGAATCACAATGCCCGAAGGCTCCAACGGAAATACATCACAATGGCCTGAAAGCCCTCAGCCGAAGCTGCCAAAATATCACGATGGCTTGAAAGCCGAACAGCCCGAAGCTGCCAAAATATCACGATGGCCTGAAAGCCGAACAACCCGAAGCTGTAGATCATCACAATACAGATCTCAAAGAAACAAACCTGACTGTCGAACATACCCCTATGGTGTATGAACGCTTAATCACAAAACGTCGAACACATCCAATCAAACATAGACTATGAACGATCAAAAATTGTACGGCTCAAAGATGGACATCACAGTACGCCCGATCCGAAAATGTGTCCGTGTACATGTCCACCCCGTATACGGAATCCAGAAATATACGTGGGACAATGTACCTAATTAGCCTCACGAACTACGTCTCGTGTGCACGGTCCAATGCGGAAACATCCACGTATGACCATCGTGTGCCTGGCTAAAAATCCTACACAAGAACCAATCGGAACGCAAATATGATTCTGGATATGTCACGATACAACATGACAAAGAAACTCAAAGGATAACACATCCAATACGGATCATACGACTCACCAAGTGAACGATGACACACGAATAATGAAAGATCGACACGACCAACAATATTCAAAACAACCATCCTGGGATCAAAATCCCTAAGGACCGATTAACACGAGCAACGATCACAACACAACAGTCCGGGAAATCCTCAACCTTCAACGATCACAAAACTACCGAGTTTACAAGAATAATAGTGTGCTGCCTTGAGTCGGCCAACACGACAATAATAATTCAACGGATGGGAACAATCCCAATTCAATACTTCGATTACCGTAGAATGGCCAATCGATAACAACGATACAATGGATGGGAATTAGCTTTGATAATCCCAATTCAATATATCGATTACCTTTAGAGCGGACAATAGATAATAATTATACAACGGATGGGAATTATCTTTGATAACGGATGTCTCGGCACCTTTAATCGGTTACCGATAACGAAGATGACAATAGAATATGTCAATGCCTTCAATCGGCCAATACGACATCAATAGAAAAACACTGATATCAATGACGACGATTCACAATAATATCTTGATGGAATATCAATCAACAATAACAATCGATATGTCGATACCGCGAACCGGCTATCGACAAATATATTACCAACGAGCATCGCAATGCCTTAAGTCGGCCATTTATGAACAACAATAATATTTTGCATAATTTGCCGAAGGGTATCGTATCAAACAATCCCCTGATATCAACAAAATCATAAAGAGACCAAGTCTCGAAATGATATACACATTTATACACATACATGATTGTAATACCCGAATTTTCAGTATGAATTTTTCGCGTTATTTTATCTAAGATATACTGGATGGCTTGGTGTCTATACAGTATGGATAAAATAAATTGAGAACTGAGACAGCTGTATTTGTACTCGTATAACTGTCGTAGTGGTTCCATAATTATTTTAAGGATACCGTGTATCAGGTTATCGTACTTTTGATATTGGATATATCGTATGATGATGTTATTGGATTCATTACATGTATTCAGTATGCAGTATGTTCGTATTTTGATATGTCGAGACGGACGAGGAGAACTGGAAAATGGCTAAGTATAGCCTGATTAGCGCGCGCTAATGTTCAAGTATAGCGCACGCTATCGTTCATGGTTAGCGCACGCTAGAGGCGGAATGTAGCGCACGCTAAATGCAGTCAGATCGGAAGGAAACTGCGTGTGGACCCGGCTGCTTTCGGCGCACGTTCTCGTAAGTCAACGGTTGTTGTCCTGAAGTATTAGCGCACGCTAAAGCATGAGGCTTAGCGCACGCTAATTGTAGATCGGTCAAAGGGAATCTTATCCTTGTTATATCGGCATGTAGGGCACATGCGGTACGTAGACTGTAGCAAGTCAACTGATATTAGCGCACGCTAAATGTAAGGACTTGCGTACGCTAAACAGTGTGAAATACGTATGCTAATGCATGGGCATTACGTACGTAAGCTCATGTTCGAGGCAAGACAGTGGCCTCTGGGCTGCGATAGCGCACGCTAACAAAGTCGGTTAGCGCACGCTAAGGTCGTAGCGCACGCCAAACATAAGGTTTAGCGCACGCTAGTAATACACTTTATAAAAAGGGGACAGACGGGTGTTATGAAGCATTCTCGTCCATTTCTTTCCTTTCACTCGATAGAGAGAGCTTTGGGAGGTACTTGAGTTCCTAAAACACTCTGAGATGATGATCTTTAACGAGATTAAGATGGAGAGCATGGATTCAAAGCTTTGTTCTCGAAATTATTAATGAGTCTTGGAATGGAGTTCATAGAGAGAGTCTTGAGGTTCCAAATACTGGATTATGATGGAGTTGAGCGTCCTTATCAACATTTGGAGCTTGGAAATGATTGGGAATGGATTCAACCTTGATAATCCATCCTTTTCTTCAAAGAGGTAATTAATCTTCACTTTGAATTTCGTTTTGGGGATTGAATATTGGTGTTCTTGAGTTGATACTTATCATATTAATGAGTTGATAAGTATGATTTCGAGATGGCTTCCCGGGTAACGTTGATGTTATTGTTGGTATGCAGATATTGATATGTTTTGTATGGTCTTGAATGGTGTTCAGGAGATATTTCGATTTATGTCTCCCTTCATTTCGGATTTGATGTTAAGATGATATACGGATATATATGACTTAGGTGATTAATTACATGTTAGCATATCGGATTATGATGGTTGTCATGAACGTGATTATGGAATCATGGTACTTTTAGTGTTCTTGGTATATATATCATCAAAGAGAAAGGATATATGTTGGTTTGATTATTAACATGGATAAGATAATTGAAACTAAACATTATGTTGATTGTAGTGATTGAGTTCGTATGATAAGATATGGGTCATGATGATGAGTTTTGATCTGGAAAGTTATTGTTAATCTTGGAGTAAGATTTCCTGTTCATTTGAATTCGTAGTCGCAAGGTGTTAGTCGATGCTTGGAATGCATGCCACTGTACAGCATTAGCGCACGCTAAGCTTACTGGATAGCGCACGCTAACAGGAACAACTTAGCACACGCTACGTTATGCATTTAACGCGCGCTAAGTAGGCAGACAGCGTAGTATTTTCGTGTTGTGATTATGAATTCGTGATGGGTTGAACTGGATTGTTTAAGACTGTGTTTAATCGAGATATTGTGGAACTGTTGGGTTATTGATCGGTTATTGATTGATAATTATGATTTATCGGATTTCAACTTGTATTGTTGATATGAGCTCGTAATTGTTTGAGTTGTATTGTTCGGTTTTGTAAATGATCGAGGTATTGTTGAACCGTTGAGTTTGATTGGTTGGTTATACCGGTTATTGATTATTATCAGATATGTTGTCATTTGATTATTGCATTAGGTCACGATAATTAAGCGTTGATTATGGCCGTTGTGTTGCGGTCAAGGTTGGAGAGTTCGTAGGTTGCTTTTGGTCGGGTCTGAGGAGCTCGGAGACGAAGGCAATGGATTCTGGTAACAGCTTCGTGGTATCAGTATCGAGGCAAGTTTATACTTGTTCAGTTTATAATATTTGATGAATGGTATCGTTTTCATTTCATTTATAATTCGTATGGCGATGTTGTTAGAAAGGTAAGTTGTCGGTTAACGAGTTGTATATCGTGCTCTGGCTTGTCTTAAATCATAAGGTATATGATTTAATTGTGTTCAAGGAAGACGTGAGTTATCTTTGGTCAAGGGTATAGTATATCGGATATCGAGGATAGTTAACGTGATGACATAAGTATCGGAATAAAGGTTTATTGGTATTGAATGGATGGTACCTTATTTGAGATGATTTGAATAACTGTGTATTCGTTCAGGGATGTTGCTCGTGGAAAGAATATTGTCTTCGGCTTTGAGGTAATTCTAGTATTATTCAGTTATGAGGATAATTGTTCTGAGGAATTATTGTATATATGTTGTACGTTGATGTTTCGTATGCTGGGATTCGTATTGATTACTTCGCTGAAGGATGATGATCCCAGGGCTGAGTGTATTGAGATCATTGATCGTGTTGATTATTTTTCGGGGATGATGATCCCAGGATTATTGTCTTGAATATTGATTAGTCGTGTCGACTTTTCACTGTCAGTCTGTTGTTTCACTTCAGTGAGTCTTTTGATCCTTATTGGATATGTGATTCTTTGAGTTTCGTTGTCATGTTGCATCGTGACATATCTGGAATCATATCTGCGTTCCGATTGGTTATTGTGTAGGATTTTTAGCCAGGCGCATGATGGTTATGCGTGGATATTATTTCCGCATTGAACCGTGCACACGAGACGTAGTTCGTGAGGCTAATTAGGTACAAGACCGCACGTGTATTTGATCGATACCCGGGGTGGCTTGTGCACGGACACATTTCCGGATCGGGCGTACTGTGATGTCCATCTTTGAGCCATACCGTTTGGTCGTTCATACTTCCATGTATGATTGGATATGTTCAACGGTTTGCGACTGGTTGTTCATACGCACGAGGGGTATGTTCGACAGCCAGAGTTATTTCTTTGAGATCCATTATTGTTGATCATTTGGAGTCTACCTTGTTGAGGGTATTCTTGGTTATTATTGGTCCTTTGTTGATCATTTGGAGTCTACCTTGTTGAGGGTATTCTCGGTTATTGTTGGTCCTTGTTGATCATTTGAAGTCTACCTTGTTGAGTGTATTCTCGGTTATTGTTGGTCCTTTGTTGATCATTTGGAGTTTATCTCGTTGAGGGAATTATCGGTTATTGTTGGTCCTTTGTTGATCATTTGGAGTTTACCTCGCTGAGGGAATTCTCGGTTATTGTTGATCTTTGTTGATCGTGTTTGGAGTTTACCATGTTGAGGGTATTCTCGGTTATTGTTGATCCTTGTCCATCGTATTAGAATTCATCATGTTGATGATAATTTCGGTTGTACTTTGACCTTGGGTTGTTCATATTGGAACTCATCATATCGATGATATTCTCAGTGATGTATTGGTTGATCATTGTTATTAATTGTATGAGCATTCGGACTGTACGTCGATGTTCGGGATTTGTTATCATTATCATGTGGTAGTTGATCTACAGATATTTTGTGTATTATTAGTTTATCTAGGTTGAGATTTGATTGTGTAATCCGGCGGACAGGATTTGGCACAGATTGGATTATTTTCGCACTTATGAGTTATGAGGACGATTTGAGGACACTTGGTATTGTTTGAATACAGTACAGTATAATTGTTGTTGAGTTCTTTTCGTCATTTGAGAATGCGAAATGTGAATTATGGTAAGGATCGATTTGGTATGGATTGCCATGGATTGGTAAGGTTATGACGGTAAGTTTACATTGGTAGTATTCTTACAGTATTATTACATTGGTATGTAATTATTTATGATGATGTGATCGTTATCATTATCGAGTATTGTGGCTGACCCTATCGTGGGCTTTATTTTTAGGTACTTGGAGATCGAGCTAGTAGCGGTCGTGAAGGGATGAGCTTCCCGATGTGATACTGGCGGTGGCATGTTTTGGAGTATCGAGTATTTCTTTTCTGGTCATTCATTTCCGCTGCAAATGTGTATTTTGAACTGTGTTTTTTATCCGCTGCGTGTGTATATTTTCAAAATGGCCTTTTGGGCATTTTACGAACTTGGGTTATTTTCGTCAAACTCTTTTTCCCAAATTATTTTATCGGTACGTTTAAGTGGTAGCTTAACGTACATTTTGAACTATCGAGAATTGACACTTCGCCTTGTATTTTCAAATGGTATTTTATGACGGTATTTGAGAACTATGCTTTTGAAAATATTTGAGTATTTAAAATATTACCGTCATGAGCCTTTTGGCGTTTTTGAATTGGTTTTGTAAACGATTTTTAGCCTGGTGGGTTCCGGCGCGGGACCCACGGCGCTGTAATATCCCGGATGGTTTTGGGGGTGTTACAGAAGATGGTATCGGAGCTTGGGTTTTGTGAAACCCGGGCATGTGTATTATGTGGCTCTACCGGGACGGTAGTAGCGTGACTTTTGAAAATGATTTTTTTCTGACTTTTGAGTCAAACCGATTTTGGAGTTTCCAAAATTTTTGAGATATTTTCCAATTGTTATTTGTGATATTGGCGTGTGTTGGTATTGTTTTGAGACTTCGTGTGGGAGTCGTGTGCTAGTATCACGGGAGATCATCGGCTTCACGCACCTGTAAGTATATTGGTTTGGTTATTCGCTTGTGGTGACACTTGATTGTTTTGTGATGAGTTGGAAAGTTTTGGATTTATCTGTTGTTGGTGGCAGGTTGCAAGTTTCGAGGACGAAACTTATTTTAAGGGGGGTAGTATGTAATACCCGAATTTTCAGTATGAATTTTTCGCGTTATTTTATCTAAGATATATTGGATGGCTTGGTGTCTATACAGTATGGATAAAATAAATTGAGAACTGAGACAACTGTATTTGTACTCGTATAACTGTCGTAGTGGTTCGACAATTATTTTGAGGATACCGTGTATCAGGTTATCGTACTTTTGATATTGGATATATCGTATGATGATGTTATTGGATTCAGTACATGTATTCAGTATGCAGTATGTTCGTATTTTGATATGTCGAGACGCTAAGTATAGCCTGATTAGCGCGCGCTAATGTTCAAGTATAGCGCACGCTATCGTTCATGGTTAGCGCACGCTAGAGGCAGAATGTAGCGCACGCTAAATGCAGTTAGATCGGAAGGAATCTGCGTGTGGACCCGGCTGCTTTCGGCGCACGTTCTCGTAAGTCAACGGTTGTTGTCCTGAAGTATTAGCGCACGCTAAAGCATGAGGCTTAGCGCACGCTAATTGTAGATCGGTCAAAGGGAATCTTATCCTTGTTAGATCGGCATGTGGGGCACATGCCGTACGTACACTGTAGCAAGTCAACTGATATTAGCGCACGCTAAATGTAAGGACTTGCGTACGCTAAACAGTGTGAAATACGTACGCTAATGCATGGGCATTACGTACGTAAGCTCATGTTCGAGGCAAGACAGTGGCCTCTGGGCTGCGATAGTGCACGCTAACAAAGTCGGTTAGCGCACGCTAAGGCCGTAGCGCACGCCAAACATAAGGTTTAGCGCACGCTAGTAATACACTTTATAAAAAGGGGACAGACGGGTGTTATGAAGCATTCTCGTCCATTTCTTTCTTTTCACTCGATAGAGAGAGCTTTGGGAGGTACTTGAGTTCCTAAAACACTCTGAGATGATGATCTTTAACGAGATTAAGATGGAGAGCATGGATTCAAAGCTTTGTTCTTGAAATTATTAATGAGTCTTGGAATGGAGTTCATAGAGAGAGTCTTGAGGTTCCAAATACTGGATTATGATGGAGTTGAGCGTCCTTATCAACATTTGGAGCTTGGAAATGATTGGGAACGGATTCAACCTTGATAATCCATCCTTTTCTTCAAAGAGGTAATTAATCTTCACTTTGGATTTCGTTTTGGGGATTGAATATTGGTGTTCTTGAGTTGATACCTATCATATTAATGAGTTGATAAGTAAGATTTCGAGATGGCTTCCCGGGTAACGTTGATGTTATTGTTGGTATGAGGATATTGATATGTTTTGTATGGTTTTGAATGGTGTTCAGGAGATATGTCGATTTATGTCTCCCTTCATTTCGGATTTGATGTTAAGATGATATACGGATATATATGACTTAGGTGATTAATTACATGTTAGCATATCGGATTATGATGGTGTAATACCCAGTTGTAATTCAGTAATTATCACTCAGTAATTATCATTCAGTATTTATCATTCAGTAATTGATACTCAGTCATTTCATTCATTATTGATCATTTGTCACTCATATTCAGTCAGGGTATTTATCATTCAGAGAAATTGTATCGTCATTCATCACTAATCTGATTGGAGTTTCGTGTCGTGTTTATCATCATTGTCATTTTCATTGCGAGCTGTGCGTGAGGAGTAGCGCACGCTACATACTCCTTTTAGCATACGCTAATTGGGTATAGGTAGCGCACGCTACCACTCAGCTTTAGCACACGCTAAGGTTACCCTGGCTGCAGTCCATAAGGTACTGGACTGCAGGTGAGTTATAAGTAGCGCACGCTATGAATGGTAAGTAGCGCGCGCTAGTGGGTTGAAGTAGCGCATGCTACTATGAGGTGTAGCGCGCGCTAAGGACAGATCAGGTTGAGTCCAGTGGCTACTGGACTGCACTGGATTAATTCATAGCGCACGCTATGTGTTGTTGTTAGCGTACGCAACCGATATATTAGCGCACGCTAAACAATGGCTGTAGCGCACGCTATCGAGGTCAGATCAGAGGTCAGGCAGTTTCTGGATTCCAATACTGGGCATCAAATTATTCGTTAGCGCACGCTAACTATGAGCATTTACGTACGCTAGTAGTGTGGTCGTAGCGCACGCTACAAAAGGTACGTAGCGCGCGCTACCGTGTTCGGACAGTGGGTACTGGACTACCCAAATTACTCGTTAGCGCACGCTACGCACAAGGGCTAGCGCACGCTAACCTGGACTGACTATAAATTGGACAGTTTAGTCAGATTTCGTCATTTATTCATCTCATTTCACTCCTTCGGTAATTTTGGGCGATTTCGAGCGATTCGGAGAGGATTCTTCGAGGTGTAATCATCAATCATCATCTTCAAGCTCATCTTTCGGATTAATCATCATTTCATCATCTTCATCGCATCGAATCAAAGGTATTAATCTCTTGGATCTAGAATTTCGGATTTTTGGGTTTTTCCTTCCGATTTCTTCGTGTAAGCTTGGATTATCATTGGAATATGTTAGATATGGATTATCTACCTTGGATAAGTATATTCTTACGGATTTAATGGTTATTTTCGGAATTATTTCAAGAACCTTGGGGTTGACTTCGGTTATTTTGGGGATTTCCGATTGTCGTTATTATAAACTTGAATTGTGGACTTCTATGAGATTATTGATGTCATTGATAATGTTGTGCTGGTTTGAATCAATCATTTTGGAGTTGGTTCGATAATTTGGGTTTGGTTTTAACCAACGGGTATCTCAACGTTTTCGTTAGAGTACATCTACGAGTTCGGATATTGTTGTATCGACGTTTGGGTCGGTTATGATCGTATTTGATTCGTGTATTGATCGGTTGTTGGTAATTATTGTTGTTCAAGGTTGTTCGAGCGACCGACATTTCATTTAGGATGTTGTTCGTGGAAGGACATTATCACCGGTATTGAGTAAGTTAATTCTTACTCGGTTAAAAGGATATTCATTCCTTTTGTTGTTGTTCATTCATAATCGTAACTCATTCATCATTGTATTAACCGTATCAAAACTTGTCATTGTCAATTAATCACCTCAGTCATAAGGAACGACGGTTCCAATCATTTCATTGAGCTATCATTCATTTCACCATCATTTAATCTTGGTGAGTCATTATTCATTTTCGTTGTCACTTTTGTCATATTGTGGCATTCCGGGTCATACTGGCGTGCCGGTTGGTATGTGTAGGATTTTCATGTCGGGCACGTTATAGTCGTGTGTTGGTTGGTGGCCTCACATTGGACTGTGCACACGAGTTGATGGCTTCGTGAGATCGACAGGTACAAGACCACACGTGTATTCGATCGATACTCGTTGGTGGCTTGTGCACGGACACATTTCCATCCCGGACGTAGTCTGGCGCCATTCCTTTGAGCCATATCATTAGTTGATTCATATAGCATGTTTGATTGCGTATGTTTCGACAGGATATTTCATAACTGTGGATAACTCATGATTGTGTATTTTCAACTCTTGAGGATTGTTGTTCTGTGTAACTGACCCCGTTGGGGGATATTGTTTTTCAGGTCATGGCAAGACTAAAGCACGGGGAGAGCACGGTGACGGCGACGAGTCCCAGTGATACTAGTAGGGGGCCCCAGTCTATTCAGTCATCTATGTTTTCTTCATTTATTCCGCTGCAGACATTCCGTTTGAATATTCATTTCACTCAGTGTTGTATATTTTATCTCCATATAAAATATACTTGTATTCAGTATCATCCTGGGTGTGTTGTATGAAACTCCTCATCGGAATAATTAATTGTGTAATGTGGTTCGGTACTACATTAACCCTGCGTAATTCACTCATTTTCATTAGCCTGGTGGGTCCCAGTCGGGGGTCCACGGCACTGTAATATCCGCCTAGTTTGGGGTGTTACAGAGTTGGTATCGGAGCGTGGTTTTGAATACTACCCTCCAAGTCATGTCTCGTTTGAAATCATCGTCATCGGACTAGTATCATTGGACTTTCGCGGCACGTGTGACCTGTGCAAATGCCGAGCCAATCAGACCAAGAACTGTAAGATTTCTAATGCCCTGGTATAATTTCTGGCATTAATCATTCATTCATAATTCATCAGTTAACAATCCTCAATCGTTATTGTCACTTTGACCAGGACGATCAGGTTAACTCATTAATCACTCAATTCATTTCATTATTCAGTTGTTGATCAGGAAGATCAAATCATTAATCTTGTTAACTCATTCAAGATAATCATTTCAGTAACTTCATCAGATAATCATGTCACGTCAATTAATCATTCATGTAATCGCTGTATTTGAGCGCGTATGCTCGTTTTCATCATTTAATAATATAATCATAATGTGATACTCACGCGAGATATATAATCATCATATGACTTTCCACTTCAGTATGGAAAGGGCTGGCAGAGGACGTGGAGGACGAGGCCGTGGAGCGGGCCGAATCCCGAGAACTCGTGTGAATACACGTGCAAACGCGAGGAATAATGCTAATTCATCGAGCAGCGACGCTGCCACTCATTCACCTGGACGCGATCATTCACTATCGGGGAGTCGTACCCGGGACACGGCTCAGTCAGAGGGTGTCCGGGTTGACCCACTCGCTTTTATGCAGGGCATGATGGCCCAAATGACACAGATGGCTCAGTTGATGGAGACGATGCATAACTCCGTCAATCAAAATCAGCAGGCTCCTCCGCCGCCACCTCAGAGGCAAGAGAGGAATGTGAGTAATATCATCGGCGATATCTCTCGCCAGAGGCCACCTACTTTCGAGGGCTCGTCTGAGCCGGCAGATATCATTCATTGGCTCGAGCATTTCGAGAAGTTGTTTGCTATGGTAGAGTGTCCCGAAGGACACAAAGTTTCTGTTGCGGCTTACTACCTGGGTAAGAGCGCACATTCTTGGTGGTTGTCGTTGAAGCCCACCGAAGTATCTTGTACTTGGGATCAGTTCAAGACTCTCATGATGGAGAGGTATTATCCGGCCCCACTCAGAGAGGCCAAGCTGTCAGAATTGCTCACCCCCGACCCCTCATCAGAGGAGGATGTTCTTGCCATTGCCGAGAAATTTCAGGAACTTCTTCCGTTCGCCTCATCTATCATTCATTCAGAGGCGGATAAGATCAAGTATTTCAGCAAGAGGCTGAAACCCCGTATGAGACTTCAATTACTTAATCATAATTGCACCACGTTGGCTGAATTCATCGAGAAAGCTCTCACCTACGAGCTTCGCTAAGGAAATTGCTAAGCGGCAACCTTCGTCGCTAGCAAGAAATCGAAGAATCGTAATCACCAAGGCGGTCGACAACTTTCAAGAAACCCCGTGCGGGCTCTCGCTTTCCGAGCAACCTCCCGTGTCGCCTAAACCCGCGGAATCTCGCCGCGAGCGCGGCGCCTTCGCCATCACTGTTTCAACTGTGAGGAACAGGTCATTTCAGCACCAAATGTCCGAAGCATCACGTGCCACAACTGTGGGATTGCCGGGCATAGGGCCCGTTTTGCCGTAGGGACACTAAACCCACTCCGGCGTCATCTCAAGCCCTGTGTCATTCGGGTGCGTAATCAAAGCCACTCGGGCTGCTCAAGACGACAGGAGCTAAAGGCGGAGCCAAGAGCTATCAGACGGGAGCGTCCGGTTCCGGGGCCGGCAAGCCCCGAATTTATGAGATGAAGAAGACCGACGATCCGAAGGCCCGGATGATCTCAGGTACACTCGATATTCTATCTCAACCTATGTGTACCCTTTTTGATACTGGTGCATCTCATTCATTCATTTCCGAGTCATGTTTGAGTAGACTACGTCTGGGTAGTGCTACTAGTTGTGAGCCTTATGTCATTGGCCTACCTGATGGTAGACGAATTGTCGGAAGTCGTGAGATTCAGAATTGTCCGATTCAGCTTCATGGTCGTGTATGGCCAGCGGACCTAATCATAGTAGATTTGCCGAGGGACGACGTCATCTTGGGTATTGATTGGATGGATCGTCATGATGCCATCATTAGTGTCCGAAAGCGTTTGGTCACTATCATTTCAGACGATGGGGTTGAATGTGTGTTTCAGGGAGGTAATCCCGGCTATTCTGGTAAGGTCATTAATTTGATGAAAGCAGTAAGGTTACTCAATCGGGGATGTGTCGGTTATTGGTGCTATATGGCCAAAATCGAGAAGTCATCAGTGCTGTTAACGGATATTCCGGTGGTGAGGGAATATGCCGATGTTTTTCCAGACGAGTTACCTGGTTTGCCTCCACAGAGGGATGTGGAATTCACGATTGAGTTGGAGCCTGGTACGTCCCCGATATCGAAGGCACCGTACCGAATGGCCCCGACTGAAATGCAGGAATTAAAGAACCAACTCGAGGAGTTGTTCGAGAAAGGTTATATCCGACCGAGTGCGTCCCCGTGGGGAGCACCAGTGTTGTTTGTCAAGAAGAAGGATGGTTCATTCCGCTTATGTATTGATTATCGGGAGTTGAACAGGGTGACAATCAAGAATAAGTATCCCTTACCCCGTATTGATGATCTCTTAGATCAACTTCAGGGAGCTTCAGTATTTTCCAAGATCGACTTAAGGTCTGGATATCATCAGTTGCGGATCCGAGAGTCGGACATCGCGAGGACGGCGTTTCGAACACGCTATGGTCATTATGAGTTTGTGGTTATTCCGTTCGGATTGACTAATGCACCTGCGGTATTCATGGAGTTAATGAATCGGGTTTTCATCGACTTTTTGGATCAGTTTGTTGTTGTCTTCATCGATGACATTTTGATTTATTCTCGTGACCGGGAGGAACTCGAGTTTCACCTTCATCAAGTGCTCGACGTGTTGAGACGAGAACAACTTTATGGGAAGTTCTCCAAATGTGAGTTCTGGATGTCCGAAGTGACTTTTCTCGGACATGTAATTTCATCAGACGGAGTTCGTGTCGACCCTCAGAAGACGGAGGCCATTCTAGATTGGCTACCTCCGAAGAACGTTAAGGAAATCCGAAGTTTCCTCGGATTAGCGGGTTATTATCGGCGATTTGTAGAGGGATTTTCTAGAATCGCTCAACCCTTAACGAACCTTTTGTGGAAGGATAAGAAATACACGTGGTCCGACGCGTGTCAACGGAGTTTTGAGGAACTCAAGAGCCAGTTAATGTCAGCACCTGTACTTTCCTTGCCGCAGGGGACGAAAGGATTTGTGGTTTATAGTGATGCATCCGGACAGGGTCTCGGATCTGTACTCATGCAGAACGGGAAGGTTATTGCCTATGCTTCACGGCAATTGAGACCTTACGAGGTTAATTATCCGACCCACGACCTGGAGCTAGAAGCCGTGGTGTTCGCTTTGAAGATTTGGCGTCATTACCTTTATGGCGTCACCTGTCAGATATTCACCGATCATAAGAGTTTAAAGTATATATTTACTCAGAAGGAGTTAAATATGCGTCAGAGACGGTGGTTGGAATTAATCAAAGATTATGATATCGAGATCCTCTACCACCCGGGCAAGGCGAACGTTGTCGCCGACGCCTTGAGTCGTAAGTCCGTTCAGGAGCAGATGCTTGCCCGTTTAACGCTTCGAAGGAGCTTCAAGAGGAATTCCTTAGACCCGAGATCGAGGTCCTGGCCGCGAGTTCAGGGCGCTTTGTATGTTAGAGATTTCATCGTCACTCGAGGAGGCAATCCGAGAGAATCAGGGTTCGGACCCATCATTGTTGCGCATCCGAGAGGATGTGGCTCAGGGGAAAGCCCCTGGATTTGTGGTCCACGAGGATGGGCTTTTGAGGTTTAAGAATCGGTTGTGCGTACCGGCTAATGACGAGTTGAAAAACTCGATTTTGAAAGAAGCTCATGCTACCCCTTATTCTGTTCATCCGGGGTCTAGCAAGATGTACAAGGGCTTGAAACAAAATTACTGTTGGAGTAATATGAAGCGAGAAGTCGCCGAATTTGTTTCGAGATGCTTAACCTGTCAACAAGTTAAGATTGAACATCAGCGACCGGCGGGTATGCTGAAATCTCTTCCTATTCCCGAATGGAAGTGGGAAGACATTTCTATGGATTTCATCACGAGTTTGCCGACGAGTCGTCGTGGAATGAATACGATCTGGGTGATCGTGGACCGCCTAACTAAATCAGCTCATTTCCTTGAAATCAAGGGTACGTGGGGTCCCGAGAGACTGGCCCAGTTGTTCATTAAGGAGATAGTGAGATTGCACGGTACTCCTAAGAGTATCGTTTCCGATCGTGACGGACGATTTGTGTCTCATTTTTGGAAATCAGTTCATCGTGCTATGGGAACTCAGCTTAATCTCAGTACCGCTTTTCATCCTCAGTCCGACGGACAATCAGAGAGGACCATTCAGACATTAGAGGACATGTTGAGGGCATGCGTCCTCGATTGGAAAGATGATTGGGAAGCCCAACTACCATTGATCGAGTTCACGTATAATAATAGTTGGCATGCTTCGATCAAGATGGCACCTTACGAGGCCTTGTATGGTCGTCGTTTTCGATCTCCGTTGTGTTGGGACGACTTATCAGAATCAATCGACACCGAGCCCGATATGCTTATAGCCGCCCGTGAGAAGGTAGCTTTGATCAGAAGTCGTTTGTTGACTGCTCAGAGTCGACAGAAATCATATGCAGATAACCTTCTTCGACCATTAGAGTTCGAGTCTGGTGACCATGTGTTGGTCAAGGTATCCCCGAGTCGTGGTATCTTCCGTTTTGGGAAGAGGGGAAAGGTGAGTCCGAGATTCATTGGACCGTTTGAGATTTTGGATCGAGTGGGCGAGTTAGCTTATCGATTGGCTTTACCTCCGACGTTGAGCCGAATTCATAATGTGTTTCATGTCTTTCAGTTGCGGAAGTATGTTGCCGACCCGAGTCACATACTTCAGTTCGACGAAATCGAGATCGCCGACGATCATTCTTATGAGGAGCGTCCTATGCGAGTTTTAGAACGACGAATCAAACAGTTGAGGAATAAGATGATTCCTTTGGTTAAAATTCAGTGGTCTAGACACGGAGTCGAAGAGGCTACTTGGGAAACCGAGGATCGTATGCGGGAGAGTTATCCCGAGTTGTTTGACCCTTAGTTTCGGGGACGAAACTCTTTTAAGGGGGGGTGTATGTAATACCCAGTTGTAATTCAGTAATTATCACTCAGTAATTATCATTCAGTATTTATCATTCAGTAATTGATACTCAGTCATTTCATTCATTATTGATCATTTGTCACTCATATTCAGTCAGGGTATTCATCATTCAGAGAAATTGTATCGTCAGTCATCACTAATCTGATTGGAGTTTCGTGCCGTGTTTATCATCATTGTCATTTTCGTTGCGAGCTGTGCGTGAGGAGTAGCGCACGCTACATACTCCTTTTAGCGTACGCTAATTGGGTATAGGTAGCGCATGCTACCACTCAGCTTTAGCGCACGCTAAGGTTACCCTGGCTGCAGTCCAGAAGGTACTGGACTGCAGGTGAGTTATAAGTAGCGCACACTATGAATGGTAAGTAGCGCGCGCTAGTGGGTTGAAGTAGCGCACGCTACTATGAGGTGTAGCGCGCGCTAAAGACAGATCAGGTTGAGTCCAGTGGCTACTGGACTACACTGGATTAATTCATAGCGCACGCTATGTGTTGTTGTTAGCGTACGCAACCGATATATTAGCGCACGCTAAACAATGGTTGTAGCGCACGCTATCGAGGTCAGATCAGAGGTCAGGCAGTTTCTGGATTCCAATACTGGGCATCAAATTATTCATTAGCGCACGCTAACTATGAGCATTTACGTACGCTAGTAGTGTGGTCGTAGCGCACGCTACAAAAGGTACGTAGTGCGCGCTACCGTGTTCGGACAGTGGGTACTGGACTACCCAAATTACTCGTTAGCGCACGCTACGCACAAGGGCTAGCGCACGCTAACCTGGACTGACTATAAATTGGACAGTTTAGTCAGATTTCGTCATTTATTCATCTCATTTCACTCCTTCGGTAATTTTGGGCGATTTCGAGCGATTCAGAGAGGATTCTTCGAGGTGTAATCATCAATCATCATCTTCAAGCTCATCTTTCGGATTAATCATCATTTCATCATCTTCATCGCATCGAATCAAAGGTCTTAATCTCTTGGATCTAGAATTTCGGATTTTTGGGTTTTTCCTTCCGATTTCTTCGTGTAATCTTGGATTATCATTGGAATATGTTAGATATGGATTATCTACCTTTGATAAGTATATTCTTACGGATTTAATGGTTATTTTCGGAATTATTTCAAGAACCTTGGGGTTGACTTCGGTTATTTTGGGAATTTCCGATTGTCGTTATTATAAACTTGAATTGTGGACTTCTATGAGATTATTGATGTCATTGATAATGTTGTGCTGGTTTGAATCAATCATTTTGGATTTGGTTCGATAATTTGGGTTTGGTTTTAACCAACGGGTATCTCAACGTTTTCGTTAGAGTACATCTACGAGTTCGGATATTGTTGTATCGACGTTTGGGTCGGTTATGATCGTATTTGATTCGTGTATTGATCGGTTGTTGGTAATTATTGTTGTTCAAGGTTGTTCGAGCGACCGACATTTCATTTAGGACGTTGTTCGTGGAAGGACATTATCACCGGTATTGAGTAAGTTAATTCTTACTCGGTTAAAAGGATATTCATTCCTTTTGTTGTTGTTCATTCATAATTGTAACTCATTCATCATTGTATTAACCGTATCAAAACTTGTCATTGTCAATTAATCACCTCAGTCATAAGGAACGACGGTTCCAATCATTTCATTGAGCTATCATTCATTTCACCATCATTTAATCTTGGTGAGTCATTATTCATTTTCGTTGTCACTTTTGTCATATTGTGGCATTCCGGGTCATACTGGCGTGCCGGTTGGTATGTGTAGGATTTTTATGTCGGGCACGTTATAGTCGTGTGTTGGTTGGTGGCCTCACATTGGACTGTGCACACGAGTTGATGGCTTCGTGAGACTGATTAGGTACAAGACCACACGTGTATTCGATCGATACTCGTTGGTGGCTTGTGCACGGACACATTTCCATCCCGGACGTAGTGTGGCGCCATTCCTTTGAGCCATATCATTAGTTGATTCATATAGCATGTTTGATTGCGTATGTTTCGGCTGTGATATTTCATAATCGTGGATAACTCATGATTGTGTATTTTCAACTCTTGAGGATTGTTGTTACGTATGGCGACCTCGTTGGGGGATATTGTTTTTCAGGTCATGGCAAGGCTAAAGCACGGGGAGAGCACGGTGACGGCGAGGAGTCCCAGTGATACTAGTAGGGGCCCCCAGTCTATTCAGTCATCTATGTTTTCTTCATTTATTCCGCTGCAGACATTCCGTTTGAATATTCATTTCACTCAGTGTTTTATATTTTATCTCCATATAAAATATACTTGTATTCAGTATCATCCTGGGTGTGTTGTATGAAACTCCTCATCGGAGTAATTAATTGTGTAATGTGGTTCGGTACTACATTTACCCTGCGTAATTCACTCATTTTCATTAGCCTGGTGGGTCCCAGTCGGGGGTCCACGGCACTGTAATATCCGCCTAGTTTGGGGTGTTACAGATGGTTGTCATGAACGTGATTATGGAATCATGGTACTTTTAGTGTTCTTGGTATATATATATCATCAAAGAGGAAGGATATGTGTTGGTTTGATTATTAACATGGATAAGATAATTGAAACTAAACATTATGTTGATTGTAGTGATTGAGTTCGTATGATAAGATATGGATCATGATGATGAGTTTTGATCTGGAAAGTTATTGTTAATCTTGGAGTAAGATTTCCTTTTCATTCGAATTCGTAGTCGCAAGGTGTTAGTCGATGCTTGGAATGCATGCCACTGTACAGCATTAGCGCACGCTAAGCTTACTGGATAGCGCACGCTAACGGGAACAACTAAGCGCACGCTACGTTATGCGTTTAACGCGCGCTAAGTAGGCAGACAGCGTAGTATTTTCGTGTTGTGATTATGAATTCGTGATGGGTTGAACTGGATTGTTTAAGACTGTGTTTAATCGAGATATTATGGAACTGTTGGGTTATTGATCGGTTATTGATTGATAATTATGATTTATCGGATTTCGGCTTGTATTGTTGATGTGAGTTCTTAATTGTTTGAGTTGTATTGTTCGGTTTTGTAAATGATTGAGGTATTGTTGAACCGTTGAGTTTGATTGGTTGGTTATACCGGTTATTGATTATTATCGGATATGTTGTAATTTGATTATTGCATTAGGTCGCGATAATTGAGCGTTGATTATGGCCGAAGTGTTGTGGTCAAGGTTGGAGAGTTCGTAGGTTGCTTTTGGTCGGGGCTGAGGAGCTCGGAGACGAAGGCAATGGATTCTGGTAACAACTTCGTGGTATCGGTATCGAGGCAAGTTTATACTTGTTCAGTTTATAATATTTGATGAATGGTATCGTTTCCATTTCATTTATAATTCGTATGGCGATGTTGTTAGAAAGGTAAGTTGTCGGTTAACGAGTTGTATATCGTGCTCTGGCTTGTATTAAATCATAAGGTATATGATTTAATTGTGTTCAAGGAAGACGTGAGTTATCTTTGGTCAAGGGTATAATATATCGGATATCGAGGATAGTTAACCTGATGACATAAGTATCGGGATAAAGGTTTATTAGTATTGAATGGATGGTACCTTATTTGAGATTATTTGAATAACTGTGTATTCGTTCAGGGATGTTGCTCGTGGAAACAATATTGTCTTCGGCTTTGAGGTAATTCTAGTATTATTCAGTTATGAGCATAATTATTCTGAGGAATTATTGTATATATGTTGTACGTTGATGTTTCGTATGCTGGGATTCGTATTGATTACTTCGCTGAGGGATGATGATCCCAGGGCTGATTCTATTGAGATCATTGATCGTGTTGATTATTTGTCGGGGATGATGATCCCAGGATTATTGTCTTGAATATTGATTAGTCATGTCGACTTTTCACTGTCAGTCTGTTGTTTCACTTCGGTGAGTCTTTTGATCCTTATTGGATATGTGATTCTTTGAGTTTCGTTGTCATATTGCATCGTGACATATCTGGAATCATATCTGCGTTCCGATTGGTTATTGTGTAGGATTTTTAGCCAGGCGCATGATGGTTATGCGTGGATATTATTTTCGCATTGAACCGTGCACACGAGACGTAGTTCGTGAGGCTAATTAGGTACAAGACCGCACGTGTATTTGATCGATACCCGGGGTGGCTTGTGCACGGACACATTTCCGGATCGGGCGTACTGTGATGTCCATCTTTGAGCCATAATGTTTGGTCGTTCATACTTCCATGTATGATTGGATATGTTCGACGGTTTGCGACTGGTTGTTCATACGCCCGAGGGGTATGTTCGACAGCCAGAGTTATTTCTTTGAGATCCATTATTGTTGATCATTTGGAATCTACCTTGTTGAGGGTATTCTCGGTTATTGTTGGTCCTTTGTTTATCATTTGGAGTCTACCTTGTTGAGGGTATTCTCGGTTATTGTTGGTCCTTGTTGATCATTTGGAGTCTACCTTGTTGAGTGTATTCTCGGTTATTGTTGGTCCTTTGTTGATCATTTGGAGTTTATCTCGTTGAGGGAATTCTCGGTTATTGTTGGTCCTTTGTTTATCATTTGGAGTTTACCTCGTTGAGGGAATTCTCGGTTATTGTTGATCTTTGTTGATCGTGTTTGGAGTTTACCATGTTGAGGGTATTCTCGGTTATTGTTGATCCTTGTCGATCGTATTGGAATTCATCATGTTGATGATAATTTCGGTTGTACTTTGACCTTGGGTTGGTCATATTGGAACTCATCATATCGATGATATTGTTCGGGATTTGTTATCATTATCATGTGGTAGTTGATCTACAGATATGTTGTGTATTATTGGTTTATCTAGGTTGAGATTTGATTGTGTAATCCGGCGGATAGGATTTGGCACAGATTGGATTATTTTCGCACTTATGAGCTATGAGGACGATTTGAGGACACTTGGTATTGTTTGAATACAGTACAGTATAATTGTTGTTGAGTTCTTTTCGTCATTTGAGAATGCGAAATGTGAATTATGGTAAGGATCGATTTGGTATGGATTGCCATGGATTGGTAATGTTATGACGGTAAGTTTACATTGGTAGTATTCTTACAGTATTATACATTGGTATGTAATTATTTATGATGATGTGATCGTTATCATTATCGAGTATTGTGGCTGACCCCGTCGTGGGCTTTATTTTTAGGTACTCGGAGATCGATCTAGTAGCGGTCGTGAAGTGACGAGCTTCCCGATGTGATACTGGCGGTGGCATGTTTTGGAGTATCGAGTATTTCTTTTATGGTCATTCATTTCCGCTGCAAATGTGTATTTTGAACTGTGTTTTTATCCGTTGCGTGTGTATATTTTCAAAATGGCCTTTTGGGCATTTTACGAACTTGGGTTATTTTCGTCAAACTCTTTTTCCCAAATTATTTTATCGATATGTTTAAGTGGTAGCTTAACGTACATTTTGAACTATCGTGAATTGACACTTCGCCTTGTATTTTCAAATGGTATTTTATGACGGTATTTGAGAACTATGTTTTTGAAAATATTTGAGTATTTAAAATATTACCGTCATCAGCCTTTTGGCGTTTTTGAATTGGTTTTGTAAACGATTTTTAGCCTGGTGGGTTCCGGCGCGGGACCCACGGCGCTGTAATATCCCGGATGGTTTTGGGGGTGTTACAGAAGATGGTATCGGAGCTTAGGTTTTGTGAAACCCGGGCATGTGTGTTATGTGGCTCTACCGGGACGGTAGTAGCGTGACTTTTGAAAATGATTTTTTTTCTGACTTTTGAGTAAAACCGATTTTGGAGTTTCCAAAATTTTTGAGATATTTTCCAATTGTTATTTGTGATATTGGCGTGTGTTGGTATTGTTTTGACACTTCGTGTGGGAGTCGTGTGTTAGTATCACGGGAGATCATCGGCTTCACGCACCTGTAAGTATATTAGTTTGGTTATTCGCTTGTGGCGACACTTTATTGTTTTGTGATGAGTTGGAAAGTTTTGGATTTATCTGTTGTTGGTGGCAGGTTGCAAGTTTCGAGGACGAAACTTATTTTAAGGGGGGTAGTATGTAATACCCGAATTTTCAGTATGAATTTTTCGCGTTATTTTATCTAAGATATACTGGATGGCTTGGTGTCTATACAGTATGGATAAAATAAATTGAGAACTGAGACAACTGTATTTGTACTCGTATAACTGTCGTAGTGGTTCGACAATTATTTTGAGGATACCGTGTATCAGGTTATCGTACTTTTGATATTGGATATATCGTATGATGATGTTATTGGATTCAGTACATGTATTCAGTATGCAGTATGTTCGTATTTTGATATGTCGAGACGGACGAGGAGAATCGAAAATGGCTAAGTATAGCACGATTAGCGTGCGCTAATGTTCAAGTATAGCGCACGCTATCGTTCATGGTTAGCGCACGCTAGAGGCGTAATGTAGCGCACGCTAAATGCGATCGGTCGGAAGGAATCTGCGTGTGGACCCGGCTGCTTTCGGCGCACGTTCTCGTAAGTCAACGGTTGTTGTCCTGAAGTATTAGCGCACGCTAAAGCATGAGGCTTAGCGCACGCTAATTGTAGATCGGTCAAAGGGAATCTTATCCTTGTTAGATCGGCATGTGGGGCACATGCGGTACGTAGACTGTAGCAAGTCAACTGATATTAGCGCACGCTAAATGTAAGGACTTGCGTACGCTAAACAGTGTGAAATACGTACGCTAATGCATGGGCATTACGTACGTAAGCTCATGTTCGAGGCAAGACAGTGGCCTCTGGGATACGATAGCGCACGCTAACAAAGTCGGTTAGCGCACGCTAAGGCCGTAGCGCATGCCAAACATAAGGTTTAGCGCACGCTAGTAATACACTTTATAAAAAGGGGACAGACGGGTGTTATGAAGCATTCTCGTCCATTTCTTTCCTTTCACTCGATAGAGAGAGCTTTGGGAGGTACTTGAGTTCCTAAAACACTCTGAGATGATGATCTTTAACGAGATTAAGATGGAGAGCATGGATTCAAAGCTTTGTTCTTGAAATTATTAATGAGTCTTGGAATGGAGTTCATAGAGAGAGTCTTGAGGTTCCAAATACTGGATTATGATGGAGTTGAGCGTCCTTATTAACATTTGGAGCTTGGAAATGATTGGGAACGGATTCAACGTTGATAATCCATCCTTTTCTTCAAAGAGGTAATTAATCTTCACTTTGGATTTCGTTTTGGGGATTGAATATTGGTGTTCTTGAGTTGATACTTATCATATTAATGAGTTGATAAGTATGATTTCGAGATGGCTTCCCGGGTAACGTTGATGTTATTGTTGGTATGCGGATATTGATATGTTTTGTATGGTTTTGAATGGTGTTCAGGAGATATGTCGATTTATGTCTCCCTTCATTTTGGATTTGATGTTAAGATGATATACGGATATATATGACTTAGGTGATTAATTACATGTTAGCATATCGGATTATGATGGTTGTCATGAACATGATTATGGAATTATGGTACTTTTAGTGTTCTTGGTATATATATCATCAAAGAGGAAGGATATATGTTGGTTTGATTATTAACATGGATAAGATAATTGAAACTAAACATTATGTTGATTGTAGTGATTGAGTTCGTATGATAAGATATGGATCATGATGATGAGTTTTGATCTGGAAAGTTATTGTTAATCTTGGAGTAAGATTTCCTTTTCATTCGAATTCGTAGTCGCAAGGTGTTAGTCGATGCTTGGAATGCATGCCATCATGCGACATTAGCGCACGCTAAGCTTACTGGATAGCGCACGCTAACGGGAACAACTTAGCGCACGCTACGTTATGCGTTTAACGCGCGCTACGTAGGCAGACAGCGTAGTATTTTCGTGTTGTGATTATGAATTCGTGATGGGTTGAACTGGATTGTTTAAGACTGTGTTTAATCGAGATATTGTGGAACTGTTGGGTTATTGATGGGTTATTGATTGATAATTATGATTTATCGGATTTCGGCTTGTATTGTTGATATGAGTTCGTAATTGTTTGAGTTGTATTGTTCGGTTTTGTAAATGATCGAGGTATTGTTGAACCGTTGAGTTTGATTGGTTGGTTATACCGGTTATTGATTATTATCGGATATGTTGTCATTTGATTATTGCATTAGGTCGCGATAATTGAGCGTTGATTATGGCCGTTGTGTTGTGGTCAAGGTTGGAGAGTTCGTAGGTTGCTTTTGGTCGGGGCTGAGGAGCTCGGAGACGAAGGCAATGGATTCTGGTAACAGCTTCGTGGTATCGGTATCGAGGCAAGTTTATACTTGTTCAGTTTATAATATTTGATGAATGGTATCGTTTTCATTTCATTTATAATTCGTATGGCGATGTTGTTAGAAAGGTAAGTTGTCGGTTAACGAGTTGTATATCGTGCTCTGGCTTGTATTAAATCATAAGGTATATGATTTAATTGTGTTCAAGGAAGACGTGAGTTATCTTTGGTCAAGGGTATAATATATCGGATATCGAGGATAGTTAACCTGATGACATAAGTATCGGGATAAAGGTTTATTGGTATTGAATGGATGGTACCTTATTTGAGATTATTTGAATAACTGTGTATTCGTTCAGGGATGTTGCTCGTGGAAACAATATTGTCTTCGGCTTTGAGGTAATTCTAGTATTATTCAGTTATGAGCATAATTATTCTGAGGAATTATTGTATATATGTTGTACGTTGATGTTTCGTATGCTGGGATTCGTATTGATTACTTCGCTGAGGGATGATGATCCCAGGGCTGATTGTATTGAGATCATTGATCGTGTTGATTATTTGTCGGGGATGATGATCCCAGGATTATTGTCTTGAATATTGATTAGTCGTGTCGACTTTTCACTGTCAGTCTGTTGTTTCACTTCGGTGAGTCTTTTGATCCTTATTGGATATGTGATTCTTTGAGTTTCGTTGTCATATTGCATCGTGACATATCTGGAATCATATCTGCGTTCCGATTGGTTATTGTGTAGGATTTTTAGCCAGGCGCATGATGGTTATGCGTTGATATTATTTCCGCATTGAGCCGTGCACACGAGACGTAGTTCGTGAGGCTAATTAGGTACAAGACCGCACGTGTATTTGATCGATACCCGGGGTGGTTTGTGCACGGACACATTTTCGGATCGGGCGTACTGTGATGTCCATCTTTGAGCCATACCGTTTGGTCGTTCATACTTCCATGTATGATTGGATATGTTCGACGGTTTGCGACTGGTTGTTCATACGCCCGAGGGGTATGTTCGACAGCCAGAGTTATTTCTTTGAGATCCATTATTGTTGATCATTTGGAGTCTACCTTGTTCAGGGTATTCTCGGTTATTGTTGGTCCTTTGTTGATCATTTGGAGTCTACCTTGTTGAGGGTATTCTCGGTTATTGTTGGTCCTTGTTGATCATTTGGAGTCTACCTTGTTGAGTGTATTCTCGGTTATTGTTGGTCCTTTGTTGATCATTTGGAGTTTATCTCGTTGAGGGAATTCTCGGTTATTGTTGATCTTTGTTGATCGTGTTTGGAGTTTAGCATGTTGAGGGTATTCTCGGTTATTGTTGATCCTTGTCGATCGTATTGAAATTCATCATGTTGATGATAATTTCGGTTGTACTTTGACCTTGGGTTGGTCATATTGGAACTCATCATATCGATGATATTCTCAGTGATGTATTGGTAGATCATTGTTATTAATTGTATGAGCATTGGTATGCGTCGATGTTCGTGGATTTGTTATCATTATCATGTGGTAGTTGATCTACGATATGTTGTGTATTATTGGTTTATCTAGGTTGAGATTTGATTGTGTAATCCGCGGACGAGATTTGGCCAGTTGGATTATTTTCGTACTTATGAGTTATGAGGACGATTTGAGGACACTTGGTATTGTTTGAATACAGTACAGTATAATTTTTGTTGAGTTCTTTTCGTCATTTGAGAATGCGAAATGTGAATTATGGTAAGGATCGATTTGGTATGGATTGCCATGGATTGGTAATGTTATGACGGTAAGTTTACATTGGTAGTATTCTTACAGCATTATTACATTGGCATGTAATTATTTATGATGATGTGATCGTTATCATTATCGAGTATTGTGGCTGACCCCGTCGTGGGCTTTATTTTTAGGTACTCGGAGATCGAGCTAGTAGCGGTCGTGAAGGGATGAGCTTTCCGATGTGATACTGGCGGTGGCATGTTTTGGAGTATCGAGTATTTCTTTTATGGTCATTCATTTCCGCTGCAAATGTGTATTTTGAACTGTGTTTTTATCCGCTGCGTGTGTATATTTTCAAAATGGCCTTTTGGGCATTTTACGAACTTGGGTTATTTTCGTCAAACTCTTTTTCCCAAATTATTTTATCGGTACGTTTAAGTGGTAGCTTAACGTACATTTTGAACTATCGAGAATTGACACTTCGCCTTGTATTTTCAAATGGTATTTTATGACGGTATTTGAGAACTATGCTTTTGAAAATATTTGAGTATTTAAAATATTACCGTCATCAGCCTTTTGGCGTTTTTGAATTGGTTTTGTAAACGATTTTTAGCCTGGTGGGTTCCGGCGCGGGACCCACGGCGTTGTAATATCCCGGATGATTTTGGGGGTGTTACAGAAGATGATATCGGAGCTTGGGTTTTGTGTAACACACACACACACCTATATATATATATATATATATATATGTTTATACAACACACACTTTACACAACACACATACCCTGAACACGAAACGCACACAATATATAACACACACTACACACTATATATATATATATATATATATATATATATATATATATATATATATATATATATACCTGCACTAACACACACAGGCTTACCGGAAAAAGCCGATCGGCCGGGCAACCCTCGCCGGAATCCGGTAAGAAAAACAACTCCTACTGGAACTCGGCCGCCGGAAAAACTGACCCGCCGGACTTCGTCCAACTCCAGCCCGTTTCCGTCCATGGCCGATTTTCACCCAACTCCATCTCCGCCTGCAACTCCTCGTCGGAAATCTGTCAAGCCTCCGTTCCGCCGTCCGTTCCGGACAGAACCCACCTCCGGTCGCCGGAATCAATGGAGCCGCATCCATGGCCGGAAACCATGAAGAGCGCCGGCACCTGAGCTCTGTCTCGCCAGAAAAAGGCCGGAACAACTTGACCGGATCTGTAACGCCGTCCGATCTGGAAATTCCGACCAGACCGCCGCTGCTCTAGTCACGAGCCACCTGCCGCCGTCGATCTTCGGTCGTCGCCGGAGATGTCAGCAACACTCCGGTCGTCAACTCCATTCTGTCGCCGGAAACTATGAAGAAGTAAAGCTCTACCTCGTCGAAAAAAAAAATGAGAGAGATGGAGGGTAGAGAGAGGACGATGGAGGTGGAGAGAAGAGAGAATACAGTGAGATGCAAATTGTAACATGAGGGAGAGAAGACATATAATATATATATATATATATAACGTGAGAAGGTGAGGGAGGAGCGAGAGAGATGACAAAAGTGAGATGAATGATAACGTGCATCACAAAAGTGATAAACTTTATTTATTTATATATATATATATAAATGATACTCCAAAGATACCCTGGCCCTACCAACCGAAGGTTGATTACGAGGAAGGTTCCTACCACCGACCACGCATTACGTACGTAAACCTCAGGACGTAACGTACGTAATCGCAACAAATTAGCGTACGTAATGCTACACAGGTAGTGTACGCTATGGCTATAAACTTAGCCAAAATTCCAAACTCGCCAAGCAATAACCAAACGACGAAACCAAACCGACGACCAATATAAATATTTCGATCCCGAAATATTCACAATATACATTGTATCGGTCCAAACGACAACACTTGTACAATTCCAAATGAATTCGTACAACTCAACAGTAACACGAAAAAAAATTACCCCCGGATATTACAGATATTTAGTACACTGAATGCAATGGTCATACAGTTTTACCTCTTCTGGCTACATTAACATATCACTAAAATTAATATTTGCATTACTACATATCACCCACCACTCAGCCATGAAATGTGGGATAGGCATATTCTTCGAATATCAGATATTTTTACTACTGAGAAGGAAAGCTACATTCAAAGAAAAGACGCAGGTCACCATTTGAAGTATTGAAAGCTAACATCTTTTCCATAGCCTCCTCCTGCATTTAGTTTGCATACTTCAATATGGAAGTTGACAGAAATAAAATCACTCGCTAAAATCCAAAAAAAAAGGACGCAATGTACACCTTATACTGCTGATCCTGTGCGGATATATTCTCATGAAAAATCTCTCAACATTCTTGTTATCTCCAATAGTAAGCAATACAGATGCTGCTCTCCTAATAACTTCCTCAGAAACTTCTAGGCAATTTGACCATCTGAAAACTTAGATTGAAAGAAAACTAAAATGTACAATATTGACATAAACTGGCATATCTTACATAAATGAGAAAACTAGTGGGTAAGAATTGATGCTATTCCCTCCGGTTTTATATATCATGATTCGCTTTGGCATAGGAATTAAGATACAAACATAAAGTGTCTAAATTACCCTTTGCTTTAGAATATGGGGTCATTTATTAATGTACTAATCAATGCTAAGAAAAAGGGTAAAACTGGAGGATCTAAAATTTACCACCTAAATGTAAAACAATACTTACTTGTAACCAAAATTAAATTGCTAAAACAACACTTGCTCAAAATCGGAGAGAGTATTTACTTTGACCAGATGTAGGTAAAAATCTGGATTTTCACAATAGCATTAGGAACATACCCGCAAGTAGTGCACAGTGTAATCCTGCAAGACAAATTAAAGCAATTGACATCTTGGAACGAGAAATTGTATTTTATGTCTTGGCTACAAGAGTTGTTTCAATCACTCACCATAGCTAAGACGTGCACATCCAGGCACCAATCTGTCAAACACAGGATACATAGTCAGAAAGATGATCTCCACATCACCACTCAAACAATGACAAAACACAAGTATATTGTCTAGAATAGGATTCCAAAATAAATTGCATAATTAACACCAAAGTTCACCAGAACAAAACATTACCACTAAAGTTTCCTATGGGATGAGCCAGTGGAGCAATCAGTTTAAAGAAAGAATTCCTGGCAAAATATGAAAATTTACATAAAAGAAATATGGAAATATGATGCATTTGAAAAGAGCAAGCAGACCTAACTAAATTTCAGTCTAGGTGTTCTAGCGGAGAAATACCACTTCTTGTAAAAGAATTCAGTTGCTTCTTTTTCCATTCCTTTATGATTGATGTCCATCGAGAACTCTTGTCTATCTGCAGTTGGAGTAAGAGAAACTGTACAAAAGAGAGATTTTCCAACAACTGGACTGAGTGCTCACATAATTTTACTATAAAGAGAATGCTTCTTGATTCCTCCAATGACTATCAAACATGCGGTGTTAACTTAGATGCAGCACAGCTACTAATAGCAAACATTCATTAACAAAGCTATTATAATACTACTACAATTCATAACACAGAGGAATCGAAACTTCAACTTCGAGAAAATTGAACTTCTAATATATTGCAACCTGCCTAGAGGAAGCTTATTCTTGAAGTCTTCCTCTGCCAAAAGAAGTCTGATCTTATTAATATGATTACAGAGACGCAAGATTGGTATCTAAAATAGGAAGACTACCATACCTTATTACAGATATTATAGATAAATAGAACATAATGCAAGAAACAGGTTCGGTCTGGGTCCGGATAAAAACGGGGTCCGGACCATTTGTGCTCAGCCCTACGAGGAGGACAGAATAAAAATCATTGAGATATTCCTCTTCCAAGAACCTAATCACGACTTATACGAAAAATGGATTAAAACGATCTAATGAGATGGTGGTCCAATAAAACGTTATAACAAGGTCATGATGATATAAATTGATCACTATCAAGATCATCTACACAGGAAAAAGGCAGTATATGAACCAAATGAGGAAGTTCTAAACAATAATATTTGTGGTTATCCAAAGTGGTAACCATTAACATGATTTTTTTACTCTTGGGGTCCATTTGCTTTCAAATGAGTAATCGGTCAGATTAAAAGGCCTGCTATTAATTGGATTGGATGACAATAATTCACTAATGTATTAAGTTGTTTGGTTCAGGGCTGAAGGTCGTGAATAACACTTTATTATCTCATGGTCATAATCACCTACACAAGCAAACATGAATATCCATGGCTAACACTTACGGATGTAAACAAATACAGAGAAACAATCCAGAATATCAAGGCTAAAACTATAACTAAGAAACAGGGTAACCACATTCACATATACAACTTGACGAAGTAAAAAAAGAGACATAAGTCATAAGATATTATCAAATCACAAACTGAAAGCAGCGAGTTAAATGCATATGCCGACAGTACAGTAACAACTGAATAGCATAGATCGATACGCAACAGTAAAAAAGTAGAGACATACCCTGTTCTGGTCGATAACGTCAACAATGACGACGAGCTTGTCATAGTCCTTGCCGTAGTTGATGAGGCCACTCTTCCGATCTCGACGTACCTCTTGAAGGGCTACACATGAAACAAATCCAAAAAAAGACAAAAAATAAAATCAAAATCAAAATCCCTAAATTCCGAAACTTACATACGCATTACTCAGTGGTAATGAAATAGATCAAATCATTTTCAAGGGCTCACCATTTTTGTGGATTTGTCAATGTGTGTGTGTGCGCGCGTGCTGTGTGAGAGGAGGCGTAGAGAGAGGCAAAAAAAATAAAGATTGTGAACGAGGGAGAAGAAATGAGGGAGTCTGATTCATTTAGGGTTAGGAAAAAAATTAAAGATTAAAATTATTATTTAATAAATATAATTAATATAATAATATCATTTAACTTGAAATGTTTGTATTTATTCACGATTACAACGCTAAACCGGTCATTAACAGTCACAAACATTTGGATTTAGGTTGGAAAACATTATTTTTAATATTAATATTAATATTAATATTAATATTAATATTAATATTAATATTTAATATTTTTAATATTAATATTTCTCAATGTATTTTTAATATTAATATTAATATGTAATATTTTTACAAATAAATTATAATAAAATTATTTTTTCCGGCAACAATCACAGCACCGTTTTTTCTTCTTCCGATCATTATATTTAATGAGGGTATATTTGTCGTTTATAAATTTTGGGATAGAATGGATTTCAATTCCATCCATTTTGAGAAGGAATGATCAAATCCTTGTTTGAAGGAATGTTGAGATTTCAATTCCATTCCTTAGGTAACCAAACATCACAATGGAATTCAGTCAATGGAATCGACCATTCCAATTACATCGGAATCCGACGAACCAAACGCCCCCTAGTGTTTTGTTTTTTAGTTTTTAAATAAAATAATAACTGAGCGTGCTATGGTTTGAGAGTGAATTATTTGGATAAAATAGTCGCTCATTTGTTTGGGCAAAAATTGAAGATTGATTTTGACCCGCCCAAATATTAATTGTAAGCCTGCCTATTTTTTTCTTTCCTGGTAACACTTTTTTTAAAGATCAACGGTAACAGCGAATTTGGTGTTACCATAGATACTATAGCAACACCTGTTACTATCAACTGTAACGCTAAAAAAAAGTGTTAGCGTAGATCAATTTCAAGGCATCTATGCTAACACTTTTGCTTGTAACATCGAAATAAACGTTGCTAAAGGCTATTTGTGGCGTAGTGTTGATTCAATTGTTGTATTTACATGAATGTCGGGTATCTCTGATTTGTGTACAATAAACCTGTAAGCGCTGCTATTAAGTGCATAACCAATAAAGATACAACCGATCGTCTTAGGACCAATTTTAACTTGTTTAGGTAGAGGCACCTCAACTTTTGCCAAACACCCCTACACTTTGAGATATTTGTATGATGATTTTCTTCCTTTCCACAACTCATAAGGAGTAACATTTTTACCTTTGCGTGGAATCTTGTTCAATATGTAGTTGGATGTCAAGACAGCTTCCCCCCACATGTTCTGGGGCAACCCTGAACTAATTAATAAGGCATTCATCATATATTTAAGTGTTCGATTCTTACGTTCAGCAACACCATTAGATTGTGGTGCATATGGAGCCGTGGTTTGATGAATTATACTACTTTTGTTGCATAATTCCTCAAATGGAGCTACATATTCACCTCCTCTATCACTTCGAACCATCTTAATACGACAACCTAATTGATTCTTGGCTTCATTCCTGAAGTTCTTAAAGGCTTCAATAGCCTCATCTTTACTTCTCAAAAGATAAAGATAATAATATCTTGTGCAGTCATCGATGAAAGTGATAAAGTACTTCTTACCACCTCTAGTTTGCACAAATTTTAAATCACACACGTCTGTGTGAATTAATTCAAGGGGTTTTGTATTCTATTTTACCGAATGAAACGGTAGCTTCGTCATTTTTGCCTCAACACAAATTTCACATTTGTTTTGATTTTTGATTTCATTTAATTTTGTTCGAAGTCGTCAGCTTTGACTCCTGGTAAAGCTAGGAGGTGTTTTAACAGTAATGTGTTGGGGCATGTTTGTTACGATATTTGGTTAACGCAAGTGCACGTTGTCGTAAGCAAGTAATAAAGTGGTAAGAAAGTATCGTTCCCTCGAGGACTGACTCACTAATTACCGATTTATGCGTATTCTAATTTTATTTGAACTATCGAAATTTGAGGTGCAAGTAACAATTAAAGAAAATTAATAAAAGAATAAAAAGTAAAATCGATTGTTCGAAGAAAGAAAATCAAATAGGGAATTAATATAGGATTGTGAATCCACCTCGGTTTATCCGAATTACTCTTGATTTATATGAATTTAATGATTTCCCAATTCATTGAAGGCGAAGATTGCTAAAATACTCTACCGCCTCTCCCGAGGTCAATAGAATTTTCTAAGGTGAATAACACACTCTATTCCTAGGTGAATTAATTCGACAATAGGCAAAAAGTACGAAATCTTCAGAAAGGCCACGTAATTCCTATGAGTATATTCCTATCTCACAAGATAAAACGGTTCACACCAATTTTTCCTACCAACTCTCCTCTCCCGATTCGAGTTGCGTAATCAAAACAAATCAATCATAGGCCACATAATTGACAGTAATTAAAATAATTGGGAAAACTCAATAAGAAAGGGAAATATATTTTAATAATGCAAAATCAAAAGTTAATTCGTCAAAAGCTCAGTCATCAAAATCCTATAATAGGGTTCTAGCCCGACATGCTAGAACATAAGAATACATAAAGAATTAAAGAAAGCATAATAGAAATCAAACGCAGTCGAAGAACTTGGATTCCTCCGTTCTCTAGCTTCCGCTCTCTGCTCCTTGGTGTTTTCTGCTTTTCTCCTCGATGGTTTCTTTTCAGACCTTTTATCCCTATTTACAACCATCATTCGTCTCCAAAACGCGTTCGTTGATTAGGTCGAAAACGGGCTTCAGAAACTGCTCAGAAACGCGGCAAATACAGCATTGCCGCCCCGCGGGCCGCGGCTCAGTAAGTGCATGCCGTGGCCCCTAATGTTCAGCGCCCTATGCCTGGGCGCAGTTTTCTTCATGGTCCGCGGATCAGTAAGTGCGTGCCACGGCCCCAAGATCTGATGTGTTCGGCGCCTTGTCATGCCGTGCGTGTGTATGACCCACTGCATTTGTCGTTTTCGCCCATTTTTCGTCGTTTAGGCTTTCGGACTCCAGTTTCCTTCAAAACATATAAAGATAGTGCATCAAAAGCTCATTTATGCAGATTTAGACTTAAAATGGATATAAAATAGTGATAAATAAGCGCATAAAAATACGCCTAACAAATACCCCCAAACTTAAGCCTTTGCTTGTCCTCAAGCAAAAATCAAATTCAAATAAGAAGTATCGTGAATGATCATGCAAATCCATAGTGCTCAATTTAATCAATACTACCCTGAAAATCGCAAAGAATAATACGAGTATCGTATTAGTGAGTCACATCAAGGACACTGATTCCACAAAGTAACCATTTTTAGTGCTAATCAATCGTTCATGAAGAAAATCAAGCTCAAAGATTAACAAGCATGAATTTAACCAACCGCCAATACGAAGGGTTAGAGTCAACAAGCCAACTCGCCCAGTCCCACAGTCTAGTGGCAAAAATTCAAGAGTTTCATCGTCCAAATTAATCCTCGGACAACATTCCCTTATGTATAATCATTATAATGATTCGAGTTAACCACTAGGTTCCGGCTCTCGGGATATTTCATCGGAATATCCCTAGGGTGGATTTCAATTCTCATGTATTGGGGAACCGTTTGATGTAAAAGACACTCATGGGGCACATGGATGCTTCTAGTTACTCAGTTCCCCTCTACAGCGGAGAAAAAACGCGAATAGCTATTCCCGTACGTCCGATTCAAGGTTGCTGTTTTACGCGAGAGTAAATAACGGGTCACGTGAATACCCCCAGTTACTAGGCTTCCCATCATCGGCAAATGCGATATCTCTAAACCATTAGTCTATTCAGGGTTGTCGTTTTACGCAAGAGTAAACAACGGGTCACATGAATACCCCCAGTTACTAGACTTCCCATCCTAGAACATGTATAATATCTCGACTTTTTGGGAAAAACTGTCCGACTCTAAACTCAATTTAAGTGTCAACAAGACTCATGTTACTGGAAGACTAGCTACGCGAAAAGTGTAACCAAATGTATAGATGGCGATTTGAAAACACGTATGTCTCCTTTCTTATACGCTAAAATTTCTACAGTACCGAAAAATATCAGACCTAAATGAATACTCAGAGGAAACAGATATCACTGACTGCAAACTCGACCAAAACTCCACCGTTTCTTCAAAAAGAAATCAGTCTCACATCATCAGTTTTACACAAGGAAGCACGAAAAATTCACGAATGCAAATAAAATCAAGACAAGCAAGGCTAGCTTCAAAAACAACGAAAAATATCAACGAATAAATAAAAAGCAACTGAAAGTAAACCCCCCACCCAAACTTAGGACGTACATTGACCTCAATGGACACAAATAGTAATATGCAATAAGAGAAAAGGTCAAGTACTCCCCTAATGTCAGCTCAGGAACTGGTGCCGGCTTCGTCTGGCGAGGAAGGTGGTGTGGATGGCCAAAGTGGTGGGATGAAGGTCCCGTCCGGGTGCAGTATATGGCTCGTCCACACATCAAGGTAGTCCTGATGGTAAGCATCCCTCGCCGCCAAGCGCCTCTCCTCCCGTCGATTGGCCCGATGAGCCTGCTCTTTCATCTCCTCCCGGACAGCTGCGAGGAGGCTCTCTCTCTGTCCGTATCTCTTCTCTCAAAGCAGCTAGATGGCTATCTGAAACTCTCCTCATCTCCTCTCCCACAGCAGCTAGATTACTCTCTCTCTCTCTCTCTCCGCATCTCCTCTCTCAGGCTGTCAAACATCGCCTGTAGGTGCTCTCTCTCGGGTGGCGGGCTGGATTCCGCTTGCTCATGCGTCAGAAGAAGAGGCTTGGGGAACTGCTCATGTAGCTCGTCAAGAAGAAATCCTCGTCCCCGAGCGTGTGCCGGCGCTCCACACCACTAGTCAAAGTCAGAAATAATGCGATGATCAATCGAACCCTGGGGTGCTAGCGTTGGATCATCCGACCAAGTCATGCCCGACTAGGGGCATAGAGCGCAAATGAGAGAGGGGTGCTTCAGCCCCATCTTGGCTCCTCCTTAAATGCACTGAAGGATAGATCGGACCAGATGAGGGGCCACATCGAATCTGAGCCCGGTAGTGATAGCATATAGAAGTCGGGCACAAGAGAGTAAGACTGAGCGGATCTGCGAGGTAGGATTGACCCGTGCGCAGAGGAAGTATAACCACGCTCGCCCGAGCTGACTGAGGCGCAAACTCTTAAAATAGAAGGCTGAAGAACCCGGGGCGCGTGTCTCCCAAACGGAACCGGGCTGTGTGAGTGCCTCAAGCAGAGCCTCCCTCGTGAGGCTACTCATACTCCGCGTATACGCCGTCTCGTCCACCACTGGCAGCTCGTATAGTCTCCGAATTGCAGCCTCCGAAAAATCTGCAGTATGACCTCGGACGACGACCTGAGTCCGAGTATCTGATTGCCCCATCATCTGCCCTGCCCGAATATGTCTCAATAGAGCACTGGCGTAGAACTCCTGGACGATAGAGATCACAGCCGGATCGGGTGGCGCAGTGAAACGAGCCCATCCCATCTCGTCAATCATAGTCAGAAGCTCACCGTCCAAGGGGGCGGGAATGAATCCCCGCTCCGGGATTATTGGTCGAGGCCGGATTTTTTCGTTGAATATTCTGTGAATTTTCGGATCGGAGAATTGGTGAGATTCTAAATCGGCTTGGCTTCGTGATGTCTCCCCTCTTGTGGGGGATGATTGTGTCCTAGCTCTCGTACTAATCTTCCTTTTTCAAGCCATGGCGAGGTTCCTTGCTTTATATGGAAGAAGGCAAGAAGAAGAAAAAGTGAATAGAGGTCGTTCGAGTGCTGCGCGAAGGAAGGGAATGAAACTTACTTGGTGTCGGCCGATCGAGTATATGAAGGAGGACTGGGCGTTCCAACTTCGCAACAGGGGCCGCGGCACATCTTAAGTGAGCCGTGGCCCAGAGTACAGCCTTCCTGGGCCTTTTTGTAATGTTGCCGTATGCCGCGGCTCAGCGTACGGGTGCTGCGGCTCGTAGTGTAAGTGTGCCGCAGCTCATTTGGTCCGTGCCGCAGCACAGAGTATAGTAGGTTAGCCCCTTTTTGTGTCGATTTTTGTATGCCGCGGCTCACTTCTATTGTGCCGCGGACCATTGCTGAATTCTTCCCTGGGGAGATTACTGCACAGAATTTTCAAAGGAACACATCAAGAACGTGAGGGATAAGCATATTAAAGCAAAAATGACGAAAAATTATAGACACTAAAATGCATGAAAACACAGAAAAAAATCTACAACTAATACTCGGGTTGCCTCCCGAGAAGCGCTAAGTTTATAGTCTTCAGCCAGACTTTTTGAAAATCAGTTTGCATTCTGCAAAGACCATTTGGACTCCGCACAGTCCATCGAATCGTTATTACGTAATTTAAATTTTTGACCATTAGTTTTCAACCGTTCGACTTTTAGTTCGGAAATCCAACTTTCTTTTCGAAACGACTTTAACAATAGTAGCCTCCCAAAACACCCATTTTGCAACTGACTTGGCACTCGTTTGACTTCCGGTTTAATTTTCAATTCCACGGGCGAACTTATGACAGCAAGAGGATTTTTCGATGATGGACGAACGGATGTTGAAGAGGACATATTCAAATGCTTAAGATACATGATTCGTTCTTCATTTTTCTTAGACATCGGAGCAGCTGAAAAGGATTCTAAACACTTCGACCAACAACTCTCCCGGTGTGCGTCTTTCGCAAAGATATTTACGCTTTCAATTTCTGAACACGTCTCGACACTACTTGGACACGGAAAGGATTGAAACACTTAAGTGACTTGCTCATCTTGGACCCGTAGAGTGAGTTTCCCTTTTTCCACATCAATAAGAGTTCGGCCGGTAGCTAGGAATGGTCTTCCCAAAATAATTGGGATGTCTTGGTCCTCCTCCATATCGAGCATAATAAAATCGGCCGGAAAGATGAATTTATTGACCTTAACTAAAACACCTTCTATTACCCCCCTCGGGTACTTGATAGATCAGTCAGCTAATTGCAGCGAGATTGTCGTTGGCTTGGCTTCCCCAATACCTAGCTTCTTAAAAATGGAAAGGGGCATAAGATTAATACTGGCGCCGAGATCACACAACGCTCTATCAAAAGACAGGTTTCCTATAGTGCACGGTATATTGAAACTTCCTGGATCTTTCAATTTTGGTGGGAGCTTTTTCTGCAAGATGTCGCTGCACTCTTCCATCAATGCCACTGTCTCATATTCTTCGAGCTTCCTTTTATTCGATAAGATCTCTTTCATGAACTTCACATAGCTCGGCATTTGTTCCAAGGTATCAGCAAATGGAATATTGATGTGTAGTTTCTTGAAGACATCAAGAAACTTGGAGAACTGTTTGTCCAACTTTTTCTTTTGCAATCGCTGTGGAAACGGGACGGGTGGCACATAGGCTATCAGATTATCTAGAAACAATTTCGAGGATCTAGAAATTTGTGATTCCTCGGTCGCCGAATTTTTCTTCTCCTCATCATCAACCTCTCTTTTTGTTCTGTCTGGGCTGCTCACACACTTCCTTCCCGCTTCTCAAACCAATGGCATTAATAATCTCTCTGGGGTTCGTCTCAGTTGTACTTGGCAAGGTACCCTCAGGGTGGGCTGTTAACACATTTGCTATTTGACCCAATTGGACTTCCAAGTTGCGAATAGAGGCGGAATGGTTTTGCAAGGTTGCTTCCGTATGGGTCATGAACTGACTCGTATTCGCTGCTAATTTTGCCATTGCCTCCTCTAGAGAGATTTTTGGAGCAAGATGAGGTTGTTGTTGGTGTTGAGAAAACTGAGGTTGGTTTGAGTTTTGTCCATTTTTCCACAAAAAGTTAGGGTGATATCGCCACCCCGGATTGTATGTGTTAGAATACGGATTGTTCTGCCGATTCCCGTTCCCCACAAACTGAGCTTGTTCCATTGGAGGTTGCTCGAAAGGATTTCCGACTTGGCACTCTGCGCTAGGATGCGACCCGTTGCACCAATTACATGATTCCGTGGTAACGGAGGTAGGAGCATATGAAAAAGCTTGCAATTGCTGAGTCAGCTCTGTGACTTGGGCTGATAGTGTAGAGATCGGATCGTTGTCGGAAACTCACATAACTCGCTTTGGGTTCACTTGTTCGGAAGGCCACTAATAAGCATTTGTAGCCATCGCCTCCAATAAAGAGTGGGCTTTGGCCATCGTTTTGCCCATTAGAGCACCTCCAGCGACTGCATCAACAAGAGTGCGTGTAGAAGCACTCAATCCGTTATAGAATGTCTAAATTTGCAACCAATCCGGTCGACCATGGTGTGGGAATCTCCTTAGCAAATCCTTGTATCGCTCCCAAGCTTCATGAAGCGACTCCATATCAAATTGCCCGAAGGTAGTTATCTCGTTCCTTAGTCTCGCTGTCTTCGATGGTGGAAAGAACTTAGCCAGAAATGCTTGTTCTAATTCTGCCTAAGTCGTGATAGAGCCCGGCGGTAATGAATTCAACCAAAACATGGCTTTGTCCCTTAGAGAGAAAGGGAAAAGCCACAGACGAATAGCATCATCGGTAACACCGTTATTCTTGAAGGTGTCACATATCTCGAGAAATGAAGCGATGTGTGCACTGGGATCATCATTTGCCAGTCCACAAAATTGGCTTGCTTGCACCATCTGAATAATAGCTGGCTTAATCTCGAAGTTGTTCGCTTGGATGGTTGGACGCCGAATCCCCGAAAAGTTTGCATTGATTTGTGGCATTGCGTAATCACGGAGTGTCAATGCCGGTTGAGCTTGCTGCATAGGATTGTCTCCTCCATGATTTTCTGTGTTATCGGCCATGGTGTCTTTTGTCGGTCGCTCACGCTTTTCCTTCTTGTTTTTTCGAAGAGTGCGCTCGAGTTCAGTATCCAAAGGTAATAGGCCTTCGTTACCGAATTTTCTCATGCACTAACCAGAAATTCCTGAAAGGAAAACAAATAAAAAAAAATTACACAAAAATAAAATAATGTTCAAATTAAGACTCGAAATACTGAAATCGATATTAGTAAAATAATCAGTCCCCGGCAACGGCGCCAAAAACTTGTTACGATATTTGGTTAACGCAAGTGCACATTGTTGTAAGCAAGTAATAAAGTGGTAAGAAAGTATCGTTCCCTCGAGGACTGACTCACTAATTACCGATTTATGCGTATTCTAATTTTATTTGAACTATCGAAATTTGAGGTGCAAGTAATAATTAAAGAAAATTAATAAAAGAATAAAAAGTAAAATCGATTGTTCGAAGAAAGAAAATCAAATAGGGAATTAATATAGGAGTGTGAATCCACCTCGGTTTATCCGAATTACTCTTGATTTATATGAATTTAATGATTTCCCAATTTATTGAAGGCGAAGATTGCTAAAATACTCTACTGCCTCTCCCGAGGTCAATAGAAATTTCTAAGGCGAATAACACACTCTATTCCTAGGTGAATTAATTCGACAATAGGCAAAAAGTACGCAATCTTCAGAAAGGCCACGTAATTCCTATGAGTATATTCCTATCTCACAAGATAAAACGGTTCTCACCAATTTTTCCTACCAACTCTCCTCTCCCGATTCGAGTTGCGTAATCTAAATAAATCAATCATAGGCAACATAATTGACAGTAATTAAAACAATTGGGAAAACTCAATAAGAAAGGGAAATATATTTTAATAATGCAAAATCAAAAGTTAATTCGTCAAAATCTCAGTTTCATCAAAATCATATAATAGGGTTCTAGCCCGACATGCTAGAACATAAGAATACACAAAGAATTAAAGAAAGCATAATAGAAATCAAACGCAGTCGAAGAACTTGGATTCCTCCGTTCTCTAGCTTCCGCTCTCTGCTCCTTGGTGTTTTCTGCTTTTCTCCTCGATGGTTTCTTTTCAGACCTTTTATCCCTATTTATAACCATCATTCGTCTCCAAAACGCGTCCGTTGATTAGGTCAAAAATGGGCTTCAGAAACGGCTCAGAAACGCGGAAAATTCAGCATTGCCGCCCCGCGGGCCGCAGCTCAGTAAGTGCGTGTCGCGACCCCTAATGTTCAGCGCCCTATGCCTGGGCGCAGTTTTATTCATGGGCCGCGGCTCAGTAAGTGCGTGCCGCGGCCCCCGGTACAGTGTGTTCGGCGCCTTGCTGTGTTGTGCGTGTGCCGCGGCTCAGCTTCATTATGTCGCGGCCCCTGATCAGAATTTGTCATTTTCGCCCATTTTTCGTCGTTTAGGCTTCCAGACTCCAGTTTCCTTCAAAACATATAAAGATAGTGCATCAAAAGCTCATTTTTGCAGATTTAGACTTAAAATGGATATAAAATGGTGATAAATAAGCGCAAAAAAATACGCCTAACAATGTTCGTGCACATTGCCCTTCTCCTCCAGTAATGTGTTAAAAGTGCGGACTCGAAGAACATCGGGTTCAGTTTTGCAAGTAGGTCACCGAGCCCTCCGAGGCACGGACTTGAGCACTGATATCAGGATCGACTCTGAGAAGTCCTTGAGAAGTGTAGTCTACCAGCTGTATGTTATGTAACACCCCCAAATCCTATTGGGTTATTACAGTGCCGTGGACCCCACGCCAGGAGATCCACCAGGCGAACATGATTAAGAATACATTAAATTAAACAATAAGGGACAAAAATCATAGTCCCTACCATGATATCCGACACAATATTCCGATAAGGAATTTCAACGACAACGAGGGGCCTACCTGGCCAAAAGTAAAAATACAACAACATCCACGAGCATCTGCTCGGGTAATACATAATGACAATGACTGACAAACTGGAGAACACTTCAACTGACTGACCAACATGAACAACTCGGACTAGTATCGTTCGAATGCCTCGTCGCCATCATCATGCCCCTATGTCTCAACTCTCTCCTCGGAAGCACCTAAAATATGAAAACATGTTCCGCCCCAACGGGGTCAGTCATCCAGATAATGAACATCAAATACATGTATAACATGATATACATCCAAAGGCAGAATGAAACGGTACAGTGATAATAATAATACGAGATGCTCACAAACCAAGGTAAGAACCGAGCATTCGTGAAACACTATGCCCATGACATACTATTAATACCTGTTCGACAGGTTAGAACGTAAATGCCCAACGACGAATCATGTTTATAGAGTACCACAATGAATTAGACGACATGAATCAAACCAGAATTGAATTAATTATGAATCACAATGCCCGAAGGCTCCAATGAAATTACCAAGACAATCACAAAGGCCTGAAAGCCACTCAGCCGAAGCTGTCAAATATCACAATCACATGAAGCCAAAACAGCCCGAATCTGTATCGATTAGGGCCGAAGCCACGGCACGAAGCCGTATCACAATTAGGGCCGAAGCCACGGCACGAAGACGTATCACAATTAGGGCCAAAGCCACGGCACGAAGCCGTATCACAATTAGGGACAAAGCCACGGCACGAAGCCGTATCACAATTAGGGACAAAGCCACGGCACGAAGCCGTATCACAATTAGGGCCGAAGCCACGGCACGAAGCCGTATCACAATTAGGCCATCCAATGGCCGTGACCTACTGAATTGTAGGTGTTGGAAACCCAACCGTGAAGGTTCAAGCCCCAAACTTACCCCTAATGAGCACTAGCCGAGACTAGCCTCCAAAATATAATTAATCACAAACGACAACGATCCGTAGATTACCGAATTCACGAGAATGATAGTGTGCTGCCTTGAGTCGGCCAACACGATAATGATGACTCACGGATGGGAATCGTACTCGACAGTCCCAATTCAATACCTCGATTACCTTAGAAAGGTCAATCGATAACAACAACACAACGGATGGGAACTATCCTCGACAGCCCCAATTCAATGCCTCGATTGCCTTAGAATGGCCAACCGATAACAATGATGCAGTGGATGATTCAATATCTTGATTGCCTTATAACGGTCAATCGATAACAATGATACAACGAATGATTGAGCACCTCGATTTCCTTAGAACGGCTAATCGATGACAATGATACATTGAATGATTGAACAACTCGATTGCCTTGGAACGGCTGATCGATGACAATGATACAATGAATGCCTCGGTACCTTTAATCGGCTACCGACGACGAAGATGAGAACGAATACGATAATGCCTTCAATCGGCTAATACAACATGAATGACGGGACGCCAATATTAATAGCAATGATTACAACGATATCTTAAATCGACATTAATATCAACAACAACAATCGACACATCGATACTGCGAACCGGCGATCGACAATAGCATTAACAATGAGTATCCCAATGCCTTAAACCGGACTTTAATGATTGATAATAAATATTTGGCATAATTGCCGAAGAGTATCGTATCGAACGATCCCCTAATATTAATGAACTTATGGAGAGACTAAGTCTCGGAATGATACAAGACATTCATACATATATATGATAACATTAATCTCATTGACTAGTACAAGTATAAAACTTGCCTCAACCGAAGGCGATGAAATCCTTCCACGAACAACGAACGGCGTCCTCCAATAAATACAAGCTCTCTAATAACCTTTAATGAAATACAATTCATTCAATAACACAACATCAATCGAAAATAACACAACGATCGAAAGAAACTCTTTGAGACATTTAATCGAACACTAAATGCTCAAAGTTCCTCAAGAACCTAAGAATCATCAATCGGGTTGAACGGATCGAAGATATTGATACATAATCCATAGAACACGATTAATAATGTTTACTAACATCAATCGATTCATCAAATTCAGATGGACAATGAAAATCAAGAAGAAATCTCGAAAAATCAAATTTTAGGAGATTTCAAGAAATTAGCTCAATCCGACGAAGAACAATGATTAGATGTTGATATGATCACCTAGAGCCTACTCAAAACATGATTTGATGGAGTAGAATCGATCATAATCACAAACCCTAGTCGGATCGCCCGACTACCACGAGAAGAAGGAGAGAAAGTGAGAAATCAGGTGAAAATCCAATTGACCCCCGTTATATACTCCAGTGACGCATGACCAAAACGCACGACTAAATGTCCGTGTGTTTGGTCGTGCAACAGGCCACTGCCGGCCACTGATCTCATGCACGAGCAGCACGCACGAGCACCTGCTCGTGTGTCATGCTCGTGTGTCCCTGATGATTGCCAAAGTGCACTACCCAATTCTGTTGCCACACACGAGCAGCACGCACGAGCAGTTGCTCGTGTGTCATGCTTGTAATATCCGGATCTATTATTGTGTATTTCATCTGTATTTGAACCCTGTATTATTCGGAATTATGATCTCGATGATTGGAGTATGATATTTCTCACCATAAAGGTGGAACCCGGAGCTACACCAATTTCTAAGGCACCGTATCGTATGGCACCTACTGAGATGTATGAACTGAAAAAGCAGCTGGAGGAGTTACGGGACAAAGGCTATATCTAGCCAAGCGTTTCGCCTTGGGGAGCGCCAGTTCTTTTTGTCCGGAAGAAGGATGGATCGCTTCGACTGTGTATTGACTATCAAGAGCTGAACAAAATGACAATTAAGAACAAGTATCCGTTGCCACGGATTGATGATTTGTTTGATCAGTTGCAAGGAGAAATAGTATTTTCTAAAATCGATCTGAGATCAGGATATCATCAGCTGAGGGTTAAGGAATCTAATGTTCCGAAATCAGCATTCAGAACTCGCTACGGACACTATGAGTTTGTAGTGATGCCGTTTGGTCTCACTAATGCACCTGCTGTATTCATGCAATTGATGAACCAAGTGTTCATCGAATATTTGGATAAATTTGGGGTCGTGTTCATTGATGACATTCTGGTGTATTCTAAGAGCCCGGAAGAGCATGCACAGCATTTGCGGATTGTATTAGAACTTTTGAGAAACGAACAACTGTACGCCAAACTTACTAAGTGTGAATTCTGGATAAAGGAAGTAATGTTCCTCGGTCATGTGGTATCAGCTAAAGGAGTCCGAGTAGATCCTCAGAAGATCGAAGCAGTTATGGATTGGAAGCCTCCAAAGAATGTGAAAGAAGTCCGAAGTTTCTTAGGACTTGCTGGGTATTATCGTCGGTTCGTAGAAGGGTTTCCAAAATTTCCCGCCCACTTACTCGACTACTGCAGAAAACACAAAAGTTTGAGTAGAACGAGTTGTGCCAGAATAGCTTTGATGAATTGAAGAAGAGATTGACTACGGCACCAATTTTATCACTCCCACAGGGAACTGGAGGATTTATAGTTTACAGTGATGCTTCAAACCAAGGACTCGGATGCGTATTGATGCAGAATGAAAAGGTGATCGCTTATGCGTCATGCCAGCTGAAACCTTATGAAGTGAATTACCCAACGCATGATTTGGAGCTAGCAGCAGTAGTTTTTGCTTTGAAAATCTAGAGACATTATCTGTACGGGACTCACTGTCAGATCTTTACGGATCACAAGAGTCTTAAATACATCTTCAGTTAGAAAGAGTTGAACATGCGGCAAAGAAAATGGTTAGAGCTGATTAAGGACTACGACTTGGAAATTTTGTATCATCCAGGCAAAGCGAATGTAGTGGTCGATGCACTCAGCCGCAAGCCTGTTTCTATCCAAATGCTGGAGACTCTGACCTCCCAGCTCAGCATTCAACGAGAGATGATTCGAGAAGGAATTGAAGTATGGTTACAAAGTGTCCAAGGACAACTGTGCGTGATGGAAATAACTTCATCATTAATCGAAGAAATCAAATATATGCAGACAGGTGATCCTTTAATGATTCGATTACGTGATGAAGTGATGAAGGGGAAGGCCCCCAGATTCGTAATTCATGATGATGGAGATTTGAGATTTCAGAACCGACTCTGCATTCCCGATGTCGATTTTCTGAAATAGATGATTATGAAGGAAACTCACAGTTCGCCCTATTCTATCCACCCAGGCACCAGTAAGATGTATAAGGACTTGAAGCAGAATTTCTGGTGGGGCAACATGAAGAAAGATGTAGTGGGCTATGTTTCGAAATGCTTGACTTGTCAGTAGGTTAAGATCGAGCATCAACGACCTATCGAGATGTTGAAGCTGCTCCCGATTCCTGAATGGAAGTGGGAAGACATATCGATGGACTTTATCACTAGTATGTCGTGAACCAAGACGGGAATGGACATGAGTTGGGTGATAGTTGACCGTTTAACCAAACCAGCTCATTTTCTAAGCATTAAGGACACGTGGGGACCAGAGAGGTTGGCACAAGTATTTATTTCAGAGATAGTTCGACTGCATGGTACGCTGAAGACCATTATTTCTGATCGAGACTTCCGTTTTGTGTCTCACTTTTGGAAAGCAGTTCATAAGGCCTTGGGGACCGAATTGAAGTTTAGCACAGCTTATCACCCGCAGACTGACAGACAATCCGAGAGGACCATTCAAACGGTGGAAGACATGCTAAGGGCCTGTGCCTTAGATTGGTCAAACGATTGGTAAGTTCATCTACCGTTGATTGAATTTACCTACAGCAATAGTTGGCATGCTTCCATTAAGATGGCACCGTTCGAGGCATTATATGGGAGGAGATGCAGATCGCCCCTATGTTGGGACGATTCATCAGACTTGATCAGGACAGACCAGAGTTGATCGTACAGACACGAGAGAAGATAAGCCTTGATTCGTGAAAGGCTGTTGACTGCCCAGAGTCGCCAGAAATCTTACACAGACATACGCCGTCGCCCATTGGAGTTCTGTACCGGAGACCACGTACTTTTAAAGGTTTCTCCTACTCGGGGAATCTTTCGTTTTGGAAGGAAGAGAAAGCTGAGTCCAAGATATATCGGACCATTCGAGATCCTTGAGAGAGTTGGAGAGTTGGCATACAGATTGGCATTGCCGCTGTCGTTGAACCATGTTCATAATGTGTTCCACGTATCCCAGTTACGGTGATATATACCAGATCCTAGTCATGTCGTTGATTTCGGTGAGATCGAAGTCGCTCAGGATGGGACGTTTGAAGAAAGACCGGTCAAGATACTCGAGACTCGAGTTAAGCAATTGAGGAACAAACCAATCGTTTTGGTCAAAGTTCAGTGGTCACGCCACGAAGTGGAAGAAGCCACTTGGGAAATGGAAGATAGCATGAAGTCCATATATCCAGAGTTATTTTCGTCTTGAGTTTCGGGACGAAACTCCTTTTTAGTAGGAGAGAATGTAATATACGGATATATTATTGTGTATTTCATTTATATTTGAACCCTGTATTATTCGGAATTGTGATCTCGATGATTGGAGTATGATATTTCTCACATTAGTATCTTTGTACATAAGTATAACAACATGCAAAATTTCTCATGCAAACTCGTGATAGCGCATGCTAAGAATGTAACTTAACGTGCGTTATCGGGCTATAACTAGCTCACGCTACGAATGGAGAATTGCCTGCGCTAGGCAGTCAATTATTGAGCTAGGCGGCTAGCACATGCGCCAGCCGGGACATGGGTCTGGATAAGATTCCCGCGGACGAACCTGGACAGATTTGGAGTCAACGCTTATTAGCATGCGCTAAGGGATGTATAATAGCGTGCATTAATCAGCTATTGTGCAAAAACTTTATATAAGGGACAACACTCCATTTTCTTCTCATTTCCTTCGAGCATCCTTCGTTCTTGAGAGACCAGAGAACATTATATCTTCCTTAAACACACTTAGAACACACCTACTTGATCATTGGAGATTGAATGTCACTTGTGTTTGATCATTGGAGTGGAGAAACGTCTTGATTTGGCAAACAAGCAACCGGAGCCGGATTCTACTTGTTGTCTCGGTGTTTTTCTTCATCTTAAGGTATGTTATACTACTTTCAACCTCGAATTCGTGTTCTTAAGGATATGAAGATTATGCTATCAAGATATTAAGTTTCATTGGTGATTTTAGCCAAACCACATCATGTTTAGGGTATTGAGATGATTATGCTTTAAGTACCTTGGTTAAGAACATTATGATTTGAATCTTGTTACGATGAACAAGTAGAGGTAGTTTCTGACATTGATAATCTGAATTTAGAAGGTGCCTTCATAGTAATCACGGACTTAACTTTTACATCATTTTTGTTAGACGAATCTAAGAGATTGATCATGGAAGGATTTATCTTGTAAAGATGGAGTGTTAATCAAACTACAGGATGATAGTTTTGATTGATATAAGGTATTGATATCGACCGTTAGGCCTTCCGAATTACACATGAAGAATTGTAATCAAAATGGAATATGGTTTTATGATGATATATGTATTCTTGAATTTGAAGTTGTTGTTATCCGTAAGATCATTCATAAACCGTATGAGCATGATATGCATGGAGATGAGATGTATTAACACTGAAGATTTCATGAGTTTCATCACCATTAGATCAAGTCTGCTGCCCAATAGTGTACTGCCCTACACGTTTAGCGTACGCTAAGCTATGTAGATAAATGTGCGCTATCGGGCATGAGTTAACGTATGCTACGTTTGGTACGTAACGTACGTTAGATCATCAGGCGAGTTAGTCAGCTGATCAGTGAGGTACTGACCGTGCATAGTTAGCGTACGCTAGGCTTCATTGATTGTGTGCGCTAATGAGCAGGCTTAACGCATGCTACGTAGAATACTTAACGTATGCTAAGCAGTTCAGACAGATTGCGTTTTATGAACTTTCGGTCATAAATTGGATTGTTAGACATTCGTACGACGTGAGATAAATTTTATATTATTTATTTTGTTAAGGTTCGAGCTTGCTACGTGATTGATTGAAGGGGCGACCTTCGAGTGTTTTGTTTTCGTGGAAGTAGTATTCTTGTCTTCGAATCGAGGCAAGTACCTTATTTGTTTTACGTATTGATGTTATACATATTGTCGTGCATATATGTCGTTGTTGTATGTCCACCTCGTGTTGGTCCGACTGGATCATCGGGGGATCTATGCTAGCGTGCGTTGGATCATCGGACAGGTTTTTCCACCACAGGTTGGTCTGACGGGATCATCGCGGGTTCTAGGCAGTGAACGCTGGATCGTCGGAATTACCATGTGTATGTTATGATATCATGTTGTGATTATCAGTTGTGTATGTTATTTATGAGTTTCTCGTAGGAGAAGACTCGTTGGTATTTTGTCATTTACGTTATTATTATTCTTCGTGAGATGTTGAATAATATGTTGTGGTACTTGTACTATCATCGTTGTGCTAATCCCTTTGGGGGTGAAACATTTGTTTATGTTCAGGATCCAGGAGAGCGGGGAAACAACCACTGGAGCTGCATGACGACGAGGCCGCAGAGTGATGTTTCGGTCGGGTTTATTATCTGTTGTTGGTTATTTAATAAGTACTCGATTACGTCGTAATTTGTGATGTCTGTATTTCAGTGATGTATTAATATTCTCCATTTGGACATTTGTACTTTCGCTATTGAACCAGAACTGTCGTATTTTATTTGAAGTGATTTCACAAGTTGGTATCTGTCATTGTCGTTTCATTTATTCAGCCTTGTAAATTCTTATGTAAAGGATTTACGGCGCTGTAATATTCCTGAATATATCAGGGGTGTTACAGAATTTGGTATCGGAGCTAAGATTATGGATATCTTGGCCATTGGGTTAAAATTGGGGTCATATATGTCTTTTGAGGTAACCGGCCGCGAATAACATCACTGTACTGCCTACGTCTTCGTGCGGGCGGTGGTTGTAAGTTCTTAAACTCTATCTCGTCCTTTACATGTTATATTTATTTGTACTTAAACATTTGAACGATATTGTTTCCTGTATATTGAGTATTTATGCTTACAGTATGTTAAGAGGCGGACGTGGACGTGGTCGCGGTCGTGGACGCGGACGAAGGAATGCCTAAAGAGAAGCTTCGCCTTCTAATCAGGCCAGCCACAGCTTAGGCGAACCGTAAAGATCTATTAATAATGAACCGGAACCTGCTGTGCCCGAAATCCTTCATCAGGTGGTGAACCAGATGACTCAATTCGCCCAGGTCGTGGACCGAGTGCAGGTGGCGGTGGGATTACAGCAGGGAGATAGACAGCAAAGGGATCCCTGACATGGGAAATCGAGGTGACCGATGGCTTCAAGAGGTGGCGAAGATGCAACCACCCAAGTTCGACGGCTTTTATGAGACTCCCACATGGGACCATTGTTTGAAGGAATTGGAGAAAATTTTTGCCGGGATTAACTACCCAGACAACCGGAGAGCCTCTATCACTCAATACTTTCTGATAGGAGAAGCGCCCGAATGGTGGGAAGCCATCCGGCCTGTAGACCATGATGCTGATTGGACAGGGTTTAAATTGATGATGGAAGCTCAGTACTGCCCTCGTCCTGTGAGGGAAGCCAAGGTTCGCGAGTTTTTCTCCGCTCAGCCTTTAAATGTGCCAGTATCACAGGCAATTAAGATGTTTAACCAACAGCTGGCATTTGTTCGACATCTAGTCAGAACAGATGCTGAAATGATGATCCATTTTGATATGAGGATGAAACCAGAAATCTAGAGGTACATGTCCGGTTTTGAATGTACCACTCTCCGTCAATACCAGGATAAGGCGTTGGCGTATGAGATCAAGGAAGCATCAATGGAGAAGTTTACGGAATCCAAGAAGCAGAAAGTCTCTGGTACTTTTACAGAGCATAAGAATAGCGGGCCCCGCAAGACCCAGTCATCTTTTAATTCTTTCAAGAAACCTCCGCACCCATCTAGGAGTGGAAAGAACTTCAGACCAGCATCACCCATGACAGATGTCACCAGGAAATGCTTTAACTGTGCCCAGACAGGGCACTATCGATGGAATTGCCCCTTACCTGCCATGACTTGTTTTGATTGTGAACGGGAGGGACATCGTGCGGTGTTCTATGAAGAGGCTGCAAAGTCTTTTAGAGTCCGTACACAGCAGCCAATTTAGAAGGAAGCTAGTATCCAACAGACGCAGCAAAGTGTACAGATGCCTCAGAATTTTGGCCGCGGACGAGGCAGAAGACAGTGGGACCGAAAGGGTACATCGAGTGCCGGATATGTTCCCCCACGTCTGTACGAGATGAGGAGAACAGACGATCAGGATGCTTCTGTCGCATCAGGTACTGTTCAGATCCTTTCCCAGCCAGTTAGCGTTTTATTCGATACAGGAGCTATGCATTCATTTATATCCTTATCTTGTGTAAATCGTTTGAATGTTTCTGGTTTTCATAATTGTGAACCTTATGTTGTTGGTTTACCGAGTGGAGAGAGAATTGTTGAAAACTTAGAAACTAGAGATTTCCCTGTATCGTTTGGAGGCAGAGAGTGGCTCTCAAATCTGATTGTAATAGAAATGGAAGGAGACAACCTGATACTCTGAGACGATTGGCTTAATCGATATGGAGCTATTGTAAACTACCGAAGGAGGAATATCTAGCTGATCGCTGACGATGGTTCCAAAATACTGTTTGAAGGATGGAAACCAGGAAGCTCAGGAAAGTTGATCAAGGTGATGAAAGCTGTCAAATTGTTGAAATAGGGCTGTACCGGATACTGGTGCTATGCAATGAAGAAAGAAGACGAAATTGTGAAACTTTCATCCATTCTGTTGTGAACGAATTTCCGGATGTATTTCCTGACGAGTTACCTGGACTACCTCCACGACGGGATTTAGAATTCACCATTGAGCTGAAACCCGGAGCTACACCAATTTCTAAGGCGCCGTATCGTATGACACCTATTGAGATGTATGAACTGAAAAAGTAGCTGGAGGAGTTATTGGACAAAGGCTATATCCAGCCAAGCGTTTCGCCTTAGGGAGCGCCAGTTCTTTTTTTCCGGAAGAAGGATGGATCGCTTCGACTGTGTATTGACTATCGAGAGCTGAACAAAATGACGATTAAGAACAAGTATCCATTACCACGGATTGATGATTTGTTTGATTAGTTGCAAGGAGCAACAGTATTTTCTAAAATCAATCTGAGATCAGGATATCATCAGCTGAGGAATAAGGAATCTGATGTTCCGAAATCAGCGTTCAGAACTCGCTACGGACACTATGAGTTTGTAGTGATGCCGTTTGGTCTCACTAATGCACCTGTTGTATTCATGCAATTGATGAACCGAGTGTTCAACGAATATTTGGATAAATTTGTGGTCGTGTTCATTGATGACATTCTGGTGTATTCTAAGAGTCCGGAAGAGCATGCACAGTATTTGAGGATTGTATTAGAACTTTTGAGAAGCGAGCAACTGTACGCCAAACTTACTAAGTGTGAATTCTGGCTAAAGGAAGTAATGTTCCTCGATCATGTGGTATCAGCTAAAGGAGTCCGAGTAGATCCTCAGAATATCGAAGCAGTTATGGATTGGAAGCCTCCAAAGAAAGTGAAAGAAGTCCGAAGTTTCTTAGGACTTGCTGGGTATTATCGTCAGTTCGTGGAAGGGTTTTCCAAAATTTCTCGCCCACTTACTCGACTACTGCAGAAAACACAAAAGTTTGAGTGGAACGAGTTGTGCCAGAATAGCTTTGATGAATTGAAGAAGAGATTGACGACGGCACCGATTTTATCACTCCCACAGGGAACTGGAGGATTTATAGTTTACAGTGATGCTTCAAACCAAGGACTCGGATGCGTATTGATGCAGAATGAAAAGGTGATCGCTTATGCATCACGCCAGCTGAAACCTTATGAAGTGAATTACCCAACGCATGATTTGGAGCTAGCAGCAGTAGTTTTTGCTTTGAAAATCTGGAGACATTATCTGTGCGGGACTCACTGTCAGATCTTTACAGATCACAAGAGTCTCAAATACATCTTCAGTTAGAAAGAGTTGAACATGGGGCAAAGAAGATGGTTAGAGCTGATTAAGGACTTTGACTTGGAAATTTTGTATCATCCAGGCAAAGCGAATGTAGTGGCCGATGCACTCAGCCGCAAGCCTGTTTCTATCCAAATGCTGGAGACTCTGACCTCCCAGCTCAGCATTCAACGAGAGATGATTCGAGAAGGAATTGAAGTATGGTTACAAAGAGTCCAAGGACAACTGTGCGTGATGGAAATAACTTCATCATTAATCGAAGAAATCAAATCTATGCAGACAGATGATCCTTTAATGATTCGATTACGTGATGAAGTGATCAAGGGGAAGGCCCCCGGATTCGTAATTCATGATGATGGAGTTTTGAGATTTCAGAACCGACGCTGCGTTCCCGATGTCGAAGTTCTGAAACAGACGATTATGAAGGAAGCTCACAGTTCGCCCTATTCTCTCCACCGAGGCACCAGTAAGATGTATAAGGACTTGAAGCAGAATTTCTGGTGGGGCAACATGAAGAAAGATGTAGCGGACTATGTTTCGAAATGCTTGACTTGTCAGCAGGTTAAGATAGAGCATTAATGACCTGCCTGGATGTTGAAGCCACTCCCGATTCCTGAATGGAAGTGGGAGGACATATCGATGGACTTTATCACTAGTATGCCGAGAACCAAGATGGGAATGAACATGATTTGGGTGATAGTTGACTGTTTAACAAAATCAGCTCATTTTCTAAGCATCAAGGACACGTGGGGACCAGAGTGGTTGGCAAGAGTATTTATTTCAGAGATAGTTCAACTGCATGGTACGCCGAAGACCATTATTTCTGATCGAGACGGTCATTTTGTGTTTCACTTTTGGAAAGCAGTTCATAAGGCCTTGGGGACCAAATTGAACTTTAGCACAGCTTATCACCCGCCGACTGACGAAAAATCCAAGAGGACCATTCAAACGGTGGAAGACATGTTAAGGGCCTGTGCCTTAGATTGGTCAAATGATTGGGAAGTTCATCTACCATTGATTGAATTTACCTACAACAATAGTTGGCATGCTTCCATTAAGATGGCACCGTTCGAGGCATTATACGGGAGGAGATGCAGATCGCCCCTATGTTGGGACGATTCATCAGACTTGATCGGGACAGAACCAGAGTTGATCGTACAGACACGAGAGAAGATAGCCTTGGTTCGTGAAAGGCTGTTGACCGCCAGAGTCGCCAGAAATCTTACGTAGACATACGCCATCGCCCATTGGAGTTCAGTACCGGAGACCACGTACTTTTAAAGGTTTCTCCTACTCGGGTAATCTTTCATTTTGAAAGGAAAGGAAAGCTGAGTCCGAGAGTTGGCATACAGATTGGCATTGCCGCCGTCGTTGAGCCATGTTCATAACGTGTTCCACGTATCCCAGTTACGGAGATATATATCGGGTCCTAATCATGTCATTGATTTCGGCGAGATCGAAGTCGCTCAGGATGGGATGTTTGAAGAAAGACCGGTCAAGATACTCGAGAGTCGAGTTAAGCAATTGAGGAACAAACCAATCGTTTTGGTCAAAGTTCAGTGGTAACGCCACGGAGTGGAAGAATCCACTTGGGAAACGGAAGATAACATGAAGTCCAGATATCCAAAGTTATTTTCGTCTTGAGTTTCGGGACGGAACTCCTTTTTATTAGGAGAGAATGTAATATCCGGATCTATTATTGTGTATTTCATCTGTATTTGAACCATGTATTATTCGGAATTGTGATCTCGATGATTGGAGTATGATATTTCTCACATTGGTATCTTTGTACATAAGTATAACAACATGCAAAATTTCTCATGCAAACTCGTGATAGCGCACACTAAGAATTTAACTTAACGTGCGTTATCGGGCAACAACTAGCGCACGCTACGAATGGAGAATTGCGCGCGCTAGGCAGTCAATTATTGAGCTACGCTGCTAGCACATGTGCCAGCCGGGACATGGGTCCGGATAAGATTCCCGCGGACGAACCTGTGCGCTAAGGGATGTATAATAGCGTGCGCTAATCAGCTATTATGCAAAAACTTTATATAAGGGACAGCACTCCATTTTCTTCTCATTTCCTTCGAGCATCCTTCGTTCTTGAGAGACCAGAGAACATTATATCTTCCTTAAACACACTTAGAACACACCTACTTGATCATTGGAGATTGAATGTCACTTTTGTTTGATCATTGGAGTGGAGAAACGTCTTGATTTTGCAAACAAGCAACCGGAGCCGGATTCTACTTGTTGTCTCGGTGTTTTTCTTCATCTTAAGGTATGTTATACTACTTTCAACCTCGAATTCGTGTTCTTAAGGATATGAAGATTATGCTATCAAGATATTAAGTTTCATTGGTAATTTTAGCCAAACCACATCATGTTTAGGGGATTGAGATGATTATGCTTTAAGTACCTTGGTTAAGAACATTATGATTTGAATCTTGTTACGATGAACAAGTAGAGGAAGTTTCTGACATTGATAATCCGAATTTAGAAGGTGCCTTCATAGTAATCACGGAATTGACTTTTACATCATTATTGTTAGACGAATCTAAGATATTAATCATGGAAGGATTTATCTTGTAAAGATGGAGTGTTAATCAAACTACAGGATGATAGTTTTGATTGATATAAGGTATTGATATCGACCGTTAGGCCTACCGAATTACGCATGAATAATTGTAATCGAAATGGAATATGGTTTTATGATGATATACGTATTCTTGAATTTGAAGTTGTTGTTATCCGTAAGATCATTCATAAACCGTATGAGCATGATATGCATGGAGATGACATGTATTAATACTGAAGATTTCATGAGTTTCATCACCCTTAGATCATGTCCGCTGCCCAGTAGTGTACGTGCCCCAGAGTCTTTTCCACATACGCTGCCATTTCCCGCTCTTTTCAGCGACCTACCAGGTCGTCCCAATTCAGAATCTATCAGCTCAAAGACGAATCACTAATTCAGAAAAATACAGAGTCACTCGTCATAACTCAACGATCGCCAGCAGAACCACCTCACCCCACGTTTCCAACCTAGGAGCGAGCTGGGGGGCAATTGTTGTGTCGAGATTTATTCACCTCGACAGGCGATCGACTGCAAAGCCGAGCGACCGAGTCCACAACCAATCAAGCTATGGCGAACTCGCCTAAATGAAGATACCAGACCACCTTCAGGTATCTAGCGATCGATTCCCAAGGCGATCGCCCTTTAGCACCTAGCGATCGACTCTGGTGTCCGGCTAAGGATGACGGTCCTACGCCCCGGACAGAGACCATCGTCCATCAAAGTCTACGAAGATTGGATCCCAAAACAGCACCCATGTGCAGATCCGAGACAGGCGCCGCGTTTCATAGATCATTGACCACCAACAGCTGTCTCTGACAAGGACGGGTTCACCTACCGACAAACCCGCCGAAAGGTACAAGGTGGGACCGCCCGTGACAGCAACTCAGACGCGTGCAGGCTTCTCATTGGACCGCACAGCTGGCTGCCAGCAACTCATGCAGACTTTAAGGGAACCAGCCCATGTGCTAAAGACGATCGCCCGCTTATTATAATGCAGCGGAGGCGATCGCCCGACATATCCAAGTCCTATAAATAGAGAACCCCCAAAAATTGGAAGAGGGTTCACGCATTCTCCATTAAGTTCCGAATTCATTCACGGAAATACATACAAACATACATACTTTCAAGCTCCCAGCTTTCTCTCCCGAATCTACCTCAGGATTTCTCTCTCAGCACCTCTCAACCAGAAGACGGTCGGCAGAGGCAAGAAGTCTCCACAGTGCAGATTCAGAGAGTCTCACAAGCCCAGGAGCTCAAACATTTAGAAGCTACACACCGTGAGACACTGTCAATTTCTCACAATCGATACAGCTCATCAACGTTGTTACAAGAACTCACAGATCATCATATCTGGTTCTTCCGGCAATTTTCACGCTCACTAGCTAAGATAACAAGGGTCTTTACACTCATTGTAATTGTACTCTTACATTAATACTTGTATCCCCGAATATTTGTATTAATAATATCTCGCGAGAGCATTCAAGCCCGGGACTAACAACCCCGACAAATCTTGTGTTATTTACTTTTCCCACGGAAGTGTTCTCGTATTTGTTTGCTATCCACCCATTCCAGCAATATCTATCTCCGGATAATATTTTGGGTAGCAACAAATGGCGCTAGGGGAAGGGGATCTATACCTTCATTTTTATTCCTACCGTCCCAAAGAACACTCACTGTTCTCGGGGCATACACTTGAAGTGACACTCACTTCACTTCAAATAAATCCTTCAGAAACATGACGTCCGCTACTACGTCGAAGAGAGCCGCTCTCCGAACCACCGGACACCATATCCCGGCTCAATCTGAACCCTAGCCGACGGCTGGGGGAAGCCACGGCAACGTGAGACTCTCGATCCCGCACCTGAGGGGTGGCCCCAACCTCTCACTCGACCAGTTCCAAACTGAGGAACAGATCGAGGAGGCTATGTCCATCCTAAGGGAGCGACGGAGAGCATGCGCGTCGCCCGCAGTAACTCCCTCGACCATCCGCCGCATGGGCAAACGAAAATTCAATGGGCTACTGGGCGAGCGATCATCAGAAAGCCCCGATTCGCGAGAAAAGGCTCTCGCACGACCGGATGGGTCCGTATTCAATCGCTTGGGACGCGGCCCATCATGGCGACCGGGGCATTCTGGCCCCAACTACAGGACGACAGAATCCGAGTCCATCACCCGGAGTTCGGCCTACCCGACTCCCATCCGAACACAAATCAACCGCCTGGCTCCCACTCCGAACGCCAGGGGGTCAGCACTTGATCGCCTCGACTCCCGCTCCGAACGTCTGGCCGCGAGCACCTAGGCCACGGCGATGGCCGCTATGCAACGCCAGCTCAACGAGATGAAAACACTCTTGGACACTGGGGCGAGCACCAGCAGAAAGATCATCGGGCCGACCGAGCCACTCGCGGTCCACATCGAGCTCGCCCCCGTGCAACCAAAGATCGCTCCTCCCAAAACACCTCTGTATGAAGGGAGATCGGACCCCGAAACCCACCTAAGTAAATTTCGAATTTACATGACCGGGTGTGGGGTAACAGATGCAACCAAGTGCCGAATCTTCCCATTAACATTGGGCGAGCTGGCCCATAGGTGGTATGTCTCACTACCACCTCGATCGATCATCTCCTTTGAGAAACTGGCGAATGACTTCACGTCATACTTCGCCACCAAGGTCGCCAGACCAGAAGGCCCCCACCGCGTGATGAAAATCAGGCAGGGGGAAGACGAAACCGACACAGATTACATCGACTGAGTGGACAAAATCATCCTCACCGGCGAACCCGTCAGTGACGAGCTCGCTCTCTATTCGGTCGTGGGGGGATTCTACGGTCATTCACCCATGTTTAGACATATCACCAAGGATATCCCCTCAACCTACGCGATCTTCCGCGCTAAGGCTGCCGACTTTCTGGCCAGGCAAAGGCTACTCACCCTCTGCCTAGGCGAGGAAACGCCTCCTCCTGCACGAAAAACGGCGATCGCGAAAGCCAAGAAGACGGTCGCCACGCCATCCAGCGGCCTCAGGGCCATCGAGGATGTGGAAGCCCATCTCCTCCACAAGTTCAACCGGACTTCGACCCATATTTTCTATGCCATCAAGGGGCGCGAACCGCTAAACAAGCCAAAGGCGATAAGGGACCACGGTCATCTGGACCACGATCAATATTGTGCTTACCACAAGAGTCCCGGCCACAGCACCAACCAATGTCGCGACCTCCTCAAATAGCTCTGGAGATTGTTCAAGGAGGGCAAGTTGGACAGTTTATTGGCTTAGCCGGAGCCCCACCAATCTCCTAACACGGTCGCCCGAGTCGAACGCGAACAGGCCGTAAAAGCTCATACGAGCCGGCCCCTCGATCAACCTCGGCGACCATATCTACGTACTTCAATCAAGAGAAGGGAATTTCGGAAATCTCTCCCCGATTTCCCACCTCATTGAACCAAAGGCTACTGCCTGAGCTAGCGCTTCAAAAAAGAGGATGACTCACTCGCCCTCTACAGTTCATCATCCGACATGTTGGACTAAGGCACGAGATCGCCTCCCCCGCACAACGTACACCATCTACGATCGGCATCTAACATGACGATCCGAGGTAGAAGAGTGCAGCCATGGTCCTGGTGGTCGATAGAACCGACTGCTTAGGCCATGCAAGGTTCTTTTGGGCTGAGATCGCCCGCCCTTCGTTTAAATACGAGGCAATGTGATGCGTCCCTACCCCCGTCTCAACCTATACCATCGAGGATTGCCATCTAACATGACGATCCGAGGTAGAAAAGAGATAACAAGCCGCGAACGTGGAGTCGATTAATCCGACGACGCCCCACGCAAGGACTCCTCCAGACCAAGACCGCACGCCCTTCGTTTAAATACGAGGCGAAGCGCAGCCTAACGGAGGACCCTCACAATAAAATGAGTCACGAGACAGACAATGTCTCTCGCGCACAAGACGTGGTCATGGAGATCGGTCCATCGAACTCCGCGATCGTGCATGGTTCCTCAAGATGGACGGCTTTCCTCGAGGATTCGACAAAATTAAAGACCGTTCACTCAACGATTTATTTTTGTCCCCTTACTTTCACTAAGTGAACAAAAACAAGGGGGAAGTGCGGAGCTATATATCTGACGATCGTCCCTATTCAATCACATACGGAGATCAGCAATTAACAGATGCTTGTGCAGCGATCGAATGTGTTGTAAAAGTTATCTATATGAGTTTATCAATTCACTTAGACATACTACACACGCAACAATCTCTCCTCACACATTTGTACAAAGTCAAGCAAAAGACTCAAAAATAGCAATCATTCAAGTGATAAATCGAAGAACCAAACGTTCATTACATTACTTGAAGTCTCAAAGTTACATATACGGTCGCCCGAAGGCCTAAGTACTACAAGGAAAGCTACAAAATTACAAGGCAAGAAAAGCTAAAACAAACAAAAACGAGGTGCCTCAGGCCCCTGACTGGCCTTCGCCTTCAACCTTCGGATTGGCCCACGACCCTCCGTCAGCCTCCGGAGCGGCCTCCCTATCCTCCGGAGCGTCAGGATGAACAAGGTTCGCCGGAGCCGGATACCAGCTCAAGTCCACACCAATATCCGCGAGATCCAAGATCGGCAAGGAGAAAGAAGGATGGAGAGGATGCTCCAAAGCATACGCCTTGAAGTTCTCAGCAAGAGGGCTGACCTCCAACCATCCCTTCTTAGCAGCTCGGATCGAGTCAGCGAACGCCATATAATAGGCAAACTCGCTGACAAACTCCCCTTGGTCGCCTCTACCTCTCCTTTCAACTCTGCCATCGCCTGTTGCGCACCTTGGAGCTCGGCCTCCCTTGCAGCCGTCTTTTCCCTCGACTCCGCCAGCTTGCTATTCATCCGAGCGATAGTCACCTTCAGTCGATCGGCCTCCTTCTCAGCGGCCATCTGCGAGCGTACAACATCTGTCATCTGGTCCCAAAATCGGTCGACCGTCACTCGAGCCATCTCGGCCTCCCGTCTCGCCAGCTCAAGCTCTTGGCTCGCCCGCTTAGCTGCATCCAAGGAGTTCTTCTCCATTGCCACAATCTTGTCGGCGAACTCGGCGTTCTCTTTCCGAGCCGCCTCGAGATCCGCCTGTAGGCGAGTAGTGGAAGGACGCCCCTCAAACTCCTGCACAGCCTGGGCAACCATGGTCGCCGCCTGGAGAGAAAGGGCGAAAGCAGCCTGCATTGTACTCCCAGATCGCTGACGAGCGATCGCATCTAGATCGGTCGTCCAGGCCTTTGGTAAAGCAGAAACGGACCGGTTGACGTATAGCGGGACATCGTAGGCCTGGCGAGGAGATCGGCTTGCCAGAAAATCCCGCACCATCGGCGGACAGGATGGGTCTGTGCTACGGACCCTGCATCAAACCAAAGAAAAGTCAAAACATCTCCTACACGAATGACCAGTTTCAACTCAGCAAGCAAAGTTTACCTCTCGGCTTTCTCGGGATCACGGCCGAAGTATGGTTTCCCACAAGGAGTCTCAGCATCGACGATTGCCATCTCCCGTAAGAAAGCCGCGGAGGGCGTAGGCTCATTCTCCGGAGGAACAACAGTGATCGGAGGCGCGGCGATCGGCACCTCACTGGCAGGGGCAGAAACTGGAGTTTCTCCCGACCTCTGCCATTTGCGATTCATCCGAAGCCCCTCCTCCCGAACTTCCTCCTCAGCCACGACCGGCTCTACGCGAGGCTCCACCTCCGGAATGATAGGTAACGCCACAGGAGGAGCTCGAGAGGACTTCTTCTGGCGGAGACGGCCCAAAAATCCAGGGTTCGACATAGCTATCTCCAGTGGGGGCTCCGGAAAGCGAGGAAAGCGGACTTCTGATATAAAGAACAATCAAACAACAGTTAGACCTATTCCTCTAATAGGACGATCGACCAACAAATGGAGATCGTAGAAATTCGTATCTGAGACCGAGAGATGTCTCGGAAAATGGAATAGCCGAGCGGACAGCCAACGACTCTCCCTGTTGATCCGTTGAGCGTCTAAGTCGTCGTCCGGTAAACTCCGTATCCTCTCCCAGACGACCAGGAAATCAAAAGGCAGCTCCTCGATCGCCGGAATATGGAAATCTGCAAAAACGAAATCAAATTAGATCAGTTCAGAATATATCCGAACAAAGGGAGAGTCTGAACCCTTGCCGGGATTCCTCTCCCGAAAGCTAGTTGGGATCTCCAGCTCGCCCGTAGGATTATCGCTCGTAGAAGCCTTCCACACCCCGGCGACCCAGAACCACTTCGCCGGGTCGCCCCGCACCTTATTCGGGACTCCAACGATCACCTGACCGGATCGGCCTTGAATATGATAGCCTCCGACCGACCCTTTCTGAGCCGTCAGCTTGAATAAGTGGTTCATCTCCAACGGCGAAGGAAGGCGGTACAGTCGGTGACCGCCGAACAAGGTGAGAGTGCAAATTATCTGGAGCCAAGCATTTGGAGTCAGCTGGAGTGGCTCCACGTTCCAAGCAGCCAGCAGATGGGAGACGGAGAACGACAAAGGAAATCGCAACCCAGCCTCCATGATCGCTTCGTTCACAGCGACCATCCCCTTCGGAGGCTGATCGGCTCTTTCATTCTCGGCCGGCACGAAGAGATCCACATCTGAAGGGATATGAAACCTCGTCCTCCAGACGTCCAGATCCTTCCTGGTTGCTGAACTCCTTATTTGGCCAAGAGACTATAGAGATCGCTGCACAGCCCGAAATAGCGATCGCTTAGGAGGTTGATAAGGATTTGCGATCGAGTACTCCCGATAATTGAACTTAGGAGACGGGCCGGCCAACCTCTCATTATTTCAGCAAAGGCCAGATAGGCCTAGCCAAAAGCACTGTGCTGCTCCCAGTAGGCTGTAACCGCCAGATCTCTCTCCATCTGCGAGCGTATCCACTCGACCGCCGCCTCCTTGGCGACGTCGGCTTCATTGAACAACGCCTCGACTTCCGCAGGGTCAATTCTGGCCCGAATAGCCTCGGAGGCCGTCTCCAGATGTAAATCTGCGGAGGATTCTCCCCGGACAGTCGATGCCCCGGCGGCGTAGCTGGTGCCCACTCCATGTGAAGAAGATGTTCCAGTCATTCTCGAAGGAAAAAGGAGAAAAGGAGTGCTCTTCTTACCCAAGATTGAATCGATCGACGATCGGCAGCAAAGTCTCCAGAAAAATCTTCAGCAAAATCCTTCTTTCTCTTGTAAAAGCGCGTAAGGATGAACACTGCAACCCTGCGCCTTTTTATAGGAGAAGGCAGGGGCTCGTGTGCAATTAAGGAGAATCTCAGGGGTCGGAGCGCAACCGTCGCAATTAATGCTCCCTTGAAACCCGTGTACGCGTCTTTTCAAGGACGCATCAGATGAGGAGTCATAAATGACCGTCGGTCTCCCCCAACAGGAATCCGACACGTGCCCCAGAGACTTTTCCACATACGTTGCCATTTCCCGCTCTTTTGAGCGACCTACCAGGTCGTCCAAATTCAGAATCTTTTAGCTCAAAGACGAATCGCTAATTCAGTAAAACACAGAGTCACTCGTCATAACTCAACGATCGCCAGCAGAACCAACTCACCCCACGTTTCCAACATAGGAGCGAGCTGGGGGGCAATTGTTGTGTCGAGATTTATTCACCTCGACAGGCGATCGACTGCAAAGCCGAGCGACTGAGTCCACAACCAATCAAGCTATGGCAAACTCGCCTAAATGAAGATACCAGACCACCTTCAGGTATCTAGCGATCGATTCCCAAGGCGATCGCCCTTTGGCACCTAGCGATCGACTCTTGTGCCCAGCTACGGACGATCGTCCTACGCCCCGAACAGAGACCATCGTCCATCAAAGTCTACGAAGACTGGATCCCAAAACAGCACCCATGTGCAGATCCAAGACAAGAACCGCATTTCATGGATCATTGACCACCAACAGCTGTCTCTAATAAGGACGGCTTCACCTACCGACAAACCCACCGAAAGGTACAAGGTGGGACCGCCCGTGACAACGACTCAGACACATGCAGGCTTCTCATTGGACCGCAGAGCTGGCTGCCAGCAACTCATGCGGACTTTAAGGGAACCAGCCCATGTGCTAAAGATGATCGCCCGCTTATTATAATTCAGCGGAGGCGATCGCCCGGCATATCCAAGTCCTATAAATAGAGAACCCCCAACAACTGGAAGAGGGTTCACGCATTCTCCATTAAGTTCCGAATTCATTCACGGAAATACATACAAACATACATACTTTCAAGCTCCCAACTTCCTCTCCTGAATCTACCTCAGGATTTCTCTCTCAGCACCTCTCAACCATAAGACGGTCGGCAGAGGCAAGAAGTATCCATAGTGCAGATTCAGAGAGACTCACAAGCCCAGGAGCTCAAACATTCAGCAGCTACACACCGTGAGACACTGTCGATTTCTCACAGTCGATACAGCTCATCAACGTTGTTACAAGAACTCACAGAGCATCATATCTAGTTCTTCCGGCAATCTACACGCTCACTAGCTAAGATAACAAGGGTCTTTACACTCATTGTAATTGTACTCTTACATTAATACTTGTATCCCCGAATATTTGTATTAATAATATCTCGCGAGAGCATTCAATCCCGGGACTAACAACCCTGGCAAATCTTGTGTTATTTACTTTTCCCATGGAAGTGTTCTCGCATTTGTTTGCTATCCATCCATTCCAGCAATATCTATCTCTGGATAATATTTTGGGTAGCAACAGGTATTTTATCATTTACGTTATTATTATTCTTCGTGAGATGTTGAATAATATGTTGTGGTACTTGTACTAGCATCGTTGTGCTAACCCCTTCTGGGGTGAACATTTGTTTATGTTCAGGATCCAGTAGAGCAGGGAAACAACCACTGGAGCTGCATGACGAAGAGGGCGCAGAGTGATGTTCTGGTCGGGTTTATTATCTATTGTTGGTTATTTAATAAGTACTCGAGTACGTCGTAATTTGTGATGTTTGGATTTCAGTGAAGTATTGATATTCTCCATTTGGACATTTGTACTTTCGGTATTGAACCAGAACTGTCGTATTTTATTTCAAGTGATTTCACAAGTTGGTATCTGTCATTGTCGTTTCATTTATTCAGCCTTGTAAATTCTTATGTAAAGGATTTACGGCGCTGTAATATTCCTGAATATATCGGGGGTGTTACAATGCTCGTGCATCCCTGCTGAGTGCCAAAAAGACAAGGGAACACAAAAATGACAGGACACGCATGCCTACACACGACCTGCACGACTTACACGATAATAAGTCATGTCCAATCAGTGAAACAATCATGGAACTCCCAACACAAAGCGGCCAATCAAAATGATAATGATGGAAATATTCTCATATCGATCCCCGAACAGGGATGATTGATGAATAAAAACTGATACACGATTCCAAGATAAGCCGAATGATGAACACGAAATGAATGAATACGAATGACGAATGATTATTACTGAGTGAAAAAATTCTGAGTGGCAATTACTGAATGATAATTAATGAATTTACAACCGGGTATTACATACTCCCCCCTTAAAAAGAGTTTCGTCCTCGAAACTAAGGGTAAACAAATCGGGATATGAGCTATCCATCAGGATCTGAAAACAACATCTTGAGGAATGCTCCTTAATGCGAAACACTTCGCCTGCACAACTGGGCCGACCCCCCATAATCACTGACTCACGCCTCAAAAGAAAAGCGACAACGCACATATAGTCCTCGGGACCATATCAATCGCACGCCCAAGTCCTCATGACTTGACATCTCGAATCACAATGATCAATTACCCAGATCATCCCAAAATCTCGAGTACAACACAAAAGGGAAGAAATCCCAACCAATGACCCAAATCTCGAGATTCTCAAATACGATCATTATAAGATAGATCAACAATAAATGATCCACAACCACGATACATTAATACGGATTAAGTTACATACTAATCCGAAAACAGAGAAAGGAAAATACAAAAATTAAGGCCACATATCAAATGTACCCAACACCGATATCCTCCAGATATTCGATCTTCTGGATCTCATCGATTTAAGGAGACCCCAAATCTGAACTCGTTGCTCAATATGATCTCGGGAGGTCACAAGAACAAGAATGATCACAATGAATGATAATGAATCAAAATCCAACAAGGATCAAGAATGACTCACCGGGGTGGAATGATAACGTAATGAGTGATAGCTCAAATGAAATGATTGGAACCATAGTTCCCCGTGAAGTGAATGATTAGTTTGATAATTATAAGTCTCAACGTGATTGATATATGATGAATGAATTATATGAATGAATGAACGACAATGAAATGAATGATTATCCTATTACCGAGCAAGAATTAACTTACTCAAAACCGGAGATGAATGTCCTTACCTCGGGCTCTCGAAGCCTGATAGGACCTCTATGATGATGCACGGGCTGGAGTAATAAAATCTCTCGAGGCCCGTGAACTCTATCAAGATCTATTGGCATTTGAACTCCTACAGTATTTCCGTAGGTGTCCCGGGTTCCCACACAGAAAACAGACAATAGCTGGCACCATACACCGAGTACTCACGTGCCCTTCTAAATCACAATTAAAGCAAACAACAATCGAACTCATCGTCTGAGAAGAAAATGCTCTCCCAGCACTAAGACGACTAGAAAACGATCTCTTGGACATCGGAGTCTGATGTCCCTCTGATAGCTCTTTCCATACCGAGGCAGGAAAATCGCATGATAATTATAGATCCCGTATGAATATCGCATTATGATTACGTTACTGAATGATAACAATGAGCATACACGCTCTAACACAATGAATGCATTAAGAATGTAATAAAATGATTGTCAACATAACGCCGGAATATGATAAGATCGCATGAATGATCAAGTGAGGTGACATGATTATTTGTTGAAATTCCTGAAATGATTACCTTGAACAGGTTAACAAGGTTGAAAATTTGATTCACAAGATCAAAAACTGAACCGTGAGATGGATTGGATGATTAGTGAATTAATCTGAACAATGAGATTGACTAAGTGATGAATGAATTAACTGAGTGATGAATGAATTAACTGAGCAATGATATTGACTGGGTGATGAATGAATTAACTGAGTGATGAATGAATTAACTGAGTAATGATATTGACTGAGTGATGAATGAATTAACTGAGTGATGAATGAATTAACTGAGTAATGATATTGACTGAGTGATGAATGAATTAACTGAGTAATGATATTGACTGAGTGATGAATGAATTAATTGAGTGATGAATGAATTAACTGAGTAATGATATTGACTGAGTGATGAATGAATTAACTGAGTAATGATATTGACTGAGTGATGAATTAATTAACTGAGCGATGAATGAATTAACTGAATAATGATATTGACTGAGTGATGAATGAATTAACTGAGTGATGAATGAATTAACTGAGTAATGATATTGACTGAGTGATGAATGAATTAACATGATCGACAAGATCAAAATGATGATTGAGGATTATTAACTGATGAATGAGTTGATCCTTAATGCTTACACAGGTCGCACGTGCTCCAAAACAATTAGTCATGCACATCAACCGTAATAATAATACCACATATAGGTTTCAACAAAGCATGAATAATAAATGACATGATGAATATATGAACATAAAGAGAATCGAGTCCTTACACAGGTCATACGAAGCTTCGAGGTCTCGCGATACTAGTCTTCACTGACGACGACTCGATGAATGAATGACTCGTGCAGTCGTACTAATATTACGACTCACAAAACCCGACTGACTAGATTGTCATAACCTGACAGTCCCACTACTACCGCGTCGGTAGAGCCACATAACTCACATATCAGGGTATCTCATAACCCAATTCTCTGATACCATCTTCTGTAACACCCCCAAATTCTATTAGGTTATTACAGTTCCGTGGACCCCACGCTAGGAGATCCACCAGGCGAACATGATTAAAAATACATTAAATTAAACAATAAGGGAAATCATAGTCCCTACCATGATATCCGACACAATGTTCCGATAAGGAATTTCAACGACAACGAGGGGCCTACATGGCCAAAAGTAAAAATACAACAACATCCACGAGCATCTGCTCGGGTAATACATAATGACAATGACTGACAAACTGGAGAACACTCCAACTGACTGACCAACATGAACAACTCGGACTAGTATCGTTCGAATGCCTCGTCGCCATCATCATGCCCCTGTGTCTCAACTCTCTCCTCGCAAGCACCTAAAACATGAAAACATGTTCCGCCCCCACAGGGCCAGTCATCCAGATAATCAACATCAAATACACGTATAACATGATATGCATCCAAAGGCAAAATGAAACGGTACAATGATAATAATAATACGAGATGCTCACAAACTAAGGTAAGAACCGAGCATTCGTGAAACACTATGCCCACGGCATACTATTAATACCTGTTCCACAGATTAGAACGTAAATGCCCAACGGCGAATCATGTTTATAGAGTACCACAATGAATTACACGACATGAATCAAACCAGAACTGAATTAATTATGAATCACAATGCCCGAAGGCTCCAATGAAATTACAAAGACAATCACAAAGGCTTGAAAGCCATTCAGCCGAAGATGTCAAATATCACAATCACATGAAGCCAAAACAGCTCGAAGCTGTATCGATTAGGGCCGAAGCCACGGCACGAAGCCGTATCACAATTAGGGCCGAAGCCACGGCACGAAGCCGTATCACAATTAGGGCCGAAGCCACGGCACGAAGCCATATCACAATTAGGGCCGAAGCCACGGCACGAAGCCGTATCACAATTAGGCCATCCAATGGCCGTGACCTACTAAATTGTAGGTGATGGAAACCCAACCGTGAAGGTTCAAGCCCCAAACTTACCCCTAATGAGCACTAGCCGAAACTAGCCTTCAAAATATAATTAATCACAAACGACAACGATCCGTAGATTACCGAATTCACGAGAATGATAGTGTGCTGCCTTGAGTCGGCCAACACGATAATGATGACTCACGGATGGGCATCGTACTTGACAGTCCCAATTCAATACCTCGATTACCTTAGAATGGTCAATCGATAACAACGACACAATGGATGGGAACTATCCTCGACAGCCCCAATTCAATACCTCGATTGCCTTAGAATGGCCAAGCGATAACAATGATGCAGCGGATGATTCAATATCTCGATTGCCTTATAACGGTCAATCGATAACAATGATACAACGAATGATTGAGCACCTCGATTGCCTTAGAATGGCTAATCGATGACAATGATACAATGAATGATTGAGCAACTCGATTGCCTTAGAACGGTTGATCGATGACAATGATACAATGAATGCCTCGGTACCTTTAATCGGCTACCGACGACGAAGATGAGAATGAATACGACAATGCCTTCAATCGGCTAATACAACATGAATGACGGGATGCCAACATTAATAGAAATGATTACAACGATGTCCTAAATCGACATTAATATCAACAACAACAATCGACACATCGATACCGCGAACCGGAGATCGACAATAACATTAACAACGAGTATCCCAATGCCTTGAACCGGCCTTTAATGATTGATAATAAATATTTGGCATAATTGCCAAAGAGTATCGTATCGAACGATCCCCTAATATTAATGAACTTATGGAGAGACTAAGTCTCGGAATGATACAACACATTCATACACATATATGATAACATTAATCTCATTGACTAGTACAAGTATAAAACTTGCCTCAACCGAAGGCGATGAAATCCTTCCACGAACAACGAACGACGTCCTCCGATAAATACAAGCGCTCGAACAACCTTGAATGAAATACAATTCATTTAATAACACAACATTAATCGAAAATAACACAACGATCGAAAGAAACTCTTTGAGACATTTAATCGAACACTAAATGCTCAAAGTTCCTCAAGAACCTAAGAATCATCAATCGGGTTGAACGAATCGAAGATATGGATATACAATCCATATAACACAATTAATAATGTTTACTAACATCAACCGATTCATAAAATTTAGATGGACAATGAAAATCAAGAAGAAATCTCGAAAAATCAAATTTTAGGAGATTTCAAGAAATTACCTCAATCCGACGAAGAACAATGATTAGATGTTGATATGATCACCTAGAGCCTCCTCAAAACATGATTTGATGGAGTAGAATCGATCATAATCACAAACCCTAGTCGGATCGCCCGACTACCGCGAGAAGAAGGAGAGAAAGTGAGAAATGAGGTGAAAACCCGACTGACCCCCCTTATATACTCCAGTGACGCACGACCAAAACGCACGACCAAATATCCGTGTGTTTGGTCGTGCGCCAGGCCACTGCCCGGCTACTGTTCTCACGCACGAGCACCTGCTCGTGTGTCATGCTCGTGTGTCCTTGATGATCGCCAAAGTGCCTTTGCCCGGTCTGTTGCCACGCACGCGGCGGCACGCCGCGGCGATTGCTCGTGTGTCATGCTCCTGCGTCCCTGCTGAGTGCCAAAACGACAAGGGAACACAAAAATGACAGGACATGCATGCCTACACACGACCTGCATGACTTACACGATAATAAGTCACGTCCAGTCGGTGAAACAATCATGGAACTCCCAACACAAAGCGGCCAATCAAGATGATGATGATGGAAATATTCTCGTATCGATCCCCGAACAGGGATGAGTGATGAATAAAAACTGATACATGATTCCAAGATAAGCCGAATGATGAACACGAAATGAATGAATACGAATGACGAATGATTATTACTGAGTGAAAAAATTCTGAGTGGCAATTACTGAATGATAATTAATGAATTTACAACCGGGTATTACATGTTATGTATTTCCTTACTTTGTTGTTTTGAATTTTGGGGATAAACTTCTTTTATTAGAAGTGAATCGGATTTTGAACTTCTGTATTTTCAACTCTATCGACTCTTTTGTGTTCGTTGATATTTTCTGAACTTGTTCTAGTCTTCACTTTTTGTTGTTCGAACGAGTTGTGGTATTATTTTGGATTAATCCGTTTGTCGTTCTGACTTTTTCCGAATTCGGTTCCATTCTCTTGAATCTTAAGCAAATGAATATCTTGTAATTTTTACCAGATCATCTATTGTCTTGATTCGAGGTTTGACCTTCGGAATTACTATTCGGTTTTTGTTGTTCATTGTGCAGCAGCGAACTTGGTTGTTTCGATCGTTTGTTATCCCGTTTTTGTTGATATCGTATCGTGATTTTTGAGCGTTCGGATCACTTCGTAATTTTCTTATATTCGGGAAATTAGCTTCGTATTCGATCTTCCAAACAATGGGTTGTTGGAAGTTCGTATTTATTCAGCGATTAACTCGTGTTTTGACTGCTGTGCTGTTCGGGTTGGTCAACCATATTGATTTTTGTTCGTTACATTTTTTATCATTCTGGCGTAGCGATATGGATGGTAGCAGCTACGTACTGCATGTGATTCGTTGTAGATCATCGGTAACGGATAACGTGTCTTATCTGAGATTGTCTTGCGTTTATTGTTTCATGTTTTAAGTTTCGGGGACGAAACTTCTTTTAAGAGGGGTAGAATGTAATACCCGAGATCTTCGTTCCGGTTTTGTTGAACTTTTCTTCAGTCGAGCGGATTTTTGTCGTCCACATCATTGGAAACATGTACTTGTGTTGTGGTACGTTAGGTTTCATAGCCTGCTCGTTATTGCTTTGAATCATAGACGGTGCGTTAGTGTGATCGAGACGTCGTCGGGCATCTAACCGGACTACTGGATGGTGGGTTGGGTCGAGTTACGGCCGTAAGGCGTGGCCGATTATGGCCGTAAGATGTCCGCACATCTTGGGCAGCAACCTTGGGGAACTCGGTTACGGCCGTAAGAAGTGTTCGGTTGCGGCCGTAATGCTGTGTTACGGCTGCAAGGCATGGGCCGGTTACGGCCGTAATGTGCCAGCATATTTTGGGCAGTAGCCGGAAGGCAGAGGCCAGTACGTACGTAAGCGAAATTGACCGAGTTACAGCCGTAAGGGGTGGCCGGTTACGGCCGTAACGTGATCGACCATAAATACGGCAGACCTCATTTCACCTCTTTCTTCACTTCTTGTTGCTCAGACGGGGGAAATGGGAAATCGAATTCTTGGTCGATTCTACTCAATTTCTGGGCGTTTTGGAAGGCTTTTGTCGATTATATCAACATCAAGTGAAGGGACTCTTCGCCATTAATCCTGCCATGAGGGCTGGCGGTTTCAGACGCCCAAAGGGCTCGGTCGGATGAAGAGTCTTGCCTCTTGGAGTGAAGTATTTACTAGGCAACTCAAGAGTCTTGGTCCATACCAAAAGGTTAGGTGGACTTACAGATTTGGTCCAAAAAGATAAGCCCAAACACTAGCCCAAAGCACCAATTGCCAAGATCCAAGTCCTGGACTGAGCCAGAGCCCGAGCCCGAGCTCGAGCTCGAGGTCGGTCGGTCGGTCGACGGCGTGTGTGTGTATGTGTGTGTGTGTGTGTGTGTGTGTGTGTGTGTGCGAGGACACCCATACACACCAACCCACTTGTTACTAAGCTCATATAGAAAGACTTTAAATACAAGCCAATATATCCATCCACAACCAATGTGGGACAACTAACATCATGTATAACATTTTAGATCTTACTCCAACATCCAACTTTAACATATAATATCTCACTTACCGGAAAACGGTTTAGAAATATTAAATATACCACGTTCATCTACTCACGACGTAGATTAACATTCAATAAATATTTTAATTAAATAATAAATATTTAATTAACAATATTTATTCTTAATAAATGATTAATTACTAAACTATTTCCAACAGCCTCAATTTTAATTAGCTTACCATCCCGTTAATTTGCTAATTTCGAAGAAAACCATAACAGACAAAAATTAACATTTTCTTGGAAATGAGATTATTGCGATTATTTGGCTATTGTTCATGATGAAAGAACCATAAAGATCACTCGTGTTAATATCACAAAATGGCCAACCATTAGCATTCTTCATCTATACAGTAAAACCTCGATAAATGAATGTTCGATAAACGAATAACCTCATCAAATAAATAACTTTCTCCGGTCCCAACTCTTTATAACATGTTCAAATTTTCTCTCGATAAATGAATAATTTCGCTAAGTGAATATTTTTTTCCATCCCGACGATATTCATTTATCGAAGTTTTACTGTAAGCCATATGGAGTGCATTCAATGATCAGATAAGTATTTATTCTTTGGAGTACAAGATTTTCATTGCAAAAATTCTGCATGGTAAAATTGAGATTCTAAAAATTTGAGTTTCTAAATTAGAGATCTCTTCTGTAAATTAACTTTCGAAATATTTTAGATCTGTTCAATTTTCAAAATATCTGACCCGTTCCTTTAAAAGTTGATTTTCCAATTCTTCAAATTCATGGAATGTGCGTGCATGATGTTACAGATATGTATGCAAAACCCAAAATGGAAAATTTAGGCCCTATTCTCTTTGTTGTTTTGAGGTCATTTTTTATTTTTATTTTTGAAAACACTAAAAACGTGTTCTTTTTATCATTTTCGAAAATGCATTTTGGAAAACAAAAAAAATTATTTGTACACAAAACGCAAAATGCCCAAAACCTCGTTTTGAGCGTTTTGTGTGTATTTCAACAAAAAATCTTCAAAATGCTAAAAACACATTTTGAGTTTTTTTCTTTTTTTGGATTATCATAATTTGAAACTAAATCTACAATAAAAATTTATGAATTTAATATTAATAATACAAAAAAAATATTTTGCAAAATAAATTTAACTCAACAACTTTGAAAACAAAAATAAAAACAAAAAACATAAAACATTTTGCAAAATGAAAATACAAAACAAAATACAAATAGTTAGCTTTTCAAGAACCAAACTCTATCTTTTAGACTGTGATTTCAGATCTGGAATTTGGGAAGAAACCTCAACGGAATTCACACTTATCGAGGGGTTTGTGAATGTCGGCGACAATGGGGATCGTTTCGCGAGTGGAAATCGTGCAGATCTGGGAGATAGATTCGCGCTCGTTTGGACAACCATCATGTCTTCGGAGGATGAGGCGCTCTCGCTGCGGTGTCACAGGCAATAATTGTGTCGAGTGATTTTGGAGTCATGCTAGTAGGTGTATGCATCTGACAACGAGATCTCACATCAGATCGTTGGGTTGTCGGACGATGAAGCCTTCACAGTGAGACAGCAACTCAATCATAAGGCGACATGGCCATAGGTCGAGCGTCGGGCAATGTTGGGCTGCTCTAAGACGACGGAATGGCCACCAGGATGTGGGTCTGTCCGACGGCGTGTAAAAACCTTAGATCTGAATTTGGAGTTCCAAGGCAATTTTATAAAAAAAGTTTGGAAAGAGAGCCCAGCCAAATGCCCCACAGACCTTGTGAGACCAAGGGGTTTGCTGCCCACGTGGCAACATGTTATTGGTCCTGTCATTATTAATTAAATTTAATTTTAAATGTTAAATATTTAAAAAAACATCAAAATTTTTCTTTTTTCATTCTCTATAAATAGAAACCAATATTGACATATGTTGATAGAAACCAAAATGTGGCCATGGTAACTGAATATGTAGATTGTCATCAATTTGAAACACCTGTAATATATTTTAATTTTGTATCTTTATTGTTGTCATTTAAGTTCATGGTTATGTTAATTGCATTTTAATTTGTTTTTTTTTTTCAAAATGTTCACTATTATTTTATTTTATTTTAAGGCATTAAAATTATGATAATTAAAAATATAATATTGTGGTTGTGTTGATAAACCATAAAAATTAGAGTGGTTGGGTTGGGATGAGTAATTTTAATGTGGAAGAGAGGAATTAATGGGATAAACACACGTTAGTTAATTGAATTTTAAATCTTGGGGTATTTTTTTCTCACAAGTCCTTGGAGTAATTTCTTACAGATCCAGATATTACAATTTAGATGTGGGACTAATTTTGAAATTCTAAAAATTATAGAAGGCCATATTTGGCAAATTCTATTATTTTGGAATATGTCTTAAAGCTATATAAAGCTTTAAATGTGAGGTTGAAAATTTCACCAAATGTAATAGTGCGGATATTCCGTTTTTGCAACAGAAATAATAGAACTTGTTGTAATTAGTGTATGAATGGCTATCTTTACGCACTGCAATGGTGTGCACTATAAATATAGGCGCTTTGGCCTCATAATAAGACACCATTTTCTTCTCTTTCATTTTATCTGTTTTCTCTACAATTATGTGCGTTATCAATGCGATCTCTCTCAGAATTTTTTTTAGCGATTTTCACAGAAGCTGGTTGGAGAAAATTTATTCAGGGGGCTCGCCAATCTTCGTCTTCTCCTCTTGCACTGTTTTCAGGTTCAACATTTGGGATTTGGCCGAGTGGCTGTAACACTCCTTTCTCTAGCTGTTATTTCTTATGGCAGTGAAAAAAAAAATCAATTTTATTATTTATCTTGTTGTTGATTTTTTTTATTTATTTAGGCATATCGATTTTGTAATTCATCATCAATTATTTAATTATTAATTTAATATAGATTTTATGCATATTTCATATATTCTATACTAATTATTCTGATTTCACTATCACCATACATATATAATATATATGATGATTTAAGAAATCTATTATCAAATCGAAGTTGTTTCCTGAAGAAACAAGGTCTAACAATTCTTAATAGTCCAGAAGATTATTAAGATAAAATATGTGTTGTAGCTCTTGAACAAATATAATATTATCTCGTCATATTCTAATTAAATATGATGTGTTTCTGAAGAACATTACGAGATCTAAGTTTTTGTGTAAATTTCTGAGGGAAAACACAAAACAATATTCCTGAAGAATATTGTAAAGGCTCTTGAAGAAGCTTTTAATTTATTCCATTTTGTACTATTCTTTTTTTTTCGTGTATTTTTTTTTCTTAAAATTATTGCTCCCGAAGTAGCACAATTAAATAGCAATACTATTGACAAATACACTTGTTCTAAAAGAACAAGTCATATTCGTATTAAATCTCCCATGATAATACAATATTCCTGAAGAATATTGATACAAAATAATATCATAAATTATTATGCTCTTGAAGTAGCATAAATTTTAAATACAAATGTGGTTTTAGGTTATATTAAATAATTTTAATTATTGCACTCCAATACCATGAATACAACAAAGAACATTTTTAAAACTCTATATGAGTCAATATCCACTTCAAGTTATTAATGAATTTTAATAACTTTTAAAACTCTAAATTCAAGAAAATTTTAATTTTATGTTAAAAATGACTTGTTTTATATTTACTATGTAGATTTACGTATGGCCAATATCACAAAGCTTGAGTTTGTTGCACTTGATATATCAGGCAAGAACTATTTATCATGGACTCTTGACGCCGATATCCATTTGATCTCAAAGGGTCTGGGTGAGACAATAAAAGAAGGAAATAAAGAATCCCAGTAGGATCGTGCCAAGGCACTAATATTCCTTCGTCATCATCTCAATGATAATTTAAAAGTTGAGTACCTTACCGTCAAAGATCCAAGTGAGTTATGGAAAAGTTTAAAAGAGAGGTTTGACCATCAGAGGACTGTAGTCCTCCCTAGAGCTCGACCCAAATGGATACGTCTTCGCTTGCAAGATTTTAAAAGCGTGATTGCCTATAATTCAGAGTTGTTCAGAATCAGCTCTACTTTGAAGCTTTGTGGTGAAAAAATAACTGATGAAGATATGCTTGAGAAAATATTCTCCACGTTCAACGCTTCAAATATGATCTTGCAACAGCAATATCGAGAGCGTGGTTTCAAAAAATACTCTGAACTCATATCTTGTTTATTGGTCGCTGAGCAAAATAATGAGTTGCTCATGCAAAACCATGAATTACGACCCACTGGTTCCGCAGCATTGCCTAAAGCCAATGCTACATTCAATCATAGAAATGGGCGTAGATGTGGCCGCGGATACAAGTGTTGACGTGGACGCGGATATAGATGTGGACGTGGTTTTGGACGTGGCACAACACATAGCGAAATATCCAACAACAAAAGGCCCAAAGCATCCAATGATAGTAACCCATCCAAAAGGGAAGATAAATGCCATAGATGTGGCATGAATGGGCACTGGTCACGTACATGTCGTACGGAAAAACATCTCATGGACCTTTATCAGAAATCAATCAAGGGAAAAGAAAAGATTGAAACTAATGTCCTTGATTATGATGGTCAACTTGATACGACTCACTTGGATGTCTCTGATTTCTTTGCTCATCCAAAAGGAGATATTGATCACTTGATTGGGGGTGGTGTGTTAGACGACATTGATTAGTTTGAGAATTGTTGCTTTGTTGTTTTCGTTGCTTGGGAATTTTTATTTCTTCCAGTATGATGATTTTCTTTTAAACTAGTTATTTTTGGAATGGTTATTTCATAATAAATGAATTTAATTCTAAAAGTTTCCTTCAATTATTACAGAAATTCCAACTGGATGTTTGTGATATTTGTCTAGCTGATAGTGCAACTACGCACACCATTCTCCAAGATAAGAAATACTTTCTCAAATTAACATTAGCAGAAGATAATGTTAATACCATATCAGGTGCATCAAACATCATTGAAGGCTCCAGAAGAGCATGTATTATTTTACCAAATAATACTAAATTAGTTATAGATTATGCACTTTACTCTAGTAAATCGAGAAGGAATTTACTGAGTTTTAAGGATATCCGCTGCAATGAATATCATATTGAGACAATGCAAGAAGGTAATAATGAGTACCTTTGTATAAATTCTTTTGTGTCTAGCCAGAAGCAAACAAAAGAAAAGTTCTCGACATTATCGTCTGGAATGTATTACATATTCATAAAAGCAATTGAGGCAAATCATGTCATAAACCGGAAGTTCAATGACCCAAAGAGCTTTATGCTCTGGCATGAAAGATTTGGACATCCTGGAGCAACTATGATGCGTCGAATACTCAATACTTCATACGGGCATAACTTAAAGAACCAGAAGATTCTTTTAGCAAATGAAATCTCTTGTGATGCTTGCGCACAAGGAAAGTTAATCACTAGACCATCAAGTACGAAAGTTAGCATTGAATCTCCATGTTTTCTAGAAAGAATTCAAGGAGATATTTGCGGACCAATAGATCCACCATGTGGACGATTTCGATACTTTATGGTATTAATTGATGCGTATACTAGATGGTCCCATGTGAGCTTACTTTCAACTAGAAATGTGGCATTTGCTAGGCTACTTGCTCAAATAATAAAATTACGAGCTCAGTTCCCTGATAATTCAATTAAGGCAATTCGTCTTGACAACGCTGGTGAGTTTAGATCCCAAGCATTCGACGAATATTGTATGGCAATTGGAATTGAGGTCGAACATTCAGTTGCTCATGTCCATACACAAAATGGTCTAGCATAATCGCTTATTAAGCGTCTTAAACTAATTGCAAGACCATTACTTATGAAATCAAAACTCCCAACTTCTGCTTGGGGTCATGCTATATTACATGCAGCAACATTAGTTCGTATTAGGCCAACGGCTTATCACCAATATTCTCCCATGCAACTTATCTCTGGTCGAGAACCTGATATTTCTCATTTACGAACTTTTGGTTGTGCTGTTCAAGTCCCAATTGCACTCCCATAACGCACAAAAATGGGTCCCCAACGAAGGCTTGGGATATACGTTGGGTTTGATTCACCTTCAATTATAAGGTATCTTGAACCTCTAACAGGTAATCTATTTACTGCACGCTTTGCAGACTGTCATTTTGATGAAATGACATACCCAACATTAGGTAGAACAAAACTACATCTAGAAAAGCACAAGGATATCTCTTGGAATGAAAAAATCTTATCACATTTTGATCCGCGGAATAGTCAATGTGAGCAAGAAGTTGAAAAGATCATTCACCTACAAAAGGTTGCAAATCAACTACCTGATACCTTCATTGATACACGAAGAGTGACAAAATCCTATATACCTGCTGCAAATGCACCAGCCAGAATCGATGTCCTTGAAGGACAAGTAATAGCAGCAAACAAATCCAAAGTACGTCAAAAGAGTGGTCGACCAATTGGTTCGAAGGACTCTGTACTTAGAAAAAGGAAGGTGCAAGATAAGAACCAAACAGGAATGATGATTGATCAATCAAATCAAAGTAATGTAGTTCCTGAAGAACTGTTAATGTCTGAAAATAATGAGATCTCAATAAATTATTCATATTCTAGTAAATTATTGGAGAGGGAAAATGTCATCATGGATGATATCTTTGCCTTTAATATGGCTCGAGAAGTTTCAAATGAGGATCCTGAACCGAAGTCTATTGAAGACTGTCGAAATAGAGATGATTGGCCAAAATGGAAATAAGCCATAGAGGCTGAATTAAATTCCTTGGAAAAACGAAAGGTGTTCGGACCTGTAGTTCAAACTCCGAAAAATGTTATCCCAGTAGGATACAAATGGGTTTTTGTTAGAAAGAAAAATGAACATCATGAAGTTACGAGATACAAAGCAAGACTCATAGCACAAGATTTCTCTCAAAGACCAGGAATTGATTATGAGGAAACGTACTCTCCAGTAATGGACATGATTACTTTTAGATTTTTGATTAGTCTGGCTGTGTCACAAAGGCTCAATATGCGCCTTATGGATGTAGTAAATGCGTATCTGTATGGTTCACTTGATAGTGACATATACATGAAAATCCCAGAAGGATTTAAATTACCAGCAACAAGTAATTCATATCCCAAAAGCATGTTCTCAATTAAGCTGCAAAGATCGTTGTATGGAATAAAACAATCTGGACAAATGTGGTACAATAGACTTAGTGAATATCTGTTGAAAGAAGGGTATAAAAATGATGTTGTCTGCCCTTGCGTTTTCATAAAGAAAACAGACAGTGGATTTGCAATTATAGCAGTTTATGTTGATGACTTAAACTTAATTGGGACTCCTCAAGAGCTAAATAAAACTGCTGAATATTTGAAAACTGAATTTGAGATGAAAGATTTAGGAAAAACGAAATTCTGTTTGGGTTTTCAAATTGAACATGTCGATGGAGGACTATTTGTTCATCAATCCTCTTATACTGAAAAGGTGTTAAAGCGTTTTTACATGGATAAAGCACATCCGCTTACATCACCCATGGTCGTTAGAACGCTTGATGTAACTAAAGATCCTTTTCGACCACTCGAGGATGGAGAAAAGATACTTGGTCCTGAAGTACCATATCTCAGTGCAATTGGTGCATTAACTTATCTTGTTAATTGTACTAGACCAGATATAGCTTTTTTTGTAAATCTCCTGGCAGGATATAGCTCTGCACCCACTATAAGACATTGGAACAGTGTCAAACATATTCTACGTTATCTAAAGGGCACCATCGTGTTAGGAGTATGCCCTCGAATGCCACTCAGAGGATGTTGAGTGAGGGCATTGCACTTGTAATTATGTAAATCATCAATATAAGGCAATGGATGTTTCTTTATTTACTGGTAGTTACTGGCATTCCTAACTCGTAAATATACATGTAGAAACTAGTCCGTGTATTTGAGAGCAAAACATTCCACTCCTTATTGGATAAGGGGGTCGGCACTGGAAAGGTTTATAGCTCAAATACTTAATCGTTCGCAAGTCTATGAAGCTTGACTGGGCGTTAAGTTTATGTGAAGACTTGTATGACGTGTTCTTTGACAAGGAGAGTGCCTGTCGAACACTAATGGTTAGTGGGAGCACACGTTATAGGTATGCTAATTGGATTACTATACTCGAACCGACTCACCCTCGATTCGTCACATGGATTTCACTCCGAGACAGTCAATGATGGAATCGAAAGGTTGTGATAGGTATTCGTGAACCTTCGACTTGAGGATTTAGTAGGGATGTGCTTGTGACGTCAAGATTTTCATTAGAGTAGTTCGACCCTATAAACCGGAAGGCGGGGGTCAACCTCGACGTGCATCTTGACGGGCAAGTAGCGAGTCTCTGAATACCAAGATAGAATTCTTTCTCCCGTTAGTGAGCGGGTTATATGTCCTATGCGGTTATTGGCAGATAACATCATAAGTCTTTGGCCAAAGCATTGGAGCTGGCTGTATTAGATACACGAGAGCTCGATGATCTCGATTTGCATTAACGCATGCATAGCGTCAAGTACAGATGGGGTTTGACTGACCGTGACCCTATAACTTGATCGGGACATTTGAAAGAAGGGTTTATACGTTTACTGATATTCACGACAGAATGGTTCTTGAATGATCCCAATCATTCGTTCTCAGTTGGGGTACAGTGTAGGCCGCCACGCTGGCTAGGTGATGCTACTACTCTTTGGTTCCTCCCATTGCTGACTGAGACGGACCTACCGAGTCGCGCAATAGGATTGACGATGGAATGAATAAAGCTAATTCTCTCATTATGAATATTAGATATTGGATATCTAATTTTGGAACATTGGATGTTTAAATCGATTTATTGGATAAATTGATTTACGGCCAAATGAATTAAATATATTACTCGGTGAATTCACGAATATAATTATTTCTTGGAGAAATTAATTATGTTATTATGTATTTGATATGATTAATTAATTGGATTAATTAATCAATATAAATACATCGGAATGGAATCGGAGTTTATCTGTTTGGACTCACGGGAGTCCGAAACAGACCGAACTCGCCCGGCTCCTTCTAGATGGCCGCCCCTCTATCCTTCCCTTTTCCTTGGTCATAGTCTCCACATGTTGGTGGAAGACTTATGTTTTGTCAAGGGGACAAAATATCACCTTAGGTGATTTTGTAAAAAGGTGATTGATATGAGGGGATTTGATGGATAATATATAGAGAAGACCACATCTCCTTGCCTACCACAAGTGCTCACGTTTTTTGTAAGTACAAGGAGAGAGGAAAAGTTTTTTCCAAGGCTTCATACTATTCATCATCATCTTCACAACATTCATAAGTTTTTCTTGGAGAAAAATATTTGTGAGATAGAGAGATACTAGATTAAACACTTAGAGTGTTGTAATCTTGAGTTGCATAGCTTCTATAACCTTGTTTTAGCCGTATCCTTAGAGGATAACGAGGTTTAATCATTCCGGTCGTTTTTCCGGCGCGTGGCAAGTAGAGACGCGGTGCTTTCGGCGTTGGATCGTTCAAGAGCTTGGAGCGGATTGGACTCGTAGAGATCAAACTAAAGCTTGGGGAATAGCTCAAGAGAAGGTCACCATTTAATCAACGGACTTCGAGGGTTAGTTTCTTACGACTCTTGCTTTTCGTTTATATATTCGTATATACGTAGCTCGATCGATCCTCGTAGGGATTTGGATCAAATTAATTTTCGTTTTACCGCTTCCGCTGGGCCTTCGTTTTAGGCACCGAATCCCAATAGTGGTATCGGAGCGTAGGTCTTGCGATCATATATATGATATTGGCATTTGGAATGCTCGATTAGATGGTGAATGATTTGGAATCATTTTAGTCATAATCATGGTATATGTTTTTCGTTCGTAATAATTGTATTTTTCGTAAGTTTATGTCTAAATATAAATATTAAATTTCTGGGAAATATGATTTATATTGAAGATACGAAAGTCTAAAAATATAGATATTGGATATCCTGTCGAAAATCTTGCTCCGAATCGTCGTCGGACGACTTTTCGGACAAAGGTCAGGAAGCTGCCAGGGTGACTCGGCCGTGTCTGGTGACACGGGCCGTGTCACGGCGATCCCAGCCTTGCCGAGCGGACCCGACCGTGTCAGGAGACACGGGCCATGCCTGGCCAGCAGCTGCCGGGCGTGACTCGGCCATGCCAGGCCTGTCTGCCGGAAAGCTGCCGAGGGTGACTCGGTCAGGCAGCTCAATTTCGCCCCGGCTCAATTTTTCCGTGTATTCTTAAAAAATTAATCTCCCGCATATTAAATTGGATTTAATATGATTAAAATGATTTGTGGTATTTCATTTTATAAGGGAATTTTGATTAATTGGAATATTTATGGTCGACCGAATTATTTTGAACGTTATCATATTACCGATTGTGTGAATCGATTTGATCGGTTCGTATTGTTGATTGGATCAATGTATCTCTACGTTTTCCATTTATTTAGTATTTATTGGATGAATGCTTTTGAATGGGGATGTGGTTCGTGGACTTAGTTTTTGAATCGTTCGTTTTATTCGATTGGGTTGTAAAGGCCGTTTTGAGCCTATTTATTTTACTAGAAAAATTTGTATCTAGGATGCAATTTTCAATGTAAAATTTATATATAATGACGAAGACCCGAGGAATATCCATTTCGAGAAAAAGAAGATTCAAGACGAAGACTTGTAATTAGATTACAGAGTTTTTGTTTCCTAGGAATGGTCCATGAACCACATGTTGGTAGCAACTAGGTTGTGAATGGTTGTTTCATGTTGTATGAATGCCACAAACGCGCTTAAATGATTAATGTGCAAAGTGTAACGTTGATCGCGATAATTCTCCCACAACAAATAATTAAGTTTATAAGGTTTCAAGGTTTTCCTTCCCTCCATCGAGTTTTTGGGAAATTGAAATCCAAACCGGATGTGCTATGCTTCCGAGTTATCGGGGTAGTCGTTCGGGGAGGATGGATAAATTACCAGGAGCGCATTGGATGCCTTCGGTTGGAGCAAATTTTATCCTTAGAAACCTGATAGGTTGTAACACCCCGATAAGTCGGCCATTACAGTGCCGTGGACCCCACACTAGGATCCACCAGGCGATACCCAAAGTACAGATTAAATACGCAAAACATGTGATGCCGAACCACAAAACAAGGTACTTACTCCGATCTGGAGTTTACAACAGTATGGCCTACGGCCTTATTACACACATGATCCAAAACATAAGTATAATCCATATGGAGATGAATTATACCTTAAAATAACAATACATTTGTTCAAACTTAAAATAAAGTGAAAAGATAACATTACACGGTACGAACATGACCGGACACGAAAGACTTGGGCCCCCCGAACTAGTATCCTTCGAACCCTTCGTCATCACCTTGATCTTGCCGTGCCTTGCCTTTTCTTCGACCTAAAATACAACACAAGTATTTCGCCCAACACAGGGTCAGATATACATGATAAATGATTCTCAAGATAGTATACAATTCACGTATATAAGATTTTAAGAATAACTCCCCGACTAACGAACATACCCCTCGGGCGTATGAACGCTTAGTCACAAAACGTCGAACATATCCAAGTATAAAAATGGACTGTGAGCGGCTAAGATAGTATGGCTCGAGAGGGACATCACAGTACGCCCGATCCGAATATGTGTCGGTGCACATGTCCACCCCGTATACGGAATCCGGGATATACGCGGGACAATGTACCTAATTAGCCTCAACGAACTACGTCTCGTGTGCCTGACCTTTCACGGAAAAAATATTCACGCATGACTATATATGTGCCCGGCTAAAAATCCTACACAATATCCAATCGGAACGTAGATATGACTCCGGATATGTCACGATGCAACATGACAACGAATTCAAGAATTTCACACAATCCGAATAAGGATCGAGGACTCACCGAAATGACAACAAGATCAACAATATCAAGGGTCCAAAAGTAACGAACTTGGGAATGAAGAGATAAATTCACCACTAGAAGGGGGGTTGAATAGTGTTGATGCGGAATACCGAAATTTCTTGCGAGTAAAAAGAAAATAGTGCGGAAAATAAAGAATCAAGAGTTTATAGAGGTTCGGCAACTTGCCTACGTCCTCTCTCCGACTTTCTTTTTCTATTGGCTTAAGAAAAACCACAACCTTAACTCGTCTTCTATCGGTCCGAGTTTACAACCGTTACAATCCGCTTGTATTCTATCGGTCCAAGCTCAACCTTTCCCTCAATATAAATAATTGTTTATCTAGTGTTCTATAGGAACTAGATAATCCTCACTATACGAATATGGGAGTATAATCCTAACAATGCCGGATCAAAGATCCTAATAACACCGGATTAGTGACTCTTGATTCGTTTCTTTTTCGCTCAAGTGTAAGTGATGCAACACTTACAACCAAATGAAAGAATACAAAGACTAATAGATATTACAATTGAAATCGCTCTTGTATCTTTCTTTTCTCACAACTTGTAATGCAATAAAGTATATAAATCTGAGCTCAAGAATGCTTTGATTGCTTGTATGCTTGAATGCTTGAAGTTGTGTGTTTGATACCCAAGTCCTTCGGGTATTTATAGGTGTGAGACAGCCTTCAAATTCTGAAAAACATACTATTAGCGTGCGCTAATAGTGCCTTGTAGCGTGCGCTAACGAATTTTGACTTGAAATCTCTGAACGGTCACAAAGACTGTTGTAACGGTAAAATACTATGACTAGCGTGCGCTAGTAATGTCATGGTAGCGTGCGCTAGCGTCTTGGTCAACTAGTCTTCGATCTTGACTTTGACAATATCCGATTTTCTCTCCAACGACTCTTTTTCCAACGGCTAAATTTATGATTAGCGTGCGCTAGCAAGTATGCATAGCGTGCGCTAGCATTAATTAAATCGACTTTTCCATTTTCCGGATGCATTGACTCTTGCTTCCAGCGGTTGAAATTCAAAGCAGTGGCTGCGATTCCATTTAGCGTGCGCTAATACCTTTTCTTTAGCGTGCGCTACTGAGTTGTTTCATTAACGTACGTTACCTTGTGTAGCGTACGTAAAAGCCTTGACGAAGTGAGTCCAGTATCTACTGGACTACTAACCATAATTTTGGTAGCGTGCGCTATAGATGATAAGTAACGTGCGCTATGTCTTCACTTTAGCGTACGTAACAATATATGAGTAGCGTGCGCAACGTCCAATTTTGATTTCCTTCCAGACTTCACTGACTTCTAGAGACTTGCGATAGCGTGCGTTATATTTGTATAGCGTGCGCTAACTTTAGGTTCTTAGCGTGCGCTATCTTTGAATAGCTTGCGTGCGCTATCGATCAGGCGACTTGAGTAGGCTGCAGCTGACTTGACTGGACTGTATAAGCATGCCCTGATAGCGTGCGCTACGATATGATACGTAGCGTGCGTTAGCCATATTTGGCTCCTTCAAAATTTTATCGAGCCGAGATAGATCCAATTAAATGTTTTGTATGTAACCATCATCAAAATACATTTTGTGTCAACAATCTCCCCCTTTTTGATGATGTCAAAACATTTAATTAATACCTGCAAAAACGTTTTGAAATAATTCGAATCAAGGTAAACTTGTTCGATATATTAGTAAATTTTCGTTTTTGGAGTATTCTCCCCCTTTTTGACATAAACAAAAAGGAACTCCCCCTGAATTGTTGCGTTATTAAATATTAACGAAATTTGCCATTATTCAAGGTGCAATCAATAGTAAACAACAGCAACAATACTTGAAAACAAATGCCAAATTAAGAAATGCGAATTTCATTAAGATAAAATGCAGGAAATACAACGAGTTTTCATGACAAACGACATATAGATTATTCGAACAACAAGTTTCTACATCAGACATCAGAGATCATCAAATCTAAGGATTGGAGGAGGATGAAGGAAAGGGGAACGAGGGGTGAGTGTAGCGAATGAACTCGGATAGCAGCCCACGAACTTCCCGGACTTCTGAACGCAGAGCCCGAACATCCTCTCGTATCTCAGCGTGTGAGGTCTCGATGCCCCGCATCCGAGCACAGAGATCACTTTCCTCCTCTTCTGTCACCACATCTCTCATCGGGCATTTTCCTTTTGTTCTTGGATGACGAACAAAAGACTTGGACTGCAACTCCTTAAGCATGTGGGGTCCTCGGTGCATGACTTGCTCGGTCGGTGTAGGCATCCGTGTGCCTTTCGGCACTTGGTCGTCATCTCGGAGATATGGAAACAAAACCCAGCCTCGATTGAAGGTCTCGACATAGTGCATGGCCTTGAGGGTTATGTCACTTATCTCGTGTCCCCGAGACACCGGAACGTGAGCGTCATTGGACAAATCAACACTGAAATGACAAAAAATCACCGTAAGGATTGACCCGTATGGCAGTCCAGACTTCCTGGTTCTCGACATATAGTTCTTTGACCGAAAGGACTCCCCTTTAGCCTTCATCCAACTTAACACAATCCCAGTGAAATCTACTAGATCATCCTTGACACCAATCGACATTCTTATCAACACCAACTAGCTTATGTTGGGTGTTGACCTTTGGCATTAGGCATTTCGTTAAAGCGGCCAACAAGAACCGAATGTGTATACGAAATCATTGTTTTGGCGTCATCCGTGACTTGATGGCGATTTTGAACACGTAAAATTAGCAATCTCTCCCTCTCGACACATGATTCCTCATCAATGATTTTACCACAGCAATCAAATCCTTCCTTCGACAACCCAAACAACTCGTGAAGGATTTCCGACGAAACCTTCACCATAGTTCCGTTCACGAGGCTTTCGAGCACGAAACCTCCATTACCACTTTCACCAAAATGCAAGTTCGCATAGAATTGACGAACACACTCAGGGTACACAATTTCCTTACACTTGACAAAACGTGCAATACCCAAAGCTTCAAAAAAATCGCGAATGCTTACCTTGACCCGTTCAAGGCTACTGAAGTTGAAATAGTAGCAATCGGTCAAAGTTTCTTGCGGAAGAACATCGAAGAAAATTTTCGAAGCACTGAAGGAGACGAATCGATTGCTGTCGAAATCGTTGTTGCGAGGACGTTTATAGTTCTTCTCCATAGCCTTGCGATTTTTGCTAGACATAATGAAGGAAAGACGAAAGCTCGCAGATTGGATCGGATGTGTGTCTAGGGTTTTTTGCAAGAAGGAAGTCGATTGCGTGCGTTAGAGAGTGTGCTGAGTTTTAGGGTTGTATGGCATATATATAGTCAGCGACGTTTAAGTTAGCGTACGCTAGGTTTTAGAAGGTTAGCGTACGTTAGGCTAAAAAAAAAAAAAACTTACTGGACTGTCCAGTGGTATTCGAAAAAACTTTAATTAGCGTACGCTAGAAGGTAGAGTTTAGCGTACGTTATCGAATGCAGATTTTAGCGCGCGTTAAGAATATTAAGCTAGCGCGCTAGCGGTGATCGACTCATCGATTTTGATGTTTTGAGTAGAAGCTTATTTCAAAAGTTGTCTATATGTCCCATGCCAAGTTGTAAACGAATGGAGTTAAAAGATTCTTCGGGAAGAGGTTTTGTAAAGATGTCAGCAAGTTGATCCTTCGTCCCGACAAAAATTAAACAGATATCTTTCTTTTGAACATGATCACGTAAAAAATGATGTCTAATATCTATATGTTTGGTTCTCTTTGTGCAAAACAGGATTTTTGCTCAAATTAATAGCACTAGTGTTATCACATAAGATAGGGGTATTTTCAAAATGAATGCCGTAGTCGCGTAGTTGATTTTTAATCCATAACACTTGAGCACAGGCGCTCCCTGCAATGACATATTCGGCCTCATTTGTAGATAATGCTACGCTGGTTTGCTTTTACTTCCCCAAGATATTAAACAAGATCCAACAAAATGACATGTACCACTAGTACTCTTTTTGTCAATTTTGCATCCGCCGAAATCGGCGTCACTATAGGCAATTAAATTAAAGTCCAAGCAAGAAGGATACCATAGACCTAGTCCAATAGTTCCTTTCAAATAGCAAAAAATGCGTTTACAAGCAATTAAATGTGATTCCTTGGGATTAGCTTGGAATCGAGCACATAGACACGTAGCAAATATTATATCTGGCCTAGATGCAGTCAAATATAGCAAAGATCCGATCATACCTCGATATAATTTTTGATCTACGGATTTGCCATTTTCATCTTACTCAAGCTTTAATGATGACGACATTGGTGTAGATATCACCTTGCTATTTTCCATATTGAATTTCTTGAGAAGGTCGTTTGAGTACTTCGTTTGATGGATAAAAATTCCATCTTCGCATTGTTTGATTTGAAGCCCGAGGAAGAACGTTAATTCTCCCATCATACTCATTTCGAATTCTCCTTTCATAAGATTAGAAAAATCTTGGCACAAGGATTCATTAGTAGCTCCAAAAACAATGTCATCAACGTAAATTTGGCAAACAAGTATATCATCATTTAGTATTTTAACAAACAAGGTATTATCGACTTTGCCTCTTTTATAGTCATTAGCTATTAAAAATTGACTTAAACGATCATACCATGCTCGGGGTGCTTGCTTCAACCCGTAAAGTGCCTTGTTGAGCTTGTAGACATGATCCGGAAAATGATGGTCTTCAAAACCGGGAGGTTGCTTGACGTAGACTTCTTCTTGAATGAAACCATTCAAGAATGCACTTTTGACATCCATTTGAAATAGTTTAATCTTCTTATGGGCGGCAAATGCACAAAGAAATCGAATGGCTTCGAGTCGAGCCACGGGAGCAAAACTTTCTTCGTAATCAAGGCCTTCTTCTTGATTATATCCTTGAGCGACCAAACGAGATTTATTTCGAATAGGATAGCCGTCTTCGTCACTCTTGATTTTATGTACCCATTTAGTTCCGATAATTGTTTTATCTTTAGGCGCGGGAACTAAATTCCATACATTATTGTGCTTGAATTGCACAAGCTCCTCTTGCATTGCCATCACCCAACTTTCATCATCGAGAGCTTCGGATATATTTTTGGGAACTATTTCGGATACAAAAGCACAATGAGCCATAAATTCGGTGGTCCTCCTTCGGGTTTGAACACCGTCTTCAATGTTTCCGATCACGAGATCCTTCGGATGATCCTTGATGTGCCTCCAATCTTTCGGTAAATCAACGATTGTGTTCGTTTCGATTTCCGAAATTTTCTTCACTTCGGGTGAGGGATCCGGAAAGGTACCTGCATCATCAAAATATTCTACCTTTCTCGGGGGTGAGATCATATCATTGAATTTAACGTGTATGGATTCTTCAACTTTATTCGTTCTAATATTATACACACGATATGCTTTGCTATTAGTACAATAACCAAGAAATATTCCGGAGTCGGATTTGGCATCAAACTTGCCCAAGTTATCCTTGCCATTGTTCAAAATAAATACATTGCAACCAAAGGGATGAAAGTAAGCAATATTGGGCTTTTTGCCCTTCCATAATTCATAAGGAGTTTTAAGATGAGTTCTACGAACGTGAACTCGGTTAATCACATAGCATGCCGTAAAAATTGCTTCGGCCCAAAAGTATCGTGGAAGAGAGTATTCATTAAGCATTGTTCTCGACATTTCTTCCAAAGATCGGTTTTTCCTTTCAACAACTCCATTTTGTTGAGGCGTTCTAGGAGCCGAAAAATTGTGATTAATGCCGTATTTATCACATAAAAGTTCAAACGGGGTGCAATCAAATTCACCTCCGTGGTCGGTGCGAATAGAAATTATGGAGAGGTTTTTCTCATTTGATACCAAGCGACACCATTTAGAAAACTCGGAAAATGCATCATCTTTATGAGCTAAAAATCTAACCCAAGTAAATCGAGAGAAATCATCAACAATAACCAAAGTATAAAGTTTACCATTTAAACTAACATGTCTAGATGGTCCAATCAAATCCATATGTACGAGTTCAAGAACTCGACTAGTGGAAACCTCGAATTTTGGTTTAAATGATTCTCGAGTATGTTTCCCTTTTATGCATGATTCACACAAATGTTTTCTATCAAACTTGAGTTTGGGCAATCCACGAACAAGGTCGTGTCTAGATAAAATAGAAATAATAGGTAGAGAAGTGTGCCCCAATTTTCGATGCCATAAATATGCATTGTCATCCAAGGTAATAAGGCACTTTTCATTGAATGAACTTTTATCATTAAGATCAACAATATAGATGTTTCCACATCTCAAACCAATGAATGCGATTTTATTATTTCTAAATGCCGTGCAATGCGTTTGCTCAAATAGAATTTTAAAACCTTCATCACAAAGTTGCGAAACGCTAAGGAGATTATGATGCAAACCTTCAACAAATAGTACTTTGTTGATAGAAGGAGAAGGTTCCTTACCGACTTTGCCGATTCCTTTGATTTTTCCCTTTTGATTGTCTCCAAAGGTCACATGTCCTTGATCTTGATATTCGAGGTCTTCAAATAAGTCCTCGGAGCCGCACATGTGCCTTGAGCATCCGCTATCAATGTACCACTTGTTTTTCCTTGGTGCCGGTACCTACAAAAATAGAGTTTCTCGGTTGTTTTGGTACCCAAGCCCGTTTGGGTCCTCCAAAGTTAACTATGCTTATAGCATTCGGAACAATCGTCCCTTTCGGAACCCATATTTGCTTAACTTTGATAGTTCTTAACTTTGAATGAATATTAACATTGTGAACTCGTTTGAGCGGATCTTTTGAGTTCTCGGTTTCGGTTTTCTTTATTTTGTCAAGGTTGATAAGGGATTGTTCCCGTTTAAAAGGGTCGAAACCAAGACCGTGTTTGAGCAAGGGCGATTTTGAATAGATAGGAGCCTTTCAATTTCTCATGTCCAAGAGTAAATTTGTTCAAAATATATTTTAGCTCCTTTTGAGTTTTTGTTAACTCAATTTTCAAAACATTTTCTTTTTCAAGACATGAAGTATGGTCGGTCTCAATAGTTTTGCCCTTGTTTTGAAGAGAGGAGTTTTCGAGTTCTAGAGATTTTATTTTTCTCTTTAAAGATATATTTAACTTGACCATCTCATCATACTCCGTATTTAATGATTCAAACGCACTCAACAACTCATCATCTTGATGAACTTCTTGTGAATCACAAAAATCAAAAGAGTCATATTCATCATCATTGAGATTATATCTTAACTCGATATTTCTTTAGTAGTCGAGGGCCATGAATGCAAGATTTGCGTCTAGAGATCTTTCAATCTCCTCCTCGTCATCACTCCAAGAAGCGATTAGAACCTCCTTCTTTTTGAATCTTTCCATTTGCGGTTTTGAAGAGGATCCTCGGCATTCTTTGGCATAATGACCGGCTTGACCACATTTCCGACAATTATTGTCGAACTTCTTGATAGGTGTGTAGCCACTCTTCTTTTGCTCCGGTTTGCCATCCCGACCAAGAAAGCTTCGCCTCTTTTGAATTAGGTTTTTGTACCTTCTAAAGTTTTTGGCATAAAGAGCGAGTTCCTCGTCGTCTTCATCTTCGGCAACATCTTCCTCAACGTCGCTATCAACATTGAATGCGACTACTCTTTCCCGAGGCTTTGGTTTTGTGCCTCTAGACTTGAGAACGATCTCATAGTTGATGAGTGACCCGATGAGGGCACTAAATTCGAGCTTGTTGAGATCCTTGGATTCCATGATCGCGGTGACCGCGGCATCCCATTCTCGTGGCAACGATCGAAGAATTTTCTTAGCTTTGTCATTTGCTCGATATAGGCTTTCCGAAAGATGCAAGACCGTTTGTTATAGCCGAAAATCGATCCAGCATATTTGTGATCGTTTCCTCGTCTTTCATGGAAAATAATTCGTAGTCATGGAGTAACATATTAATTTTGGTCTCCTTGACTTGGGTGGTTCCCTCGTGAGTGACTTCGAGAATTTCCCAAATTTCTTTTGCACTTTCATAGGACGATATCCTATTAAGTTCTTCGGGATTGAGAGCGCAATAGAGGAGTTGAGTAGCTCGGGAGTTGACATGCGTGTTTCTCCAATCCTCATCGTTGAATTCTTCGATCTTTTTCAACGATCCATCTTCTTTCTTAGCAAGTTTAGGACCGAGAGCAATAACTTTCCAGATTTCAATATCGTAGGCTTGAACGAAGATCGCCATCTTCTTTTTCCACGTCATGAAATTGGAACCGTCGAAGAAGGGAGGACGGTTGAGAGCATTTCCTTCAATTTGGCCAAGAAGTGCCATGTGCGGATCTTTTTCTCTTAGGTGGTTAAACCTTTAAAAAGAGACCCGCTCCGATACCAACTGAAGAGATAAATTCACCACTAGAAGGGGGGTTGAATAGTGGTGATGCGGAATACCGAAATTTCTTGCGAGTAAAAAGAAAATAGTGCGGAAAATAAAGACTCAAGAGTTTATAGAGGTTCGGCAACTTGCCTACGTCCTCTCTCCGACTTTCTTTTTCTATTGGCTTAAGAAAAACCACAACCTTAACTCGTCTTCTATCGGTCCGAGTTTACAACCGTTACAATCCGCTTGTCTTCTATCGGTCCAAGCTCAACCTTTCCCTCAATATAAATGATTGTTTATCTAGTGTTCTATAGGAACTAGATAATCCTCACTATACGAATATGGGAGTATAATCCTAACAATGCCGGATCAAAGATCCTAATAACACCGGATTAGTGACTCTTGATTCGTTTCTTTTTCGCTCAAGTGTAAGTGATGCAACACTTACAACCAAATGAAAGAATACAAAGACTAATAGATATTACAATTGAAATCGCTCTTGTATCTTTCTTTTCTCACAACTTGTAATGCAATAAAGTATATAAATCTGAGCTCAAGAATGCTTTGATTGCTTGTATGCTTGAATGCTTGAAGTTGTGTGTTTGATACCCAAGTCCTTCGGGTATTTATAGGTGTGAGACAGCCTTCAAATTCTGAAAAACATACTATTAGCGTGCGCTAATAGTGCCTTGTAGCGTGCGCTAACGAATTTTGACTTGAAATCTCTGAACGGTCACAAAGACTGTTGTAACGGTAAAATACTATGACTAGCGTGCGCTAGTAATGTCATGGTAGCGTGCGCTAGCGTCTTGGTCAACTAGTCTTCGATCTTGACTTTGACAATATCCGATTTTCTCTCCAACGACTCTTTTTCCAACGGCTAAATTTATGATTAGCGTGCGCTAGCAAGTATGCATAGCGTGCGCTAGCATTAATTAAATCCAACTTTTCCAGATTTTCCGGATCTGCATTGACTCTTGCTTCCAACGGTTGAAATTCAAACGGTAAACTGCAGATTCCATTTAGCGTGCGCTAATACCTTTTCTTTAGCGTGCGCTACTGAGTTGTTTCATTAACGTACGTTACCTTGTGTAGCGTACGTAAAAGCCTTGACGAAGTGAGTCCAGTAGCTACTGGACTACTAACCATAATTTTGGTAGCGTGCGCTATAGATGATCAGTAACGTGCGCTATGTCTTCACTTTAGCGTACGTAAGAATATATGAGTAGCGTGCGCAACGTCCAATTTTGATTTCCTTCCAGACTTCACTGACTTCTGGAGACTTGCGATAGCGTGCGTTATATTTGTATAGCGTGCGCTAACTTTAGGTTCTTAGCGTGCGCTATCTTTGAATAGCTTGCGTGCGCTATCGATCAGGCGACTTGAGTAGGCTGCGGTGACTTATTTGGGTGTATAAGCATGCCCTGATAGCGTGCGCTACGATATGATACGTAGCGTGCGTTAGCCATATTTGGCTCCTTCAAAATTTTATCGAGCCGAGATAGATCCAATTAAATGTTTTGTATGTAACCATCATCAAAATACATTTTGTGTCAACAGGGAATGCTATCCCACGATGAAAACGGGACATCATGAAGAACAACTTCAAGTCACAAGGCACACATTTATAAGTGTTTCATATACACGAAATGCATAATCATCATAAGAATCCACACATCATTATAACCAAGCAAGATAACTTGCCTCAATACGGAGGCGAGTAAAGTCCTTCTTTGTCGAACGAAACAGCCAGCCCTCGATTCAAAATCGGTTACTCGGACAATCAACCTTGAATGAAGTATATTTCACTCAATAATACGTTCATATAATCATCTATACCAAACTTCAACGAGACAACATCCTAATTCTCATTTGAGTAGTTCAACTTATTAAGATGTTGAGGGTTTACTCCAAGAATCCTATTCAATGCCATTCTAATCTTACAATTGATTACAAAATGTTTACCAACTGTTTGTCGGATTAAGATGTATTAACAATAATTTCCTACTCCTTAAACTCATCAAGGACATTAAAAAGAAAATCTGCACCTCCATCAACTACTTATGTTGAGTTAAGTAGTTACAATTCCATATTATGATTATGAAGACCACTACAAGTTCAACACCTTCTTTATAATCTTTTAATTAACTTGGAGGTTCAAGCATTAATCCTCTGGATTCACTTAGATTAGGTTCAAGAAGGTTATTCCAAACTTATAATGATCAACAAGGGTTCTCAAAACATTTTATGGTAATTATTATAAGAAGTTATTTACATCATAATGAAACAAAGATTATTAATAGTCTATTGGTGTTATTAGTCCAGAAATAAGAGTTTGGTTTAACTAAACATGATCATCATCTTTGAAGATACTAAAAACACAACCTTACAAACCCTTAACTATCATATTCATCATTAAGTTTGTTGGAAGTCTAACTATGAACATGTTTAGCTTGATTAAATCATCACTAGGTGGAGTATACTTAATCACTATCATTATAACTATGAGATTATAGGGTTAAATCGTAGAACATACCTTCAGAAATGAAGAACAATACACCAAACCACGAGAACACAATATAAGCTTCAAGAATGTCTCCAAGTTCCAAACAAAAAGCTCCAAAATCGAAATGTAAAGCTCAAACACAAGTTGGAAGAAGGTAATTTGATCTAGGGGTGCAGGAGGATGATTATCTAGGTGAAAATTCAGAGTTTGGTCGTGCAAAATGAAAGACACAAGCTCTCTTTTTATAACATGATTAGATAAATGCGTTATCACAAGAGGATAACGTCGTTAAGTGCTTTACGACGCTATAAGGAAAGTATTACGTGCGTAAGATAAGTCCGAGGCTCTTGGATCAAATACGAACCGTTACGTGCGTTACCTATCGTAGCATTACGTGCGTAATGTAGGTCAACTAGATTGGCTCCAAAAGATCAGATATTCAAATCCTACCCGGCCCCACACGCCGAAAGTTGGGATCGGATACGATTGCCCGTTACGTACGTAACAGTACCCCTTTACGTCGTAAAGGCCTCAAAATAACGTTCGCTCTGCCTAACGATTAACGTACGTTAGGCTCAGGTTTTTAATAGTTCAATTAGCACTTATCTCTATAACACTGAAAATTCAAACATAATGCGAGTGATCATTATTATTATGTTTATTTATGATATATTCCAATAACAATACACAAATGCAACAAGAGTACAACAGTATTAAATTATCCGAATAGTACAACGGCAAGTAAGAATTTCGCCGGATATTACATACTCCCCCCCTTAAAAGGGGTTTCGTCCTCGAAACTAAGGGGTAAGCAATTCGGGATACCTCTCTTGAATGCTGTGCTCCGTCTCCCACGTGGCTTCCTCGACCCCGTGTCGTGACCACTGAACCTTCAGTAGGGGAATCGTCTTATTACGCAGCTTGTTTGATCCTCCTCTCAAGTATTCGACGGGCGCTCCTCATACGAATGATCCTCCGCTAAGTCGATCTCATCGAATCAAGTACATGACTCGGATCAAGAACGTATTTCCTTAGGGGAGACATGGAATACGTTATGGATCCGGCACAGGCTGGTGGTAAAGCCAAGCGATAAGCCAAATCGCCTACTCATTCCAAAACCTCAAACGGCCCGATATACCTCGGACTCAGCTTGCCTCGTTTTCCAAAACGAAAGACTCCTCGGGTAGGTGACACCTTCATTAATACATGGTCGCCGACCTCGAACTCAAGCGGCCGCCGGCGGTTGTCTGCGTAGGACTTCGCCGGCTTTGAGCAGTCAACAAACGACTCAAGATCAGAGCGATCTTCACACGGGCTCCTAGCAACAAGTCGGGTACCGAACCCACAGATTCTTATAGTTCGTCCCAGCACAAAGGGGACCTACAGCGACGGCCATATAATGCCTCATACGGTGCCATCTGAATCGAAGCGTGCCAACTATTATTATAAGTGAATTCCACCAAGGGTAGCTGGGCCTCCCAATCATCCTTCCAATCGAGAACGCATGCCCTCAGCATATCCTCTAAAGTCTGGATAGTTCTCTCAGTCTGACCATCCGTCTGCGGGTGAAATGCTGTGCTGAATTTCAAATGCGTACCCATCGCACGATGAACTGCTTTCCAGAAGTGTGACACGAATTGCCCGTCACGGTCTGATACAATACTCTTGGGGGTACCGTGCAATCTCACAATTTCCTTAATAAATCGTTGGGCCAATCTCTCGGGTCCCCAAGTATCCTTAATCTCCAGAAAGTGGGCTGATTTGGTTAAACGATCCACAATCACCCAAATCGTATTCATTCCTCGGCGACTCGTCGGAAATCTAGTAATAAAATCCATTGATATGTCCTCCCATTTCCACTCGGGAATCGGGAGCGGTTTAAAGATTCTGCGGTGTCGGTGCTCAATCTTAACTCTTTGGAGTTAAACATCTCGAAACAAATTCGGCAACCTCACGTTTCATATTTCCCCACCAATAGTTCTGCTTCAAATCCTTATACATTTTGCTAGACCCCGGGTGGATAGAGTACGGGGTATCATGGGCTTCTTTCAGGATAGAACTCCTCAACTCATCATCAGCGGGTACACAAACTCGGTTTCTGAAACGTATCAATCCATCCTCGTGTATTACAAAGCCAGGAGCTTTCCCTTGGGTTATTTCATCGCGAATTCGAGATAAGAATGGGTCCGTAACTTGCTTCGATCTAATTATATCCTCAAGGGACGATGAAATCTCAAGTGTACAGAGTTTCCCTTGAATACGCTGTAACCAGACTTCAATTTCCGGCCTCATCAATTCTAACTGCAATACCCTCTGAGTTGTTAGGCGGGCAAGCATCTGCTCCTGTACGGTTTTACGACTCAAAGCGTCAGCAACTACATTTGCTTTGCCTGGATGATAAAGGATCTCGATATCATAGTCTTTGATGAGTTCTAGCCACCTTCTCTGCCTCATGTTTAACTCCTTCTGAGTAAAAATGTATTTCAAGCTCTTGTGATCCGTAAAAATCTGACAGGTAACTCCATACAGATAATGACGCCAAATCTTTAAAGCAAACACCACAGCTGCGAGTTCTAAATCATGGGTGGGATAGTTGACCTCGTAAGGTCGTAGCTGTCTCGATGCATAGGAGATCACCTTCCCGTTACGCATTAGTACACATCCAAGGCCCCGTTTAGATGCGTCACTATACACTACAAAACCTTTCGTTCCTTTTGGTAGGACTAAAATAGGCGCCGAAATCAACCGACTCTTAAGTTCATCAAAGCTCACGACATGCCTCGACCATAAATACTTCTTATCCTTTCTCAACAAATTGGTCATTGGTTGGTCAGTTCGAAAAACCCTCTACGAACCGTCGGTAATAGCTGCTAGTCCCAAGAAAGCTGCGTACTTCCTTAACGTTCTTTGGTGGTAACCAATCTCGGATAACTTCGTCTTACGTGGGTCTACTCGGACCCCATCACTGATATCACATGTCCGAGAAAGATAACTTCACGCATCCGTAACTCACATTTAGAAAATTTTCCATAAAGCTGCTCCCGCCTTAACGCCTCGAGAGCTAGATGGAGATGACGCTCGTGCTCTTCATGGTCACGAGAATAGATCAGGATGTCGTCAATAAAAACGACTACAAAGCGATCCAGATAATTAATAAACACTCGATTCATCAGCTCCATGAATACTGCCGGTGCATTCGTCACCCAAAAGGCATCACCACAAACTCATAATGCCCATAACGAGTACGGAATGCTGTCTTTGAAATGTCAGACTCTCTAATCCTCAACTGATGGTAACCAGACCTCAGGTCGATCTTAGAAAACACAGCAGCCCCTTGAAGCTGATCCAATAAATCGTCAATACGCGGCAATGGGTATTTGTTCTTAATGGTTACCTTGTTCAGCTCACGATAATCAATACACAGACGTAGGGATCCGTCCTTCTTCCGTACAAATAGTACTGGTGCTCCCCAAGGGGACGCGCTAGGTCTGATGTAGCCTTTCTCGGTCAAATCCTCAAGTTGGCTCTTCAGCTCCTGCATCTCAGTCGGAGCCATACGATACGGTGCTTTTGAAAGCGGGGACGTACCAGGCTCTAACTCAATATTGAACTCTACATCACGATGTGGAGGTAAGCCAGCAACTCATCCGGAAATACGTGCAGGTAGTCTCGGACTACCGGAATATCGATCAATTCAACTGGTCGATCCATTGTTTTGGTCATGTAACACCAATAGCCAATACATCCTTGATTAAGCAGTTTCACCGTTTTCATAGCGCTGATGATTCTCCCGGAACGGCTGGGATTATCACCCTGGAAGGTACACTCAACACCATCGTCAGATGTGACGATCCTTCGCTTGCGGACACTAATTATGGCATCATGACGGTCCATCCAATCGATTCCCAAGATCACATCATCTTTAGGTAAATCGACCACGATTAAATTTGACAACCACTCACGGTCGTTCATTCGAATCGAGCAGTCCTGAACTTCACGATTCCCAACAATTCTTCTACCATCGGGTAGACCAATTATATAAGGTTCACAATTGATAACATGCTCTAATTGCAAACGACTCAAACAAGAAGTAGATAAAAAGGAGTGTGAAGCACCAGTATCAAAAAGGACACAGACAGGCTGAGATTGGATCTCGAGAGTACCTGCAATCATGCTGGCTTCGGGATCTTCAGCCCTCTTCATCTCGTAAACTCTAGGTTTTTTTCACCCACTGCAGATGTACTGCTTGATTTCCACGTCCCATCCCTTTGTTTGCCCCAGTAGTCGATAAGAAGCGGATGGAGGTACTCGGTCTGAATCAAGATTGTCGAGCATGAGATGCTGCGGGAATACGTCTTAGTCCACTCCTACAATAATGAGCACGATGTCCGTTCTTCCCACAAGTATGGCATGACACGGCTGGCCTAGGACATTTCGAATTGATGTGCCCCGGGTCTCCACAATTATAGCATACAACATATAGGCTGACCGCTCGAGGTTGCGATCCGGTTGGCTTCGATGCCGTAGGTTGCCGTTCAGAAGGATTTGGCACTGGTTGGGGTCTCTTGAAAGTTCCCCGGTTCTTTGTCAGTAGTTACGGTTCTGAATTTCTTGTTGTTAGACTGCGGTTGCTTCTTGGAAATTTCCTTCACGGTCAATTCGTACTCGAGCTTTCGATGAACTCCGGTAGGGTCACACAATGATGGTTCAACAATGCATTCTCATTCGGGGTTTAAGCCTTTTGAGAAAGTATTTAATCTTATCGGCTTCCGTGTGGACAATCGTCGCAGCAAAAGGGAGAAGTGCACAAATTTCGGCGATAGATAGTACGTCATCATCTTGGACGGTTCCGGATTCAGCAATTCGATAATTTGGCCTCGCGGAGAGGACCTGGATAGTAACGATCTAGCATGAGATTTTTAAATTCTTCCCAAGTGCATACGCCATCACCGCCTCACCGAAAGCCACCAAGTGTGGGCGCCCTTGCCCAAGTAGTAGGCTCACGAGACGCGATTCTCTACTGGACAGTCTACCATATCGAACAACTTCTCGAAGTGTTCGATCGAATGCACGATGTCAGCCGGCTCAGAGGAACCTTCAAAAATCGGGGGTCGTTGGCGCGAGATGTCGCTGATGATCCGATTCACCGGCCCGCCATGTACAGGAGGTGGCCCCTGATGCTGGTCGGTAGCAGCTCTCTGCATTGTTTCCATTAACTGACCCATTTGGGTCATCTGAGCCATCATGCCCTGCATTACAGTGTAAGGATCGACACGAGCATCCTCGTGTCCATTGTGGTGCGATTGGTCCCTAGAAGGCGAATCACTGCCTGCGGAACTATGCTCTGCGTTCGCACGTCTGTTGGCTCGCGGTATCGGGATTCGGCCCCTTCCGCGGCCTCGTCCCCCTCTTCCACGGCCTCTCAAATTTCTTTCCATACTGAAAGAATCAATTTTGGGATGATAATCATAAGTACAGTTCATAATACAAATCAGAATTCATGCTAAGTTAATGGCAGTAAGAAATTACATATTCAAGAAAGCAGTTTGTAATGAATTATCGTTTCTACGAAAGTCACGCAGAATATCAGATCGACATTTGAGTCAAATGATTTCAATCATATAATCAATCCAGAATTTTATTTGAATCATCAATCAGATAATTCCTGCCACAAACCCTTAAAATACCAAGATCAACAAGGAGATCTATTCAGAGATCAATATCATGTCAATAATTTATTCATGGTTCATAAAGTACGTACCGCATTTGGCTCGTAGGATCAGGCGCTCGCACGGATCACACGTGACACGAAGGTCTCTTGATACTAGTTCAATACACAAAGACTCAAAAAGAAAGAAAACGACCTCTAGCAAAAAAAAAATTTTCTCTCTGATACCATCTTCTGTAACACCCCGATAAGTCGGCCATTACAGTGCCGTGGACCCCACACTAGGATCCACCAGGCGATACCCAAAGTACAGATTAAATACGCAAAACATGTGATGCCGAACCACAAAACAAGGTACTTACTCCGATCTGGAGTTTACAACAGTATGGCCTACGGCCTTATTACACACAGGATCCAAAACATAAGTATAATCCATATGGAGATGAATTATACCTTAAAATAACAATACATTTGTTCAAACTTAAAATAAAGCGAAAAGATAACATTACACGGTACGAACATGACCGGACACGAAAGACTTGGGGCCCCCGAACTAGTATCCTTCGAACCCTTCGTCATCACCTTGATCTTCCCGTGCCTTGCCTTTTCTTCGACCTAAAATACAACACAAGTATTTCGCCCAACACAGGGTCAGATATACATGATAAATGATTCTCAAGATAGTATACAATTCACGTATATAAGATTTTAAGAATAACTCCCCGACTAACGAACATACCCCTCGGGCGTATGAACGCTTAGTCACAAAACGTCGAACACATCCAAGTATAAAAATGGACTGTGAGCGGCTAAGATAGTATGGCTCGAGAGGGACATCACAGTACGCCCGATCCGAATATGTGTCAGTGCACATGTCCACCCCGTATACGGAATCCAGGATATACGCGGGACAATGTACCTAATTAGCCTCAACGAACTACGTCTCGTGTGCACAGCCTTTCACGGAAAAAATATTCACGCATGACTATATATGTGCCCGGCTAAAAATCCTACACAATATCCAATCGGAACGTAGATATGACTCCGGATATGTCACGATGCAACATGACAACGAATTCAAGAATTTCACACAATCCGAATAAGGATCGAGGACTCACCGAAATGACAACAAGATCAACAATATCAAGGGTCCAAAAGTAACGAACTTGGGAATGCAATCCCACGATGAAAACGGGACATCATGAAGAACAACTTCAAGTCACAAGGCACAAGTTTATAAGTGTTTCATATACACGAAATGCATAATCATCATAAGAATCCACACATCATTATAACCAAGCAAGATAACTTGCCTCAATACGGAGGCGAGTAAAGTCCTTCTTTGTCGAACGAAATAGCCGGCCCTCGATTCAAAATCGGTTACTCGGACAATCAACCTTGAATGAAGTATATTTCACTCAATAATACGTTCATATAATCATCTATACCAAACTTCAACGAGACAACATCCTAATTCTCATTTGAGTAGTTCAACTTATTAAGATGTTGAGGGTTTACTCCAAGAATCCTATTCAATGCCATTCTAATCTTACAATTGATTACAAAATGTTTACCAACTGTTTGTCGGATTAAGATGTATTAACAATAATTTCCTACTCCTTAAACTCATCAAGGACATCAAAAAGAAAATCTGCACTTCCATCAACTACTTATGTTGAGTTAAGTAGTTACAATTCCATATTATGATTATGAAGACCACTACAAGTTCAACACCTTCTTTATAATCTTTTAATTAACTTGGAGGTTCAAGCATTAATCCTCTGGATTCACTTAGCTTAGGTTCAAGAAGGTTATTCCAAACTTCTAATGATCAACAAGGGTTCTCAAAACATTTTATGGTAATTATTATAAGAAGTTATTTACATCATAATGAAACAAAGATTATTAATAGTCTATTGGTGTTATTAGTCCAGAAATAAGAGTTTGGTTTAACTAAACATGATCATCATCTTTGAAGATACTAAAAACACAACCTTACAAACCCTTAACTATCATATTCATCATTAAGTTTGTTGGAAGTCTAACTATGAACATGTTTAGCTTGATTAAATCATCACTAGGTGGAGTATATTTAATCACTATCATTATAACTATGAGATTATAGGGTTAAATCGTAGAACATACCTTCAGAAATGAAGAACAATACACCAAACCACGAGAACACAATATAAGCTTCAAGAATGTCTCCAAGTTCCAAACAACAAGCTCCAAAATCGAAATGTAAAGCTCAAACACAAGTTGGAAGAAGGTAATTTGATCTAGGGGTGCAGGAGGATGATTATCTAGGTGAAAATTCAGAGTTTGGTCGTGCAAAATGAAAGACACAAGCTCTCTTTTTATAACAGCACAGTTCGTTACGTACGTTATCACAAGAGGATAACGTACGTTAAGTGCTTTACGTACGCTATAAGGAAAGTATTACGTACGTAAGATAAGTCCAGAGGCTACTGGACTGAAATACGAACTTCGTTACGTACGTTACCTATCGTAGCATTACGTACGTAATGTAGGTCAACTAGATTGGCTCCAAAAGATCAGATATTCAAATCCTACCCGGCCCCACACGCCGAAAGTTGGGATCGGATACGATTGCACTGGTTACGTACGTAACAGGTACCCCTTTACGTACGTAAAGGCCTCAAAATAACGTACGCTATGCCTAACGATTAACGTACGTTAGGCTCAGGTTTTTAATAGTTCAATAAGCACTTATCTCTATAACACTGAAAATTCAAACATAATGCGAGTGATCATTATTATTATGTTTATTTATGATATATTCCAATAACAATACACAAATGCAACAAGAGTACAACAGTATTAAATTATCCGAATAGTACAACAGCAAGTAAGAATTTCTGTCGGATATTACATAGGTTGCCAGATAAGATTCAATTGTGAAACTGATTTGCGTCGATGGTATAAACTTAACTTGTTCACGAACCATAGAAACCGTATAGGTTGAGGGGAGTGAACAAGGGGGAAAAGAAGATCGAATCATCCATTAGATGGGTTGGTGTTGGACACCACTTTATGAAAATTAATAGACTAGAAACCTGTTCGGTTGCCCTCTATTAAGATTTATAAAGAACTCGATCACCACTATGAGGTAGAGCAACGATACTTCCGGATTTCACATGGGAGTGTGTTATTCCGATAAAAATAGTGGGAGTTGGGTAACAAGAATAGAAAAGACCTTAATTCTATACTCAGATCATAATATAACAAGTCACTAATTAATCTGTTATACTTAATGCAGACTCAAATCTCAATATGACAATGAATCCACTCGCAATTCTGCTCGAAAAGAACATCTTAATAGGACCTAACTTTGTGGATTGGCTCCGCAATCTGTTGATTGTCCTCAGTATAGAGGCACTGGGATACGTCTTGGAGACGAACATTCCGGCGCCTCCTGTGCGGACCCGAGCCAATCAGGAAGAGATTGAAAACCACGAAAAGTGGGTTAAGGATGACGTGAAAGTCCGTGCTTATATGATGGCTTCCATGTCTAATGAGCTTCAGAGAGCTCATGAGAAAATGACTTCTGCTAGGCAGATTCTATCTCACTTAACTGAACTTTATGGTGAGCACAGCAGAACTGCTAGATATGAGATATCCAAGCAACTGTTTGGTGCAAGGATGAAGGAAGGTGAGAAGGTTGGGGAACACATCCTCAAAATGATATCCATGATCGAGAGATTGGAGGCTCTTGATTTTAAAATGGATACTTCTCTCCAAACCGACCTTATCCTACAGTCTCTCCCTGATTCCTTCTCACAGTTTGTTATGAACTTCAACTGCAATGAGATTGCATGTAATTTAGCTGGGCTAATGAACAAACTCGTGACCGCTCAGTCTCAGATGAAGACTCCGCGGATGAAGGAGTCTGCTCTTGTGATTTCTTCTGGACCTCGGAGGTCTAAGAACAAGAAGAAAAAGACCAAGAAGCAAACTGGACCACAAGTTAAGGACCTTAAGGGAAAGGGCAAGGCCCCGATGGTTTCGAAGAACAAGAAGAAGAAGGATGCTTGTCTCAAGTGCGGTGAGCTGGGACACTGGGCTAGAGACTGTCCGATTCTTCATGGCACTTCAGGTACCGAACTTTTAGTTTTGGAAACAAATTGTTCTGCTAGTGTATTTTCTACTTCCTGGATACTGGATTCTGGTGCTAGTCGAGAAACAAACTGGTAATCATATCAAAGCACTTCGGTCGGACCGAGGTGGCGAGTATATGAGTACGTAGTTTGACGAGTTCCTTAAGGAACATGGAATCGTTTCATAACTAACACCTCCAGGTACTCCTCAGTTAAATGGTGTGTCAGAAATAAGGAACCGGACCTTGTTAAACATGGTCCGTACCATGCTGGGCTATACTGACTTACCAATTTACCTGTGGGGATATGCACTACTGACTGCTGCTTACATCTTGAACAGATGTCCTTCCAAATCCGTTCCTAAAACTCCACATGAGATGTGGGAGGGAAGGAAACCAAGTCTTAATCATATTAGGATTTGGGGGTGTCCCGCCTATGTCAAGAAGACTAAGGTGGAAAAGTTGGAAGCTAGGTCCGTGAAGGGACGTTTCATTGGATTCCCGTCTGGGACGATGGGATATCTATTCTACATGTCCGAAGATCGAAGGATCGTTGTTGCTTTACAAGCACACTTCCTGGAAGATGAGTTCATTCAGGAAGGCGGAGCAGGTAGAAGTATTTCTTTAGAAGAATACAATGAAACTCCTCGGGAGACACCTGTGCAAGAAACTGGAACCGAGCATTCTGAAATACAAGTACAACCACCTCGTAGGTCTAGTAGGGTGTCTCATTTACTTGAGAGGTATGGGCTTGTGCACTTGGAGGAGCTTGGTCTTCATGAGGTTCCAAGTGATAGCCAAGAGACCGACCCGACGACCTATGACCAAGCGATGGTGGATGTAGACTCCGCGAAATGGCGTGAAGCTATGGAAGCTGAGATAGACTCGATGCATGTCAATCAGGTCTGGACTCTAGTAGACCGCCCCAAGGGCATAGTGCCTATTGGGAACAAGTGGATCTATAAAAGTATAATTCATATTCATGTGAGATTATTATATATTCATTGTTATTGTAATCGAGCTTAATTGATAAGAGTTTGAGTTTTTGATTCATTCAAATATACACGAGCGGAAAGAAAGGATTGTAGATTTGATTCGGTGTTATTAGGATCGTGGATCCGGAATTATTAAAATCATAATATAAATCCAAGAAAGGTTTTTCTAGTACCAATAAGAAGCTAGAAAGGTTGTTTTCTTGTCCGATAGAAAAGAAAAAACAGTTTATCTTGGACCGACAAAAAGACAAGACTGTAACGGTTTATCTTGGACCGATTGAAGACAAGATTCTAATGATTTACCTCGAACTGTTCGAAAATAAGTTACAATGGATTATCTTGAACCTATAAAAAAAGATAGTGAATGAAGAGGACATAGGAACGTTGCCGAACCTCTACAAATCTATATTTCTTTTATATTCCGCACTTATCTATCACTTCCACACACGAAAGAGTTCAATACTCTATACCGCACTATTCAAACCCCTCTCTAGTGGCGTTCCAAACAACAAGCATCAAGATCACCAATAATTAACTCCTCAGGGTGATCTCTTAACCATCTCCTATCAGGTTCTAATTCAGCATCCCTTGTTGTATCCTTTGGGTTGTAGGTTAAGCTTCAGATTATGTAGCATCATCTTCAACTACTTCTTCTGTTCATACAACAGCAGGATTAATTCCTAGAGTGATGACAGGGTCTTCCTGAGGCTATGGTATTTTCTAAAGAGATAAAGTTTGGACGGCTTGGGTCAGGTTATCTATTCTTATAGGATCATAATGGGGTTCATCAAATACCACATGGACTGACTCCTCTATAGTCAGTTTCTTTTTTGTTGAAAATCCTGAATTCTTTGCTGACAAAGGAGTATCCAACAAATATACCCACATCGGATTTGTCATTAAAGGTCTTGCTGACCCTTCACATTATTAAGAACAGAACACCTATATATAAAAATGTGAAAGTATGCGACTATAGGAGTTTTATTATTCCATACCTCGTATGCAGTTTTGTTATGGTGCTTGTTGATGATACAAAAATTTTATGTATAACATGCTGTATTTGTTGCTTCTCCCCAGAAATATTGCGGCAACTTGCTTGCAGCTATCATTGTTCTTGTTGCCTCCTTTAGCGTCCTACTCTTTCACTCGGCAATACCATTTGATTGAGGAGTCCGGGCTGCTGAGTATTCATGTTGTATGCCATTATCCGCACAGTACTGCTCTATGAAGCGGTTTGTGACTTCTATGCCTCTGTCAGATCGAATGTATACATTACTCGACCCTTTCTCATTCTATAGCTTTATTAGGTGTTCCGGCATCCTTGTGGTTGCCTTTCTTTTCTTGAGGAACATGGTCCATGAATACCTGGAGAAATCCTCAATAATAAAAAGACAATATTTCTTACCTCCCAGGCTGACAAGGTCAACAGGACCATAAAGATCCATACAAAGTGAAATTAGGACCAAGTGGGTTGATAGATATGATTTGCTCTTTAGAGAGGTCTTGACTTGATTTTGCTTTTCTGGCAGGGTCTGCAGACGTTGTTCTTATGAAATGAAATAGCGAGCAACCCTCTGTCCATTCCTTGTCGAACCAATTTGTTGATTGTCTTGATGTTGATATGAGACATCCTTTTGTGCCATAACCAGCTTTGATCTTTAGTCCCTTTGGCAACAAAACAAGGAATTATTTGTGATGACTTCTTGTGATGACTTCTAGTAGGTTTCCAATCAGCAACATACATGTTACGTGACCAACTTCTTGTCAAGTCTATTTCTTTGGTCTTTAATTCCTTCACCATACAGTGATCTTCATAGAATTTAACCGAGAACTGATTGTCACCGAACTAGCTAACAATAAGAAGATTGTATTAGTTTTTTTACATAGGCTACGTCGGTGACTTTGAGTTTTCCTACAAGTAGGATTCATTTCTTTGTTCTTCCTTTAGATTTGTCACCAAATCTCATATTTGTACCTCAACCTTCTACATAATCTGTTACCTTTGTGATATCCCTAATGATGTGGCGAGAACATCCTTTGTCGAAGTACCAGATCTCCTTCTCCATGATATCTTGTAATCAAGAATTAAGTATATTTAGGTCCCCTAGATCTTTATGTTCTTGGTTATTAATGCCTTTAGGTATCCAGATTTTCCTAACAGCAATGGGTTTGCTGTAGGTTACGTTCGGTCCTCTTTTGGGAGATTTACGTGGGGCAGGCATGTAATCGCTGTAAGCATTATTATTATGTATGTGTTAGGCGTATTTTTATACGCTTATTTATCATTATTTTGTATTCGTTTTTTGAGTAACTCTGCATAAATGAGCCTTTAATGCCCTATTATTTTATGTTTTGCAGGAAATTAGAGTCCGGAAGCCGAAACGATGAAAAACGGACGAAAACGGCGATTTTTTGCCTGGGGCCGCGGCACACACAGAGGACCAGCGACCCCCCGAGTAAACTGTACTCTGAGCCGCGGCACAGATTTAGTGAGCCGCGGCCCATAAGAAATAGACAGCGCCCAGGCATCCCGCTGTGCCCTGTGTGCCATGGCACAGATTAAGTGAGACGCGGCCCACGGGGCGGTTCTGACAGAAAGTGCCGCGTTTATGGGCTCTTTTGGAGCCTGTTCTCGACCTAATTACACGGACGCATTTTTGAGGCAAAAGAGGATTATAAATAAGGGTTTAAGGTCATAATCTATCATGTTGGGGGGAATCAGAGGATTATCGAAGAAGACAAGAAGCAGAAGATACCAAGAGCAGAGGACGGAAGCCAGAAGAACGGAGGAATCCGAGCTCTTCATGTGCGTTTGATTTCAATGCTTTCATTTATTATTGCTGTATTTTTATCTTTTAGCATGTCAGGCTAAAACCCTGTTCTAGGATTTTGATGAAACCAAGGTTTTGACGGATTTGCTTTTGATTATCTATATAATTCCCTTTTTCTGTTGAGTTTTCCCAATCGATTTTAATGCTTTCAATTCTCTGGCCAATAATTGGATTGTTTTAATTACGCAACTCGAATCGGGAGAGGAGAGTTGGTGAGGAACTATTGGTGAGAACCGTTTTATCTTGTGAGATAGGAATATACTCATAGGAACTACGTGGCCTTTTGAGGATTTTGTGCTTTTTGCCTATTGTCGAATTAATTCACCTAGGGATAGAGTGCGTTATTCGCCTTTAGAAAAATTTATTGACCTCGGGAGACGCGGTAGAGTATTTTAGCAATCTTCGCCTTCAATAAATTGAGGAAATCATTAACTTCAGATAATCGAGAGTAAATTCGGATAAACCGGGGTGGATTCACAATCCTAGACTTTTTCATTATTTGATTTTCTTTCTTCGAGCGATCGTTTTTCTGTTTATTATTGATTTTCTTTAGTTATTAATTGCATCCCAAATTTCGACTGTTCAAATAAAATTAGAATACATATAAATCGATACTTAGTGATTTAGTCCTCGTGGGAACGATACTCACTCATCACTTTATTACTTGTCTACGATAACGTGCACTTGCGTTTAACGAAATATCGCAACAAGTTTTTGGCGCCGTTGCCGGGGACTGATTTTCTACTAATATCGATTTCAGTATTTCTAGTCTTAGTTTGAACATTTTTTTATTTGTTTTTGTGTAATTTTATTTATTTGTTTCCTTTCAGGAGTTCCGGTTAGTGCATGAGAAAATTCGGTAACGAAGGCCTACTACCTTTGGATACCGAACTCGAGCGCACTCTTCGGAGAAACAAAAAGGAGAAACGAGAGTTACCAACCACAGTCACCATGGCCAAAAATACCGAAAATCACGCAGGTGATAATCTTGTACAACAAGCTCAACCGGCATTAGCTCTCCGCGATTATGCTATGCCTCAAATTAATGCGAACTTTTCGGGGATTCGGCGTCCGACAATTCAGGCAAACAATTTCGAAATCAAGCCTAGGATCATTCAGATGGTGCAAGCGAGCCAGTTTTGTGGTCTGCCGAACGATGACCCCAACGCGCATATCGCGTCTTTTCTCGAGATTTGTGACACCTTTAAAAACAACGGTGTCACCGATGATGCTATCCATCTAAGGCTTTTCCCTTTCTCTTTGAGGGACAAAGCAAAATTTTGGTTGAATTCCTTACCGCCGGGCTCTATCACGACATGGGCGGAATTAGCGCAAGCCTTCCTTGTTAAATTCTTCCCACCTTCGAAGACAGCGAGGTTAAGAAACGAAATTAATACTTTTGGTCAATTTGATATGGAGTCGCTTCACGAAGCTTGGGAGCGGTACAAAGATTTGTTACGGAGATGCCCACACCACGGCCTTCCAGACTGGCTACAAATTCAAACATTTTACAACAGATTAAGTGTTTCTACACGCACTCTTGTGAATGCAGCCGCTGGAGGAGCCTTGATGGGAAAAACGATGGCTGAAGCACACTCTTTGTTGGAAGTTATGGCCGCAAATGCGTATCAATGGCCGGCCGAACGAGTACACCCGAAGTGAGTTATGGGAATCTCGAATAATGATCCGATCTCTGCATTATCAGCTCAAGTCGCTGCATTAACGCAACAACTTCAAGCCTTTTCGCATGCTCCTTCCCCCGTTACCATTGAATCATGCAATTGGTGTAATGGATCTCACCCTAGCGCAGAATGCCAAGTCGGAAACCCCTTCGATCAGCCCCCAATTGAACAAGCTCAGTTCGTAGGAAACGGGAATCGACAAAACAATCCGTACTCCAACACGTATAATCCGGGATGGCGTAATCATCCTAACTTCTCATGGAGAAATGGACAAAACTTGAACCAGCCTCCGTTTACTCAACACCAACAGCAGCCTCCTCCCGCTCCAAAAATCTCTCTAGAAGAAGCGATGGCGAAATTTTCACCAGGCACGAGTCAGTTCATGGCCCGTACGGAGGCGACCTTGCAGAACCATTCCGCGTCTATCCGCAACTTGGAAGTCCAACTGGGCCAGATTGCTAATGTATTAACAGCCCGCCCGGAAGGTACCTTGCCAAGTACGACTGAAACGAATCCCAGAGAGAGTGTCAATGCCATTGGTTTGAGAAGTGGGAAGGAATTGTGTGAGCTGCCCAAGCAGAACAAAAAGAGAAGTGAGGGTGAGGAGAAGAAACATTAAGCGACTGAGGAACCACAAGATTTGAGACCCTCGATACTGTGTCCGGACAATCCAAAGGCATATGTACCACCCGTCCCGTTTCCGCAGCGATTACAACAGAAAAAGGTAGACAAACAATTTTCTAAGTTCCTAGACGTCTTCAAGAAACTGCATATTAGCATCCCATTTGCCGACGCCTTGGAGCAAATGCCTAGTTACGCGGAATTCATGAAAGAAATCTTGTCAAATAAAAGAAAACTCGAGAAGTATGAGACAGTCGCATTGACGGAGGTGCAACGCTATTCTTCAGAAAAAGCTTCCGCCAAAATTGAAGGATCCGGGAAGTTTTAATATACCTTGCACTATAGGAAATCTGACTTTTGATAGAGCGTTATGTGATCTCGGGGCCAGCATTAATCTGATGCCTTTTTCTATTTTCAAGAAGCTTGGAATTGGAGAAGCGAAACCGACGACTGTCTCTTTGCAATTAGCTGATAGATCGATCAAATATCCGAGGAGAGTGATAGAGGACGTCTTAGTGAAATTCGATAAGTTCATCTTTCCGGCCGATTTCATTGTGCTCGACATGGAGGAGGACCACGACATGCCAATTATCTTGGGAAGACCATTTTTGGCAACCGGCCGAACTTTAATCGACGTGGAAAAAGGGGAACTCACTCTAAGGGTTTAAGACGATCATGTCACTTTTCAAGTATTTAAATCCTTTCCATGTCCAGGTGGTGTTGAGAAGATCTCGCAAATCAAAAGTGTGGATACCGTTGCGAAAGACACACATCGGAAGAATCGTCGGTCGAAAAACTCAGAATCCATTTCAGAGGGTCCGACTTCTAAGAAAAATGTAGAACGAGTTGCATATCTCAAGCATGTGGACATGCCGTCATCATCAACCGTTCATCCATCAATGAGAAATTCCGATGCTGTCATAAGTTCGTTCGAGAAAAAGGAGAATAAGCTGGACGTAAAACGGAGGCCAAATCATGAGAAAATTAGGTGCTTCGGAAAGTTGTCAAATCCTTTTCGCAAACAACATTGGGTGTCCAAACCAAAAATCGGATCGTTAAGGACCAATGGTCAAAATTTTAAAACACACATTAACGGTTCGATGGACGGGGCGGAGTTCAAATAGAGTTTGCGAAAAGCGAACTGACTTTTCAATAGGTCCGGCTGAAGACTATAAACCTAGCACTTCTCGGGAGGCAACCCGAGTTTTAGTAGTAGATTTTTGTGTTTCAGTATTTTCTTGCATTTTTTTTGAATTTTTATTTTTCATCATTTTTGCTTTGATTTGCTTATCCCTCTCGTTCTTGACGTGTTCTTTTGAAAATTCTATGCGTAAAAGTCCTGTGGAAAAATTTATGCCTGAGCCGCGGCACACACAAATCGAACCAGAAGGCTAAACATTCTGTACTATGTGCCGCGGCACAACCTTACTGAACCGCGGCACACTTGATCGCTGAGCCGCGGCACGTTGCTGCTGAGCCGCGGCACACAAATTGCCAAATGATGAGCCCAGGACGCTGTACCCTGTGCCACGGCACAAACCAAGTGAGCCGCGGCACATCAACACTCTGAGCCGCGGCACCCGCATTCTGAGCTGCGGCACATGTCGACATAGCATACAAGCCAGGCGGACTGTACTCTGGGCCGCGGCTCACTTAAGCTGTGTCGCGGCCCCCGTTCGGAATTTAAACGGCCCAGGTATTTTTTATAAAACGATCGGCCGACACGCCAGGTATAAGTCCTTCCCCTTTCCTTTGCACAAGCGATCGGCCGACTTTTTGCCTTCTTCTTTTTCCTCTTGCGAACTACAATCTAAACCAGGTAATCCTAATTCCCTTGATCCTTATTGTTACATGAGTTGAAAAGTAAGGTAATTGTTCATTGATTGATTATGTTGATTAGTTTTTTATTATTCAAAGTTCTATCAAGAATTGAGTGATGAATATAAAATTTTTGTTTGAATTCGATGGTATGTGTTGATATTCGATGAATTGTTATTGTTGTTATTGTTGTTTGTCATGAGGATCGATAGAGGATGTTGTTTCTGGGGATTGAATGAAGCTATAGTCATATTTGTTCTTCAATTAAAAGGATGCACTCAAGGTGTTTGATGAAATGCCTGAATGAAATTTTTTCTTTGTTTAGTCAATGTTTTGAACTATGTGCAAAGAATTCGTTCTGAATTTACAGCAACCCCAACCCTTACGTCAATGCTAAACGTAAAAAGCTCAATTTTATTTCTCTCTCACGGTGATGCAAGCTCGTTAATTTCTTGATTCATGTTGGATATCCTTAGCCGAGTAATGTTACTCTCATTATTGCTTAAGTAAGTAAACTCCGGTGTTTAACGTTTCAGGAACTCGCTATGGCTAGAACCAAAAAGCTCAGCAAAAGGGCCAGGACTCAGTCGTCCCCCACACGAGGGGAAACTTCTCATAGTCGAGCCGAGTCGGAGGCGCACCAATTCTCTGACCCGGAGATCCATAAAATCTTCAACGAGAAGATTCGCCCTCGACCTCTGATCCCGGAGAGGGGATTCACCCCAGCCCCCTAGGTCGGGGAGCTTCTGACCATGATCGACGAGATGGGGTGGGCCCATTTTGCTGCACCTCCTGAGCCGGCGGTGATATCTATTGTGCAGGAGTTTTGTGCGAGCGTTTTGTTGAAGCACATTCGGGCGGGGCAGATGATACAGCAGTTAGATACTCGGACTCAGGTCGTAGTCTGAGGCATTACGGTGGATTTTTTAGTAGCTGCTATTCGGAGGTTATTTGAGCTGTCCGTGGTTGATGAGATGGCTTATACGCGAGTTATGGATAGCCTCACGAAGGAGGCTTTGCTCGAGACTCTTACACAGCCGACTCCGACTGGGAGAGGTGCGCCCCAGCTTCTTCTACCTTCTACTTTAAGAGATCGCACCTCAGTCGGTTAGGGCAAGCCTGGTTGTACTTCATCTGCACACGTATAGATCCCACCTCGCAGATCCGATCTGTTTTTCTCTCTCGAGCCCGTACATTTTATGCTATCACCTCCGGGCTGCAATTCGATGTGGCTCCTCTCCTGGTCCGATCTATCTTCCAGTGTATTCAGGGAGGGGTCAAGACGGGGCTGAAGCACCCCTCTCTTATTTGCGCTCTTTGCCGGCAGTCGGGGATGACGTGGTCGGATGACGAGCCGATGTTAGCCCCCCAGGGCCCGATCGACCATTGCATCATTTCTCACTTCGATCAGTGGGGAGGAGCACCGGCACACGCTCGGGGGCGAGGATTTATACTTGATGAGGCTCACGAGCAGTTCCCCGAGCCTTTTCTTCTGACGCAGGGGCAGATGGAGTCCAGCCCGCCGCCTGACAGAGAGCACTTGCAGGCGTTGTTCGACGGGTTGAGAGAGGAGATGAGGAGAGAGAGAGAGGAGATGAGGAGAGAGAGAGAGAGTCTTTTGGCTGCACTGAGAGAGGAGAGCCGGACGGAGAGGGAGAGCATCATTGATGCCATCCGAGATGAGATGAGAGAGCAGGCCCGCCGGGCCAACCATCGTGAGTCGAGACATCTGGCAGCGAGGGATGCCTACCACCAGGAGCACCTTGTTGCATGGACGGCCCACATTATGCACCCGGATGGGCCATTTATTCCACCTGCTCGGCCAGCCACACCACCCTCCTCGCCGGACGACGCCGGGACCAGTTCGTGAGCAGACTGTAGGGGAGTACTTGACTTTTTTTTTTCCTTTTATTGCATATTCTTTTTTGTCCATTGAGGTCAATGTACGTCCTAACTTTGGGGGGGTTTACTTTTTGTCGCTATACTTATTGCTGTACTTATTCGTTTGCACTTTCGTTATTTTTAGTTATATTTTTATTGCTAGCCTTGCTTGCCGTGTTTTTATTTGCATTTGTGAATTTTTCGTGCTTCTTCTTGTGTAAAACTGATGTTACGATACTGATTTCTCTCTGAAGAAACGGTTGAGTTTTAGTTGAGTTGTAGTCAGCGATATCTGTTTCTGTTAAGTCTTCATTTAGGTCCGAAATTTTTTCGTTTTTGTAGAAATCTTAGCAGATAAGAAAGGAGACATACGTGTTTTTAAATCGCCGTCTATACGTTTGGTTACATTTTTCAGTTAGCTAGTCGTCCAGTAACATAAGTCGTGTTGGCACTTGCATTGAGTTTAGAGTCGGACAGTTTTTCCCAAAAGTCGAGATATTATTTGTTCTATGATGGGAAGTCTAGTAACCGGGGGTATTCACGTGACCCGTTGTTTACTCTCGCGTAAAACGACGACCCTGATTAGACTAGTGGTTTAGAGATTTCGCATGTGCCGATGATGGGGAGCCTAGTAACCGGGGGTATTCACGTGACCCGTTGTTTACTCTCGCGTAAAACAGCGACCTTGAATCGGACATGCGGGAATAGCTATTCGAGTTGTTTCTCCGCTGTGGAGGGGAACTTAGTAACTAGAAGCATCCATGTGCCCCATGAGTGTCTTTTACGTCAAACGGTTCCCCAACACATGAGAATGGAATTCCACCCTGGGATTGTCCCGATGAAACATCCCGAGATCCGAACCTAGTGGTCAACTCGAATCATCTTATTGAGCAAATATAAGGGAATACTGTCCGAGGGTTATATTTGATGATGAAACTTTTGAAATTTTAGCCACTAGACTGTGGGACTGGGCGAGTTAGCTTGTTTATTTTTAACCCTTCATATTGACGGTCGGTTAAATTCACGCTTGTTAATCTTTGAGCTTGATTTTCTTCATGAACGATTGATTAGGACTGAAATTAGTTACTTTGTGGAATCAGTGTCCTGAACGTGGCTCACTATTACAATACTTGTATTATTCTTTGAGATTTTCAGGATAGTATTGATTAGGTTGAGCACTATGAGTTGCACGATTATTCACGATATTCTTTTGTTTGAAATTGATTATTTATGCTTGAGGACAAGCAAAGGCTCAAGTTTGGGGGTATTTGTTAGGCGTATTTTTATACGCTTATTTATCATTATTTTGTATTCGTTTTGTGAGTAACTCCACATAAATGAGCCTTTAATGCCCTATTATTTTATGTTTTGCACGAAATTGGAGTCCGGAAGCCGAAACGATGAAAAACGGACGAAAATGGCGATTTTTGGCCTGGGGCCGCGGCACACACAGAGGACCAGCGACCCCCCGAGTAAACTGTACTCTGAGCCGCGGCACAGATTTAGTGAGCCGCGGCCCAGAAGAAATAGACAGCGCCCAGGCATCCCGTAGTGCCCTGTGTGCCACGGCAGAGATTAAGTGAGCCGTGGCCCACGGGGCGGTTCTGACAGAAAGTGCCGCGTTTCTGGGCCGTTTTGGAGCCTGTTCTCGACCTAATTACACGGACGCGTTTTTGAGGCAAAAGAGGATTATAAATAAGGGTTTAAGGTCATAATCTATCATGTTGGGGGGAATCATAGGATTATCGAAGAAGGCAAGAAGCAGAAGATACCAAGAGCAGAGGGCGGAAGCTAGAAGAACGGAGAAATCCGAGCTCTTCATCTGCGTTTGATTTCAATGCTTTCATTTATTATTCCTGTATTTTTATCTTTTAGCATGTCAGGCTAAAACCCTGTTCTAGGATTTTGATGAAACCAAGGTTTTGAAGGATTTACTTTTGATTATCTATATAATTCCCTTTTTCTGTTGAGTTTTCCCAATCGATTTTAATGCTTTCAATTGTGTGGCCAATAATTGGATTGTTTTAATTACGCAACTCGAATTGGGAGAGGAGAGTTGGTGAGGAACTATTGGTGAGAACCGTTTTATCTTGTGAGATAGGAATATACTCATAGGAACTACGTGGCCTTTTGAGGATTTTGTGCTTTTTGCCTATTGTCGAATTAATTCACCTAGGGATAGAGTGCGTTATTCGCCTTTAGAAAAATCTATTGACCTCGGGAGAGGGGGTAGAGTATTTTAGCAATCTTCGCCTTCAATAAATTGGGGAAATCATTAACTTCAGATAATCGAGAGTAAATTCGGATAAACCGAGGTGGATTCACAATCCTAGACTTTTTCATTATTTGATTTTCTTTCTTCGAGCGATCGTTTTTCTGTTTATTATTGATTTTCTTTAGTTATTAATTGCAACCCAAATTTCGACTGTTCAAATAAAATTAGAATACATATAAGTCGGTACTTATTGATTCAGTCCTCGTGGGAACGATACTCACTCATCACTTTATTACTTGTCTACGATAACGTGCACTTGCGTTTAACGAAATATCGCAACAATATGCAAAATTGATAAAGTTGGTTCCAATAAGGTTGTTGTTTGGGGAGAGGAACTGTGTTTCTCTACCTTCTGGATTGCTTTCTGGGTTTCCAATTGGATTCCCAGACTTTTTATTGGTAGAAATTTGCGGCAGCTTGCTTATGAGAGAGATACCTGGGTTCTTGTACCCAGTATTGAAGATCAATGTACTGTAGATAGTACTGAGGCTCATGTTGTTGATGGTACCTGGGTACAGCCTTCCTTCTTCTCTGTTGGCGATATTATTGATATGCTTGGGGAGCATACTATTGATGTTGTGCATTGTATAATACAGGTTTATGAGGCTGTGTGTTCGCTGCTTGCGATAAGAGCTTGGTGGTGGAAATGCAGCCTTTGATTTTCGAGAAGGTACAACTGTAGCCTTTCCTTTGTCTACAGTTACATCCTTTAGAACTTCCTCGGTCTTAGGAACATCTTCCACCACTTTGACAAATGCCGTACTACTTTTGCCATTGTTGGAAAATGAGTTACATGTTGTCCAATGCTTAGTATGTCTTTCATCCTCCTAGATGATTTCTCAAATGACTTGCAGATGCTCTCGAACTCTCTTTCTCTTTTCTCGCGATACTGTATCTTAGCTTCTAGTAGAACATAATCATTTGTCTTGCATTGATTATGAGATTTTACTTCATCTAGTTCAGTTGCAAGTTGATAATTGCTGTCCATGAATTTTTCATGAGCGACCTTGGTATTTTTTCAATCCAAAGACATGTTTTCATTATTAATTTTTAGCAAGTCATTTTCATCCTTCAGCTCTAAGTTAAAAAGTGAGAGTTGAAGATTTTCTTGTTTAAGCATCTCGTGGGCTTTTTGATTGGTTCGAAATTCATTCATCATATTTTCAAAAGTGTGTGATGAATTTATAGGATTAACTGAGGTTGAGGTTACCTCATCAAACTGTTATCATCATCCTCTTCCTTTGTCATAAAGCATATATTGGCATTGTCTTTAATTTTATCATCAGATGAGTCATTATCAGTGACATCCCATATGCATTCCTCTATTTTGATAGCTGTGGGGTGGCGTCTGATTCTCCAATCAGTGCCTTTACCTTATTTATCCAGACACATCTTTTCTCATCCTTATCTTGTTGCCAAGCCTCTGGTAGCTTCTGGTCCTTAGGAAGAGCACATCTATTTTTATAGTGTCCAGGCTTCTTACAGTTATAGCATAGGTTAGAGTCCCCAGAATAAGGTGACTCGGAACTTACCTTGTTGAGGGGTTTAGGATTATAAAGAGCCTTTATGGATTTGTTAATGAATTTCCAGAACTTGTGCATGAGCAATGCATTTCGTCTTGTGACAGGACGTCATCATCACTCTCAGCAGCTTTAGATTTGCTGGGGACAGAGTTGTGTCTCCTGTCGGATATAGCAGCCAGTGTTGTAGTCTTGGCAGGGGACTCTTCATCCTTTTCTCTCCTATCAATGTCATACTCAAAATCTTTGAGGTCAGAGAAGAGGTCAAAAGTAGATATATCATTTAGGTTGCATGAAACAAGTATAACTGTGGACTTAATGTCCCATCGGGCATGGAGTGATCTAAAGGTTTTAAGGTTCTTCTTTTTTTAGGTGTACACTTTGCCCAAAGCTATAAGTTCACCGATAATACCGTTAAATCTGAGATCAAGTTCCTCAAGTGTTTCAGTTGTTTTCATTGCAAAAGTTTCAAACTGCTGAGTGAATTTTGAAATTTTATTTTCTTTTTAGAGCTCAGTTCCATCACAAATTAACTTGAGTTTTTCCTAGATTTCTTTGGATGGCTTATAGATCTTTGCCATGGAGAATGTGCCTTTGTCGAGAGTGACAAAAAGCGCATTCTTGACGATGGTGTCCAAATTCGAGCGCTTGCGATCATTAGTTGTCTATTGTTCTTTCTTTCTCAAGTATTTCGTCATGAGGTTGGCCTTCTATCCTGGCAGCCGGGTTGACCTTCATAACTTTGATAGGTCCTTCCTGTATCACAAAGATCATTTCTTCGCGCATGACAGCAAGATGGGCTTCTATCCTGATTCTCTAATCACCAAACTCATTAATAGAAAACATGATAATTTTGTTGATCATTGATGTATCCATGGCAATAATATAGGATAAACGATAAGGATATAAAAATGCTATTTTTAAAAGCTAGTGATTTGGATCTGATTCAGGTTAAGAATTGACTGAATCTTATCAACCACTCGATACCACTTGTTGGGCACTGTATACTATGCTTACAACTTAGAAAGGGGGATGGTGTAATACCCGAGATCTTCATTCGAGTTTTGTTGAGTTTTTCTGTGGGTTATCGGATTGGCGTTGTCCATGTCTTTGGAATGTTGTGCCACGTATGGTCGTTTCATGAGTTGACAAGTGTTTGATTTCCGTTCCGGATCGTTGCAAGAGTTTTTGAATTATTGTGTTGTAGCGCACGCTATCGCTTGTAGTGTAGCGCGCGCTACTTTGTCATTGTTAGCTCATGCTACTGATTGTGTAGTGCACGCTAACTGGCCGTCTAGAGGCAGTCCAGGAGCTACTGGACTGGGAATGGAGTCTCGTTAGCGGCACGCTATGGTTGGTTGATAGCGCACGCTATCGTCTGCCTAGCGCACGCTAATTGTTCTTACTAGGGCACGCTACCTGGTAGGTGCAAACCAGTCCAGGAGCCACTGGACTGGATTCGTGACTCGTTAGCACACGCTACGCATATTGGCTAGCACATGCTAACTTTGTTACAAGTGGAATGTTTTGGAGCGTTGACCCCGTTAGCACACGCTAATGTAGTGTGTTTAGCGCACGTTAATAACTGTCCAGTATAAATACTGGACAGTAGGCCCCCTTTCCCATTTTTCTTTCTTTTTCTCTCCTTTTTCACTTTCGGTCGACGGGATGAGTTTCTAAGGAAGATCAGGAGCGACCTCCATCTTCAAACATCATCTTGGTGAGTTTCCATCATGTTAATATCATCATCTAACTGTTTTTCATTTTGGATCAAAATAATTCCTCCCTTAGAACGCTAATTGAGATATATTTGGGGGTTTTCCTTTGTTTCGTGATTCTTACCCGATCTCCCCTGATCGGTTATGTATTCTTGTTCACTTGACCGTGATCTTCGGATTGGTAACCCCATTATTGATTTTTATATCACCCGGAGCAATGATTCTTGATTTCCTTGAAAACACTTAGATCTTTGTTGTTTTTAGGATCGTTTCTGATTCCGATTAGTGTTATTGATTCATGTTGGTGTTATTTTCGTAGTATTCGTGGGGTTTCCGAGTTCTTGGTCGTTTTTATAAGTTTTATGGCTACCTGACTGTGTTCGTTCGTTGTTCCATTGCTCGTGGTATCGAGGAAGTATCTTACCCATACACTTCGTGTTTCATAGACGTGGTAGTTAGTAATTGATTATATGTGGAACTTGAATGTTTTTGAACTTTAAAAGGATTGGTATATTCTCGATAAGAAGGGTTTTCTCCGAGATAATTCGTATGCTTCGTGGATAAATATGTATTCGGAATATGTGAGTATGTGTTGTATATCGGAATATGTTATAATCATACTTCGTGAATATAGTAGATCGTAATCACTTGTCGGGGATTGTGAATCGATATGTGTACTTGTTCGGTGGGTAGGTGATAGGTTGTGATATTAGTTGTTACTCCTTTGAAAGGAGATTATGATGCTTAGTGTTGATGGCTTGGTATTTGCTTATTGATGTGTGATTGTTGTAAGTGATGTGCCACCGGGTAAGATTGTTGAATCTCCGGGATTCATACTTGCTAGTATGGGTCGGGCGGGGCCGTAGAGTTATCCAACGGATATGTCTTGCAGGGACTCCGAGGTTCGTGGCTTGCTAGCCCGATGCCGGGATAACTTGTGGGGTTATCCAATCCAGGTATGTCTTGCGGGGACTCCGAGGTTCGCAGCTTGTTAGTGCGATGCCGGGATAACTTATGGTTGTGATTTGGTTATGTGATGTACATGTCATGGGTTGTCCAATCGGGTATATTCTGTAGGAGCATCCGAGGTTCGTAGCTTGTTAGTGCGATGCCGGGATAACTATGAACGTATCTATGATTGTGGTCACGTGACTGTTGTACGGTGACATGTGATTTGGCATGGTTTCCCATTAGGTTATTCAATCGGGTATGTTCTGCGGGAGCATCTGAGGTCCGTGGCTTATTAGCACGGGATGCGAGTAATCAGTGGAAACATGTTGATATGTATGATTGGGTCATGGACCCCGAACTTTGTGACCGGAATGGTATGATTGGGTCATGGACCCCATGTGCTATTGTCATAATTGTATTTTGGGAAAATGACTTTTGGGCTGTGTCCCTAAGTGGTTTCGAAAGGCTTGAGAATTCTTAGATACCAAATGTTTTCAAAACTCCCGAGCTCATAAATGTTTTGTAAGAGGTATATGGGTTTTATTCCCACCTTTCATGATTTGAATTGTTCTTATCAAGTGATTTATTTCGGGAAGTATGTTCACGATTATTATGTTCTTGGAGTAAGATATATCTGGCTTCTACTTGAATTTTATACTTGCACTAGCAAAACAGTGGAGTTTTGCTAACCCCTGAGTATTTGGGGGTTGGATGTATGTATTGCGTCCAGGTAATTGCAGGTTACTGCGGAGCGAATCATAGAATCAGTACGAAGAATGATGGAAGACGACGATACTAATCACATGAAGACCAGTCGTTGAGTATTTCGGTAGAGTTTTGTTGTTTGTCTCTCCGTTGTGTTATTCTCTCGTTTTATGGGAATGTTGAGGTATTCCAACCCTTGCGTAGGTATGAGTTATGAGAAAGAGTTATGTTTGTTCGATGTGTATGTCGTGGTAAAAGACCAAATCAGTCTAGTGATTCGTTATTAGCCATGTTGGCATGTATCTATACATTGCGTTTTCCGCATTTAGCCTGATAGATCCTCACGGAGAGGGTCTGCGGCGCTGTAATATTCTCAATTATTTTGGGGGTGTTACAGATGGGGTCTAATAAGATGTACTCTTTTTCAAAGTTTGTTGTGCGTAGTGGAAGTCTTAGATAATGAATGCTTTGGATTCTTGATCAATCAGTCAGTTGGTAATTGTTTTTGTTTTTTGACATTGTCCTCTTGCTTGGAATATTTATAACCTTAGAAATAGATCGGTTATGAATATAGTTGTTGGTCTATTGTTGAGATTTCGATATATCTGTGGCGGCTTGCAGAATATTTGAATTAAAGATGTTTTGCATTTAATACTTCAGACATTCTCTTCTATTCGCATTAAATGCTCTTCAATCTTCAATCTTTTCGGCTGCATTTAATGTTGTCTTGTCATCATTAAATGCTACTTCAAAACCGTGAATACTTTGAATAAGGAAAGGTTTATCTCACAAGGGTTCAAAGCTCTAAGTCTAAATCCTGTTGGATATGTGTTTTGCTTTTTCTATGTGAAACACATACAGCTTATTTGTTGTAGCCAACAGTATTCTTGCTAAATGCTAGAACTTGCATTTGGCTGTATGATAGATCTTTAGGTGATGTATGAAGTTCATTGTAGGGACATACTATAGAAAGCATTTATCAAAATAGTTGGGGTATTATTTTTCCCAACATCCGTCGAGTAAAAAAGACAGGACATCGGTATGCTAGTTGACATTCTATTATCAAGCTCATGAGATGGTAAGATAGGCAAGTCATGGTCGACTGAGCTCGTATTTGAAGCATAAAAGTCAATATCGAGAGAGGAAAAAATAGCAACCGGAATAACGAAATTGCCTAAGTTGGGGTCACAAACTCCCCCATACATATATTCCTCCTCGATATCTACAATTGCATCATTGATTCCTTTATATATATATATATATCCCTTAAGCTATTGTCAAAAAGAAATATATCCCCAAAGCTAATATCATCACCATTGACCATCGAAAATTCTGTAACACGGTGATTCTCAGAATCGATGAAACAACATCAAAAATGGTTCCAAAATATCGGCCACTTTGCTATTTTGTTCACATATGGCATTTGAGCTTATCACATAATCATTCTCCAATTAAAATTCCGTGACCTTAGAACTCTCGACTTCGGTAATAGAATAAGAGTACGACTCCAAATAAGGATCACAAGACTCATTTCCTTCCTCATATGTCATACATGCCACTCATGGTTTACCAAATATGGCTCCTTATTCGCCTCCACATTACTCTTATCTTCATGTATAGCCTTGCAGCAAATGTCGTCATCGTCCGGATAAGAATCCATAATCTCCTCACTAAATGTTTCAACCTTGTGAGCCCACCCTCTTAAGATACAGCTTATGAACTCACACATATTTATAATCCTTTCGGCAGACTCGGTTATATTTCGGCATGACACATCCATAGGCTCTTAGACTTGGTGCATGCAAGCTTCTATTGTATTTTCGAAAGAAAGCATCCCTACAATTTGAATTGGAAAGTTCAACATATGAACCATTGAGGTAAGACGGAGATTGGTTGGTAGGAAAATTTACCACTTGATTGGTAAAGGTCATAAGACATTGGTGCACTTGGTTGAACTTCACGGTGATAATTATCGGCATGTGATGAGAAAGGAGCAACATTACTGGAGTATGAGAAATCATAGGCCGGAGGGTAGCTCAGATAATGAGAACTCAAATCATAAGCATAGGAGTAGTGTCCTAGGTGTTTAATATTCATTAGACTCCGTTGTAATTTTCAGAAGTCAACCATTGATTGTGATTATTGTAGTTGAATCCACATGGAGATGGTTGATAGTAATTATTCAGCTCATAGCATGGTGGAGTGGGATAAGACTAGTAGTTTGGAGACGGTGAATGATTATACTCCAAATAGTTGAGCCTAGGCTCCACATATGGCGTATCTCATTGATGATTGTTCATTAGGTCGATAACGCGGTTAAACATGACCGATGTTCTTTGATAATGAACCACATGGTCTTTGCTCTAAGAAGGTGTTGCATCAAAAGGCCAAGTTGACATATTCGTTGGTGCCGTTAATGAGGGACCTCGCACAAGAACATAATATTAAAGGTCAAATCAAGGAAAAATACGAGCAAATGTGTATAAAGTACAAAAAAAGCAAAATAGAAATAAAGATCAAGGATGAGAAATTCTACAAATGAAAGAAAATGAAACAACACTAAATTCGTTTTATGCAAAAAATTTATTCACAAGCACTTATTAAACTTCCCCAACAACGGCTCCAAAATATTATTTTTGAGAATTTAGACTTGTATAAATCTCGCCACCAAGACAACAGGGTCGACTTGTAGGAGTGGTAAACCAACTCGGGTCGGTCACTCGGGGAAGTCTAGATGGAGTCTCGAGCGAATAACAACACGAAGAAAATTGAAATATGTGCTATCAAAGATCTAAATCTTAACATAATCGGGAATTTGATTATCAACTAAGAATCGAGAAACAAGGTGAAAAATTAACGAAAATAGGTAGAGATTAATTATAAAAGTGATTGAAAGGACAGTAGCAAGCTAAAATCGATAAAGGCAAGTGAACTAAACACCTAAGCAATTAATCAAACACTAAAAATGCACAAAATAACAAAGGAAGGGAAATTGGCATTTTAAGGTCTGGTGAGTCGGAATTACCCCAATCCTACAATGAATTTAGCCGGAATCCATAATTGAACTTCAATTGGATGATATCTCTTGAATTACACCCAATTTCAATTTCGAGAATCTTGGGGCAAATTGCTTTTTCGGGCCAATTCTCCTAAAATTGTGGTTAATCAATACAATACCCCCAAATTGGATCAATTGAAGGGCCAATCCCCTATACCCTAGGTAACTTGGGTCAATTTTCCCATCTCTCTATAATAGGTTTATATCCATTCATATTATATAAAATCAAAACTAGAATCAAAATCAAGACAAACAACATCAAAACCATGAAGAAATTGTTGGGAATGGTGCCCTAGGACATTCGATGTTCTTAGATTTGTAATTGTCACATTTAAATAAAATTATTTGGTATTATCTATTTCTTGTTGATTATTATAATATGTGTATGTTTTAACATTATAATAGTTGAATAATAGTTATTCATGAATAATAAGATTATTCAAATATCCCTAGTCCAATCACGTAGAGTGGAAACTCAAGTGATTAATATACTAGTATAAGTTTGATTGCTAATCATCGGATGATTATACGTATGGTTCATATCAAACTTATGGGTATTGGTTGGAGAATACAATACTGATCAGACCCGCATTTAGATCACTTCGTGAAAATATCATAAGTGAATCTCAATATAACAGTACGTCAATAAATTTTTGAACCTGAGATTATCATAGAGTCGAACATGATAACACATGCCTTGACGTAATCCAACATGATCTGAAACATGGTAATCATAAAGGTTTGCGATCGGGATTAATGGGAGTCATGTAGAGGGCAATGAATGATTAAGATGGGAATTTGTCCCTCTCTTTAGGGACAGAAATATCTACTGGGTCCCTCGATAAGTAGGACTGAAGGAAATGCATGGCCATGCTCAAGTGAAGAGTCATTTGATTCAATTAGTCTTCTTAAGGTCGAGAAAGCATTTAAACATAATAAGTATGACAATTTTCATGACTTAGTTCACATATGATATCGCACGGCAAAGAGATTTGACACGTTAAATGATTTAATGGACTATAAACTTATATTATTTGGGAAGTCATGATGTCTTGCTAGAGAAATCTTATGATTTATCATCTAATGAGGTATTAAATGATTGGCAACATAATATAACAGTTTTGTTTCACACATAGACAATCCCAAATAATTAATAGATATAATATTAGTTATTATATTTTTAAAGAAATTAAATAATGAGTAATGTATAATATAAGATATTATATATTATATTATTTAATTATATCAACTCGGAAAGATAAATAGAATATTGGATATTATATTTATTAGAGGATTAAATAATAAGTAATATATATAATACAAGATACTATCTATTGTATTATTTAATAAGTTGATGGGTAACTAAGCAAATACTAGAATTTTAACTCTAGGCTTTACTTAGTATATATAAAGGGTCTTACACAAGGAGTTGTCAAGAGAATTAAGTGGAGAAAATTGGCCCAAATCCCCTCTCTTGGCCACCCCCTTTTTCGGTCCAGGAAATCCTGGTTCGGCCATCCCGTCTTCGTCCTTTAGTTGATTTTGATCAACAGTACAAATTCTTCTAGCAAGAAATTATTTATTGTACTGTTTATCAACATTATTCGTAAGGATCTAGCAATTCGCCTTGTACCAATTGTTCATGTGTAGATCATCAAAAGAGGAAGACGATTTCCATCAGTTTCTGGTCTGGGTTCAGATCTGTTCATCGGATTAAGGTAATTCGACGAACTCTTTATAAATCAATTAAGTTAATGGATGAACATCCTCATTTGGGTTTTTGGTTAATTATTCTGCTGTGTTTCTGCTCAAATTTATTGTATTAGATATAAGTAAAACCCAACAGTGGCATCGGAGCCAACTTGCAAGTAATTTAATTATTTATGTAGAAAGTGTTTTATACGGTTTGAATATAAAATTAAGTTCTTGATCATATTTATAAAATCGAGATTTTATAAATATTTTTTTGATTTAATTTGATTAAATCAGATCGTTCAAAGTTATTTTTGAACTATTTTTTGCTTTTTCTGCAATGTCAATACCCAAAAACTGTTCTGGGGAAAACTATCCAGAAACGGGTCACGAATCGGACCGCCCCGCCCCGCGACCCGCGACCTGAGGCCCGCGCAAAAAAAAAAGCAGAAAATGTGCAAAAGTTGCACATCCCTGTTTTCGAACTTGGGTGGTCGGGGGTGTTGTTCATCCCTCCGACCATTGTGCTCTGTATTTTTTCTTGTTTAATTTGGACGCAACTTATTCTTAATATGTTATCTTCCAGTTTTACATTTATAATGTGATGATTAATTTTAGTATATGTTTGGTGGAAAGCATGACCTTAAATTGACCAATGTGATTGGATGTTTCAATTTAATTTTGGGTTGGTTTTAACGGTCTGTGTGTCGTTTAATTATAATTGATTTTTATGGTCTGCAAGTCATATTTTAATTTATTATTATTTACGGCATGAATGTCGTTTCCCCTCTTGTAATTTACTTTACTAGTGTAGTACATTTTTCATTAATGTAATGAAGACAAGAAGGAGATGAAGGACGGACTCGATTAGCCAAATGATCGCGTATGACGTTCCAAGGACTTAGAAGATCAATGAAGGCCAATTATACCCTTTAGATTGACCTTTATGATTTTCATGTTGGCTCATGAAAATCACGTTAGGATTATGGTCATGCTATACACGGTCCTACATTTTTATGTCATATGATGCTATGTATGTTTAAATTTATGCATGTATGTGATGCGATATATGTTAAATGTAAGTTAGCCAACATAGACAAACAACATAGGATAAAACCCCTCGTTAAAATTTTTTTTAATGCCGTTCAGTTAAAACACCTATCAAGACTTCGATCATCTTGAACAGGTCATGCCAAAGTGCTCGGATTATCTTTGCAAGGTAAGATAGGTAATGGTGATACCTATATGTTTTAATGAATTAAAAATTCAAAATAGTTTTGAACCTTAAGGCATAAGATGGGATTATAACATGCTTGGGCATAAGATGCCAAATCCCATCAATATAATATAAGAGTTACATATGATGTAATCGAGAGTTTCCCATCTAAAGTAGCTAAATTATAGGCGTCATGCCAAAGCTGAGTTGAATTGTGCAAAATGGGGTCTTAGCCTACTAAAATTACAGGTATTGGGAAATTGAGGGTATTTTGTTATAGTGGGAGTATTTTTCGAGAAATAGAAATGTGACTAAATACTTTGCATATTGAATTTTATAGATAATAGAATGGCATCAAACAACACATCCACCATTTCATTGCGATCCTTCCTTGAGAAGTACAATCTCAAAGAAAATGACAGCAACTATCTCGATTGGATACATAGCTTGCGAATAGTTCTCAATCACGAAAGAAAGTTGTAAACAAAGAAAGATGTACGTTCTTGAGGATGAAATTCCCTACGAGCCTGCCGACATTGCTAATAATGCAACAAAAGATAAATGGAAGAAATATTATGATGATTCCATTGATGTCGGTTGTCTTTGTAACACCCCCAAAACCATATGGGAATATTACACATCGCAGATCCATCCCACGAGGATCTACAAGGATAAACAACACAAAACGACCAAGTGTTTGCCCGGCCAGGGTCAATATAATAATGCAGACCATTAAGGTCAATTACAAGTAACTACACGGACCGAGGAGGTCGCACAACTCAATCAAGAGAAAAACTAAATTTATACAACATTGTCCACGTAGAGGTCGAAGTACAATACAAAGGAAGACTGATTACAAGTCTGACAATACAACATAACTCTACCAAACTCTCAACTCTTGATTAGTATCGTAACTCGTCAGTCCTTGTGCCAATCCTATGATTGCTCCCACGAGCCTGCGAGTACCTGGATGCAAGACAGACATCCACCCCCCGATTACTTGGGGGTTAGCAAAATTCCACTATTTTGCTAGTGGAAGTATAATATTATACGAAATGTAACAAGCGACTAGCAACCACGAATCATATACGACAATCAACTATCAAAACATTCCCGAGATGTTTTAGAATTTCTAATTCAAGCAAGGAAGTATTTAAAAATAAACACATCATCTTGGGGATTTTAAAAGTAGAATTTATTTTTGGATCTCGAGTCCCAAGTTACAAAACCTTTTTTAAAATCGTTAGGGCCTCAGCCCGGTTCTCGTTTCAAAACAAATTAGTTAAGAAATCACCATGGGACCGTGACCCAACTTCAAAAGTTTATACAATCAATCACTGTTACACGATCACTGTTCGTACACATCATGTACCGAACTCCAGAGGCCTCGACGGACCCTACCCGGAACACACATTGTTCGTACACATCCTGTACCGAACTCTAGAGGCCTTGACGGACCCTACCCAGAACACACGCATTGTTCGTACAAATTATGTACTGAACTCTAGAGGCCTCGACGGACCCTACCCGGAACACACACGTTGTTCGTACACATTATGTACCGAACTCCAGAGGCCTCGACGGATCCTACCCAGAACACACATACACAGAAACGTCATAACTCATATTGATCAACTCAACACATTACTACGAACAACACACATTATTACCGATATGTCAAACCATTCAACAATACACCGCAATACCTATTCAAGTATGTAATCAAACCAACACAAATATCATAATCATCATGATAACTCATTCATGACCAGTCACGCACAATACAAACCACATGATTAACACAACCAACAAAATTCCACAATATTAAACAAGTAAGGATATCGTCACTACCATCAAACGTTCACAATAATCAATTCATAATCAATTCACACGAAGGTAAACCAAATCATCGTAAACCCAACACGAAGTCTCTATTCACAAGACACAAATCGTATAGCAAGATCCTTGCCTCATAAGCCGCTACCGAACACTCCGACGAACATGGCTCGACTGAAAAACCCGGAACACCTATAATCCTCCGGGCGAAAACAACGAAAATACGATTACAACGAGAATCAAGAACAAGGATAACGGAAATCCCACCAAGCTATCAAATGGAAACTCATTGGGACATTTTATCGAACATTAAATGTTCAATAACTCCCAAGAACATTCAAATCGTCAATCGAGTTAAACAAACAATAAATATATATATACAATCCATAGAACACGATTAATAATACTCAATAACATGAACCGATTCATCAAAATTGGACAAACAACGAAATCAAGAAGGAAAACCCCGAAAGTCAACCCTAAGAGAATACAAGAAATTACCTCGATCCGACGAAGAACAACCGATTAGATGATGTTGTAATCACCTAAGACTCTCCAAAACACGTTAGAATTGAGTAGAATCGACCAAGAATCTAAACCCTAGCTTCACCCATCCGTCGACCGCGAGAAGAGAAGGAGAAAGTGAGAAAATGAAGGGAACTCGTCGCCCAGGCCATATATAGCCGCGCATGTTACGGCCGTAACCAGCAGTACCTTACGGCCGTAACTCGGTGCTTACGGCCATACTAGGTAGCTCCTTACGACTGTAACCAGGTCCACATGCCTACTGCCCAAAGAACAAAGGTGTGTTACGGCCGCTACCACGAAGCCATTACGGACGTAACACCAAGGTCCTTACAGTTGTAACTCGGTCTCCCTTATAGTCGTACTTGGCCTCTCTCTCTCTTACGGACGTACTCGGCCTCACTCTTACGGCCATAACCGGGCCCCTCCGGTTTCTACCCAAAGTGCTCGGGCACCTGACGGCCGTAACTCATCCAGGCATTACGACCGTTATATCTACTACCTTACGGGTGTACTCGGATATTATAACGGTCACAGCTCTCATGCCACTATTCCGACAGTCCGGTTAGACGTTCGACAACGTCTCGGTCACACTAACACACTAGCCATGATTCAAAACAATAACGAGCAAATTACGAAACATAACATACTACATCACAAGCACACATTTAATCAAAGAAACGCATGCAACAACAAGTCGACGAGCATTACAACAGAAAATGACTCCCACAAAATCATATCGAAACGAAATAACCAACACCAAACGACAAATAGTTCAAGGCAACCGGAATAAAAATCTCAGGTATTACATTCTAATCCTCTAAAAACAAGTTTCGTCCCGAAACTTAAAACAAAGTCATCACGCACCAAATATAAAAATCATCACATAATATATCTCTATACGAGAAACAATCCACATAATGAGCACAAAATACCATCACTGGTCATCACTGGGCCCTCCAGAAGTAGGAATGGAACTCTGGTTCCCTACCTTCTTAGCAACGATCTCGCAGTACTGAACTCGATGCCCTTCGCGTCCACAATTATAACAAGTGACCGGCAGTTTCTTACAATGCGCACGTTCATGGCCCAATACGTTACAGTTGAAACATCTTGGAGCACTACCTAAACTCAAAGACACCGACCTGGGTCTATTAGATTCTCTCGCTGGCCGAGAAGGTCCCGTACTCAACTAATACGAGGGTTGAGGTTTAGGAATCCCAATTCCCTTACTTCCCGATGCGTCATCAGAAATCTTCTGTTTCTTTACTACAGATACAGACTCTGTAGACATTATAGCCATTTCAAATGCTAGGGCTCGATCTTGATAGTCCTTTAATGTGGTACACATAAAAAGAGCCATACACTGCCGAACATGAGGTTTCATATGCATATCGAAATAACGAACTTTATCTGCCTCACTTCACACTTGATCCCGAACATAATACATCTGTCAATTGTAATCGACTATTGCCTGAGATATAGATACGTCTTAGGGTGTATCCGAGAAAAACTCGATAATCCTGCGCTCTATAATAGGCGGCGGACAATACTCGGCCTCCACGCCAATCTTGAATTCATCCCAAGTAGCTGTACGATCACTAGGCGCTACGGTATCCCACCAGTCTGCAACTTCCTTGTCGAGCAGGTATTGAGCAATAGGTACTCTTCTTTCATCAGGACAAGCTACAGCATCAAATGTTCTGTCCAGCTGGAAAAGTCAGTTCTCCCAACGTAATGAGCCCGACGTACCTAAAAAATGGGGCGGGTGCATTCTCATCACCTCTAGTAACCACTTACTAGCTCCATTATCCTCATCTGGGATCCCATCCCGATGTACGGTCTGATTCATATGCGCCAACTGGTCAACCACCTGATGAAGGATGGTGGCGGCACCAATGTAAACACTACCACTAGTTGATTGCCCCTGATCACGCGATTGGTCATCTCGACCATCTGTACTGAGGTGATTAGCGCTCGACAACGAGCGAGTCGCCCTCTCATGATCCTTATTATGACCACTACCATGACCACGTACTCGGCCTCGACCTATCGGCATACTAAATGGACAACCATTCAGAATAACACAACAAAACAAACATCACAAAATCAACATAGGATAACAAATAGCAGCACGATAGAACATTAACTCCAAGTCATTACATATACACGAACTAACACCGCAATAATAGAACTTAAATTCAAAAGTAATTCACACGGTCACATCAACAGATATGTACGACCTTTATTTCAGCAAACACGGTTAAAACATTGTACATACCATTGTGGTCAAACATGGGTAATATTCTTAAAAATAAGTTTTTCGAGGTATTTGTTCAAATGATAATATTTTAATATTCGTGAGTTTAAAAGATTTTGCTGAAATGAAATTTTTGAAAACACTTTTAATACCCCGGTCGTTTAATCAAAACCATGAACACATTATCAAAACTATTTTGTTTGAAATTATTTGCAAAACAACACGTTGAAACATCAATCTTCTCGATAAACGATATAATCAAAATGACCTTATCAATATATATCATTATTACCATTAACGACATACAAGGTAACCACATGTTACAACGCCAACCATCAGAAATAAGAACGCACATGATAATCTGCGACCATACCCCTCGGCATCGACCCCCAAATGTTTAGTCAAACCATTCCCGGGTGGAAAACCTCTTATACTCGCACTAAATATTTCCACAGATTAACTACCTCATCATCAGGATAATGTCATAGAATAATACAATCAAATCATACCATGCAGTCACAACACTTAAGTGTACAACCAAAATTTTATAGCAAGAATGGTAATGATCAACAACACGTCAACGATACCCATACATGATAACCAAGGGAGTGCGACATTACCGATACAATAGTTAAAGTTCACAATCATCACTGGCGGACCATACGACTATGTCAACTGAAATCAAATGATTGGTAGAGGGCGCAGATACAACTATAACAACAAGGTTACTACCGTGACAGTCAAAAGCTTACGGCCGTAACAACATGCAGTTTATGGCCGTAACAACTAGGAGCTTACGGCCATAACACTAACTTCTTACGACCGTAACATCTAACATCTTACGGCCGTAATGGAAACATCTTATAACCATAACCACTAGCCGTATGACAGTAGAATTTGCTAAGCAGCCTCAAAACGGCTCCGAAAGTTAAGGATCGACTCCTAACAATGTATCCCGATCTTTAGAAAACACTGGGAAAAAAAATTCTCGAACGAGCATAACAACATAACGAACTAGTTGCAACGACTGGGTCCCAACACACAAACATATAATGTTTTAAATTGCGAAAATCAAAGTCGTTTTGCAAAATAAAAATTTTCCAAAATCCTTTCGATCATATCCAAAAGTAACGGTAACATTTTACAATATCCGAAGTACTTTAAAACACATCTTTCAAATACCGTCTAAAGGTGTCATTTGAAAATACATGACAAACTCGTCCAATTTCAACGGGTTTCAAAATTCATACGAAATCGTTGTTTAACCGCACCATCGAAATATTTTCAAAAATAGATTTTCCAAAAACATACTCCTATAAAGTCTTTCAGTAAATCGTTTTCAAATCTACACGCAGCGGACACAATTACAACTATCTAAAAATAACCGAATTTAAATCCACATGTCCAAATGGAAAACAAAAGCACCAACTCAAGCAAATACATCTTGTGAGCATCAAGTTTAAACATACAACAAAACCATCCGCCTGAGTTTCTCACAAACTCTATCGTCGATACCTTTTACACATCAAGGTTCACATATTTCACATCATACCACCCCACGTGGTGGTTTAAAATCAAGCCATCAATACTTCCAGTTCTATGCACATACAGTGTATCACAAGTATCGAATACAAACTCCATTACACAACACCGAGCAAAGAAAGTTACGCACCACAAATATCGCACAGAAATGAAATCATGAAACACAGATACTACGCTTAAAAGAGGAGACTTACGTCCACAGGCCACATGGAGATGACGGTCGCCCACGATACTAATCTCATCCGACAACACATCTGACACGTTGTGAGTACGCACAACTCAACTTGTCACCCGACAACTCGAATAACACGACAACACACTACTCGACAAATCACGACTCGACTCAACCCGACAGCCTAGGTTTCCACAACCTAAGCTCTGATACCATAAATGTAACACCCCGAAACCATATGGGAATACTACACACCGCAGATCCTTCCCACGAGGATCTACCAAGCTAAACAACACAAAACGACCAAGTGTTTGCCCGGCCAGGATCAAACAATATAATAATATAGACCGTTAAGGTCAATTACAAGTAACTACATGGACCGAGGAGGTCGCACAACTCAATCAAAATAAAAACTAACTTTATACAACATTACCCACGTAGGGGTCGAAGTACAATACAGCGGAAGACGGATTACAACTCTGACAATAAAACATAACTCTACCAAACTCTCAACTCTTGATTAGTATCGTAGCTCGTCACTCCCTGTGCCAATCCTGTGACTGCTCCCACGAGCTTGCGAGTACCGAGACGCAAAACAGACATCCACCCCCCGATTACTCGGGGGTTAGCAAAATTCTACTATTTTGCTAGTGCAAGTATATTATTATATGAAATATAACAAGCGACTAGCAACCACGAATCAGATACAACAATCAACTATCAAAACATTCCCGAGAGGTTTTAGAATTTCGAATTCAAGCAAAGAAGTATTTGAAAATAAACTCATCATCTCGGGGATTTTAAAAGTAGAAATTCTTTTTGGATCTCAAGTCCCAAGGTACAAAACCTTTTCAAAATTGTTAGGGCCCCAGCCCGGTTCTCATTTCAAAACACAATAGTTAGGAAATCATCATGGGTTCGTGACCCAACTTCAAAACATTATACAATCAATCAATGCTACACGATCACTGTTTGTACACATCATGTACCGAACTCCAGAGGCTTCGACGAACCCTACCCAGAACACACACATCGTTCGTTCACATCATGTACCAAACTCCAGATGCCTTGACAGACCCTACCTGGAACACACGCCTTGTTTGTACACATCAAGTGCCAAACTCCAGAGGCCTCGACGGAACCTACCCGGAACACACACATTGTTCGTACACATCATGTACCGAACTCCAGAGGCCTCGACGGACCCTACCCGGAACACATATACACAGAAACGTCACAACTCATATTGAACAACTCAACACATTACTACGAACAACACACATTATTACCGTTATGTCAAACCATTCAACAATACACCGAATACCTATTCAAGTATGTAATCAAACCGGCACAAATATCATAATCATCACAATAACTCAATCATGACCAATCACGAACGATAAAAACCATATGATTAACACAACCAACACAATTCCACAACGTTAAACAAGTAAGGATATCGTCACTACCATCAAACGTTCGCAGTAATCAATTCATAATCAATTCATACGAAGCATATTCACGAAGGTAAACCAAATCATCGTAAACCCAACACAAAGTCTCTATTCACAAGACACAAATCGTATAGCAAGATACTTGCCTCATAAACCACTAACGAACCCTCCGACAAACACGGCTCAACCGGAAAGCCTCGAACACATACAATCCTCCGGGAAGAAACAACGAAAATACGATTCCAATGAGAATCAAGACCAATGATAACGGAAATCCCACCAAATTATCGAATGGAAACTCATAGGGACATTTAATCGAACATTAAATGTTCAATAACTCCCAAGAACATTCAGATCGTCAATCGAGTTAAACAAACAATAAATATATATATACAATCCATAGAACACGATTAATAATACTCAATAACATGAACCGATTATTCAAAATCGGACGAAAAAATGAAATCAAGAAGGAAACCCCCGAAAGTCAACCCTATGAGAATTAAAGAAATTACCCCGATCCGACGAAGAACAACCGATTAGATGAAGTTGTAATCACCTGAGACTCTCCAAAACACGTTAGAATTGAGTAGAATCGAACAACAATCCAAACCCTAGCTTCACCCATCCGCCGACCGCGAGAAGAGAAGGAGAAAGTGAGAAAATGAAGGGAACCCGTCGCCCAGGCCATATATAGCCGCGCATGTTACGGCCGTAACTCGGCACTTACAGCCGTACTTGGCAGCTCCTTATGGCCGTAACCAAGTCCACAGGCCTACTGCCCAAAGAACGAAGGTGTGTTACGGCCGTTACCATGAAGCCATTACAGAAGTAACACCAAGATCCTTACGGTCGTAACTCAGTCTCCATTACGTCCGTACTCGGCCTCTATCTCTTACGGTCGTACTCGGACTCACTCTTACGACCGTAACTGGGCCCTTCCGGTTTATGCCCAATGTGCTCGGGCGCCTTACGGCCGTAACTCGGCCAGGCATTATGGCCGTAATATCCACTACCTTACGGCCGTAACTCAGATATTCTAACGGTCGTAGCTCTCATGCCACTATTTCGACAGTCCTATTAGACATTCAACAACGTCTCGGTCACACTAACACACCGTCCATGATTCAAAACAATAATGAGCAAATTACGAAACATAACATACTACACCACAAGCACACATTTAGTTAAAGAAACGCACGCAACAACAAGTCTCACTCGACGAACACTACAACAGAATAGATCATACCGTTCAAGACAGAAAAACAACTCCCACATAATCATATCAAAATGAAATAACCAACACCAAACGACAAATAGTTCAAGGCAACCGGAACAAAAATCTCGGGTATTACATTCTACCCCTCTAAAAACAAGTTTCGTCCCGAAATTAAAAAAAAGTCATCACGCACCGAACATAAAAAACATCACATAATATATCTCCACACGAGAAAAATCCGCATAACGAGCACAAAATACCGTCATTGGACATCAATGGCCTCTCCAGAAGTAGGAATGGAACTCTGGTTCCCTACCATCTTAGAAACGATCTCGCAGTACTGAACTCGATGCCCCTTGCGTCCACAATTATAACAAGTCACTTGCGGTTTCTTACAAAGCGCACTTTCAGGGCCCAGTACGTTACAATTGAAACATCTTGGAGCACTACCTGAACTCAAAAACACCGACCTGGGTCTTTTAGATTCTCTCGCTGACCGAGAAGGTCCCATACTCAACTGATACGAGGGTTGAGGTTTAGGAATCCCAATTCCCTTACTTCCCGATGCGTCATCAGAAATATTCTGTTTCTTTACTACAGATACAAACTCTGTATATATTATAGCCATTTCAATTGCTAAGGCTCGATCCTGATAGTCCTTCAACGTGGTACACATAAAATGAGCCATACACTGCCGAACATGAGGTTTCATTCGCACTTGATCTCGAACATAACACAGCTGTCGGTTGTAATCGACTATTGCCTCTAGAAAGTTAAACCACTTCGAACTGTTTTATAATATTTTAAAAGACCAACAAATTGATAGATAATCTTAACAACTAAAACCTGGATCCTAAAAACTCTAGAAAGTTAAACCACTTCAAGTTAATTGTTTATATAATAAAAAATCTAGCATATATTCAAATTTGTATTTCTTTAATTCGAAAATATTTAAAGTCTTTTACCAAATCAACTTGCAAAGTAGAGAACTAAAATTCAGGTAATCTAAATAATTGAAACCCATATCCCAATAACCCTAGAAGTATAAACCACTCCATGTACTCGCGAGTACTATCTATAAGTTCACAAGTTTGGAAATGTACACATCAAAATGGACAATGGAAATAAAGGGACTCAATTGCACATGTCAACAACCCCAGCCAGCATCCTCGTACTGCTCCAGTGCTCACTCATCCGGCTGAACATAACCTGAAATTCATAACACGAATTCCCCAAAAATGGGTCCCCAAAGGGATTTACAATTACGTTAGTACAAGTAATCAAGGCAAACCATTCGCTTACACATTTCATAGTACATGCATCAATTTATTTCAAAATCCAAAACCAGACATGTCTTTCCGGAAAATGAACAGTCAATAATCAATTTGCCTAGGACCGGGGCGAAACCGCTGGTCCCATTCGAGACCTCCAAGGACCCTCCCGAACTGGCCATAATCATAAAACAAATCACGCACAGGCATCGCCTAGGACCAGGGCGAAACGCCCGATCCCATTCAAGGCTTCTAAGGACCCGAACTAGCTAGTGAATAAGCTCGTAAATTCGGAGTGAAGTCAGGGATTCCCCCGAGGCCTAGTTATACCCTCCCGGAGTGAGCAAAGCACACACATATATACATCACCATTTCATGTTAAGCATAAAGGTTTCAGAAGAATACTTGCCTTGAATAATTGACGCCGACACGAATGGAAAGGAAAATCAACCATGATCGCTAGGAACCGACAAACCCGAACCTAACGATTCGAAGAATACAATCACAACCATTTCTAAATGAGTACGGAAATGGAATACATCCGGAAACCCACCTACGATTCATGTAAATTCTTACAAAAATGACAACGAGGGCGGATCGTAATCGAACCCTCTCGATTCCACAAATACCATGAAATTCACCATGAACTCATAGGGAAAACATGAATACCACTAAGATTAATCACATAACTCATGGATTAATCAACAACACGGAATGAAATAGACAATAAATTGAAAATCCCCAATTTCCCAAAAGTAGGGTTCTAAGAGATTTTACCTTGATTCGAAGATGAACAATGGATGATTAGTGATAGGTTAATGTTATGATGCTTGAATATACTTATCCAACGAAGTTTGTGTGAAAATCGGACGAACCCTAGGCTGGAGAATCGCCCCCGTCATGAAGAGAAGAGAGAAGAGTGAGAAATGAGGAAAAGTCGGCTGCTACCAGTTTATATACTGACAGATGTTACGGCCGTAACATCCCTCACATACGGCCGTAACATAAGAAAATTACGGCCGTAACGTGCCTGACTTATGGCCGTATCAGGAACTGGGTAAGAATCTGGACAAAACAGCGAAGCCCACTTACGGCAGTATAACTATAAGGTTACGGCCGTAACAATCATTACGGCCGTAATCTCATGAATATTACGCCCGTAAGTCGCCCACTGGATCAATTCAGAGAGAAAAAATGAAACTTGGTTACGGCCATACAAATAAGAATTTACGGCCATAGCTATTGAACATTACGGCCGTAACAGCCTTGGCTTACGGCCGTAACGTGCCTCTAGCAGCAGGCCAGATATGCACGACGTCTCGACGAAGATCAATCGGAGGATACAAATGAGTACCAACGGATACACTCACAATGAGTTCGAGGCAGAAACTAAAGCGCTAAAATGAAATGTGATTCCGACTCCCCAAAGGTTCGGGAAACGACAAGGATAATAATTACCCCATAACTTTGGGAACTTACAAAACGGCCCAAAACATCTGAAACACATGATACACAATCGAAACATCAAACAAAAGCTCACAACACGCATATAACATAAGATGGATTTACGGCAACCCTGAAACGGTGGTTCCGAACAACGATTACGAGAATCGAACCAAATAGAGATGGAAAAGACATAAAATGTGGAACTGAGTAAAACAAGTCCGAAACAAGCTCGGACGACGAAAAGTCCAATATTAAATATTCTCGAAATATCAGTACGGTTACAAGCGAGTCACTAAAAACGAAAAAATACACCATAACGAAAAATATTGGAAAAAGGAAAAATGTGGATATTACACTTAGCACCACCAGATTCTGTATGCTTGGCCAGGAATTGGGAATGCTACAGCCAGACTCCTTGTAAGATTTTACATTTTACTCATCAATTATGGGGGAATTAGACCCATGAATACAATATCCACTTTAATTAACTGTACACTCAGAACTTCAAGTCGTATTTTGCTTTAGGAGGAAGAAGGCAAATAACCTTCCTATAGATGAAGTGTGCATTAACTAATGGCGTATGCAGTATGACCCAAGAATACAATATTATTCCAATATTACTATAAGAACTGAATCCCCTATATACCTTTTAAGGGGGAACGCTGTATTTTCCCGGATACAGTACATACACTGTATGATATAAATTAATATTTTAATCGTATCCATATTCATACATTTACATATAGAAAACTGTTTGAAGTCCACATGACTATCTGAATCTAAAACGAGTTATATTTCAATTACTATAAAGACAATTGGACTTTACTACCTCAAGTACCACGATTTCAAAATTCAAACCGCCATTTCGTGCAATAGTGGAAGACAAACTGTGTCAGAAGTGGGATCGCTCATTAATTTCAAAATTGACGGATTAGATGTACAAGTTACATCTAAATCCATCTTGTACGCTCATTTAAAAATGGTTCCTATCCCTTAATTCCGACTGTTCACTATATATAGTCTTTCTTGCACCCTATAAAAGGACAGGACTTTGCTCTCACAGACTCTTTATGCTTTCTGCAAATTAAAAAATCTACAACAATCTATCTACATACTTTCTAAGTACCTTCACTTAATTTCTTGTTACTTCACATCTTTTGTTCGAAATGTCTTCTTCACAGACCTCTTCGATCTCTCTTAAAAAGAAAGATACCATCATCGATGGACGCATCTTCGCGAAATCCATGCTTCTGGAGCAGATTGCCCTTGAAGATGAAGATGCTATTGGGATGAACTTGATTGTTGCTCGTGTGAAGCATCAAGGTATGTACCGTATGGGAACTCATCACTATGATAACTATGACGAACATATCATTGAGGAATTTTATCTGGATGCATCGTTCAAATATGCATCGCAGAGGAAAGGTTCTGAGATCACTGGCATCATTGGAACCGTGCAAGGGATAGAAGTCCTTGCGACCAAGAAACTTCTGGAGAAAATATACAAGTTACCTTGTGACGGATTGAAGATGGAATATCTGGAGACCTTTGGCTCTGAAAGTCTGTTGTCGGCCTACTGTAAGTTTTCACTAGCACTTCCATGGCCACAAATGTCCACCCTTCCTACCACAAGAAGAACTTCACCCTCCCCTATGTTTATCTCCATGATTTTGCTGGAGGGTGATTGAAAACCGAAGTGGTGCCTTCGAGATGTGCACCAATCTGAGGTACAGAATGATGGTTGCCATCATGTCTGGTGAAAAATTGAACTGGTTCCAGATCGTTCTAAAGTGCATTCAGGAAGAGGCATCCAAGCTTAAGACTGCAAAGAAATCTTTTGGCCTGATTCTGAATCACATTCTTACTCGCTGCGGAGTACAGCAATCTGCATAGGCCAAAAAGATTCTCACAGGAAAGTTCATCGATGGATTCAAACCCACTGTCTACAACAAAGAAACCATTCTTGCTGACAGGCCAAACCCTTACAGCATGCCAACTTCGAGTGATCCTCAGTATGTTACTCTCAATAGTTCTGATGATGGGAAGAAGAACAAGAAAATATAAATTCCCGACAGCAGCTCCCCTAAAGCTGTCGAGAAGAAGAGAAACAATACAAAGAAGTATTCGAAAGATGACCCTACAGTGAGTACAGTGGTCACTGTAGAAGTCCCATCTACCGCACCAATTGTTGAATCTATACCACAGGGCGCACCCTATGGAAGAAAAAATTAATGCTTCTACAGCAGTTCCCAAGCTTGTGGCGGCTATGACGAAAGAACAATTGTTTGCCAAGATTGAAGGTTCTGGCGAATCAACTGCCCTTTCGGAGCCGATAGCCACAACTCCAAACCAAGTACCCACCCATGTAAGGATTCCTTTTCCCAACAGGGCACCCCACCCTGTCAGGGATCCCTCTCCCCTACAGTCTCCCATACCTATTGAGGATCCTCACCGAACAGAAGAGCCATATGTTGTTTGTAGTCCCTCCCCAACAGCTATAATAAACCAAACAGTCCTCCAAGTACAAATTGATGAAGCCTTCGTGCACTTCAAAATATGGAAGTCATACAGAGTCGCCCCTTACGACACCCTATATCACTGGGAATAATGGAGAGAAGAAGAACTATTTGCTTTAGAGGTCACGGACACCCCAGAACGTTGAGGTATTGATCAAATAAGAAGATCACTTTTACCAACAGCTCATAACAACTTACTTCATGGCAAAAGAGAAGGCTTGACTGAAAGGGAAATCACAGTCTGATGAGGCCCTCCAGGCCGGACTTCGGATGAGCCATGAAGAGGCTCGGGAAGGTGAATTCGCTAAGACACAGGCTCAACACAGCCGTGGGACGTCCACTGACAAACATGAGTCCCAGACCCCACAGGAGGAAGTAGCCCAAGAAGAAAACAAACAGGAGAAATCAGTCCCTCCTGTCACCAATAGAGAAGCTGCTACTTCCACCCAACAGGAAGCATCTCCTGTTCAGGAGGAACCTGTCCATCCAACAGAGAAAGATGCCACCTGTGCTGTCCAACAGGGGGAATCAGTCCCTCTTGAGAACATGCAGAAGCTGAGAGTCAGCAGGAAGAATCAGTCCATCCTGTACTTCCGACTACAGAGACCCAATAGAGGCAGGACGAATCAGTCCCTTCTATCTACCAGACAGAAAAAGCAGCAGAACCTACAGAAGTACCCGCTTCTGAATAGGTTGACATTCCTATCTCTACAGGATCCCCATCTAGATCAGATGACGATTTCCGTACTGACGACGAGACATGCAAGCCTCGTCACAATGTGGTTATTGAACAACTTGGAGAACTATCTGACTCCAAGATAGCGCACCCACTCTCCACGCACAGAGGCACCTATTGAGCAACTCGAAGCCATCGGTCGCCAAACTATGTTCTTGCAGGATGCCGTCAAGTCCCTGTATGACATTGGGAAGGAACTCGACTGGATGTGGGAAATAGCTCAGGATGAGGTCACGAAGCTATAAAGGTCCATTACATATGTGGAAGAGGCTTCTCGCCTCATGCCCAGTGCATCAGGAGTGGATCCCGAAACAATAAAAAGAATAGCTACGTGTCGCTGATACAAAGACTATTGTCGCCCTAGAAATCACATGATCAAAGCTCACTACACACGATCCCAAGATCGATGATCTGACAGCAGTGGTGGCAAAACTGGTGGAAAGTGTCACTGATGTGACAGACAAATATGCCAAATCAATGGAACTCCTTCGGGATCATCATGCTAAAGTCTCAGACCTTGAGAATGCCAAAAAGGGGGAATAGTCGAGAAAGGCTGCGAGAAAGTGGCGCCTAGAGAAAAAGAATGAAATGGAGGCTGCTCTGGAGGAAAATGTTGCAGCTGCCATCTGAAGACTGGCCGGACCCGGGCCAGCTAAAGGAGCGAAAGGATACAGGGTAACTAGTTCTTGACCTAAGTTCCAGGATCACAATTTTCCCTGAAAAATACAGTACGCAAGCCTGCTGAGATACTGCTCCCAACGGATCGACAACCTACAGGAGAAGAGCTAAAGGCATGGAAAAACAATGAAATGCTGAGATACTTATGTATTCTCATCATAGAATCCTCCATTTGCTGCTAATGAGTTCTCTAGACTCCTAGCAGAAGAAAATCTCCCGTTGCAACAAAAAATGAAGTCTAAGCATCAGAAGGGTGATCAGATATCTCAGCCTGAAGATTGGATTCTCGCCTTTGATGTTTCTTATGAAGGACGAAACATCTACATGGACCTAGGTAGAGATTCCCTAATCGACTGGTGGAGAGGACCCGAAGATGATCCCTCTCGCAAGACTTGGAAGCATCAACATTATAGGGACTAGCTTCTGTTAGTTGTTCTTTGTATTCTTATCCTACAGTATGCTCTTCGATGCAGCATTTTCATTTCTTTCAATAAAACTTCATTGTCTTGAAATATTACAGGTCGTATTCAACTCTTAATGTTTTACTGTTTTGATTACGATTAAATATTGAAATATTCAACAAGTATAAAAACTTGAAACTCCTCAAGCTGTAAGAACTTATCTGCGAACATTTCATAGATTAAGTTGTATTCAATTAAGATTACATCCTGTAAGATTGTGCCTGCACACCAACCATAAGTAAAGTTGTAATACACTTACTCCAATAGGATTTTTCATTTTAGAACTTGCCTGCGAGTACTTCAAATTTTTAGACTACGTCTTGAAGATCAGATCTTTTGACAGAAGACTTGAAAACAACCTCTCCGTATCAATGAAGTTTTGGCATTATCATAAAGGTGGAAATTATGGGGAAAAATATCAGCCATGTGTTTAGATAATTGCCCATACAGGATAAGGTCTTTAAAGTCAGCATTTCGCTGTAAATATTAAAGATGTTAGGAAACTTCATACATCTTGTCCATACAGCAAGAGATCTTCCACCATAATCAAAAGTTTGTTCCTACAGCGCCTTCATTATTATACACTTAGAGAAGAAGAAAGTCTGATACATCAATCTTGTTGTAGGTATTTTACTTAGGAAAAGTAAAACACATATCCAACATGACTAAAGAAAAATTTTAAACCTTGTGAAAGAAACATTGTTTATTCACAAAGTAATCATGGTTAAAATAGCATTTAATGCTTAAAGGACATCATTTAACGAGGTCGAAGGGACTACAATCTGAACTGCCTGAAGAGAATTTAATACTAAGCAAAAAGAATGTCTGAAGCATTAAATGCGAATCGCCATTAATTCAAACATTCTGACGCAGCTAATCAGAGTTGTCTTGATCTCACCAACCGGCCAATGGCTACATTTATGACGGATAAATTCCAAGGTTATAAGCAAGAGGACATTATACATGAAGTTCATTATCTCGCGCAAAACATCTAACTCATTAGCTCTGACGATCTGACTATCAAGCTAACAAAAAGTAGTATATTTCCTGAGCATACAGCTTCATCAAGCGAACAAATATACAATGCTCTACACAAACAGTACATCCTATAGCGAATGCTCTTCACAGCCTACAGCTGCTGTTTGGACTTGTTTTGCCCAATCCTTAAATTGAGATAAACTTATCCCTGTGTAGACTAAGCCCTTGCAGTTTCGACCTCTGTGGGAAGAATAACATTAAAGATGAAGCTTCGATCTATGTGGGAAGAAGCAAGTCAATAGAGCCAAGACAATCTGTGTGAACAGACCAAGCTATTGTCGGTTGTATCAATATGTGTGAACGATACAACGACAGGTTTAGTTAAAGTCACGTAGTTGTGTATGCTAATAAACATTTTACTCCTGTGTGAAGGACTAGTGGACGTAGAGGGGTTTACCTCGAACCACTTATATCTGTGTGCATTTACATTCTGTTATTTACCATTTTCATATCTCCTTGTTATTTAAGTATACACATTGCTAAAACCCTGTACGCACTAAGCAAATAGAAGAACACTTAGTTGATGTACTTACAACAACTTAATATTAGTCTTCCGCTATGCAAATAACTTCGAAAAGGATATAGCTTATTCAGCCCCCCCTTAAGATGTTTACTGTATACTCTGTGGCCAACAATGACATACAACATGAATACTCACCATCCCGTACTCCTCAACAAAATGGTGTTGCCGACGAAAGAACAAGACACTGAAGGAAGCAACAAGAACTATGTTTGCTGCAAGCAAGTTGCCACAGCATTTTTTGCCAGAAGCAGCAAATAAACATGTTATACACAAAATCGTTGTGTCATCAACAAGCACCACAACAAAACCACATACAAGATATGGAATAATAAAACTCCAATGATTGCGTATTTTCATATTTTTGGATGTAGGTGTTACATTCTTAACAATGGGAATGATTAACTCAAGACCTTCAGTGAAAAATTAGATGAAGGTATACTCATTGGATACTCCTCTATTAGCAAGGCATTTAGGATATTCAACAAAAGAAAACTGGCAATAGGAGAGTCGGTCCATGTAGTCTTCGATAAACCCCATTGTGACCCTATAGGAATATAAAACCTAACCCAAGGAATCCAGACGTTATCTCTTCAGGGATTCCCATAGACTGGGGAAGTACATGTTGTAAATCTAGAAATCAATCCTGCTGCTGTAAGAACATAAGAATTCGTTGAAGCTGATGTTGTAGAAACTGAAGATGAAACTACAAGTCAACAGGACACGACAAGGGATGCTGAACTAGAACCCGACGGGAGGTGGTTAAGAGATCACCCTCAGGAGTTAATAATTGGTGATATTGATGCTGGGGTGTCCACCAGAAGAAGAATACAGAGTACGCAAGGAACTGAACTTTGTGCAATATAGGATACACAATCCAGTTCTGAATTGTCTTCTTTCCCTGTATGGAAATCCCAAGCTAAACCTAGGATACTTTCCATGTGCACTCTAGTTGTATTGTTAGAACAATCTGAACCTGCTTTGACCATATTAATTCTCACTGGATCACTTAGATGGAAGAAGAGGTCAATGATTTCAAACGAAACAATGTTTTGTACCTAGTCCCTAGACCAACCCATCAAGTTATTATAGGAAGCAAATGGGTATTTCTAAACAAACAGGACAAATGTGATAAGGAGAAAGTCCAGATTAGTTACCCAAGGCTGCAGACAGGAAGAAGGAATAAACTATGATGAAACATTTGCCCCTGTAGCTGTAATATCCGGATTTATTATTGAGTATTTCATCTGTATTTGAGCCCTGTATTATTCAGAATTGTGATCTCGATAATTGGAGTATGATATTTCTCACATCTGTATCTTTGTACATGAGTATAGCATCATGTAAATTTTCTCATGCAAACTCGTGATAACGCACGCTAAGAATGTAGCTTAACGTGCGTTATCGGCTCAAACTAGCACATGCTACGAATGAAGAATTGCATGCGTTAGGCAGTCAATTATTGATCTAGGCGGCTAGCACATGCGGCAGCCAGACATGGGTCCGGATAAGATTCCCGCGAGCGAACCTAGACAGTTTTGGAGTCAATGCTTATTAGAGTGCACTAAGGGTAGTAGAATAGCATGCACTAATCAGCTAATGTGCAGAAATATTATATAAGGGACAGCACCCTCATTTCATTTGGTTTCGTTTCTTCACTCGTTCTACATATCTTGGAAAGTCCAGAGAGCCTTCCCTACTTCTTAAACACATATAAACCCTCCTTACATGATCATTGAAGATTGGAGATTACTTACACTTGATCATTGAAGAAGGAACTCACTTTGGAGTGACACACAAGCAACCGGGGTTAAAGTCTACCTATTGTTTCAGTGTTTTCTTCAGCTTAAGGTATGTTAATACTATCTCCTACCTTGGATTCGTATTATTAAGGATATGAGGATTATGTTATCAAGATATTGAGTTCCATTGGTGATTTATCCAAACCACGTCATGTTTATAAGTTGGAATGTTTATACTTAAGATATCATCGTTGGAATCAACATGACTAGCATCTTACCACGTCGAATGATGGGAGAAATATTCTGAGATTGATTATCTGTATTGATGATGTTACCATAATTCATAGACGTAAATTTGTTATCACTTTTATTAAATGGACTTAGGAGAGAATGATAGAAGATTTGCATCCTTTCTCATAAGTTGGAATGGTTAATTCATCTTCATGTTTAAATCAGGATGTAATGATGATATTGGAATCTAGTGCATCGACCTTAAGAACACCAAACTTCGCATGAGAATTGTAATCAAGAAGGAATATGATGTTGTGATAATTATGCGTATTCTTGTATCTCGAAGATGTTTGAGTCCGTGAGATCATTTGTAAAAACATGAACGTGATATGCATTGAGATAACATATATTAAACACTGAGGATTTCGTAAGTTTCATCACCGTTAGAATAGTCGACTGCCCAGGAAAGAACTGTCATACGTGTTTAGCGCGCGCTAAACTTTGTAGTTAACGTGCGCTATCGGGCATAAGTTAACGTACGCTATGCTTGGAACGTAATGTGCGTTATATCATCAGACGAATCAATCGACTGATCAGTGAGGTTCTGACAGTGCATGGTTAGCGTACGCTAGACTATGTATAATTGCTTGCGCTAACAAGTAGCCTTAACGTATGCTACTTAGGATACGTAGCGTGCGTTAAGCAAGCTAGACAGATTACGTTTTATGAACTTCCGATCATATTTTGGATTGTTAGTTGTCCGTACGACTTGGGATGAATTCTATATTATTTCTTTTATTAAGGTTCGAGCTTAGCATCGTGATTGATCGAAGGGGATGACCTTTGAGTGTTTTGATATTCGTGGAAGCTTTATTCTTATCATCGAACCGAGGCAAGTACTTTAATTAAAATTGTTTATATTATGTCAGTAATATTGTGATTGTATTATGTACATGTGTTGTGATTAAATGTCCACCATGCGTTGATCTGACGGGAATCATCATAGGAATCTATAGCTGTGTGCACTGGATCGTTGGAAAGGTAGTTCCACCATGCGTTGGTCCGACGGGATCATCATGGGAATCTATAGCTGTGTGCGCTGGATCGTTGGAATACCATTAGTATGTTGAGACTGTTATGATGTGATATGTGTTGTTGTTGTTTCTCGTTGGAGAAACTTGTTATGATGATTGTTTGATTACATCACTGTTGTATGATGTACTTGTACTGGCATCATTGTGCTAACCCCTTCGGAGGTGAACATTTGTTTATGTTCAGGATCCAAGAGAGCGGGGAAACAACCACTGGAGCTGCATGACGACGAGGGTGCAGAGTGATGTTTCGGTCGGGTTTATTATCTGTTGTTGGTTATTTTAATAAGTACTCGAGTACGTTGTAATTCGTGATGTTTCGATTTCAGTGATGTATTATTATTATTCATTTGGATATTTGCATTCTCGGTATTGAACCAGAACTGTCGTATTTTACTTCAGTGGTTTAATGATTTAGTATCTGTTATTGTCTTTTCATTTATTCAGCCTTGTTAATTCTTATGTAAAGGATTTACGGAACGGTAATATTCCTGAATATATCGGGGGTCTTACAGAATATGGTATCGGAGCTAATATTATGGATATCTTGGCCATTGGGTTAAAATAGGGGTCATATATGTCTTTTGAGGTAACTGGCCGCGAATAACATCACTGTACTGCCTGCGTCTTCATGCGAACGGTGGTTTTAAGTTCATAAACTCTATCTCGTTCTTTACATGTTGTATCTCTTTATACTCGAACATTAGAACGATATTGTTTCCTGTATATTGAGTATTTATGCTTACAATATGTTGAGAGGTGGACGTGGTCGTGGTCACGGACGCGTACGAAGGAATGCCGAAAGAGAAGCTTCGCCTTCTAATCAGGCTAGCCACAACTCAGGATAGCCACAGAGATCTATTAATAATGAACCGAAACCTGTTGTGACCGAAATCCTTTGTCAGGTGATGAACCAGATGACTCAGTTCACCCAAGTCGTGGACCGAATGCAGGTGGCAGTAGGGTTACAGCAGGGAGATCGACAACAAGGTATCCCAGACATGGGAAATCGAGGTGATCGATGGCTGCAGGAGGTGGCAAAGATGCAACTACCTACATTCGATGGCTTTTCTGAGACTCCCACATGGGACCATTGATTGAAGGAATTGGAGAAAATTTTTGCTGAAATTAATTGCCCAGACGACCGGAGAGCCTCTATTGCTCAGTACTTTCTCATAGGGTCCGAGTGGTGGGAAGCCATCCGGCCTATAGATCATGATGCTGACTGGACAGAATTTAAATTGATGATGGAAGCTCAGTACTGCCCTCGTCCTGTGAAGGAAGCCAAAGTTCGGGAATTTTTCTCCGCACAGCCGTCAGACGAACCCGTATCCCAGACAATTAAGACGTTTAACCAGCAACTGGCATTTGTTCGACATCTGGTCAGAACAGATGCAGAAATTATGATCCATTTTGATATGAGAATGAAACCAGAAATCCAGAGGTACATGTCCGGTTTTGAATGTACCACTCTTCGTCAATATCTGGATAAAGCATTGGCGTATGAGATCAAAGAAGCAGCGATTGAAAAGTTTGCAAAATCTAAGAAGCAGAAAGTCTCTGGTAGTTTCCCAGAGCACAAGAGTAGTGGCCCCCGCAAGGCCCAGTCATCCTTTCACTCTTTCAAGAAACCTCCGCACCCATCTAAGAGCGGAAAGAATTTCGGACCAGTGTCGGCCACGACGGATACATCTAGGAAGTGCGTTAACTGTGGTCGCCTAGGCCACCTTTGGCGTGATTGTTTGCGTACTCCAGTGACATGTTTTGATTGCGGATAGGAAGGGCACCGTGCGATGTTTTGCAAGGATGCCACCAAGATCAATGGAAGCCGTACATCACAGCCAGCTCAGAGAGAAGACAGTATCCAACAGACGCAGCAAAGTGTTCAGATGCCTCAGAATTTTGGCCGTGGACGAGGCAGAGGACAGTGGGACCGAAAGATTACAGCGAGTGCCGGATCTGTTCCCCCACGTCTGTACGAGATGAGAAGAACAGACGATCAGGATGCTAGTGTCGCATCAGGTACTGTTCAGATCCTTTCCCAGTCAGTTAGTGTTTTATTCGATACAGGAGCTATGCATTCATTTATATCCTTGTCTTGTGTAAATCGTTTGAATATTTCTGGTTTCCATAATTGTGAACCTTATGTTGTGGGTTTACCTAGCGGAGAGAGTATTGTTGGAAACCTATAAACTAGAGATTTCCCTGTATCATTTGGAGGCAGAGAGTGGCTCTCAAATCTGATTGTGATAGAAATGCAAGGAGACGACCTGATACTCGGAGATGATTGGCTTAATCGATATGGAGCTATTGTAAACTACCGAAAGAGGAATATCTCGCTGATCGCTGACGATGGTTCCGAAATACTGATTGAAGGATGGAAACCAGAGAGCTCATGAAAGTTGATCAAGGCGATGAAAGCTATCAAATTGTTGAAACAGGGTTGTACGGCATATTGGTGCTATGCAATGAAGAAAGAAGACGAAATTGTGGAACTTTCATCCATTCCTGTTGTGAATGAATTTCTGGATGTGTTTCTTGACGAGTTAACTGGACTACCTCCATGACGGGATGTAGAATTCACCATCGAGCTGGAACCCGGAGCTACACAAATTTCTAAGGCGCCGTATCGTATGGCACCTACTGAGATGTACGAGTTGAAAAAGCAACTGGGGGAGTTACTGGACAAAGGCTATATCCAGCCAAGTATTTCGCCCTGGGGAGCACCAGTTCTTTTTGTCCGGAAGAAGGATGGATCGCTTCGACTGTGTATTGACTATCGAGAGCTGAACAAGAAGATGATTAAGAACAAGTATCTGTTGCCACGGATTGATGATTTGTTTGACCAGTTGCAAGGAGCAACAATATTTTCTAAAATTGACCTGAGATTAGGATATCATCAGCTGAGGATTAAGAAATCTGATGTTCCAAAATCAGCGTTCAGAACTCGCTACGGATACTATGAGTTTGTAGTGATGTCGTTTGGTCTCACTAATGCACCTGCTGTATTCATGCAACTGATGAACCGATTGTTCATCGAATATTTGGATAAATTTGTGGTTGTGTTCATTGATGACATTTTGGCGTATTCTAATAGCCTGTAAGGGCATGCACAGCATTTACGGATTGTGTTAGACCTGTTGAGAAATGAACAATTGTACGCCAAACTTTCTAAGTGTGAATTCTGGCTAAAGGAAGTAATGTTCCTCGGACATGTGGTATCAGCTGAAGGAGTTCGAGTAGATCCTCAGAAGATCGAAGCAGTTATGGACTGGAAGCCTCCAAAGAACGTGAAAGAAGTCCAGAGTTTCTTAGGACTTGCTGGATATTATCGTCAGTCCGTGGAAGGGTTTTCCAAAATCTCCAGCCCACTTACTCGACTACTGCAGAAAACTCAAAAGTTTGAGTGGAATGAGTTGTGCTAGAAAAGCTTTGATGAATTGAAGAGGAGATTGACGACAACACCAATTTTAACACTTCCATAGAGAACTGGAGGATTCATTGTTTACAGTGATGCTTCGAACTAAGGACTCAGATGCGTATTGATGCAGAATGATAAGGTGATCGCTTATGTGTCACGACAGCTGAAACCTTATGAAGTGAATTACCCAATGCATGATTTAGAGCTGGCAATAGTAGTTTTTGCTTTGAAAATTTGGAGACATTATTTGTACGGGACTCACTGTCATATCTTCACGGATTATAAGAGTCTCAAATACATCTTCAGTCAGAAAGAGCTGAACATGCGGCAAAGAAGATGGTTGGAACTTATTAAGGACTATGACTTGGAGATTCTTTGTCATCAAGGCAAAGCAAATGTAGTGACAGATGCACCTAGCCGCAAGCCTGTTTCTATTCAGATGCTGGAGACTCTGACCTCCAAGCTCAGCATTCAACGAGAGATGATTCGAGAAGGAATTGAAGTATGGTTACAAAAAGTCCAAGGACAACTGTGCGTGATGGAAATAGCTTCGTCGTTAACCGAGGAAATCAAATCTAAGCAAGCAAATGATCCTCTGATGATTCGGTTACGTGATGAAGTGATCAAGGGAAAGGCCCCCGGATTCGTAATTCATGATGATGGAGTATTGAGGTTCCAGAATCGACTTTGTGTTCCCGATGTCAGTGTTCTGAAGCAGACAATTATGAAGGAATCTCATAGTACGCCCTATTCTATCCACCCGGGCACCAGTAAAATGTATAAGGACTTGAAGCAGAACTTTTGGTGGGGTAACATAAAGAAAGATGTAGCGGATTATGTCTCGAAATTTTGACTTGTCAACAAGTTAAGATTGAGCATCAATAACCTGTCGGAATGCTGAAGCCGCTCCCGATTCCTTAATGGAAGTGGGAGGACATATTGATGGACTTTATCACTAGTATGTCGAGAACCAAGTCAGGAATGAACATGATTTGGGTGATAGTTGATCGTTTAACCAAATCAGCTCATTTTCTAGGCATTAAGGACACGTGGGGACCAGAGAGGTTGGCACGAGTATTTATTTCAGAGATAGTCCGATTGCATGGTACGCCGAAGACCATTATTTCTGATCGAGACGGCCGTTTTGTGTCTCATTTTTGGAAAGCAGTTCATAAGGCCTTGGGGACCGAGTTGAACTTCAGTACAGCTTATCATCCGTAGATAGACGGACCGAGAGGACTATTCAAATGGTGGAAGACATGCTGAGGGCCTGTGCCTTAGATTGGTCAACTGAATGGGAAATTCATCTACCGTTGATTGAATTTACCTACAGCAATAATTGGCATGCTTATATTAAGATGGCACCGTTTGAGTAATTATACGGGAGAAGATGCAGATCGCCCCTGTGTTGGGACGATTCATCAGACTTGATCGGAACGGAAGCAGAATTGATTGACCAGACACGAGAAAAGATAGCCTTGATTCGCGAAAGGCTGTTGACCGCCCAGAGTCGACAGAAATCTTATGCAGATGTACGTCATCGTCCATTAGAGTTCAGTATTATAGATCATGTACTTTTAAAAGTTTCTCCTACTCGGGAAATCTTTCGTTTTGGGAGAAAAGGAAAGCTGAGTCCAAGATATATTGGACCATTCGAGATCCTCGAGAGAGTTGGAGAGTTGGCATACAGACTGGCATTACCGCCGTCACTAAGCCATGTTCATAACGTGTTCCACGTATCCCAGTTACGGATATATATACCGGATCCTAGTCATGTCATTGATTTCGGCGAGATCGAAATTGCTCAGGATGGAACGTTTGAAGAAAGACCGATCAGGATACTCGAGAGTCGAGTTAAGCAGTTAAGGAACAAACCAATCGTTTTGGTCAAAGTTCAGTGGTCACACCACGGAGTAGAAGAAGCCACTTGGGAAATGGAAGATAGCATGAAGTCCAGATATCCAGAGTTATTTTCATCTTGAGTTTCGAGATGAAACTCCTTTTTAGTAAGAGAGTATGTAATATCCGGATTTATAATTGAGTATTTCATATGTATTTGAGCCCTGTATTATTCGGAATTGTGATCTCTATAATTGGAGTATGATATTTCTCACATTTGTATCTTTGTACATGAGTATAGCATTATGTAAATTTTCTCATGCAAACTCGTGATAATGCACGCTAAGAATGTAGCTTAACGTGCATTATCGGCTAAAACTAGCGCACGCTACGACTGAAGAATTGCATGCGTTAGGCAGTCAATTATTGAGCTATGAAGCTAGCACATGCGCCAGCCGGACATGGGTCCGGATAAGATTCTCGCGAGCGAACCTGGACAGTTTTGGAGTCAACGCTTATTAGCGTGCGCTAAGGGTAGTAGAATAGCGTGCGCTAATCAGCTAATGTGCAGAAACATTATATAAGGGACAGCAGCCTCATTTCATTTGGTTTACATTTTTTCAGTCGTGCTTCATATCTTGGAAAGTCTAGAGAGCCTTCCCTACTTCTTAAACACATATAAACCCTCCTTACATTATCATTGAAGATTGGAGATTACTTACACTTGATCATTGAAGAAGGAACTCACTTTGGAGTGACACAAAAGCAACCGGGATTAAAGTCTACCTATTGTTTTAGTGTTTTCTTCAGCTTAAGGTATGTTAATACTATCTCCTACCTTGGATTCGTGTTATTAAGGATATGAGGATTATGCTATCAAGATATTGAGTTCTATTGGTGATTTATCCAAACCACATCATGTTTATAAGTTGGAATGTTTATACTTAAGATATCATCGTTGGAATCATCATGACTAGCATCTTACCACGTCGAATGATGGGAGAAATATTCTGAGATTGATTATCCGTATTGATGACGTTACCATAATTCGTAGACATAAAGTTGGTATCACTTTTATTAAACGGACTTAGGAGAGAATCATAGAAGATTTTCATCCTTTCTCATAAGTTGGAATGGTTAATTCATCTTCATGGTTAAATCAGGATGTAATGATGATATTGGAATCTAGTGCATCGACCTTAAGAACACCAAACTTCGCATGAGAATTGTAATCAAGAAGGAATATGATGTTATGATAATTATGCGTATTCTTGTATCTCGAAGATGTTTGATCCCGTGAGATCATTTGTAGAAAGATGAACGTGATATGCATGGAGATAACATATATTAAACACTGAGGATTTCGGAAGTTTCATCACCGTTAGAATAGTCGACTGCCCAGGGAAGAACTGTCATACGTGTTTAGCGCGCGCTAAGCTTTATAGTTAACGTGCACTATCGGGCATAAGCTAACGTACGCTACGCTTGGAACGTAACGTGCGTTATATCGTCAGACGAATCAATTGACTGATCAGTGAGGTTCTGACCATGCATGGTTAGCATACGCTAGACTACGTATAATTGCATGCGCTAACGAGTAGCCTTAACGTACGCTATTTAGGATACGTAGCGTGCGTTAAGCAAGCTAGACAGATTACATTTTATGAACTTCCGACCATATTTTGGATTGTTAGATGTCCGTATGACTTGAGATGAATTCTATATTATTTCTTTTGTTAAGGTTCGAGCTTAGCATCGTGATTGATTGAAGGGGACGACCTTCGAGTGTTTTGATATTCGTGGAAGCTTTATTCTTGTCATCGAACCGAGGCAAGTACATTAATTAAAATTGTTTATATTATGTCAATAATATTGTGATTGTATTATGTACATGTGTTGTGATTAAATGTCCACCATGCGTTGATCCGACGAGAATCATCATGGGAATCTATAGCTGTGTGCGCTGGATCGTTGGACAGGTAGTTCCACCGTGCGTTGGTCCGATGGGATCATCATGGGAATCTATAGCTTTGTGCGCTGGATTGTTGGAATACCATCAGTATGTTGAGACTGTTATGATGTGATATGTGTTGTTGTTGTTTCTCATTGGAGAAACTTGTTATGATGATTGTTTGATTACATCACTATTGTATGATTATTGTACTTGTACTGGCATCGTTGTGCTAACCCCTTCGGGGGTGAACATTTGTTTATGTTCAGGACCCAGGAGAGCGGGGAAACAACCACTGGAGCTGCATGACGACGAGGGTGAAGAGTGATGTTCCAGCCGGGTTTAGTGTCTGTTGTTGGTTATTTTAATAAGTACTCGAGTACGTCGTAATTTGTGATGTTTGGATTTCAGTGATATATTATTATTCTTCATTTGGATATTTGCATTCTCGGTATTGAACCAGAACTGTCGTATTTTATTTCAGTGATTTAATGTTTAGTATCTGTTATTGTCTTTTCATTTATTCAGCCTTGTAAATTCTTATGTAAAGGATTTACGGCGCTGTAATATTCCTGAATATATCGGGGGTGTTACAGTAGCCAGACTAGAAGCCATTAGGATATTTATTGCTTTCGCTGCTCATAATAATTTTATCGTATATCAAATAGAAGTAAAGAGCGCATTCCTTAATGGAGACCTAGTCAAAAAATTATATGTCGAACAACCTCCAGGGTTTGCTGACATAGAAGGAGCAGGTCCTGTATGCACTAAGTTATGGGCTTAAGCAAGCAACCATGGCATGGTATGAAACCCTGTCACTGTACCTCATCAATAATGGATTTGAGAAAGTGATGTTGACAAAACCCTATTCAAAATTCAGGAAGGTGATGATCTTCATATGGTGCAAATCTATGCAGATGATTTTATTTGTGGTCCAACTAACCTTGATCTTTGTCAATAGTTCTCTCATTTCATGCAAAGTAAATTTGAAATGAGTATAATGGGAGAACTTGGATATTTCTTAGGGCTGCAAGTTAAACAATGGCCTACAGGTATATTCATCAATCAGGAGAAATACATCAAGGAGCTTCTCAACAAGTTCGGGATGAACACTTTAAAGTCCTCATCCACCCATGAGAACTTCAACACAGATATGCTGACGAAGATGGAAAGCCAGTGGATCAATCACTTTACAGGAAGCTTATTTAGGCTCACTCTTGTACCTAACAGCCAATAGGTTTGATATCCAATTTGCTGTAAGAGATTGTGCTCTGTATCAGGTAGCACCTAAAGAGTCACACTTCACCACAGCCAAATGAATTCTTAAGTACATTAAAGCAACAATCAATGTAGGATTATGGTATGTTAAGGAAGTAGGATTCGATTTGGTATGCTACAATGACTCGGATCTCGGAGGCTATAAGTTGGATGGGAAGAGGACGAGTGGGACTTGTCACTTTGTTGGACCTAGACTTGTGTCATGGTTAATTAATAAACAATTGGTCAACTCGCTTTCTATAGTTGAGTCAAAATATTATGCTGCTGGAAGCTGATGCATGCATATCTTATGGATGTAGCAACAGCTACAGGACTATGGTATTGAGGCAAGAGAAACTCTAACCATGTTCGACAGCACGAGAGCAATTGCAATCACGCACAATCATGTATTGCACTCAAGGACCAAGCACATTGATATGAAGCATCACTTCAATAGGAATCATGTGAAGAATAAAGATATTTCGATTAATATTTTAAGCGTATCAAATTTCATACACTTAATCTTTTTCAAAACAATTTTAATCCATGTGCATCGTTTGAATTTAAAACGATTTATCTTTCAATACTGAAATGACATATGGACTTTAAAACATTGAATCCCGTGATTTTAAAATTCAAACAGCCTAAGTGTGCAATAGTGGAAGCTGAAGTGTGTCAGATGTGGGACCGGGCATTAATTTTGAAAATTGATGGATCAAATGTACCAGTTACATCTGAATCCATCGTTAATGTTTTTTCAAAAACGGTTCCCATCCCTTAAAATCTGACCGTTCACTGTAACCTAGCCTTCTTGCACACTGTAAAAGGGCTAGTATGATGATCTACAGACTCTTTATGCTTTTTGCAAATTAAACGAGCCTACAACATACAACTTATATACTTTGAAAATTTTCTATCAAGTTCGTTTACTCTTCTTTATCTATTGAAAGATATCTTCTTGGCTCGCTCTGTTCTTCACCTTATCTAAAGAAGAAGGACATATTTGGTTACGGATGTATCTTGGCTCGCTCTGTTCTTCAAGATCATATCATCTCTGAGGACGAAGACATAACCGTGGTGAACCACGTCATTTCCCGTGTCAAGCAATCAGATCTGTATAGACTGGGTAGTCTGCACCAAAAAACTATGATGAACAGATCGTGGAGGACTATGTAAGGCCACGACTATCTAGGGGTAATTATAAGGGAAAATAAGTAAAAAGGTGAATTTTGACGAAAAATAAATTCCTTTGAGAATATTAGAAATTCTCGCCTACAAAGTCGAGTCGCTACACTGGCTAAAATAAATGCCTAATAATTAAGGCAACAGCATGTCATAAATAAGAGATCATAATTGCGGCGGAAGAAAATTAAAACATTATTATTACCCATCAAGATTTCCCCAAATAAAATGAATGTTTCAAAGCATAAGACATAAAGAAAAAAATCGTTTTAATAAAAATATCATCATATACCCTCTCGGATCGCTCCATCATCCATATGGCTCGGCTTAACCTGCGGGATCAATATAGGTGAGTTGAGCTTCCTTGAGATCATGGAAATCACACATATCACAATAATATACAAATTCATGGAAAGCAAATAAATGATTATTCTATCAATAATATTTTTCTCAACATGAATACATCCACACAATATCACATATAATATGAATCTAGCACGCATATGGATATTGAGGTTGTGCAGGTGTCCCCACACAACATATATCTTAAGATAGCCTCTTTACACGTATACAGGTGAGCCTTATTTACAACATGTATCCTCAATTTTAATCATAAATCGAATATCACATAGGAGTCCAAGTAAAGCAATTAAAGTGATAGTGGAAATTCCCACCTGAATAAAATGATGTTGCTTGAACTTGAATATGAAGATGTTTGACTCACAGTCCTAAGCCCGTATATCCTTGTTAATATCTACATATAACAATAATTTTAATCATTATAAAATATTATGATATAATTGTAATATCCGGATAAATTGTTAAGTATCTTCGTCTGTCTCTAAACCCTATATTATTCGAATTTGTGATATCGACAATCGAAGTATGATCTTTTCCGTATTAGTATCCACATGCATGATAATATCAACATGTAATTCTTCATATGCAACTACGCCATAACGTACACTAGCTAGTAAGCGTAACGTACGTTATGTACCACGGATAGTGTACGCTATGAATGAAGCATAGCGTACGTAAGACAACCAATAATTGATCAAGGCTGCTAGCACATGGGCCAGTTGGTGAAGGGCCCAGATAAGATTCCGCGGCATGAACTTGGACAGTTTTTGGGTCAATGGGGATTAACGTACGCTGAGTGATGTATATAGCGTATGCTAAGTACGGTTGATTACGTATGTAATGGTGTTGATGTAGCATACGTAAGAGGGAATAGGAACGAGGAAGTAAGCTATCATTGCATGATAACGTACGCTAAGGATAGTAGATAGCGTACGCTAAGTGTATAACGTACGTTAAGCACTAAGGTTAACGTACGTAAAGCTTAGGACAGTATAAATGGGACAGCACCCCATTTCATTTCACCTACTTTTTTTTCACTTCTCTTTCATTTTCTTCAAGTCCAGAGAGTTCCCCTTGATAATTAAACACCTGTTTAACATCCCTAATTAGTCATTGACGTTGAGAAGCACCTTGGATTCGTACTCAAGCATCCGGAGTTGGATTCTACCGATTTCCTTGACGTTTTCTTCACATTAAGGTATGTTGATACTTTCTAAACTCTAATCCTTGTTCTTAAGGAATGATATGAGCATGCTTCTGAGATCATTGGATTAGGGAGTAACCCTTTAAGTTGAACACCATGTTGTTAGAAGTTAAGATGAACTTATTTGAGACCTTCCTTGAGTAAGAAGATTATTAACTAAGCATTTTCGAGTTGAACTTACGACATAGTTTCTGAGATTTATTACACATTTTACATGTTGATTCTGAGTCACTTGTTTACAAATATATTGTTAATGCCATTAGTTAGAATGGGGATATTCAAGGAAGATGAATTCTTAGGATTTTCACCAAGAATAATCCATGTGTAGAATAAAGTATTCTTCAAGCACAATTCATGGTTCGTAGTGATTTCTGGAGATGATGATATTCATGTTGATGTTTTAGATATGATAAAGACTTGGGATTATTGTCACCCTCGTTAACCAAAATACATATGAGCAATTATAATCGAATTTGGAATATGGCATTGTGATGACATATTTATCCTTGAAATCGAAGATGTCGAACATCGTGGGATCATTCAATTTCGCATGAGAAATGTATTTGTGAGTATAAAGTACGTTAGGCATCATGCATTACATACATTATATCATCAGGTGAGACAGTCGTCTGATCAGAGAAGAGAACTGTCAAATACATGCTTAGCGTACGTTAGGCTTTGGAGCATACGTACGCTAACATACAGACTTAACATACATTACGCTGGGTATGTAACGTACGTTATGAAGACATCAGACAGGATACGTAATGTTGACAACTTTCGGCCATAGTTTATGATGTTAGATGTTCATACGTTAGTTATATGACGTAAGATAAACCCTATATTATTTCTTTTGTTTAAGGTCCAAGCTTGCAACGTTATTGATCGAAGGGGCAACCTTCAAGTGTATTGCTATCCGTCAAAGTATTATCCTTGTCGTCAATTTGAGGCAAGTACTTTAATTATAATTATGCGTATTAATGTCGGTTATATTATTGTTGTATTATGCATACATGTTGTGATTAATTATCTACCATGCGTTGGTCCGACTGGTTCATCATGGGAAACTATATTTGTGTGCGCTGAATCATTGGACAGGTAATTCCACCATGCGTTGGTCCGATGGGATCATCATGGGAATCTATAGCTATGTGTACTGGATCGCTGGAATACGATGAGTATGTTGAGATTGTCATGATGTGTTACGTGTTATTAATATTTCTCGTTGGAGAAACTTGTCATGATTATTGTTGAATAAATTGTTATTGTTTAATTATCGTACTTGTACTAGCATCGTTGTGCTAACCCCTTTGGGGGTTAACATTTGTGTTATGTTCAGGATCCAGGAGGACGGGAAAACAACCACTAGAGCTGCATGACGATGAGGGTGCAGAGTGATGTTATGGCCAGATTACTTTGTCGTATGTTTGTGTTGTTTCAATAAAGTACTCGAGTACGTTATCTTTTGTTATGATGGGTTTGGGTATGTATTAATATTCACCGTTGGACATTTGTATTCTCAGTGTTGATTCAGAATCGTTGTATTTTATTTTTGTGTCCATAGTTTGTTGGTGTTGTTATTGTCATTTCGTTTCTTCAGCCTTGTAAATTATTACGTAAAGGATTTACGGCACTGTAATATTCCTGAATATATCGGGGGTGATACAGAATATGGTATCAGAGCTAAGATTATGGATATCTTGGCCGTTGGGTTAAATAGGGGTCGTATATCTCTTTTGAGATAAACCAGCTGTGCATAAGATCATTGTACTGCCTATGTCTTCGTGCGAGCGGTGGTTGTAAGTTCCTAAACCATCCTTTACATGTTATACCTCATATACTTGAACATTAGAACAATATTGTTCCCTGTATATTGAGTGTTGATGTTTACAGTATGTTGAGAGGAGGACGTAGACGTGGTCGTGATTGTGGACGCGGACGTAGGAATGCTGAGAGAGAAGCTCACCGTCAAACCAGGCTAGCCACAGCCTAGGCGAGCCACAAAAATCTACTAACAATGAACCAGAACCTACTGTTCCCAACATCCTTTGTCAGGTGGTCAACCAGATGACTCAGTTCGCTCAGGTTGTGGACCGAATGCATGTGGCAGTAGGATTGCAAGACAGCAAGGCATCATAGACTTGGGAAATCAAGGAGACCGATGGCTGCAGGAGGTGGTAAAGATGCAACCGCCAAAATTCGATGGGTTTTCTAAGACACCTACATGGGATCATTGGTTGAAGGAACTGGAGAAAATATTCGCCGGGATTAACTGCCCAGACGATGAAAGAGCCTCTATTACCCAGTACTTTCTGACAGGGGAAGCGTCTGAGTGGTGGGAATCCCTCCGACCTATTGATCATGATGCCGACTGGGGAGGATTTAAATTGATGATGGAAGCACAGTATAGCCATCGTCCAGTGAGGGAAGCTGAAGTTCGAGAATTTTTCTCCGTGTAGCCTTTAGACGTGCTAGTATCTCAGGGGATTAAAATGTTCAATCAGCAGCTGGCGTTTGTTCGACACCTGGTCAGAACCGATGTAGAAATGATGATTCATTTAGATATGAGAATGAAACTGGAGATACAGAGGTACATGTCAGGTTTTGAATGAACCACTCTCCGTCAGTATCTGGACAAAGCGTTGACGTATGAGATAAAGGAAGCGGCCATGGAAAAGTTCACAGAGTCCAAGAAACAGAAAGTCTCTGGTAGTTCACAGAGCATAAGAGTAGTGGGCCCTGCAAAGTCCAGTCATCCTTTCATTCAAGAAACCTCCGCATCCATCCAAGAGCGGAAAGAACTTCAGAGCAGTATCAACGCCGACAGATGTGGTCAAGAACTGTTTTAATTGCGGTCGCCCAGGACACCTTGGGTCTGATTGTTTCCATTCTCCAGTAACATGTTATGATTGCGGACAGGAAGGGCATCGTGCGATGTTCTGCAAGGATGCCACGAAGTTAAATGGAGCTCGCACTTCGCAGCCGGCTCAGAGAGAAGCAAGAGTTCAGCAGACGCAGCAGAGTGTCCAGCTACCCCAGAGTTTTGGTCGAGGACGAGGCAAAGGACAGTTCGATTGAAAGGGGTCATCGAGTGCGGGATCCGTTCCTCCACGCCTGTATGAGATGAGGAGGGCAGACAAGCAGGACGCTGTTGTCGCATCAGGTACCGTTCAGATCTTTTCACAACCAGTTAGCATTTTATTCGATACAGGGGCTACACATTCATTTATATCATTGTCATGTATTAAACATTTGAACATTTCTAGTTTTCATAATTGTGAGCCTTATGTTGTGGGTTTACCGAGTGGAGATAGAATTGTGGGGAACTTAGAAACTAGTGATTTTCCTATATCAATTGGAGGCAGAGAGTGGCTCTCAAATCTGATTGTGATAGAGATGCAAGGAGCTGATCTGATTCTCAGAGATGATTGGCTTAATCGATATGGAGCTATTTTGAACTATCGGAAGAGGAATATCTCGATGATAGCTGAAGATGGTTCTAAATTATTATTTGAGGGATGGAGACCAGAAAGCTCAGGAAAGATGATCGAAACAATTGAAGCTGTCAAACTGCTTAAACAGGGCTGTACTAGATACTGGTGTTACGCAATGAAGAAGGAAGACGGAAAAGTAGAGCTTTCATCCATTCCTGTTGTGAATGAATTCCCGGATGTGTTTCCTGATGAATTACCTGGACTACCTCCACAACGAGATGTAGAATTCACCATCGAGATAGAACCAGGAGCTACACCAATTTCTAAGGCGCCGTATCATATGGCACCTACTGAGATGTACGAATTGAAGAAGAAACTGGAAGAGTTACTGGACAAAGGCTATATTCATCAAAGCGTGTCGCCCTGGGCTGCAACAAATCTTTTTGTTCGGAAGAAAGATGGATCGCTTTGATTGTGTATTGACTATCGCGAGCTGAATAAGCTGACGATCAAGAACAAGTATCCGTTGCCACGGATTGATGATTTGTTTGACCAGTTGCAAGGAGCAACATTATTTTCTAAGATTGATCTGAGATCGGGATATCATCAGTTGAGGATTAAGGAATCCGATGTTCCGAAGTCAGCATTCAGAACTCTCTACGAACACTATGAGTTTGTAGTAATGCCGTTTGGTCTTACTAATGTACCTGCCATGTTCATGCAGTTGATGAATCTAGTGTTCATAGAGTATTTAGACAAATTCGTGGTTGTGTTTATTGATGATATTTTGGTTTATTCCAAGAACCCGGAAGAGCATGCACAGCACATACGGATCGTGTTGGACCTCTTGAGAAGCGAACAATTATATGTGTGAATTCTGGATAAAGAAAGTGATGTTCCTCGGTCATGTGGTATCAGCGGAAGGAGTCCGAGTAGATGCCCAGAAAGTCGAGGCAATCTTGGATTGGAAGTCTCCAAACAACGTGAAGGAAGTCAGGAGTTTCTTAGGACTTGCTGGGTATTATCATCGTTTCTTGGAAGGGTTTTCTAAAATTACCCGCCCACTTACTCTATTACTACAGAAGACCCAAAAGTTTGAGTGGAACGAGATGTGCGAGACCAGTTTTGATGAATTGAAGAAGAGATTAACGACATCACCGATTTTAGCACTACCATAGGGAACTGGAGGATTCATAATTTACAGTGACGCTTCAAACCAAGGTCTCGTGTGTGTACTGATGTAGAATAAGAAGGTGATCACCTACGCGTAACGACAGTTGAAGCCCTATGAAGTAAATTATCCAACGCACGATTTGGAGTTGGCAGCCGTGGTTTTCGCCTTGAAAATTTGGAGACAATATTTGTATGGGACTCACTGTCAGATCTTCACAGATCATAAGAGTCTCAAATACATCTTCAGTCAGAAAGACTTAAACATGCGGCAGAGGAGATGGATGGAATTGATTAAGGACTATGACTTGGAGATTCTTTTTGATATAGGCAAAGCAAATGTAGTGGCTGATGCACTGATCCGCAAACCTATTTCTATTCGAATGATGGAGACTCTCACCTCCCAGTCCAGCATTTAATGAGAATTAATTCGCAAAGGAATTGAAGTATGGTTGCAAAGAGTCTAAGGACAACTGTGTGTGATGGAATTAACTTTATCGTTAACCAAAAAAATCAAATCTAAGCAATTAGATGACCCTCTGATGATTCGGTTACGTGATGAAGTGAGCAAGGGAAAGGCCCCAGGATTCGTAATTCATGATGATGGAGTTTTGAGATTCCAGATCCGACTTTATGTTCCCGATGTCGATGTTTTGAAGCAGGCAATCATGAAAGAAGCTCACAGCATGGCCTATTCTATCCACCTGGGCACCAGTAGTATAAGGATCTGAAGCAGAATTTCTGGTGGGGCGACATGAAGAAAGATGTGGCGAATTATGTCTTGAAATATTTGATTTGTCAGCAGGTTAAGATTGAGCATCAACGACCTGCCGGAATGCTGAAGCCGCTCCCAATTCATGAATGGAAGTGAGAAGATGTGTCGATGGACTCTATCACTAGTATGTCGAGGACCAAGTCAGGTATGAACATGATTTGGGTGATAGTTGACCATTTAACCAAATCGGCTCATTTTTTGGTCATTAAGGACACTTGGGGACCAGAGAAGTTGGTACGAGTGTTTATTGCAGAGATAGTCCGATTGCATGGAACGTCGAAGACCATTATTTCTGACCGAGACGGTCGCTTCGTGTCACATTTTTGGAACGCAGTTCATAAAGCCTTGGGAATCGAGCTGAATGTTAGCACAGCTTATCATCCGCAGACAGACGGACAGTCTGAGAGGACTATTCAAACAGTGGAAGACATGATGAGAGCTTGTGCCTTATATTGGTCGACCGAGTGGGAAGTTTATCTACCGTTAATTGAATTCACTTACAACAATAATTGGCATGCTTTCATTAAGATGGCACCTTTTGAAGCATTATATGGAAGGAGATGTAGATTGTAATATCAGAAATTTCTACTAGTGTTGTCTAAAGTTATTTTATCCGAGTTATATTGTACAGCGTGGAATCTGTACAGTATGGGTAAAATAAATGAAGGACTGAAAGATCTTTATTGGTATAATTGTCGTACTTACTCGACAATTGCATTGAGGATAAAGCGTGCCGTGTATACGTATCTAGTATGTCGAGATAGATAAGGACGGTTAGAAATGGCTAAGTATAGAGCCCTTAACGTACGTTAAGAATTTGAGATAACGTATGCTAAGTTACTAGTGTTATGTACGTTAAGGCCAAGACATTACATACGTAACAAGAGGAATCAGACAGGACCGAGTCATGGTCGGCAGGTGGGACCCGGTTTCGGCAGTGGAAGTGGACAGGCGAGTTTTAGCTCCCCTAAGTCGATTGTGAGCTTGGAAACATGGGATTGAAGCTTGGATACGAGGATATTGATGATTCTTCAAGTATTTGCTTGTGTAATTCATCTTGTAGGAGGTATGTTGGATAATCCTTCCTTTCAATCTGGATTTTGATGTTGTTGCTGATGAATGATTCGTATAAAGATGATTATGATGTTCGTGTTACGGTTCTTGAGGTTATATGAACTATATGTTGAAGGATATGATGGTTTATGTCTTGATTATGTTGGTTATGATAATAGTATCATAGTGTTCTTGGTGTTCTTGGTAGAATTGTTTCGATTCTTGATGTTAGGAGGATCATATATTTGAAAATATGATAATATACACCTTGAATTATGAATGAGGATTGTTTAGATGTTAGAGGATATCGAATTACGTTGTTTTGATGGCTATGAACAAGGTTTCGAATCATTTAGTGTTCTTGAGGAACTCCTTGATGAATTTAACATAGCAAGACGATCGTATGTTAAATTATCAGTATTTGTAGATATGAAGATCGAATGTTCGTTGATTGTAGTGATAGAATTCATATGTTCTTGATGAAATAGAAATCATGATATCAATTTGGAATCTGGAAAGATTGTGATTAATCACCGAATATGATTTTCTTTATATTCGTATCAGTAATCGTATTTTGGTTATGAATTCATAATTGTTGAATTGGATTGTTTAGACTTGTGTCTAATCGAGAAATTATGAAATCGTAGAGTTTGTCGATCAGTTATATTGATTAGTAATTATCGTATATCGGTTCATATGGTGGATATGAATTCATATAATAGTTTGAGTTATACTATTTGGTTTTATATATTATCGAGGTATCGTTGACCCGTTGAGTTTGATTGGTTGGCTATGTTGGTTATTGATTGTTATCGAATCTTTGCTATTTGAATACTTCAATAGGTTGAGATTATTGATCGGTGATTATAACCGTATGTTGCAGTCGTGTTCGAGTATGTTCGTGAATTGCATTGGTTGGGGCCGAGGAGCTCGTAGACGAAGGCAATGAGATTGGTAGCGGCTTCATCATCGTCGTATCGGTATCGAGGCAAGTTATTACCTGCTCAGTTATAATGTTTAATGAATGATTTCATTTCTTTTATAATGCATATAGCGATGATCATTATTGTAAAACCCTGGAGATTTAGATTTTATGTTATTTTCCGATTCTGGGAGTTAAATCATAATGTATATGATTTATTTCGGTTATTGGCATATTCGGGTATCGAGGTTACTTTATGATATAGACGAGGATATGAGTATTTGTGGTCCATGGTATGTTTGGATCGCCGAGCATTGTGGATAATTGTCGGTGATGATTTGACATCGAGATTGCTCCCGAAGGACTCGAGGAAAGTATTCAATATTGATTGTGGTTTAGTGTTATTGATTTTGGTCATGCATATTGTCTTTCATGTTGTTGAACATGGGGTCGTCCTAGTGAATTGTCATAATGTCGTGCATGTTATGTTGTTCATGTTGATGAACATGTTGATTTGCATATGTGTATACATAATTGTATTGTTTATGCTGTGTTGATCCATTGGGATCGTGTGATCTATGCTGAGGGCGCTGGATCAGATGTCCACGTCGTTATGGTTCGACAGGATCGTCTTGGGATCTATGTTGAGGGCGCTGGATCTTTGGATGGGTTCTTCCACCTTGTTATGGTCCGACGGGATCATCTTGGGATCTATGCTGAGGGCGCTGGATCGTTGGATTACCCAGTGTTGTGTTGATGGAATCATGTGGATTCGCATCATTGATTTTATATGTGTCGTTGTGCATATGTATATTGTTTGTTATCCACCTCGTGTTGATCTAGTAGGATCATCTTGGGACCTATTCTGAGGGCACTGGGTCATGGGATTTCCATTGAGTATACACTGTTGATATTGTTTTGAGCATATTGACGTTGTCATATGAGTATGCATTTGTAGGTCTTGTGATAGGACCATGTCCGTATGTGGTATTGATCTGACCTCGGATTAGACTGACATGATTGCCGTGGCATTTCATATCTTGAGGTATGTTCCGTATTTCCTTTGGTATTTGTCCTTTGATGGGCAATCAGTTATTGTCTTGGGATTCGATGATGCTATCCGATGGGTCGAATTGGTCAGAGTTGGTATATTTCCGTACTGCGAGTTATGATGATGTTTTGAGAATCATGGGTATTGCTTGGGGTACCGTGTGATGTTATGTTTGAGTCTATTGATTAGTCGAGATTGCGAGATGTGCTTGTGATCATGGTTAATCTGATGAGAATTATTTGAGTAAATAAATCTATGACGGTAACATTACATTGGTCGTATTCTTACTTAGTATTTCCATTGGTATGCAATTATTGATGTGATGTGATGGTTATCATTGTTGGATATTATGGCTGACCCCGTCGTGGGCTTTCTTTTTAGGTTCTTGATGTATCGAGCTTGTAGCGGTCGTAGAGAGATGAACTTCCCGGATGATACTGGCTAGGGCATGTAATTGTGTACTGAATTTCCTGATCAGTTATTGTATTCCGCTGCTAGAGTATTTTTAATTATTTGTCTTTTTCACTGCGTGAGTATTTTTAAATGGCCTTTTGGTATCTGGTAACTTAGGCTACTTTGGCAACCGTTTTCTAAACTATCTTGTCGGTACATGAAAGCGATAGCTTAATGTATGTTTTTAAACTATTGAGTTCTGACATTTCAGGCCTTGTCCTTTCAAACGAGATTTTACGACGGTTTTGATAAATAAATTTTATATAGTCTTCAAATGTTTTAAAGATAGTACCTTCGTTGGCCTATTGGGCATTTGTGAATATTTGCGAAAATTTCTTTTAGCCTTGTGGGTTCCATTCCGGGGCCCACAGCGCTGTAATATTCCCGGTCAGATCCGGGGGTGTTACAGAATATGATATCAGAGCTTAGGTTGAGAAAACCTAGACAGTCGGGTCGAGTTGGGTCGTGCTTTTGTCGTGTCATTCGAGTTGTCGATTGACAAGTGTTTCAGCCCTGAGTTTTTGTTGTTCACTCGGGCTTGTGCGTTATGTGATTTGCCAGTGTAGTACTGGGCTTGTTATAAACTTTTCCAAATAGTATTGATGTGTTTCTTCGAATATAGATGTATTGTGTTCTCGAATTGAACTGAGTTTGCAAAACGTGTGTTTTGAAAATATCTGTGTCAAGTACTTTCTAGAGTTGAGACATGTGCCAGTATCACGGGGAATCGTCAGCTTCACGATCTGTAAGTATTTGGATTTTTGAATTACATTGAGATTTATTGCTGTTCTAAGTTGATATGCTTTGAGGTTCAGAAATATATTATGCATCACAGTATGAAGTGACAGAATTGGGACAGGGTTGATGATTTGAAAAACTATGATTTTGGAAATCAATATGTCGGTTATGTTTTGGAACGGAATTATGTATTCGGGAGAAGGACTGTGGATTATGAGAAGAACATGTAGTCATGTTAGTTCATTTTGTGATATATGAACTGTTTTTGAGCATTCGAAAATGATACTTTTCAAAATGAATGTTTTACGGATGTTTTACCGCAAATGATTTTTGGGCCCCAATCGATTTTTAAATAGTTTTGTAACTCAGGACTTGGAGTCCGAAAAGAGTTTTCTATTTTTTTTAAACTTCTTGTAATGCGGAACAAGATACCGGCGGAGACCCTAATGTTTCAAAAAGCTTTTCTGTTTTCTAAAACTCCCGAGATTTGTAAAACACTTTACTAATCGTTTATGCATTATATTACGACCTTTCGAGGTTTTGGTTTACTTGTTCAAACGAAACCTCTCGGGAAATCTTTCACTGTGTTGATTTGTTTCAATGTTCTGTCATAGCATATTTGAGGTGATCCAGGATGAGTTAATGGTTGACGTTGCGAGTCATATGTGGAAATGAAATTTTTATCGGAGTCTATATATTGAGGTTTTGGAACACTATCATGTGGTTTTCCCGATGGAATATCAGTAGATATTGGCGACGAGCCAAATCGGTATACAGGAATATGAGTGCGGTCAAGCATTTTCATGGTTTTCATTTTAAAACTTCAAAATCGTGTGGATTCGAAGGAAACTGTTATCGAACACTTGGCACCAGCGAGCCGATTTAATCTTTCGAAAGTTGATTTTGTGGTCTTACCAAAATTTATGTTTTGGAATTTTGAAATTTTTGAAAGAACATTCGAAAATTTGTCTTCTTGACGAGACTACATGATTTCAAACTGGTTTTGAAAATGTGATTGATATACATACGCATTTAGTGCATAGTGCATATCATGGTGAAGTTATGAGTGTGACTCACGAACTGAATAATACATCAGTATGGTACGATGAAAAGAGATTCGAGCTTTAGTATGGTAGTATGGTTATCCTGGGATGATCGGTTGGTTGGTCAGACGAGAGAAATATGCTGCGTATTGTAGATTCAGGTTTGGGGATGGTGACCCCATACTGGTTGTTTTGGATATTGAGTGGTCGTTCCCACTCCATGTATGATTTGATATGTTCGTCGATTTGCGATTGGTTGTCCGTATGCTGAGGGGTATGTTCACCAACAGGATATGTTTATTGAGATCCACTGTATGTGATTGGTATGTCGTTTTGAGAACTTTATTCGTTCGTATATCGATTTCTGTGGTTCTGTGTTGATCGTGTTGGAGCTTACTGTGTGAAGGTATTCTCGATTTTTGTTAATCGTTCGTTGGCAATATTGGAGTTTAACATGATGATGATATTCTCGATTGTATTTTAACCTTTGGTTGGTCATATTGGAGTTTATCATGTTGATGATATTCTCGATTGTTGACCTCTGGTTGGTCATATTGGAGTTTATCATGTTGATATTATCGGCTGCGTTTTGACCTTTGGATTGGTCGTATTGAAGTTGATCATGTCGATTATACTCGGTTAATTTGTTGGTTGATCATTGTTAATGATCCTATGAGCGTTCGAATTTTGTGCCGATGTTTCGGGATTTGTGTCGTTAATTTGGACAGTTGTTTCACAGATGTATTGTGCATTATTGATTTTTAGTAGGATTTGGACTTGATTGTGTAATCAGGCAGACAGGATTTGACACGGATAGATTATGTCATCCGAAGATGATATATTTTTGTTGAGGTTCATGGAATTGTGATTGTAAATGCGTTGAGGCTTCATAGTGAAGTCACTTCCTAGTATCTCAGGAGATCGTCGGCTTTGCGCAATTATAAGCATACTATTCGATAATGATAATGATTGATCGTTATCGTGATGGTTTTGGTCATACATATTGTCTTTCATGTTGTTGAACATGGGGTCGTCCTAGTGAATTGTCATAATGTCGTGCATGTTATGTTGTTCATGTTGATGAACATGTTGATTTGCATATTTGTATGCATAATTGTATTGTTTATGATGTGTTGATCCGTTGGGATCGTGTGATCTATGCTGAGGGGGCTGGATCAGATGTCCACCTCGTTATGGTCCGACGGGATCGTTTGGGATCTATGCTGAGGGTGCTGGATCATTGGACGGGTTCTTCCACCTCATTATGGTCCGACGGGATCAACTTGGGATCTATGCTGAGGGCGCTGGATCGTTGGATTACCCAGTGTTGTGTCGATGGAATCATGTGGATTCGCATCATTGATTTTACATGTGTTGTTATGCATATGTATATTGTTGGTTATCCACCTCCTGTTGATCTAGTAGGATCATCTTGGGACCTATGCTGAGGGCGCTGGGTCATGAGATTTCCATTGAGTATACATTGTTGATATTGTTTTGAGCATATTTACATTGTCATATGAGTATGCATTTGTAGGTCTTGTGATAGGACCATGTCCGTGTGTGGTATTGATCTGACCTTGGATTAGACTGACATGATTGTCGTGGCATTTCATATCTGGAGGTATGTTCCGTATTTCCTTTGGTATTTGTCCTTTGATGGGTAATCGGTTATCGTCTTGGGATTTGATGATGCTATCCGATGGATCAAATTGGTCAGAGTTGGTATATTTTCGTACTGGGAGTTATGATGATGTTTTGAGAATCCTGGGTATTGCTTGGGGTACCATGTGATGTTATGTTTGAGTCTATTGATTAATCGAGATTGCGAGATGTGCTTGTGATTATGGTTAATCTGATGAGAATTGTTTGATTAAATAAAGCTATGATGGTAAGATTACATTAGTCGTATTCTTACTTAGTATTTCCATTGGTATGTAATTATTGATGTGATGTGACGGTTATCATTGTTGGATGTTATGGCTGACCCCGTAGTGGGCTTTCTTTTTAGGTTCTTGATGTAACGAGCTTGTAGCGGTCGTGGAGAGATGAGCTTCCCGAAGGATACTGGCTAGGGCATGTAATTGTGTATTGAATTTCCTGATCAGTTGTTGTATTCCGCTGCTAGAGTATTTTTAATTGTTTGTATTTTTCGCTGCGTGAGTATTTTTAAATGGCCTTTTGGTATCTGGTAACTTAAGCTACTTTGGCAACTGTTTTCTAAACTATCTTGTCGGTACGTGAAAGCGATAGCATAACGTATGTTTTTAAACTGTCGAGTTCTGGCATTTCAGGCCTTGTCCTTTCAAACGAGATTTTACGACGGTTTTGATAAACAGATTTTATATAGTCTTCAAATGTTTTAAAGATAGTACCGTCGTTGGCCTCTTGAGCATTTGTGAATATTTGCGAAAATTTCTTTTAGGCTTATGGGTTCCATTCTGGGGCCCACGACGCTGTAATATTCCCAGTCAGATATGGGGGTGTTACAAAGATCGCCCCTGTATTGGGACGATTCATCAGACTTGATCGGTACGGAACCAGAGTTGATCGCACAGACACGAGAGAAGATAGCTTTGATTCGTGAAAGACTGTTGACCTCCCAGAGTCGGCAGAAATATTATGCAGATATACGCCGTCGCCCATTAGAATTTGGTATTGGAGATCACGTGCTTTTAAAGGTTTCTCCTACTCGGGGAATTTTTCATTTCGGGAAGAAAGGAAAGTTGAGTCTGAGATATATCGGGCCGTTCGAGATTCTTGAAAGAGTTGGAGAATTGGTGTACAGGTTTGCCTTACCGCCATCGCTGAGTCACGTTCACAATGTGTTCCACGTATCTCAGTTACGGAAGTATATATCAGATCCCAGGCATGTAATCGATTTTAGTGAGATCGAAGTCGCTCAGGACGGCACGTTTGAAGAGAAACCGATCAAGATACTCGAAATTCGAGTCAAACAATTGAGAAATAAACCAATCATTTTGGTTAAGGTTTAATGGTCGTGCGACGGATTTGAAGAAGCCACTTGGGAGATGGAATATAGTATGAAGTCCAGATACCCAGAATTATTTTCGTCTTGAGTTTCGGGATGAAACTCCTTTTTAGAAGGAGAGTATGTAATATCCTGATAAATTATTGAGTATATTTGTCTGTATTTGAACCCTGTATTATTCAATTTGTGATATCGATAATCGAAGAATGATCTTTTTCGTATTCGTATCCACATGCATGATCATATCAACTTGTAATTCTTTACATGCAACTACGCCATAACGTACGCTAGCTAGTAAGCGTAACGTACGTTATGTACCACGGATAGCGTACGCTATGAATGAAGCATAACGTACGTAAGACAGCCAATAATTGATCAAGGCGGCTAGCACATGGGCCAGTTGGTGGAGAGCCGGGATAAGATTCCCGCGGCATGAACCTGGACAGTTTTTGGGTCAACGGGCATTAACGTACGCTAAGTGATGTATATAGCATACGCTAAGTATGGTTGATTATGTACGTAACAATGTTGATGTAGCATACGTAAGAGGGAACAAGAACGAGGCAGTAAGCTATCATTGGACGATAACGTACTCTAAGGATAGTAGATAGCGTATGCTAAGTGTATAGCGTCAGCACTAAGGCTAACGTATGTAAAGCTTATGACAGTATAAATGGGACAACACCCCATTTCATTTCACCTAATTTCCTTTCACTTCTCTTTCGTTTCCTTCAAGTCCAGAGAGTTACCCTTGATAATTAAACACTTGTTTAACATCCCTACTTAGTCATTAAAGTTGAGAAGCACCTTGGATTGGTACTCAAGCATCCGGAGTTGGATTCTACCTATTGCCTTGATGTTTTCTTCACATTAAGGTATGTTGATACTTTCTAAACTCTAATCCTTGTTCTTAAGAAATGATATGAGCATGCTTCTGAGATCATTGGATTATGGAGTAACCCTTTAAGTTGAACACCATGTTGTTAGAAGTTTAGATGAACTTATATGAGACCTTCCTTGAGTAAGAAGATTATTAACCAAGCATTTTCGAGTTGAACCTACGACATAGTTTCTGAGATATATTACACATTTTGGATGTTGATTCTGAGTCACTTGCTTACCAATGTATTGTTAATGCCATCACTTAGAATGAGGATATTCAAGGAAGATGAATTCTTAGGATTTTCACCAAAAATAATCCATGTGTAGAATAAAGTATTCTTCAAGCACAATTCATGGTTCGTAGTGATTTCTGGAGACGATGATGTTCATGTTAATGTTTTAGAAATGATCAAGACTTGTGATTATTGTCACCCTCGTTAACCGAACTACATATGAGCAATTATAAGCGAGTTTGGAATATGGCATTGTAATGACATATTTATTCTTGAAATCGAAGATATCGAACACCGTGGGATCATTCAATTTCACATGAGAAATGTATTTGTGAGTATAACATATGTTAGGCATGATGAATTATGTACGTTATATCATCAGGTGAGACAGTCGTCTGATCAGAGAAGAGAACTGTCAAATACATGCTTAGCGTACGTTAGGCTTCGGAGCTTACATACGCTAACATACAGACTTCATGTACATTACGCTGGGTATGTAACATACGTTATGAAGATATCAGGCAGGATACGTAATGTTGACAACTTCCGGCCATAGTTTAGGATGTTGGATGTTCATACGTTAGTTATATGGCGTAAGATGAACCCTATATTATTTCTTTTGTTTAAGGTCCGAGCTTGCAACGTGATTGATCGAAGGGGCGACCTTCGAGTGTATTGCTATCCGTAGAAGTATTATCCTTGTCATCAATTTGAGGCAAGTACTTTAATTATAATTGTGCGTATTAATGTCGGTTATATTGTTGTTGTATTATGCATACTGGTTGTGAATAATTGTCTACCATGCGTTGGTCCGACGGGATCATCATGGGAATCTATAGCCGTGTGCACTGGATCGTTAGACAGGTAATTCCACCATGCGTTGGTCTGATGGGATGATCATGAAAATCGATAGTTGTGTGCACTGGATCGTTGGAATATCATGAGTATGTTGAGATTGCCATGATGTGTTACGTGTTATTAATATTACTCGTTGGAGAAACTTTTCATGATTATTGTTGAATAGATCGTTCTTGTTTAATTATCCAGGAGGGCGGGAAAAAGACCACTAGAGCTGAATGACGACGAGGGTGCAGAGTGATGTTATGGCTGGATTACTTTGTCGTATGTTTGTGTTGTTTTAATAAAGTACTCGAGTACATTGTCTTTTGTTATGATGGGTTTGGGTACGTATTAATATTCACCGTTGGATGTTTGTATTTTCAGTATTGATTCAGAATCGTTGTATTTTATTTTTGTGTCCATCGTTTGTTGGTGTTGTTATTGTCATTTCGTTTCTTCAGCCTTGTAAATTCTTACGTAAAGGGTTTACAGCGCTGTAATATTCCTGAATATATCGGGGGTGTTACAATAATGACTGAAAATAAAAATATAATGCATAAAATTGAACTGATTATTATTAATAAGTGAAGGGTTAACATTATTAATGTCTTGGGTCAAAATAGGACTGGGTTTGAAGGTACTATGAGTTATATCAGGTTAATTGTAATAATTAAAAGGCGGCTGGGGTGAAATTGAAGGGTTATTGAATGAGGGCGCAATTGGAATTAACCTAAAACTAAAGGGTATAAACACCCTATTACGCTACTGAGGTCGGCCGATAGAACTCAATTCTTCCCAATCCATCATTCCTCTCTCCCTCGCATATACTCTCTCATAAAAACACACACACACTCACTGAGAATTCGAATGGAACACACACCTATGCTCACGCTGAATTGGGTTGGATAAGTAGGTTGTGGACTCGGGTCTCTGGCGGTTGGTGTGGTACGTCCAACCGAAAAGATGGTGGTGGTTGTTGTAGTGGGTGGCGATTTCTGGCGTATAAGTCTGTGAAAGTCTGATTTCGGTCAGGAAAGGTTCCGGCCCCGGGTTATTCGGGTAAGTGCAAATTGAGTTTTCAGTTTGTGATGGGTATGGAAACGAACTGAACATGGTTTCTGATTCCCGATTGTGAGTTCGGGCTCGGCCCTGTCGAAGCTTCAAATTCAAATGTTAAGTTTGGCCTTTTTGGTTGTTGATTCCTGTTGGGGAAGACTGGGTTCGATTCGTTTTTAGAAATTATGATTTCTGTTTTCTCAAAATTAACGGTGGTTCTATTGGCTATAGAAATAACGATGGGTTTCTAATTGAGAAGGGACCATGTGAAGCTTAAACCATTAAAACAGCCACGATGATGGAATTTGAAATTTATATAAAACAGGAAATTTAGGAATTTACCTGTTGCTGAAGAGAGAAGATGGAAAAGTTGCAGGAGGGCTGAATTTGCTGGATCGATCGATCGATCGGCAGCTGGATCTCTAATAGTTTGTGTTCTGTGTATTTTTTGGGTATAGTATAGGTAGCCCTAGGAGTATATGTGGTGTATAGTTTGTTGGGACTACTGGGCTAAAGAAAGGAATTTAATTAACATTTATTGGATTTAATAATTGTTATTGATATCTAAGAATATTAAAACAACTAATATTAATTATGGTCTCTATTATAATTATTATTATTATTATCATTAATAATACCTTTAATAATTATTATAATATTAATAACAATGGCTGATATTAAATACTTCTCAATTTAAGTTGATAAAATTGACTCGGGCTTAGAATCTATGAGATGTCGTAAAAATATTCATGATCCTCTAAATGAGATTAAATGAATTGACTTGTCGTGAAGTGAAAATAATTGTACATCAATTACTCAGTCGGTAATCTAATGAGACTAAATGAAATGAAAAATTCATTATTAATTTTATTACAAATAAATAATATTATATTATGAAAATGGCGGATATTACATCCGGCCCCTCTTAGAAAAATTTTCGTCCTCGAATATAAAATACATACCTCGATTGAAGAAATTTGGATAACGAGCTTGAAGTTCTTCTTCGTGCTCCCAAGTGGCCACATCTTTACTGTGGTTGCGCCATTGGATTTTGACAAACACCTTCTCTTTGTTCCTCAACTGTCGGACTGATCGGTCGAGAATAACCTCTGGTTGTTCTTCATGAGTAAGATCTTTGTTCACCTCCATGGCGGTATAGTTGATGACGTGGCATGGATCGTGCACACACTTCCTCAACAATGATACATGAAAAATGTTGTGCACTGCCGAAAGTTCTGGGGGTAAAGCCAAGCGGTAAGCTAACTCTCCAATTCGTTCAAGAATTTCGAACGGTCCAATATATCTTGGCCTCAACTTGCTCCTTGGACCAAGACGAATAATTCCCTTGGTAAGAGATACCTTAAGGAGTATCTTGTCGCCAACACAAAATTCGAGATCTTTCCTACGCTTGTCGGCATAAGACTTCTCACGATCTTATGCTATCTTGATCCTCTTTCGAATCTTATCCAACACACCTACTGTTCAATCATATTGGGACCCAAGATTTTCCTTTCACCTACTTTATCCCAATACAGTGGTGATCGACACTTCTGTAACACCCCCAAAACTTACCGGGGCATCACAGTGCCGTGAATTCCGTGTGGGATCCACAATGCTATTTTAGGAAATTGATATTTTAAATAAGGCATTATATAACGGGTGAGTCCAATGTTACATCACATAAATGAGATGTCTTGAAAGAAAACATAATTCGAAACACGATTATTACATAAACGGAGCTTTCGAAAATTTACTTAAAACATGTGGTAGCAGAACTTTATTCCAACACTGTTCAAGCGTGACCGGAACCCTCGGGAATATCCTGCACATATTCAACAAATTTACCTGACACGACGAATCGTGCCAGACAAACCAGGATCAGATAATGACAATCAATAGCAGCACTTCACAACAAAATTCACGATACGATAACACCGTACCACATAATATATATAGATGATAATTCAAAATATAGCCGACATTGTCTTTCTCGTTTAGCACATAAACCCCAAGGTCGCAACCAAGGGTCACGGAAGTATCTACACGAAAATACTCCGGAACGTGGGTGCCATTTTAGGTCCTATCCCTCAACACAATTCCACACGGGTACCATTCAGCTTTTACCCCCAAAACATCGGCCCATTCGTAACACAGTTTCTAGAGAAAGACAATCGTTCGGCATTCATCACGCAACAACACATTCATGTGTTCTGAATATTGCAAATAAAATTAACATAATATGAGCAAGGTTTCACTTGCCTTAATTCCGACGGTAAGTGCCTTACGACAATTTGAACTTCCACGACCGATCGAGTTCAACCTAATCACATATTCCTCGATTAACATTTCGTAAGGGTAATGGCGGATAAAACTAGTTTTCCATTCCCTTTACTAACCGAATTCTTATTAACTTAGTTTGATTTTGCAAAGATAATCTCATGATTCTAAGTTCACTAGCAACACGCATTATTACATTGTTCAATTCTTTGATTATCGATTGTTATAACAATTTACTTAACAAGATTATCACCAATATTGCTTCGGTTGTCAACAAATGACTATAGTAAAATTGTAACGCCCGGTTTCTTTTTTTTCGGTACGTTAATTATTTTCATGGTATTTAATTATTTTAAATGATGGGTTTAATTAATTAGCCAAGTTAGATTAAATTACAAGTTTTGGGCTAAGTTAATTGATAGATTTAATTATATTGGGCTAGTAAGAAATGAGTTTTGAGCCTAGCCCATTAGTGTAGTCATTAGGCTTTGTCCTAATATGAATTATAAAAATATCACAAACCCTAACCTCCTCCTCTCTCCCTCATTTTTTCGGCCGATCTCCCATCTCTCCCATCTCTCTCTCTCATTTTTCTCTTCCCAAAGCCACAATCATCTTCTCCTTCATTTCCTTGTTGGTGTAACAAGCTTAGGTAAGATCTTTTAAGGTGTTCTAATCTTTTCTTTTGATTTATATTCAATTAATTGTTTTAAGTGTTGATTATCATCTAGAAATTTCATCACCATCTTCTATACATGGTGTATGATGAGCCTAGATGATCATATTATGTAAAAGATCTATATGATTCATAAAAATCATCAAGTTGTAACTTGTGTGATTTAAAGAAGATAGATCTTATGGTTTTAACCAATGTTGTTATTGTTATAAGTTGTATGTTATCATCATCTATAGATTATATCTACACCCTATACATGGTGTATGATGGATCTAGATGATTATATAAAATACAAGGTCTAAATGAACCATGGAAATCACCAAGTTTTATTTAGGTGATAAAATGTGATAGACCTTGTGAATGGTTATAATTCTTGTTAATTATTATTTTGATTCTCAACATATCCATATCAATATGTTTAGATCTAAGTATACAACTTTATAGCATCTTCTAAGATGTGTATATAGATATTTGTGTATTTGAAAGATCAAGGAACCCTTAAGAAAGGGGAAAATTGTGGTTTGTCATATATTATGTTGATTTGATTCTTTTCCTTGTGACTAAATTAAAAACAAATGACACCTAGCACTTTATAGTGCCAACATGTTCATAGGGGACTGAATTTGGGTGATAAACACATCTAGGAATGTGTTTCAAAAGGGAGAGGAATGGATTGGTTAAAAGATTAAGGGTTGGCTACGATTCTGTTTCCATCAGATTTGTAGTCATCTTACAAAAATCATAACTTGAATTCTATAACTCAAACGGATCTCAGACCTGTGCCAAAAGTTTACAAATTGTGTTGGGTAACTTTCTTATGAAGGTCACTCTCACTAATTAGGACTTTATCCATGGGCAATAACGGCACCTTTGCTGGTAGGTCTGATCCGGGTCTGATCTGATAGGTCAACTTGTTTTATTCGTTTCTAGGGCTTGGGAAATGATCTAATGGGATTCCAAGTTCCCACATGTGTGTTATGACCTAAAGTTGTGATATGGAGTTTATGGGATGTTATCTCCAAGTATTTCTTGGTCATATTGAGTTCACACTCCAGATCAGTTTTCTGTCATCAGCTTTTAAGGGTTTTGTAATTAGTCATGTTGTGAATTTGATATCTAGAGTTTGGGAAACCCTTTTTGGTCGATTCCAACTCTGAGACTTTGGTATTTATGTCTATTATCTCTGTGATTTTTAGTTTGGACAATGTCTACCCACAAGTTGGGTAGAATTGGCCAACACTACTGATTCCTATGATTTGGGACTGCACTGCGATGTCTTTTTAAAAGCATCATAATAAATTCATATTTTGGAGTTAGAGTGAGTTCTTTACTGTTTTAAAAAGGGGAAAGACTCTAGTTTCTTAGAAAAATTTAATATTGATATGTTAATACTTAGGAAAATTAAGTAAATCCATCTTTAACAGCGGGTCTGTTTTTAGACCTTGCTGTCCAGATTTTTGTTTAAGTCTTTAAGCTTCATCTTTGGGTATATCCTAACTCCTAGTTTATAATAGGTGAAGTTTTGGCATTTGCTCAAGTGTGGTAGCCAGTTTTGATTTAGCAATCTCCCTTAAGTATTCAAGGTGAGTTCTCTCACTCCATTGTCTCAATATTTATGATTGCTAGGTTAGCACGTGAGTGTTAAATTATTATTATGGCATGATAATATAAATGCATGCTTAAATTGTTAATTATACATGTGCACTGTATGTTTATTGTCGAGGGGATCATAGCAATTATCCGGCTTTTGTCCGGTGCGCGTGGTTAGGTATAATTACTCCAATACCCTCCGGGATGTGAGGTGAGGGTAAGATTAACCCAATACTCTTCGGTTTGTGAGATGCGGGTAACCTACTAGCCCTCCTTATAAGCCTTGATTTGTTCTTGGCTTATGTTTAAATGTTAAAACTATATATATTTAAATCTAGGTCTAGTGATTGTGGATATTGGTATAATGTTGTGTTTGAATTCACTAAGCTTTGTGCTTACGGTTTTACTCAACATTTTCAGGTATTACGATTAAGGAGGCTAAGGACTGACGGGAGCATTCGTGACACACTGTGATTTATTTTAAGTCAATGAACATTTTTAGTACTTCCGCTTTTGACATTTCTATATTAGAAAGTTTTACATATGTTGTTTTCTTTAGAAGTTTGATAACTTGATTGCCATTATTGGCTTATTAAATTAAATAAATGAAGTTCCTTTATGAATTGGTGTCAAACCTTATATTATTTCGGTAAAAAAAAAAATAAAAAAATAATAATAAAAATAAAAATAAATTTTGGGTGTTACAAGTTGGTATCAGAGCTTTTCACTTGAGTGAACTAGGCTTTCTTAGGGATGTCTAGACTCAAATTTAAAACATTTTATTTCTCTTGTTCAAAGTTTAAAAAAAAAAAAAAAACTAGCGGTGAAGATGTCACGGTGCGCGGTCATTGACCAAGTAAGTTTTATTTACTAATTGAGTTTAAATTTTATTACTTATCAAACACAATAGTATGCTCCATTTATGACATATCCCAAAGACTAGCCTAGGAGGATAATTATATGCCTTTAGTGCTACTATCTACCATGTGAGAATTTAGGCCTTTTAGATCTACCATGAGCGTGAATTAAACTGTTACGGCTAGGAGCAAGCTGAAATTTTGAAACTAGACCTGAAACCGAAATTGGAACTTCTATATTGAATAATAGAAGGGCCCCTATTATTCAATATATTGGAGCCGGTTTTGGGGACGGGGCAAGGTTGAAAAGTTTTGACAAAGTGAGTGTTTTCGATCTCTTAGACATGCATAGGTTGAATCGTTTTCTTTTCTTATCAATTTTAGATGGCTCACTTTGCTCGCCTCAATGCAATTCAAATAGCTCAAGTTAGGGAACTCGTTGCTGAGGAGTTCAATAATGCTTTTAACGAGATCATTCCGAATGTCATGGCTAACATCATTGATCAAGTTCGTGCTCTGCTAGATGAGCGTATGGCAGATGCACCTCCGCCTGGGGGGGGCTCCTGATCCTCCTGTTCGTGATTTAATGTACTACTACGAGAAATTCGGCAAGTGCAGCCCACCTCATTGGGATGGGGAGGACGATCCAGTGGCAGCTAAGCACTGGTTATCTGACGTGGAGGGCGCCTTTATGACTATAGGGTGCCCAGACCAGTTTAGAGTGTTGGTAGCAAAGAACCAGCTGAGGAAGCGGGGTAAGACATGGTGGAACACCACCACGGGAAGAATGACTGAAGAAGCTGTAAGGGCGATTACTTGGGCCCAGTTTGTGGAGTGGTTCGAGGCACGATATGTGCCTAGGGTGGAGCAACAAAGAATGATGCAGGAGTTCATGGCGTTACAACAGACCACTGAGTCTGTCAGTGATCTGAACGCCAAGTTCATGGAGATGCTTTCTTTCTGTCCTACTTTTGCTGGAGATGAAGCATGGCTTGTTAGTCGGTACATCTCGATTTTACGTACCGACATCCGGGAATTTGTGAGCATGCAAGACTTTACGACCTTGGGTGCAGTCATGGGGGCAGCCCGAAAGAGAGAGATTGAGCTGCAAACTCAATCTAAGAGGAAACTAGAGAGCACTTTTTCTAAAACTTCTAATGAGACTCATAAGAAGACAAAGTTTGGGGATAAACCAAGATATGAATACAAGCCATCTGCGAAGCAGGGTGATCGACCCCCAATGGTGTGTTATAACTGTAAGAAGGAAGGGCATCACTGGAAGAATTGCAAGGCTCCAAAAGCCATTCTGACCTCCCGGTTTACTCTTGTTGCGGTACCGGTTGTTACAATTGCAAGAGAAGGGGCACAAGAAGCCTGATTGCCCAAAGGCAAGAAGAATGGGAATGCAAATCCCAATCTGCCCGACCTCTATCGGACCAACTATGTTGACACGAGGACGTGTCCACCGGCTTACGAGGGAGGAGCACAGAAGCTGCGGCTATGTGAGTAAACATCTCTTCCTTATCTTTTATCTTATGTTATGCCATAGAGTAATTGTTTTATTGATTAAATATTATGAATCAGGCACTTATCTGTTAGATTCTCACCCTGACGCCGTTATGTTTGATTCTGGCGCTACTCACTCCTTCGTGTCACGCACGTTCATAAATCGTTTGGGGCGTGGTGTCGGGAAACTAGCACGACCCATGGTTATCGAAGTTGCCGACAATCGAACTATCTTCGTTACTGATGTTTATCGGGGTTGTACCCTTGAATTTTCGGAAGTTGAATTCCCCATTGATCTTATCCCTATTGCTATGAGGGAACTTTGCGTTATTGTGGGTATGGATTGGCTCGATGCATTTGATGCAGAAATTCTTTGTCGCAAGAGACAAGTTCGTGTTCAAAACCCTAGGGGTGGAGAACTTATTATTCAAGGAGATATTCCCCATTTGGATATTGCTTCTTGTACCTCTGCTATTGCACTCGATAATGTTCCAGTTGTTTCCGACTTTGGTGACGTCTTTCTGAGGAACTCCGGGTTTGCCACCTATTAGGCAAGTGGAGTTTCGCATTGATTTAGTACACAGCTGTATTCGATCGCCAAATCTCCTTATCGTTTGGCGCCATCCGAGATGAAAGAGCTTCAAGATCGATTACGGGAGCTTAGTGATAAGGGGTTTATACGGCCAAGTTTCTCTCCGTGGGTGCTCCTATACTTTTCGCGAAAAGAAGGACGGTTCTCAAAGAATGTGCATAGATTATCGGGAGTTGAATAAACTCACGATAAAGAACCGTTATCCTTTACCTCGTATCGACGATCTTTTCGACCAACTCCAAGGAGCGTCTTGGTTTTCCAAGATTGATTTGCGTTCGGTTATCATCGGATGCGAGTTCGTGGTGTGACATTGAGAAAGCGGCGTTTGAACCCGATACGGACACTTTGAATTTGTGGTGATGCCTTTCGGACTCACTAATGCACCCGCTTTTATGGATCTTATGAATCGGGTGTGTGGTCCGATGCTCGACCGTTCGGTCATTGTGTTTATTGACGATATTTTGGTCTATTCTAAGACCGAGGAGGAGCATGAAAAGCACATTCGGGAACTTCTAGAGACACTACGGAGAGAACGGCTTTATGCTAAATTTTCTAAGTGTGAATTTTGGTTAGAAGAGGTTCAATTCTTGGGCCACGTGGTGAACAAGGAAGGTATCAAGGTCGATCCGGCCAAGATTGATGCGGTTAAGAAATGGGAAGCTCCTAAATCGCCTTCGGAGATTCGTAGTTTCTTAGGTTTGGCGGTTACTATCGTAGGTTTATTGAAAATTTCTCAAAGATTGCTCTACCTCTTACGCGATTGACCAAGAAGTCGGAGAAATTTGTTTGGGGTCCGAACAACGGTTTGCATTTGAAGATCTTAAGACGCGGTTGTGTAATACCCCGGTTTTGACTTTAGGAAGGAGTGGAGGACATGGTAGTGTCTTGCGACGCATCCCTCTTGGGTTTTGGTCTTTGTGTTGATGCAACGGGGTAAGGTGATAGCATATGCGTCACGCCAGCTAAAACCTCACGAAAGGAACTACCCCACTCATGACCTGGAATTAGGAGCTGTTGTTTTTGCTCTCAAGATATGGAGGCACTACCTTTACGGGGTTAAGTGTATCATTTACACTGACCATAAAAGTTTGAAGTACCTTTTCGATCAGCGGGATTTGAATATGAGGCAGGTTAGATGGTTAGATGTGGTGAAAGATTACGACTGTGAGATTCACTACCACCCCGGTAAAGCTAATGTGGTAGCTGACGCACTCAGTCGTAAGCAATCTGTCGAACCGATTCGAGCTAAATGTCTTCGGATGACTATGGAGACATCATTATTGGGTATGATTCGAGATGCTCAAGATGTGGCGACTCAAGAGGGGAACCCAAATCGTGAAAGGATTGTGAATGAGTTACCTAAGATGGAGCGATATGGGCGTGGATTACTAACTCGTTATGGTAGGGTTTGGGTTCCATTTACTGGTGGGAACCGGAAAACTCTTATGGAAGAAGCTCACAGTCCAAGTTTTCTATTCATCCGGTGCTACAAAAATGTACCGAGATCTTCGTGAGGGTTATTGGTGGCACGGGATGAAGAATGATGTGGCTCGATATGTAGAAGAATGCCTAACATGCCGGAAGGTCAAAGCCGAACACCAGAAACCTCATGGGAAATTGCAACCTTTGTAGATTCACGAGTGGAAATGGGAGCACTTAACCATGGACTTTATTACAAAACTTAGAAGGCGCAAGGGAGCGGATACGATATGGGTAGTTGTGGATCGATTGACGAAGAGTGCTCATTTCTGGCCATCAAGGAAAGTTCTTGGTGAAAAATTGGCCGAGCTTTTTGTTCGGAGATAGTTTCATTACGGGGTGCCCGTATCTATTGTCTCCGATCGAGATACTCGATTCACCTCTCGATTTTGGCGAAATTTCAAGAAGAATTGGGTACCCGATTGCATTTGATCTTGCGTTCCATCCGCAAACCGATGGGCGAGTGAGCGGACGATACAGACTTTGGAGGACATGCTTCGGGCATGTGCAATTGATTTTGGAGGCGGTTGGGATGATCATCTTCATTTAGCCGAGTTTTCATATAACAACGATTATCATTCAAGCATCGACATGCCCCGTATGAAGCAACCTTTGTATGGTAGGAAGTGTAGAACCCGGTGTGTTGGGGTGAGGTTGGACAGAGGGTGCTCGGTAGCACCGATATTATTTTGCGGACCACGGAGAAAATCAAAATGATCGGGGATCATTTGGTCACCGCTAAGTCGTCGGAAGAGTTATGCGAGATAAGCGGCGCTCCGATCTTGAGTTTCGGGTTGGGGATCATGTGTTATTAAAGGTCTCCCCTTGGAAGGGTGTGATTAGGTTCCGCAAGCGTGGGAAGGGGGACCTCGGTTTATTGGACCTTATAAGATCATAGCTCGCGTTGGTAAGGTAGCGTCCGGTTGGAGCTGCCCGACGAGCTTAGTTTGATTCATAACACCTTCCACGTGTCTCGTTGAGGAAGTGCATTGTTGACGATACCGCCGTGGTACCTCTGGAAGATATCCAAATTGTGACGGCTCAACTATGTTGAGAAACCTATCGCGGTTGTTGATCGAAAGTCAAAGACCCTTCGGAGCGGTAAGACTGTTTATTCTTAAGGTTCGGTGGCGGCATAGGAAGGGATCCGAGTGTACATGGGAACTCAAGACGAGATGAGGCGCATTATCCCGAGTTATTCGGAGGGGTGACTTCGAGGCCGAAGTCCCTTCTTAGTAGGGGAGAGTTGTAACGCCCGGTTTCTTTTTTTCGGTACGTTAATTATTTTCATGGTATTTAATTATTTTAAATGATGGGTTTAATTAATTAGCCAAGTTAGATTAAATTACAAGTTTTGGGCTAAGTTAATTGATAGATTTAATTATATTGGGCTAGTAAGAAATGAGTTTTGAGCCTAGCCCATTAGTGTAGTCATTAGGCTTTGTCCTAATATGAATTATAAAAATATCACAAACCCTAACCTCCTCCTCTCTCCCTCATTTTTCGGCCGATCTCCCATCTCTCCCATCTCTCTCTCTCATTTTTCTCTTCCCAAAGCCACAATCATCTTCTCCTTCATTTCCTTGTTGGTGTAACAAGCTTAGGTAAGATCTTTTAAGGTGTTCTAATCTTTTCTTTTGATTTATATTCAATTAATTGTTTTAAGTGTTGATTATCATCTAGAAATTTCATCACCATCTTCTATACATGGTGTATGATGAGCCTAGATGATCATATTATGTAAAAGATCTATATGATTCATAAAAATCATCAAGTTGTAACTTGTGTGATTTAAAGAAGATAGATCTTATGGTTTTAACCAATGTTGTTATTGTTATAAGTTGTATGTTATCATCATCTCTAGATTATATCTCCACCCTATACATGGTGTATGATGGATCTAGATGATTATATAAAATACAAGGTCTAAATGAACCATGGAAATCACCAAGTTTTATTTAGGTGATAAAATGTGATAGACCTTGTGAATGGTTATAATTCTTGTTAATTATTATTTTGATTCTCAACATATCCATATCAATATGTTTAGATCTAAGTATACAACTTTATAGCATCTTCTAAGATGTGTATATAGATATTTGTGTATTTGAAATATCAAGGAACCCTTAAGAAAGGGGAAAATTGTGGTTTGTCATATATTATGTTGATTTGATTCTTTTCCTTGTGACTAAATGAAATACCAATGGCCCCTAGCCCTTTTAGTGCCACCATGTTCATAGGGGACTGAATTTGGGTGATAAACACATCTAGGAATGTGTTTCAAAAGGGAGAGGAATGGATTGGTTAAAAAGATTAAGGGTTGGCTACGATTCTGTTTCCATCAGATTTGTAGTCATCTTACAAAAATCATAACTTGAATTATATAACTCAAACGGATCTCAGACCTGTGCCAAAAGTTTACAAATTGTGTTGGGTAACTTTCTTATGAAGGTCACTCTCACTAATTAGGACTTTATCCATGGGCAAGAACGGCACCTTTGCTGGTAGGTCTGATCCGGGTCTGATCTGATAGGTCAACTTGTTTTATTCGTTTCTAGGGCTTGGGAAATGATCTAATGGGATTCCAAGTTTCCACATGTGTGTTATGACCTAAAGTTGTGATCTGGAGTTTATGGGATGTTATCTCCAAGTATTTCTTGGTCATATTGAGTTCACACTCCAGATCAGTTTTCTGTCATCAGCTTTTAAGGGTTTTGTAATTAGTCATGTTGTGAATTTGATATCTAGAGTTTGGGAAACCCTTTTTGGTCGATTCCAACTCTGAGACTTTGGTATTTATGTCTATTATCTCTGTGATTTTTAGTTTGGACAATGTCTACCCACAAGTTGGGTAGAATTGGCCAACACTACTGATTCCTATGATTTGGGACTGCACTGCGATGTCTTTTTAAAAGCATCATAATAAATTCATATTTTGGAGTTAGAGTGAGTTATTTACTGTTTTAAAAAGGGGAAAGACTCTAGTTTCTTAGAAAAATTTAATATTGATATGTTAATACTTAGGAAAATTAAGTAAATCCATCTTTAACAGCGGGTCTGTTTTTAGACCTTGCTGTCCAGATTTTTGTTTAAGTCTTTAAGCTTCATCTTTGGGTATATCCTAACTCCTAGTTTATAATAGGTGAAGTTTTGGCATTTGCTCAAGTGTGGTAGCCAGTTTTGATTTAGCAATCTCCCTTAAGTATTCAAGGTGAGTTCTTTCACTCCATTGTCTCAATATTTATGATTGCTAGGTTAGCACGTGAGTGTTAAATTATTATTATGGCATGATAATATAAATGCATGCTTAAATTGTTAATTATACATGTGCACTGTATGTTTATTGTTGAGGGGATCATAGCAATTATCCGGCTTTTGTCCGGTGCGCGTGGTTAGGTATAATTACTCCAATACCCTCCGGGATGTGAGGTGAGGGTAAGATTAACCCAATACTCTTCGGTTTGTGAGATGCGGGTAACCTACTAGCCCTCCTTATAAGCCTTGATTTGTTCTTGGCTTATGTTTAAATGTTAAAACTATATATATTTAAATCTAGGTCTAGTGATTGTGGATATTGGTATAATGTTGTGTTTGAATTCACTAAGCTTTGTGCTTACGGTTTTACTCAACATTTTCAGGTATTACGATTAAGGAGGCTAAGGACTGACGGGAGCATTCGTGACACACTGCGATTTATTTTAAGTCAATGAACATTTTTAGTACTTCCGCTTTTGACATTTCTATATTAGAAAGTTTTACATATGTTGTTTTCTTTAGAAGTTTGATAACTTGATTGCCATTATTGGCTTATTAAATTAAATAAATGAAGTTCCTTTATGAATTGGTGTCAAACCTTATATTATTTCGGTAAAAAAAAAAAAATAATAATAATAAAAATAAAAATAAATTTTGGGTGTTACAAAAATTGAATTCCATTATCTACTAATTCAATTCTCTACTCCGAGTTCTCAATTAGGTGGGGTTACCATTTTACACAATGATTTCAACGGTCGATTCTTAATGATGGTAATACTATCAAGCTCAATTCCACCTAGTTGAATTAACGTTTGATAATTATACTAGCAAGGTGGGTTTCAACGAGTTTAACATACGGTTATAGGATTCCTAACACAATTTATCCTACAATTGATTCGTTAAGGTTGATGTTTCTATGGTCGATTTGAAATGTGAAAGTCCCATATGATTATTACAACAAGATAGATGAATTAATGGTTCGAGAACGAAATATACTTAAAACGATAGTTTTGATTACTACAAGTTCATCCGGTTCGATTGTCTACAGAAATTAAGCAACAAAACTACCCATATACCCGTAATCCAATTAACATAACAACAATACCAAAAATAACTTCGAGGATTTGCTAGACTCACCTTAATAGACGAAAAACCAAGAATCACGATGACGAACCAACGAAGAATACAAGTGTTTGACGTAGATAACCTTCTCCGGAGCTTGAGTAATCATCTCCTCTATGTCAATACAAGTGTTTGAAAGGTTAAGAATCGTCTAAGGGGGGCTGGGGAAGGTTTTTAGGAGGCTGCTCAAGTGTTTGGGCCGAGGGAAATGAAAGAGGGGGTGTTAATTTATAACATACGATTACATTTAACGTACGCTAACACTCAAGGGTTTACGAGCATTACATACATAATGTCTTCTCGTTAACGTACGTAATGGTCGATCAGGGCTATTGCGTGGACTGTCCCCATTTATATCGTATGTAGGGGATCATAACGTACGTAAGGTACCTTAGAATAGCATATGTTAAGCTCGACAATTAACGTACGTTACCAGTAGTTGACTCGTTTGTCCTTTATCCCACCGAAAGTACCCAATCCGTGTCAAAAAGAAAGATTCTGGTCGGAAGACCAATTTTCCCTTTATGTACGTAACCTAGTCGTGTTAACGTACGTAATACTACAGATCTAATGTACGTTATGCATGGCAAATAACATACGCTAGTCACTCAGTCTCTTAGTCCTTATGTCGCATTTAACCATCTCGGGGTGACAACCTTTTCACTCGTCAACAACTTCGGGAAACAAGACGTTGGCTACCGTCATATTCACACCGATAATCATTCAACGGGGTCAAGGTACGTCACCTCCGTTCCATTCACATCACGCAATTGTATCGCAAAAGCACTTCAATGAAATCACATAATACAAGAAGACAACATCGCAAATGATAGAAATTGCATTTATAATTTATGAAGTACATGGTATTTAAAGCATAAAATACCCGTGGTATTACATACCGTCCTCCATAAAATAGTTTTGTCCCGAAAATAAGTAAATAACTCAGGGTGATTTGTCCTCATGCTCGACTCGGTCTCCCAAGTGGCTTCCTCCATGCCGTGGTGCAATCACTGAACTTTCACAAGGTGTATGACCTTATTTCTTAATGTTTTCATACGCCGATCCAAGATAGCAATCGACACTTCTCTAAAGTTAGCGTCATTAGAAATTTCTACTTCTTAAAAATTGAGTTTGTGACTCGGATCATAGACATAATTTATTATCTAGGATACATGAAAGATATTATGCACCCCATCCAAATGTGTCAGCAGGGCTAATCGATACGCAAGTTTTCCAACTCGGTCCAATATCTCGAAAGGGCCTATGAACCTTGGGCTTAACTTTCCCTTCTTGCCGAAACGCCGGATACCGTGCATAGGCGATACTTTGACCCAAACATGATCCCCAATCGTAAATTCCAATGGTCGCTGCCGGTTCTCGGCATATGATTTATGCCGGCTTTGTGCTGCTAACATATGTTTTCGAACAATAGAGATCTTCTTAATAAATTCCTGGATCAGATCTAACTCGGTAGCCACGGTGTCAGAAGCATCATCCCAGCATAACGGTGACTTGCATCTTCATCTATACAGGCCCTCAAATGGTGCCATGCCTATGTTCGCGTGCCAGCTATTGTTGTACGAAAACTCTACTAATCCGAGATGCTTAACCCAATCCTTACCCCAATCGAGCACACATTTCCTCAACATGTCTTCCAAGGTTTATATCGTGCGTTCGGTCTGTGCTTCCTCCATGTCCGTCTGAGTGTGATAGGCTGTGCTGAAATGCAACTGGGTTCCCATAGCTTTATGGATGGTTTTCCAAAAACTGGACACGTATCTGGTGTCTCTATCCGATATGTTGGATGAGGGAACGCCATGTAATCTCACGACCTCCCTGATGAGAATAGTTGCTAAATGTTCTGTTCTGATTGCTTCCTAAATTGGAATAAAATGTGCTGATTTCATTAACCGATCAACAATAACCCAAATTGTGTCCTTACCTCCCACCGCCGTTGGTAACTTAGTAACAAAATCCATTGATATGCTTTCCCATTTCCACTCCGGAATGGGTAAGGGTTGCATGATTCCGGCTGGTCTGCGGTGTTATATTTTTACTTGTTGGCACATCATACAGCGGGCAACGAATCTAGCCACTTGTCGTTTCATATTTTTCCACTAGAAACTCTATCGTATATCCTTGTACATTTTTATTGCTCCGGGGTGAATGGAGTAGGGAGTGGAGTGCGCTTCTCTCAGGATAGTTTGCTTCACCTCATCATTCGGCAGAATACAGATCCTATTCTTGAACCTCACCAAGTCCCCCTGGATCTTACAGTTGAAAACATTTCCCTCCTCGATTCTCGCATTGATCGCACGTAGTTCGGGATCCTTCATCTGAGCTACACGTATCTCGTTTAATAAAGACGAGTGTATCTCGATTAAGCACAATTGTCCTTGACTACGTTGTACCAATACTTCAATACCACTCCTCCATATGTCTCACTGTAGTTCGGGTTGAACCGTTAGGCTGGATAGAATTACTTCCTGTGTAGTATTCCGACTGAGTGCATCAGCTATGACATTGGCCTTTCCGGAGTGGTATGAGATTTCCACGTCGTAGTCTTTGATTAGATCCAAATAGAGCCTTTGCCTCATGTTTAATTTCCTCTGGGTGAAGATATATTACAGAATCTTATGGTTTGTGAAAATCTTACAAGTGACTCCGTAAAGGTAGTGCCTCCAAATCTTGAGGGCGTGTACCACTGCGGCTAGCTGTAAGTCATGCATCGGGTTATTCATTTCGTACGGCTTTAGTTGTCGAGATGCGTACGCAATAACTCTGTCATTCTACATGAAGACACACCCCAGTCCATGCCTAGATGCATCCATGTATATAACGAATCCTTCCGTATTGTGCGGTAGCACTAACACTGGAGCATTAGTTAACCTCCTCTTGAGTTCATCAAAGCTATTCTGACAATCTATAGTCCAAACAAACTTGGTACTTTTCCTTAGTAGGTTCGTTAATGGTCGAGCGATACAGGAAAAAGCCTTGATGAATCTTCGATAATAACCTGCCAATCCTAGAAAACTCCTTACATCCTTGACGTTCTTCAGCGGTTCCCAACTCATTATCGTTATGATCTTCTATGGATCAACTTTAACGCCTTCCGCCGAGACAGCATGTCCGAGGAAAATTACTTCCGGCATCCAGAATTCGCACTTGGCAAGTTTTGCGTAAAGTTGGTGTTGCCTTAACATGCTCAGTACCTGTCTCAAATGTTCTTCGTGTTCTTGTCGGCTTCGAGAATAAATTAGGATGTCGTCAATAAAAATCACGATGCACTTATAGAGGAAATTGATTAAAATTCTGTTCATTAACTCCATGAAAATGGTTGGGGCATTGGTCAAGCCGAATGATACCACGATATACTCAAAATGTCCATAACTCGATCGAAATGCAGTCTTTGGTATATCTTCCTCCTTAATCCTCAATTAGTGATATCCAGACCGTAGATCGATCTTTGAAAACACAACTGCCCCCTAAAATTGATCTAGGAGATCATAGATCCTCGGAAGTGGATAATGATTATTGATAGTGACCTTGTTTAATTCTCTATAGTCGATGCACAAGCGTAGAGAGTTATCCTTCTTTTTAACAAGAGTACTGGCGGGCCCCACGGTGAGGTGCTCGGGCGGATCAATACCAACAGATCTTCGAGCTGTATTGTCAATTCTTTCATCTCAACTGGTGCCATCCTGTAAGGAGGTTCGGAAATATGTCTCATTCCTGGCTCAAGTTCAATAGAGAGATCAACTTATCGGTGCGGCGGCAGCCCTGGTAGTTCATCAGGAAAAACGTCTGGAAATTAATTCACTACCGGAATGTTCACAACCGAAAGTAGTGATGTATCTTCTTAGAGGACATAACACCAATAGTACATTTCTAGAGAATCTCAGGAGACTTCCGGTGCAAGGAGGCTGAGAGACCCTTTCGTACTGAAGTGTTCTCGACCCTTGATAACATGCGTGGTACCATCGCAATCCATGATGGAAATAGTCAAGTGGTAGGTATCTAATATCGTCTTGTGCATGGGCATCTAGTCCATACCTAAAATGATATCTTTATTCTGAAGCGGGAAAACCATAAGATTAAAAGTCCATCCACGATCATTGATGTGCATCTGGCAGTCTCGAACTTCTAGATTGCCGCCTACTCTACTACCCTCGGGTAGTTTAATAGTAAAGGGTGTTGGGATTCGGTGCCTAAAACGATGGCCTAGCGGAAGCGGTAAAATGAAAACTAAATCGATCTGAATCCCTACGAGGATCGATCGAGCTACGTATATATGAATATAAAATGAAGGAAAAGAAGATACGCGAAATATACCCTGGTAGTCCATTGATTAAATGGTGATCTCCGAGAAAATGATTCCCCAAGCTTTAGGCGATCTCCCTACGATTCCAATCCACTCCAAGATCTTGGATGATCCAACGCCGAAAGTACTGCGTCTCTACTTGCCACGCGCCGGAGAAACGAACGGAGTGACAACACCTTGATATCCTCCAAGTATACGGCTAGAGCAAGGTTGTAGAAGCTTTTGATTTGATGAATATACTCCAAGTATGTTTATCAAAATTTCTCTCTTATTAATCTCTCGAATTTTCTCCAAGAAAACTCAAGATGAAAGTGAAGAAGATGAGGAATAGGAAGAACAACTTCTATCTCTTTCTCTCTCTATAAACCGTATGAAAGCTCAAAGTGTGGAAGTGAGAGTAAGTCTTCTCATCTTATTCGTTTTCTTTTTATCACAAGACAAAAAACACCAACTCAAAAATGATATCAAATGATATCATGTCCCCCAAAGTCTTGGTCTTCCACCTATTATGATGTAGACAAGACAAGACTCACATGGAGGTGAGTTGGGGGGGGGGGATCTAGAAGGGAATTGAAGAGTTATTTCGTTCCAAACTCCCGTGAGTCGAAACAGATAAACTCCGATTCCGTTCCGATTTATTTATATCAATTAATTAATCTAATTAATTAATCATATCAAATACATAATAACACAATTAATTTCTCCAATAAATAATTATATTCATGAAATAAATTAATCACCCAGTAATTTATTTAATTCATTAGGCCATAAATTAATTTATCTAATAAATCAATTTAGACATCCAATTTCCCAATAAATTAGATATCCAATATCTAATATTCATAAAGAGAGAATTAGCTCGATTCATTCTGTCGTCATCTTATTGCACGACTCGGTAGGTCCGTCTCAGTTAGCAATGAGAGGAACCAAAGAGTAGTAGCACCACCTAGCCAGCCTGGCGGCCTACACTGTACCCCAACTGAGAACGAATGATTGGGATCATTCAAGAACCATTATGTCGTGAATACCAGTAAACGTATAAACCCTTTTTTCAAATGTCTCGATCAAATTAAAGGGTCATGGTCAGTCAAACCCTATCTGTACTTGACGTTATTCATGAGTTAATGCAAATCGAGATCCTCGAGCTCTCGTGTATCCAATACAACTAGCTCCAATGCTTTGGCCAAAGACTTATGATCTCATCTGCCAATAACCGCATAGGACATATAACCCGTTCACTAACAGGAGAAAGAATTCTATCTTGGTATTCAGTAGGACCTGCTACTTGCCCGTCAAGACACATGTTGAGGTTGACCCCCGCCTTCCGATTTACAGGGTCGAACTACTCTAATGAAAATCTTAACATCACAAGCACATCCCTACTAAATCCTCAACTCTAAGGTTCACGAATACCTATCACAACCTTTCGATTCCATCATTGAGTGTCCCGGAGTGACATCCGTATGACGAATCAAGGGTGAGTCGGTTGGAGTATACTAATCCAATTAGCATACTTATAACATGTTTTAATACCACCAGTATTACATGCTGTTTCACGTTGAACGATCATTTCTATTTCACCTATTTAATAAATAAATGTACTCCGTCACGATAAATGTATTTTGAATGATATGTTCGTACTGTATTATCATAAATGAAGCTTGTCCACGCCTGTTATTCTTGTGACGCGATTAGATGATAATTGATGATTGTCGGTGACGTACCTTGATGTCGTTGGGCAATTATCGGTGCGACTATGACGGTGGCCAATGTCTTGTTTCCCGAGAGATTACTCGACGAGATTGAAAGGGAGTCGTTTGATAAGGAATCAATGTGATTATAACTTAGTGAACAAACTGAACCTAACGTGCGTTAACAGCTATGTATTACGTACGCTAAGAGTGTGTCATTACATACGCTAAAGATAACACCTTACGTACATAACGCGGTCGTCGGTCTTCGGATAAGGAATCTTCGTCGGATGGTGCATTGTCAGACCAACTTTCGGAACGATAACGACAGGCAAGTCAATGGGTGTTACGTACGTAATCCGACTTTAGTTACGTACGTAACGATGTGTGTAATTTAGTCCAGTTAATTCTGAGTTTTTCCTTACGCATGTTAAGTTTTCTGCGCTAACGTACGTAAATCCATTCCGGATTTATAAAGGACACCCTCCCTTTCATTTCTTCCGACCCAAAACTCATCCCTTACTCTTGTATACCATTCTCTACCTTTCCTAAGTCGGTTTTTAGCTTCCATAATCAAGTTTTATCTCGTCCTTCGTCGTTTGTCATCCTCTTTTGCCAATAAAGGTAAGTTTATCGAATCTTGAACTCACTTCAGTGTTGTTATACGAGTTATACTAAATTTATGATGCCTTGGGTAGTTTAGAACTTTCTAGAATGATCGGAGTGGTGAAAACTATAACAAATATTAATTGATGCCTATTTTGTTAAGTAGTTGGAATGAATGTTTGTAGTACTCGTAATTGAATGGGAAATCGTAACCGAATTGTTAATCACCAACACCTTAGAATCATCTTGTTGTAGATTTCAATTATAATCCGATTACCATATCGTAAAAACGTTAATAATAATTCCTAGATGAAATAACTAACGACTATCAATTTTATCAAACTTGTTAAGTTCGGGGAATTAGTGCTTAATCATTCCATTCTAGTAATTTAAACTAAAATTAGTGATGTAATTATGGTAGCCTTATGCCATAATCATGACGTAGAGATGTTGTATTAGAACATTAATCAACAAAGATGATTAATTGTAAAATAGCGAACCGAGGGAGCTAGTAATATGCATTATGGTCACAATTAGAGAATTTCGATTTTGGCAACATGAACAATCAAGTTTAGGATCCTAACAGGATGGGGGAAAATTGTCATCATTATTACCATAAGATGTTAATCGACAAACATGTAATAGGTTGAGCTTTCAGGTGTGGTCGTTCGAGCCATTGTGTTATCAAGGGAGTAACTCTCGTCGGACTTGAGGTAAGTGAATCTTGCTCGGACCTTACGTATTAATATTTCAGAATATTGCATGTGTTATTGTCCATGGAAAGGTGCTCATCTTATCTATCTCGTCCGGAGTATTCCTGTGTAGATACTTCCGTGACCCTTGGCTACGGCCTTGGGAGTTTATTTGTTGATATATCTTGTGGAACTGTGTTGAGGGATAAAACCTGAATGGTACCCACGTCCGGAGTATTCCTGTGTAGATACTTCCGTGACCCTTGGTTGCGACCTTGGGAGTTCATGTGCTGATAAAGAAATGACGTTGAATGTTCGGTGATAACCTTGTTTTTCTGAATTTATCTGATTCTATCAATAAAATTGGTTCGATTGTCTAACCTGGGTTGACTGACGCGATACGTCGCGTCAGGCAAATTTGTTGAATATGTTCAGGACATTCCCGAAGGTTCTGGTCAGGCTTGAGCAGTGTTGGGAAGAAAACTTGTTAATTTCTTAAACTGGATTTGAATAATCCACTTTGTGTAATAACCGTATGAATGGACATTATTATCCTTTTGTATTTCGGTTGTACGAACGCTTTCATTAGAACGTTTCCGCAAACTACTTGTTGAATAAATCATTTTAAAACCTCTTTTAAAATCGCCTTGTGGGTCCCACACGGGATTCACGGCACTGTTACGTCCGGTTTATTTTGGGGCGTTACAGAAAACACCTTACGTACGTAACGCGGTCGTCGGAATTGAGGCAAGTGAATCTTACTCGGACCTTACGTATTAATATTTCAGAATATTGCATGTGTTATTGTCCATGGTAAGGTGCTCATCTTATCTATCTCGTCCGGAGTATTCCTGTGTAGATACTTCCGTGACTCTTGGCTGCGGCCTTGGGTGTTAATATGTTGATATATCTTGTGGAACTGTATTGAGGGATAAAACCTGAATGGTACCCACGTACGGAGTATTTCCTGTGTAGATACTTCGTGACCCTTGATTGCGACCTTCGGAGTTTATGTGCTGATAAAGAAATGACGTTGAATGTTCGGTGATAACCTTGTTTTTCTGAATTTATCAGATTCTATCAATAAAATTGGTTCGATTGTCTGACCTGGGTTGACTGACGCGATACGTCGCGTCAGGCAAATTTGTTGAATATGTGCAGGACATTCCCGAAGGTTCCGGTCAGGCTTGAGTAGTGTTGGGAAGAAAACTTGTTAATTTCTTAAACTGAATTTGAATAATCCACATTGTGTAATAACCGTATGAATGGACATTATTATCCTTTTGTATTTCGGATATACGAACACTATCATTAGAACGTTTCCGCAAACTACTTGTTGAATAAATCATATTAAAACCTCTTTTAAAATTGCCTTGTGGGTCCCACACGGGATTCACGGCACTGTTACGTCCGGTTTATTTTGGGGCGTTACACGTGTGCTCCCACGAACCATTAGTGTTCAACATGCACTCTCCATATTAAAGAAAATGTCATACAAGTCTTCACATAATCTTAACGCCCAGTCAAGTTTCATCGACATGCGAACGATTAATTATTTGAGCTATACACCTTTCCGGTGCCGACCCCCTTATCCAATAAGGAGTGGAATGTTTCGCTCTCAAATACACGAACTAGTTTCTATATATATATTTACGAGTTAGGAATGCCAATAACTACCAGTAAATAAAGAAACATACATTGCCTTTAGAATATTAATTACATAATAACAAGTACAATGCCCTCACTCATACACCCCCTGAGTGGCATTCGAGGGCATACTCCTAACAATCTCCCACTTGCACTCAATGCCACACACTATGGTCTCTAATACCCATGTTCTCCATATGACGCTCCAAGCTAATTTGAGGAAGTGGCTTGGTCAGTGGATTAGCGACGTTTTCGGCTGAGTCTACTCTATGAAACACAATATATCCCTTTCGAACAAATTCTCTTACGAGATGATACTTCCTCTCACATGGTGTTGTTGTGATACTTCCTACTCGATGCAACACAATATGTTTGGTGCTGTTGTGAAACCTCAGCTCCTTGGCATGCGCTATAGCTCCATTGTTGTCGCAGTACAGCGGAACAGGCAGCTCAGCACATGGTATCACTTGAAGTTCTCCCAGAAACTTCTTAATCCAAAACCCTTCCTTAGAAGCCTCCTAGACTGCTTGATACTCAGCGTGACAGGTGGAATCAGCAGTCGCGCTTTGCTTGGCACTATGCCAAGATACTGCTCCTCCATTAAGAGTAAATATGTAGCCAGAAGTAGACATCGAATCGTCCTTCTGTCCTTGGAAGTCTGAATCAGTGAATCCCACCACATTCAGTTCTCCACCGCCATACATTATAACCATATCACTAGTCCTTCTCAAGTACTTGAGAACGTTCTTTACGGCAGTCCAATGTTCCCTACTTGGGTTTGCCTGAAACCTACTTACCACGCTCACAGCATGCGCAATGTCAGGTCTCGTACACAACATAGCATACATAAGGCTACCCAAGGCCGACGCATATGGTATATTACTCATTTCATTTCGTTGTTCCTCACTTTGAGGACACATCTTCGAGTAGAGTTTTATCACTTTTTTAGAATCATCCATCTTAAATCGCTTTAAGATTTTATCTATATAGAAGGCTTGGGAAAGACCTGTCATTCTCTTCGATCTTTCCCGGTAGAGACGAATGCCAAGAATATAGGCTGCTGCTCCCAAGTCTTTCATGCGGAAATTACTCGAAAGCCAAGCTTTCAAAGCACGGAGCATTCCCACATTATTTCCTATTAGTAGAATGTCATCTACATATAGTACTAAGAATGCGACCTTGCTCCAATTAACCCTCTTGTATACACAAGGTTCCTCTTCATTTTACACGAAGTCAAACTCTTTGACTGCCTTGTCAAAATGAAGGTTCCAACTACGCGACGCTTGTTTCAGTCTATAAATGCAATGCTGAAGCTTGCACACTTTATGAATATCGACCTCGGACACAAATCCTTTAGGATTGCTCCATATAGATTTCCTCCTCGAGGAATCTATTAAGAAAAGCCGTCTTTACGTCCATTTGCCATATCTCATAATCATGGTAGGTAGCTATAGCGAGCATCATGCGAATAGACTTGATCATAGCTATGGGCGAGAAGGTATCATGGTAATCGATCCCTTCCTTCTGGGTATAACCCTTTGCCACAAGCCTGGACTTATAGGCGTCAACCTTGCCATCCCCATCAGTCTTTCTCTTGTAGATCCACTTTTACCCAATAGGCACTATGCCCTTGGGGCGGTCTACTAGAGTCCAGATCTGATTGACATGCATGGAGTCTATCTCAACTTCCATAGCTTCACGCAATTTCATAGAGTCTACATCCACCATGGCTTGGTCATAGGTCGTTGGGTCGGTCTCTTAGCTATCACCTAGAACCTCATGGAGACCCAGCTCCTCCAAGTGTACAAGGCCATACCTCTCAGGTAAATGAGACACCCTACTAGACCTACGAGGTGGTTATACTTGTGTTTCAGAAGGTTCGATTCCAACTTCTTGTACATGTGTCTCCTGAGGGGTTTCATTGTATTTTTCCAAAGAAATACTTCCAAGAAGTGTGCTTGCAAAGCAACAATGATCTTTCGATCTTCAGGCATGTAGAATAGATAACCCATCATCCCAGATGGGAATCCAATGAAACGTCCCTTCACGGACCTCGCTTCCAACTTTTCCACCTTAGTCTTCTTGACATAGGCGGGACATCCCCAAATCATAATGTGATTAAGACTTAGTTTCCTGCGCTCCCACATCTCATATGGAGTTTTAGGAACGGATTTGAAAGGACATCTGTTCAAGATATAAGCGGCAGTCAGGAGTGCATACCCTCACAGGTAAATTGGTAAGTCAGTATAGCCTAGCATTGAACGGACCATGTTCAACAATGTCCGGTTCCTTCTTTCTGACACACCATTTAACTGAGGAGCACCTGGAGGTGTTAGTTGTGATACTATTCCATGTTCCTTAAGGAACTCATCAAACTCCATACTCATATACTCGCCACCTTGGTCTGACCGAAGTGCTTTGATATGATTTCCAGTTTGTTTCTCGACTAGGGCCTTGAATTCCTGGAATTTCTCAAAGGCCTCGGATTTATGTTTCATTAAGTATACATAACCATATCTAGTATGATCATCTGTAAATGTAATGAAATACGGATATCCATCACGTGCGGCTTCTGAAGCATCACATACATCGGTATGGATTAATCCTAGTTTATCAGCGGCTCTTTCAAAAGTCCCTGTGAAGGGGGACTTAGTCATTTTGCCTTTAAGGCAAGATTCAAAAGTAGGAAAGGGATCTGATCCCAATGGACCCATAAGTCCATCTTTTTCCATTTGTAAACTTTGGTCTGATCAACATGACCAAGTCTAAGATGGCATTTCAAAACTTGACTAGTTTCACCCCTACCACGCTTCCTAGTCATAGTATTCACAACGACTTTGTTACTGAGATTTAGATGATATAGTCCATTCAACAATGTAGCAGTGCCCACTAGTTTATTTCTAAAATAAATTTTACAGGAACCATTACTAATGAAAAATAAAAAGCTTTTCCGATCCATGACTGGAATGGATACAATGTTTTTATGCTCCTTGGGCAAAACAAGTACATCTTCTAAAGTCAGAACAAAATCGGATTTTAAACCCAAAGGAAGTGATCCTATGTCGGTTACCTCGAAACTATGCCCGATTCCAACAGTGGTCATCACTTCCCAGCTCCAAGCTTCCTACTTTGTTCCAGATCCTGATTCACGGTACAAATATTATAACTAGCACCAGAATCCAATATCCAAGAAGTAGAAAATACAGTAGCAGAACAATTTATTTCCAAAACTAAAAGTTTTGTACCTGAAGTGCCATGAAGAATCGGACAGTCTCTTGCCCAGTGGCCCAGCTCACTACATTTGAGACAAGCATCCTTCTTCTTGCTCTTTGGAACCATCGGGGCCTTTCCCTTACCCTTGAGGTCCTTGACTTGTGGTCCCGTCCGCTTCTTGGTCTTTTTCTTCTTATTCTTGGACCTTCGAGATCCAGAAGAAATCACAAGGGCAGACTCCTTCATCCGCGGAGTCTTCATCTGAGACTGAGCGGTCACCAGTTTGTTCATTAGCCCAGCTAAGTTGCATGCAATCTCATTGCAGTTGAAGTTCATAACAAACTGTGAGAATGAATCAGGGAGAGACTGTAGGATAAGGTCGGTCTGAAGAGAAACATCTATCTTAAAATCAAGAGCCTTCAATCTCTCGATCATAGCTATCATTTTGAGGACATGGTCCCCAACCTTCTCACCTTCCTTCATCCTTGCACCGAACAGTTGCTTGGATATCTCATATCTAGCAGTTCAACCGCGCTCACCATAAAGCTCGGTTAAGTGAGATAGAATCTGCCTAGCAGAAGTCATTTTCTCATGAGCTCTCTGAAGCTCAATAGACATAGAAGCCATCATGTAAGCACGGACTTTTATGTCATCCTTAACCCACTTTTCGTGGTTTTCAATCTCTTCCTGGTTGGCTCTTGTCCGCACGGGAGGCGCCAGAATGTCCGTCCCCAAGACGTATCCCAGTGCCTCTATACTGAGAACTATCATCAGATTGCGGAGCCAATCCACGAAGTTAGGTCCGATCAAGGTGTTCTTTTCGAGTAGAATTGCGAGTGGATTCATTGTCATATTGAGAGTTCTGTTTGCATCAAGTACGACAGATTAATTAGTGACTCGTTCAATTATGATTTGAGTATAGAATTAAGGTCTTTTCTATTCTTTAACCCAGCTCCCACTATTTTTATTAGAATAACACACTCCCATGTGAAATCCGGAAGTATTGTTCGCTCTACTTCATAGTGGTGATCAAGTTCTTTATAAATCTTAATAGAGGGCAACCGAATAGGTTTTTAGTCTATTAATTTTCATAAAGAGGTGTCCAACACCAACCCATCTAATGGATGATTCGATCTTCTTTTTCCCCTTGCTCACTCCGCTCAACCTATACGGTTTCTATGGTTCGTGAACAAGTTAAGTTTGTACCATCGACGCAAATCAGTTTCACAATTGAATATTATCCGGCAACCGAACAGGTTTCGAGGGATAAAATTTCCTCCAACCGAAGGCATCCAATGCACTCCCTGTAATTTATCCATCCTCCCCGATCGACTACCCCGATAACTCGGAAGTATAGCACATCTGGTTTGGATTTCAATTTTTCGAAAGCTCGATGGAGGGAAGGAAAACCTTGGAACCTTATAAACTTAATAATTTGTCGTGGGAGAATTTTCACAATTAATGTTACACTTTGCACATTAATTCATTTAAGCGCGTTTGTGCATTCATACAATATGAATAAACATTCACAACCTAGTTGCTACCAACATGTAGTTCATGGAGCGTTCCTAGAATCAAAAACTCTGTAATCTAATTACAAGTCTTCGGTCTTTAATCTTCGTCTTCTCGAACGGAACATCCTCCGATCTTCATCATTACATATAAATTTTACATTGAAAAGTTGCATCCTAGATACAAATATTTCTAGTAAAATAAATAGGCTCAAAACGGCCTTTACAACCCAATCGAATAAAACCGAATGATTCAAAACTAAGTCCATGAACCACATCACCATTCAAAAATAATGCATCAAACACACTAAATAAATGGCATTCATAATTAATCTAAATATTGATCAAATCAATATAAATTAATCCATCCAAACGAATTAATCCAATTAATTCAAACAACCGTTAATTCTATCTTGTTCCGGACGAGAAAATATTTCATTAAATTAACTCCCCTGAGAATAAAATTACCATAATTATATCTTAGTCAAATTAAATCCAATTTAATTTGTGGGAAATTAATTTCTGAATGAAATATAAAAAATGGAGTCGAAAATCACGGTAAGCCAACCTGGGGCACCGCCCGATGAGGCATTGAGCGAGGCCGGCACAGATCGCGATCTCTGCCAGGCGGCGGCAGTGCCGCCGAGCAGGGCCGGATAGCAGGGCCAGATCGCGATCCGCTGCCTGGGACCGCGAGGCAGCGCCCGACCAGCTCCAAGCTGCCAGGTCCGTTTACATTTTCGGCTCATTTTTCGCCCCGATTCCAAAAATAATATTTTTCTAATCTTTATATTACATATTAAATAAGTTTTTCAAAAGAAAAATAGATTTATATTATAACATAAAATCATGGACAATTAATTTTTAGATGAACAATAGAAAATCAACGATTAATACGATTATGATTCCAAATCATACACCATCTAATCAAGCATTCCAAATGCCAAATATCGTATATACGATCGGAAGAGCTAAGCTTCGATACCACTGTTGGGATTCGGTGCCTAAAATGAAGGCCCAGCGGAAGCGGTAAAACGAAAATTAATTCGATTCGAATCCCTACGAGGATCGATCGAGCTACGTATATACGAATATAAAACGAAGCAAAAGAAGATACGAGAAACATACCCTCGTAGTCCGTTGATTAAATGGTGATCTCTGAGAAAACGATTCCCCAAGCTTTAGGCGATCTCCCTACAATTCCAATCCATTCCAAGCTCTTGGATGATCCAACGCCGAAAGTACCGCGTCTCTACTTGCCACGCACCGGAGAAACGAACGGAGTGACAACACCTTGCTATCCTCCATGGATACGGCTAGATCAAGGTTCTAGAAGATTTTGATTTGATGAATATACTCCAAGTATGTTTATCAAAATTTCTCCCTTATTAATCTCTCGATTTTTTTCCAAGAAAACTCAAGATGAAAGCGAAGAAGATGAAGAATACGAAAAACAACTTTTATCTCTTTCTCTCTCTCTCTCTCTATGAACCGTATGAAAGCTCAAAGTGTGGAAGTGAGAGTAAGTCTTCTCATCTTATTCATTTTCTTTTTATCACAAGACAAAAAAAGAATAACTCAAAAATGATATCAAATGATATCATGTCCCCCAAAGTCTTGGTCTTCCACCTATTATGATGTAGACAAGACAAGACTCACATGGAGGTGAGTTGGGGGCATCTAGAAGGGAATTGAAGAGTTTGGTTCGTCCCGGACTCCCGTGAGTCTAAACAGATACACTCCGATTCTGCTCCGATGTATTTATATCAATTACTTAATCCAATTAATTAATCATATCAAATACATAATAACATAATTAATTTCTCCAAGAAATAATTATATTCATGAATTAAATTAATCAGCCAGTAATTTATGTAATTCATAAGGCTGTAAATTAATTTATCCAATAAATAAATTTAGACATCCAATGTCCCAATAATTAGATAAAGAGAGAATTAGCTCGATTCATCCCATCGTCAATCCTATTGCGTGACTCGGTAGGTCCGCCTCAGTTAGCAATGCGAGGAACCAAAGAGTAGTAGCACCACCTAGCCAGCCTGGCGGCCTACACTGTACCCCAACTGAGAACGAATGATTGGGATCATTCAAGAACCATTCAATCGTGAATACCAGTAAACGTATAAACCCTTCTTCCAAATTTCCCAATCAAGTTATAGGGTCACGGTCAGTCAAACCCTATCTGTACTTGATGTTATGCATGAGTTAATGCAAATCGAGATCATCGAGCTCTCGTGTATCCAATACAACTAGTTCCAATGCTTTGGCCAAAGACTTATGATATCATCTGCCAATAAATGCATAGGACATTTAACCCATTCACTAATAGGAGAAAGAATTCTATTTTGGTATCAGTAGGACCTGCTACTTGCCCGTCAAGACGCACGTCGAGGTTGACCCCCGCCTTCCGGTTTATAGGGTCGAACTACTCTAATGAAAATCTTAATGTCACAAGCACATCCCTACTAAATCCTCAATTCGAAGGTTCACGAATACCTATCACAACCTTTAGATTCCGTCATTGACTGTCCCAGAGTGAAATTCGTGTGAGGAATCGAGAGTGAGTCGGTTCCAGTATACTAATCCATTTAACATACTTATAACGTGTGCTCCCACTAACCATTAGTGTTCAACAGGAACTCTCCATGCTAAAGAACACGTCAAACAAATCTTCACATAATCTTAACGCCCAGTCAAGTTTCATCGACTTGCGAACGATTAAGTATATGACCTATTAACCTTTCCAGTGCCGACCCCCTTATCCAATAAGGAGTGGAATGTTTCACTCTCAAATACACGGACTAGTTTCTATATATATTTACGAGTTAGGAATGGCAGTAACTACCAGTAAATAAAGAAACATACATTGCCTTTAGAATATTAATTACATAATAACAAGCACAATGCCCTCACTCATACATCCCCTGAGTGGCATTCGAGGGCATACTCCTAACAAAGGATTCACAAGGCACACAAGCAAGATTCAAATGCTCAACACATTCCACAGATATAAACAAATGTGTGGCCCCGGTATCAAATATTAAATGAATAGGCTGGGAGTTAACAATAAGTGTACCTGAGATAGCTGGCGCGGACTGACCATCTATAGCCCTCAGTTCGAATACACAGGACGGAAATGACTCGCAAAATGATGCAGTACCACTGCCACGCCCATGGCCTCGACCGACATCGTATGGTGGTGGTTGAGTCTGATGGGGTGGAGCCCGATAGTTGGAAATGGTAGGTGCCCTGGAGGATTGTACAGAGCCTTGTTGACTCTGATGAGAAGCTGAGTTATGTGCAGGATTAGCTCACTACCGGTAATGAGACATGTGTCAACTATTTCCGCAAGAGAAACATTTGGTAGCCGACTTGTGACACCGGTCCTTAGTATGTCCGGATACGCCACAATTGAAGTAATCTTTACGGTAAGGCCGATCAGATGCACCCTTATGTTGGTACGAAATTGCTGACTTCAAAGAAGACACGGACCCCGATTTCGTCTTGTTGCTACTTCCCGACTGATCAGATGTCTTCTGCTTCTTCAAATTGTGCTCGATGTCAGTATTAACAATAGTACCAGCATATGATGTGACTATGTCTTCGTACGTCCTTAGGGTTGTACAGTGCAATCCAGCGGCATAGCGTTGTGCATATTCCGGCAACCTCTGTGCAAGATGACAAATTCTTTGATCCTGTGATGGCACCATCCATGAGACATAACTTAACTCAGTACGATGGGCCCGAATGATCTCCGACACTGGCAAATTCTGCCATCCGGCACTGAAATAGTCCCGTGCACGAGCGGTTTGGGCTGATCTAGGAGAGTAATCATTCCTCAATAGCCAAGCAAATTTGGCCCACCCGACTACTCGGTTTTACGGCTTGTAAGTTCTCCACCAGCGGGCAGCAGTGTCGTAGAGCTGATTAAGCCCGAGCAGCACCTTTCAGTTTTCTAGACAACCGATCACATCAAAGGCGGTCTCCGTTTCGGAAACCCAGTCGTCCACGTGTTTCTCCCCAGCTCCATCAAGCAATGGAGGCCTAGCTTTCAGCATCTCACCCAGCCATCGATCTCTCCCTGTATTTTCCTCCACATTGATGACCGATATCCATTCTGTTTGGTTGACTTGGGCGATACCCATGGCAATAGCCCGGGTGAGGGTTTGAATGAAAGCCAGGTCCATGCCTCCAATATTGTTATTTTGGTGCTCCGCCTCCTGATCGTTTTGATTAATCGGTGGCGGGTGGTTCCCAGCTGAAACGGTCTCAGCAGTGTGCCTGTCCTCATTCTGGTTCACGACAGAACCCGCATCATTGTTTACTATCCTCCTAGCTCCACGGTGTGCCATTAAAGTCAATATTAATCTAACGACCAATTCAACACACAATTATCTCGTGCAAATTAAACGTTGTACCCAGTTAGAAAACACATAGTCTACTTACTTTGTATTCCCCTGAAGAGTTACGGTCGCTTGGGGTGTTGGACTTTGGGTAATATTTTCGGAAATAAAAGAAATTTTGCCAAAATATTTTACAAAAGGAACCAGGTGCGCTCTGTGATACCATTTTCTGTAACACCTCCAAAACTTACCGGGGCATCACAGTGCCGTGAATCTCGTGTGGGATCCACAAGGCTATTTTCGGAAATTGATATTTCAAATAAGGCATTATAAAATGGGTGAGTCCACTGTTAGATCACATAAACGAGATCTCTTGAAAGAAACATAATTCGAAAACGATTATTACATAAACGGAGCTTTCGGAAATTTAATTAAAACATGTGGAAGCAGAACTTTATTCCAACACCATTTAAGCCTGACCGAAACCCTCAGGAATGTCCTGCACATATTCAACAAACTTACCTGACACGACGAATCGTGTTAGACAAACCAGGATCAGATAATGATAATCAATAGCAGCATTTCACAACAACATTCACGATTCGATAACACCGTACAACATAATATATAGATGATAATTCACAGTATAGCCGGTGTTGTCTTTCTCTTTTAGCACATAAACCCCAAGGTCGCAACCAAGGGTCATGGAAGTATCTACACGAAAATACTCCAGAACGTGGGTGCGAATTTAGGTCTTATCCCTCAACACATTTCCACATGGGTACCATTCAGGTTTTACCCCAAACACATCGGCCCGCTAGTAACACAGTTTCTAGAGAAAGACAATCATTCGGCATTCATCACGCAACGGCACATTCATGTGTTCTAAATATTGTAAATAAAATTAACATACTCCGAGCAAGGTTTCAGTTGCCTTAATTCTGACGTAAGTGCCTTACGACAATTTGAACTTCCACGACTGATCGAGTTTAACCTAATCACATATTCCTCGATTAACATTTCTTAAGGATAATGGAGAATAAAACTAGTTTCCCCTTCCCTTTCTTAATCGAATTCTTAACTTAATTTGATTTTGCAAAGCTAATCTCACGATTCTAATCTCACTAGCAACACGCATTATTACATTGTTCAATTCTTTGATTATCAATTGTTATAACAATTTACTTAACGAGATTATCACCAATATTGCTTCGGTTGTCAACAAACGACTATAGTAAAATTGAATTCAATTCTCTACTCCGAGTTCTGAATTAGGTGGGATACCATTTTACACAATGATTTCAATGGTCGATTCTTAATGATGGTAATATTATCAAGCTCGATTCCACCTAGTTGAATTAATGTTTGATAATTATACTAGCAAGGTGGGTTTCAACGAGTTTAGCATACGTTGATAGGATTCCTAACACAATCTCTCCTAAAATTGATTCGTCAAGGTTGATGTTTCCAAGGTCGATCTGAAATGTGAAATTCGCATATGATTATTACAACAAGATACATGAATTAATGGTTCGAGAACGAAATATACTTACAACGATAGTTTTGATTACTACAAGTTCATACGGTTCGATTGTCTACGAAAGTTAAGAAACAAAACTACCAAAACACCCGTAATCCAATTGACATAACAACAATACCGAAAATAACTTCGAGGATTTGCTAGACTTACCTTAATAGATGAAGAACCAAGAAGAACAATGACAAACCAACAAAGAACAACGAGGAGGAATGAAGAATGGATCGATCGACCTAGATAACCTTCTCCGGAGCTTGAGTAATCCTCTCCTCTCTGTCAATACAAGTGTTTGAAAGGCTAAGAATCGTCTAAGGGGGTTGGGGAAGGTTTTCAGGAGGCTGCACAAGTGTTTCGGCCGATGGAAATGAAATAGGAGGTGTTAATTTAAAACACACGATTACATTTAACGTACGCTAACACTCAAGGGTTTACGTACGTAAAGAGTATTATGTACGTAATGTCTTCTAGTTAACGTACGTAATGGTCGATCAGGGCTACTGCCTGGACTGTCCACATCTATAATGCACATAGGGGATCATAACATACGTAAGCAACCTTAGAATATCATACGTTAAGCTCTAAAATTAATGTACGTTACCAGCAGTTGACTCATTTGTCCTCTAGCCCACCGAAAGTACCTAATCCGTGTCAAAAAGAAAGATTCTGGTCGGAAGACCAATTATCGCCTTACGTACGTAATCTAGTCGTGTTAACGTACGTAATGCTGTAAATCTAATGTACCTATGCATGGAAAATAGCGTACGCTAGTCACTCAGTCCCTTATTCATTATATCGCATTTAACCATTTCGGGGTGACTACCTTTTCACTCGTCAACAATTCTTCGGGGAAGAAGACGTTAGCCACCGTCATATTCGCACTGATAATCATTCAACGACGTCAAGGTTCGTCATCTCCGTTCCATTTAAATCACCCAATTGTATCGTAAAAGCACTTCAATGAAATCACATCATACAAGAAGACAACATCGCAAATGATAGAAATTGCATTTATAATTTATGAAGTACACGGTAATTAAAGTATGAAATACCCGTGGTATTACAAATTCCTACCGTATAAGGCTTCACACGGCGCCATACCGATTGTCGACTGATATTTGTGGTTGCAAACAAATTCTACCAAAGGCAAAAGTCGTTCCCAATTATTGCCCATGCCTAACATGCATGGTCGCAACATGTCCTCAAGAATCTGAATTGTCCTCTCAGACTGACCGTCAGTCTGAGGATGATAAGTCGTACCAAAGTTCAACTGTTTTTCCAAAGCTTCTTGTAAACATTCCAAACATCGCAATGTGAAACGAGTATCCCTATCCGAAACTATAGAGACTGGCACTCCATGAAACTTAATAATGTCACTGATGTATAGTTGAGCATATGATCCATTCAATAATTAATCTTTATAGGGATGAAATGAGCTGTCTTTGTGAGTCGGTTCATGACTACCCAAATAGTGTGGTTCCATCTTTCCTTTCAAGGCAGACCTACCACAAAGTCCATCGTAATATGTTCCCATTTCCATTATAGAATATGGAGTGATTTAAGTTATCCAAAGGGGCATTAGTGTTCTGCCTTCACTTGTTGACAAACTATACAATTTCTGACAAAGTCTTCCACATCTCTCTTCCAACATTCCCACCAAAATGTCCCCTTAAGGTCCTGATACATCTTAGTACTTCCAGGGTGTGCTGTATATAGAGTATTATGTGCCTCTTTCAATATTGCTTCTTTTAGCTTAACAACATTGAGCACACAAATCGTCTCTCCATAGTACATCTTGCTATCATCGGATATGCTGAATCCCTTATCCTCACCTGAAAGAGTACGTTCTTTCATTTTGGTTAAAAAGTCATCATGTCCTTGACCTTCATTGATCTGCTTCCTCAAGGTTAGTTGTACCACCAAAATAGCCAATAACGACTCAACGGACTTCGATGATGTAGCTATCTCAAGGTCTATTCTTACAAATTGCTTGACCAATCTTTCCTCTTTGGTCAACATACAGGCTAGGTCTCATCTCGCCTTATGGCTCAGTGCATCAGCAACTACGTTTGCTTTACCAGGGTGGTAATGAATTGTACAATGGTAGTCCTTGACCAACTCTATCTGTGTTGCCTCATATTCAATTCCTTTTGTGTGAAAATATATTTCAAACTTTTGTGGTCTGTATAAATTTCACACTTACCTCCGTACAGGTAATGCCTCCAAATCTTCAAGGCATGAACTACCGCTGCTAATTCCAAATCATGAGTAGGGTAGTTCATTTCATGCGGTTTTAATTTCCTTGAAGACTAGAAAACTACTTTGCCCTGATGCATCAAAACACATCCCAAGCCTTGCTTGGATGCGTCGTTGTAGATGACGAATCCTCTTGTCGGATGGGGGATGGTCAAAACTGGTGCTGCAGTCAACCTTCGCTTAAGTTCTTGGAAACTCTTTTCGCATTTTTCATTCCACAAGAACGCTTCTCCTTTCCTTATCAATCGAGTCATTGGTGCAGCTATCTTCGAAAATTCCTCGATAAATCTTGGATAATAACTGGCTAAACCGAAGAAACTGCGAACCTTATTTGCATTACTCGGTACCTTCCAATCATTGACTGCCTCTACCTTTACTGGGTCAACCTCGATTCCTCTAAGTGATCACATGTCTTAAAAATGCAACTCGGTTAAGCCAGAATTCAAACTTGTTGAACTTGGCATACAACTTCGCCTTGCGCAGTATTCCCAATACCGTTCTAAGATGGTGCTCATGTTCAACCTTGCTCTTTGAATACACAAGTATGTCATCTATGAACAAAATGACAAACTTCCCTAAATAAGGTTAAAATACATAGTTCATGAGGTCTATGAATACTGCTGGCGCATTAGTCAAACCAAATGGCATCACTATAAACTCATAGTGTCCATATTGTGTTCGAAATGCTATCTTTGGAATATTGTCATCCTTAATCCTCAGTTCATGATATCTGGATCTCAAATCTATTTTCGAGAACACTCCTGATCCTCCAAGTTGATCGAATAAGTCCTCTATTCTAGGAAGTGGATATTTATTCTTTATCGTGAGTCAATTAAGCTCACGATAGTCTATGCACATCCTCAAACTGCCATCCTTTTTCTTCACGAAGAGTACTGGCGCACCCTATAGTGATACACTCGGCCGGATAAATCCAGAGTCAAGCAGTTCCTGAAGTTGAACTTTCAGCTCTTGTAATTCCTTGGGCGCCATTATATAACATGCCTTCGATATTGGTGCCGCTCCTGGCACTAAATCGATTGAGAACTCAACTTCACGATTCGGTGGAACTCCCAGTAAGTTTAATGGAAAAACATTTGGATACTCCTTGATGATAGGACCATCATCTACCGTCTTCTCCTAAGTTGTTTTCCGCATCACATTCACCAGGAATCCTTGGCAATTGCGCTTCTTCAACATCTTCACAGCTTTCATGCCTGAAATCACCTTCGGGGCACTACAGTGTCTTAATCCTCGAATATGCTCTTGATATAAACAGACCGAAATAAGGTTACCCTTCTTTCGGAGCATTCTACTACAACTCTATGTTTGTCCAACCAACCCATTCCCAAAATAACATCAAAATCACCGAGTTCAACTATGTGCAAGTCAGCTAAAAAGTTATGTTAGTTAATCTCTATATTTACATTGTTAGCTATGGAGTCTACACGCACTACTTCCCCATCAGGCATGCTAACTAACATAGATCTAGGAGCTTTACTACTTCTATAACCAATCATAGTACAACGCTTCCTAGAGATGAATGAATGAGATGCACCCATCTCAAACAATACCAAAGCAGGGATATTAGCAACTAACAACATACCTGACATGATTTGGGGTTCAATCTCTTTCTCGGACTCGGCCATGCTACACACTCGAGATTTGCCTCCTGAACCCTGACCTTACACTCCTTTTCCTGGACCTTTTTCTTTCTTTGGACATGTTGAGACCATGTGTCCTTCCTCACGGCAGAAGTAGCACTGATTCTGACCAAGCATACAAGTACCTTTATATCCCTTGCCACAAGTAGCACAAGTGGGTTTGTCGGAGTGGGGTTTCGCCCTTAAAAATCCAGTCTTAGCATTCTTCTTACAACCACTCCCCTGATTGTGCCACTTGTGCTTGTTAGTAACTGCAACGGGTGGTGCTCTTGCCTTTTCCACATCCAAACTGGCAGATATGTCCTCCGCCCTCGCAACCGCTTCATTGTAGGTCAAATTCCCATGACCAACCAAGTGATGACGAATCTGCACGTAGTCCGTCTTTTAATTTCTGAGACTTCATGTCATCCATATTGACTATAGGAGGAGCAAAACGGCACATGTGATCAAACTTGCGCTCGTAGTCGGTGACCGACATTCCTCTTTGAGTCAGGTCAAGGAATTCCTTTTGCATTTTGGTTTTGTACACCCTTGGGAAGTACTTGTCCATAACCATTTCCTTGAACTGGTCCCAAGTGAACGCATCCTTCTCGTTTTGGGTTTTCAGTCTCCACATTCTAATCCACCATGTTCTAGCATCCTCTTTAATCAGAAACACGACACATGACACCTTCTGAGCATCGGTGCATGCCATGTAGTCAAAGATGTTATCTAGGTTCGAGAACCATTCTTCTATGGTTGCTGGTCCCTCACGATCAAGAAAGACAGGCGGATTGAACTGGTTGAAGTACTTGATGACTTGAGCTTGAACTTGCTTAGGATTGTTAGGTGGCAAAATGGTCGCGCCTTGAAGCAACGTGGCTAATCCAGCCAAAAGCTGATCTTGAGTAGGTTGAGCATTGCGATTACCACGGTTAGCCATGAGTATGCCAGCGAGTTATAAAAACCCATTAGTCGGCGCAGTCCGAGAAATAAAGAATAAAAAGATAGTGATAGTACGCATATAATAGGCACATCACATAAAAAAATTGATAGAAGGCGATAGAAATAACTGATATTCATCATATATAATATGTTTTGAAAAAAATGAAACTGGAAATATCGACCAGAATTCTTAACATAATAGCTATATGATAAAATGAACAGGGGGTCGCGTCTCAATCCATGAAATAACAACATCATCGGACTCAACGTTTGCCATTATAACATCATTAATGTTCTCCACAAGGTCTTCCTTTAAGCTCTCATCATGATCCTCTTTTGGGTCCTCCTCGGGATTTTCTTCAGGATCCTATTCAGGGTCTTCTTCAGGGTCTTCTTCAAGATCCTCTTATGGGTCTTCTTTGGGGTCTTCTTTAGGATCATCTTCATCCATAGACTCGGAACTCCACCCAGATGGTATCACATATCGAGCGTACATATATAACAAACGCCCGACTACGAACTGGAAATCGTCCGTGGTCACCGGCTCTTCGGGTGTTCTCTTCGTGGACTCTTGCCAAAGCTGAAAAATGCAATAACCCCAATCATTGATAACTTTACTATTAGGTGGTTCAGCTGTTGCATGGAAGAACCTAGTTTCCCAGACTGCAAGCACTTGCTCAGCCTGTTGATGACATAATGCGGTGCATTTCTAGTAAACTCGGATCATCCCACGAATCCTTGCATGCCAGAAGTCACGAGTCATACGTAGCAGGAATCCTCGTACGTGGTGTCATCCTAGATTTGGTCATTCTAACAGTTCGCACACACACACACACACACACACACACATATATATATATATATATACACAACATGTAAATATATTGAAATGATAGATGCATGAATAATGATAGTTTTAAATTGAACCTCAGTACCTTGGACGGAGTGACGAATTGGCAAAGCTGAGAGCATATGATACTTTTATATCATAGCGAGTGTACAGAAAGGTAAAACATGTTCTGATACCCCTATGTAACGCCCCGACTTTCTAGGGATAATTTTAGGGAAAAATAAGTAAAAAGGTAATTTTTGATGAAAAATAAATTCCTTTGAGAATATTAAAAATTCTCACCTACAAGGTAGAGTCGCTACACTGACTAAATAAATGCCTACTAATTAAGGCAACAACATGTCATAAATACGAGGTCATAACTGCGGTGGAAGAAAATTAAAAAATTATTATTACCCATCAAGAATTTCCCCAAATAAAATGATTGTTTCCAAGCATAACACAAAAATAAAAAATCGTTTTAATAAAAATATCATCATATGCCATCTCGGCTTGCTCCTTCGTACATCTGGCTCAGCTTAGCCTGATGGATCAATATAGATGGGGTGAGCTTCCTTCAGCTCGTGGAAATCACACATATCACAATAATATACAAATTCATGGAAAGAAATTAAATGATTATTCTATCAATAATATTTTCCTAAACATGAATACATCCACACAATATCACATATATTATGCATGTGTCCATACACAACATATATCTTAAGATAGCCACTTTACACATACACAGATGTGCTTGATTTACAACATGTATCCTCAATTTTAACATAAATAGAATATCGCATAGCCATCCAAGTAAAGCTATTAAAGTGATAGTGAAAATTCCCACCTGGATAAAATAATGTTGCTTGAACATTAATATGAATATTCATGACTCACAGTCCTAAGCCCATATATCCTTATTAATACCTACATATAATAATAATTTTAATCATTAAAAAATATTATGATATAATGACTGAAAATAAAAATATTTGTATAAAATTGAATTGATTATTAATATTAATTGAAGGGTTAACATTATTAATGTCTTGAGTCAAAATAAAACGGGGTTTGAAGGTATTATGAGTTATCTGGGATCAATTGTAATAATTAAAAGGTGTCTGGGGTGAAATTGAAGGGTTATTGAAAATTGAGGGCTCAATTGGAATTAACCTAAAACTAAAGGGTATAAAACCCTATTACCCTACTGAGGTCGGCCGACAGAACTCAATTCTTCTGAATCCATCGTTACTCTCTCCATAACTTATGCTCTCTCTCTCTCTCTCTCTCTCTCTCAACTATACATGAACGGCCGAAACAAAATAAAAGCACACACATTGGTATGTGTAAATTGAGTTTTCGATTTGCGATTGGTATGGAAACGGGCTGAACATGGTTTTTGATTCCTGAATTTGAGTTCGGGTTCGGCCATGGTGAAGCTTCAAATTCAAATGTTAAGTTTGGTCTTTTTGGTTGTTGATTCCTGTTGGGGAAGACTGGGTTCGATTCGTTTCTTCTGAGGTGGGGTTCATGAAACTTGTTCAGTGTGTTAGAAATTATGTTTTCTGTTTTCTCAAAATTAACGGTGGTTCTATTGGCCATAAAAATAACGATGGGTTTCTAATTGAGAAGGGACCATATGAAGCTTAAACCATTAAAACAACCACGATGATGGAATTTGGAGTTTATAGAAGAACATAGGAGATTTAGGATTTTACCTATTGCTGAAGAGAGAAGATGGAAAAGTTGGAGGGCTGAATTTGCTAGATCGGTCGGTCCACGGCTGGATCTCTAATAGTTTGTGTTCTGTGTATTTTTGTGTATATTTATTTTTGTACTACAAAAGTTGTGTCTTTATACTCCTAAGAATAAGGTAGTCCTAGGAGTATATGCGGTGTATAGTTTATTGGGCCTATTGAGCTAAAGAAAGGATTTTAATTAATATTTATTGGATTTTAAATAATTGGTATTGATATCTAATAATAATATTAAAACTATTAATATTAATGGTCTCTATTATAAATATTATTTTTATCATTAATAATACCTTTTATAATTATAATAATATTAATAACAATGACTAATATTAAATACTTCTTAATTTAAGTTGATAAAATTGATTCAGGCTTAGAACCTATGAGATGTCGTAAAAATATTCATGATCCACTAAATGAGATTAAATGAATTGACTTGTCGTGAAGTGAAAATAATTGTACAACAATCACTCACTCGGTAATGTAATGAGACTTAATGAAATAAAAATGCATTATTAACATTATTACAAATAATAATATTATATTATGAAAATGACGGATATTACATCCTACCCCTCTTAGAAAAATTTTCGTCCTTGAAATGACATACCTCGATTGAAGAATTTGGATAACGAGCTTGAAGTTTTTCTTCGCGCTCCCAAGTGGCCTCATCTTTACTATGGCTATGCCATTGGATTTTTACAAACATCTTCTCTTTGTTCCTCAATTATCAAACTGATCGGTCGAGAATAACCTCTGGTTGTTCTTCATAAGTAAGATCTTTATTCACCTCTACGTGGCTGGGATCGTGCACATGCATCCTTAACAACGATACATGAAAAACGCTATGCACGGAAAGTTCTGGGGGTAAAGCCAAGCGGTAAGCTAACTCTCCAATTCGTTCAAGAATTTCGAACGGTCCAATATATCTTGGCCTCAACTTGCTCCTTAGACCAAAACGAATAATTTCCTTGGTAAGAGATACCTTAAGGAATACCTTGTCGCAACACAGAATTTGAGATCTTACCTACGCTTGTCGGCATAAGACTTCTGATGATCCTGTGCTATCTGGATCCTCTCTCGAATCTTATCCGCCACACCCACTGTCTGTTTAATCATCTCGTGACCCAAGATTTTCCTTTTACCTACTTCGTCCCAATACAGTGGTGATCGACAATTCCTACTATATAAGGCTTCATACGGCGCCATACTGATCGTCGATTGATAACTGTTGTTGTAAGCAAATTCTACCAAAGGGAAAAGTCGTTCCCAATTATTGCATATGTCTAACACGCATCTGAAAATGGAGGATATTAAAAATTCTAACTGGATGTTGAATTCAACTATGCATCTGAAAAGAAGGGATCTGCCCTAGCTGCTATTGTGAGCACTGTGCTGGAGAAGGAGATCTACATCAATAGGGAGCTCCTTGAGAAACTGTACAAGTTGCCCTCCGATATTTTGACATTAGAGGTGCTGGAAACTTTTGGCTCTGAAACTTTGTTGGAAGCCTACTGGAATCTCTTCACTGGAAACTCCATGTCGTGATAAATCCATCCGTCCAGCCACAACAAGAACTTCACCCTCCCCTACTTTTATCTTCATGAATTTTGTTGCAGGGTCATGGAGAACCGCACCAGAGCCTTTGAGATGTGCACAAATCTGAGGTTTCATATGATGGTGCCATCATGTCTGGGGAGAAAGTCAACTGTTCGCCATCAGATTTGGCAAGGAAGTCCTTTGGCATGATGCTGAACTATTTGTTGACTTAGTGGCACACATCAATCTCCTGCTGCAAAGAAGATTCAAGCTGGAAAATTTATAGGTGGTTCCAAGCCCACTCTGTTCAACAAAGCAACTCTTCTTGCCAACAGGCCCAACCCCTTCTAATTGCCAACGTCGAGTGATCCAAGAGACGTTACTGATCACTCCTCCAAGGCTAAGGCTGATGATAGCAAGAAGAGACATGTCAGTAAGAAAAGATTTATTTCCGACAGCATCTCTCCTACAAGTGTCGATAAGAAAATGTCAGTAGAACCCTCTAGTGTTCGTATCCCCTCCCCCACTAACATCATAAATAAAACAGTTCTCCAGGTCCAAATCAATGAGGCATTTGAACGCTTCAAACTATGGAAGGACTACAGGGTCGCCCCATACGACACGCTATATAATTGGATGGACTAGAAGTAGGGAGAATTGCTTGTACTGGAAGTTACGGACATCCAAAATGTCGAGGTCCTGATCAGATGGGATGTAACAGTCCGAGCACAGGACTCGAAGCTCAAGCCATCACTTAGATCCCGACTCCAATGGGGATGATGACGCCCTACAGGCAGCTCTGAGGATGGCCGTGAAGAGTCTTGCGAGAATGATTTTACTAAGTCCAAGACTGCCGAGGGCCAGGGGTCATCATCTGACCAAACCAAGTTCCCCACCCCTCAAGATAAAGCAGGTCAAGCTGGCAAGGTACAGGAGGAAGCAGTCCCTCCTATGGCTACTGAAATTGCTGCACCTGACCAGTAGCCGGAAATACCAACATCTCCCACTAAGGAGAAATCAGTCCCTCCGACTGAGGAAGATGCATCCCACACTGTCTGACAGAAGGATTCAGTCCCTTCTAAGGAACAGGTGGAGGCTGAGATCCAATAGGAGGAATCCATCCCTCTTGTACAACAGGTAAAGACACCACAACGAGGTAGGAGGAATCAGTTCCTTCTGTCTCCCAGACAGTAACACATGCTGAACCGATGGAGGTTCCAGCCACCAAGTAGGTATCGACTCCTATCCTTATAGGTTCACCAACTAAACCAGATGAGGACTTCCTAGCTGACGTCAGTCCTAAAAAGCCAAACCAAAACGTCATCATCAAATAGTTAGGAGATCCCTCTAATTCAAAACTTGCTCATCCCCCCTCTCCTAGAATCAAAGCAAGAATAGAGCAACTGCAGCAAATCGCTTGCCAAATCATCTTCTTATAGGATTTTGTCAAATCACTATATGATGTCGGAAAGGAACTCGACTGGCTACGAGAAACTATTCAGGAGAAATCCCCAAACTTCAAAGAGTTGTGCAGGATGTTGAAGAAGCATTCCGCCTCGTGCCGAATGCCTTATGGCAGGCACTGAATCAGCTTAAACAACATCAGGAGAGGATCCTTATGTAGGAGCAGAAAGAGCTAAAAGTTGCGGAACCTAAAACGGTCGCCTCCCTCGAGTACATCGGATCCAGACATACTGCCCATGACCAAAAAATTGATGACCTAACTGCAGTGGTCGCCAGTCTGGTGGACTCGATTAAAGATATTAAAGACAAGCATGCTGAATCAATGGATATTCTTCGGGATATTCATGGTAAAGTCACATAGCTTGATAATACCAAAAAGGGGGATGAGGCCCATGAGGCTGGAAGGAGATGGAGGATGGAAAAATAAAGGGGCATGGAAGTAATACTAGATGACAGTATTGCTACAGCTATCGAAAGACTGGCCCGACCCAGACCATGTCAAGGATCAAGAGGATTCAGGGTAACTCGTTCTCGTCATGAGTTCCAAGATCCTAATTTTCCCCGAAAAAATACAGTAGAAGCCACACTGAGATCTTACTCCCTCGGACAGGCAGTCATCATCAGAAGAGTTGAAGGTATGGAAGAACAATGAACTCTTAAGATTCTTCTATACTCTCATCAGGGAATCTGCCATGTTCAACCATTTCAAGACACTGGAGGATGCTGTGAAGGAGTTCTTAAGGATCCTGGCAGAAGGAAAGCTCACCCAGGAGACTGGATTCTCACACTCGATGTCTCCCAGGAAGGAAAAAACATCTATAGGGATCGATGCATAGATTCCATAGTCAACTGGTGGAAAGGAACCGAGCATGATCCCTCTTGGAAGTCTTGGACGCATTAGCATTATAGAGGATAACTTCTGACAGCTGTATTTTTGTTTATAATTTTTGTATGCTCTCCTATGTAATATTCAATTTCTAAACAGCACTATAATCTATATCATCCATAAAATCTTATTTTACCTCAAAATATTACAGCTCGTGGTCTTCAGTTACTACTTAGATTACGATTCATATTGAAATATTTGCTAAGTATAAATTTTGCTAAGTTTAATGCTGTACGAACTTGTCTGCAAACAGTTCATAGATTAAGTTGTATTTGAGTAATATTTCTTGCTGTAAGATTGCACATACGAGCCAATCATAATTTAAATTGTAATACACTTAGTCTTGTAGGATTTAAAATTCTACAAGTTGCCTGCACGTAGATCAAATCTTAGTCTAAGTCTTGAAGATCAGATCATTCGACAGAAGACTTGAAGACACCCTCGTGTTTTTAAAGGGTTTTGTCATTATCAAAATGAGGGAAATTGTTGGGAAAAATAATACCCCAAGTTTTATGATAAATGCACCTTACAGCATGTGCCTACAGCCTAGCTTCATATAGCGCCCAAAGAAAACAAATTCTACAGTTAAGCTCCATAGTACAGCAAAAGAAGAAACGTTGGCTACAACAAACAATGCTGTAGGTGTTTTATTTAGGAAAAGTAAAACACAAATCCAATATGAGATAGACTGAACCTTAAATCATTGTCAAATAATCTATCTTTATTCATAAAGTATTCACGGTTTTAAAGTAGCATTTAATGCCGATCGAAGAGAATGTCTGAAGCATTAAATGTGAAATATCTTTAATTCAAACATTCTGAAGCCACAAATTAGATCTATCTAAATCTCACCAACTGGTAAACAGCTATATTTATAACAGATCTATTTCGAAGGTTATAAATAGCCAAAGCAAGAGGACATTGCTAAAAGAGAGTTACACAAGAGTTATACTGAACACCGAGCGTATCATATAAGAGCAATACATTTCTTTAAGCATACAACATGTATATCTTGAGTGAAGAAATATCTAAGTCCTCAACAAAGAACAACACAACAACATCGAAGCTTACAAAGTCTATAGTTGTTGTTCCATATGTGATACTTCAAAAACCTACTGTTGAGACCCTTAGCCCTGTGTGGACTTAGTCAAGCTATTCCGACCTGTATGGGAAGAATAGAGTTCAAGTACGAAGATTAATTCTATGTAAGAAGAAGCAAGTCGAAGAAGCCTACAACCAATCTTTGAGAATGACTCAGGATACAGTCAGTTGTATCAATGTGTGTGAACGATACATCGACGGGTTTAGTTAAAATCATATAGTTGTGTATGCCTTGATTTTAATAAACTTCTTACTCTTGTGTGGGGGACCTATGGACGTATATGGAATTACCTCGAACCACATCAACTGGGTATAATTAATTACTGTCCTTATTCTTCTCATACTTCTTGTGATTTTAGTATACTTGTTTGAAAACCCTGTAAGCACCAATCTACAGGAGATTGTCTAGTTATTGTAGTTACAACAACTTAGTCTAAGACTTCCGCTATGCAAACTTAAACTTCGAAAAAGATTATAGCTTATTCGACCCCCTTCTAAGTGTAACATCCCCAAGTTATTCAGGGAATATTACAGCGCTGTAAGCCCCGTCGTGGGGCCCACAAGGCTAAACATACGCGGAACTATAAATTTTGACCGAGAGGGTCTACATACAATGGAATGAAGAACAATACAAGGGTATTCAAAACATAACCAATGTATCCAAAGACATCACAACACGAATTAATACCTCGGCAAACACAGGCCGGAATATCAAGGAAAATGGAAAACAATACTCAAGTATTCAATAACCATTCCAGTTCAACAACACTAAATGGAAAACTCAAACATAATCGGAGGAAAGAAACAGTATCACACTTGCCCACCATCTTCATGCCGACCCGGTACCTGCCTGTCCGCTCTCCTGGAACCTGAAATACATAAAAAGTATTTCCCCCATGGAGGGGTTAGCCGTCGAATAGCTAGTGCAAGTATATCAAATATGAAACACAATACTCCTCGACTATAAAGTAAAATGTAACCGTCAATTCATCAATTCAAGACTAGTATTCCGGAATAACTAAATCTCATAGCATCACATCAAGACGTATATGAATACCGTGGAAACAGTTCGTTCATATTATCCGTCATCAATACATATATGAATATCGTGGACACGGTTCGTTCATATCATCCGTCATCAATACATATATGAATACCGTGGAAGCGGTTCGTTCATGTCATGCCATTAATACATATATGAAATCCGTGGAAATGGTTCGTTCATATCATGCCATCAATACATATATGAATACCGTGGAAACGGTTCATTCATATCATGCCATCAATATATCTTACTTTCAAAGTCGAGAACGTACAATCATAAATATATACTTGCCTTTGAGACATCGAGAATTCGAACGGAAAAACGGTATGAGTTTGGTAGGTCCAAGAACGCGCTTCCGGCACCTAAACGATTCGCAAGGAATATGATAGTCAATTATCCATACTCAAATTACATGAAGAAATTCCCGAAACCCGTCTATGATTCCCGAAAATACACGGATAAATAACTAGGGGTTGGAAAAATTGCTCAAACTCCCAAAAGTCCGAAACGGCACAATCAAATCCATAAAATCGTAGAAAAAGCATGCATACGGTATAGATACATCACAATCTCAAGGTTCACAAGCTTCAAATCGGATAAATCGGATGAATCTATGAAAACCCCAAAATCCAACACAATATTCAAAGTGTTCTTGAATAATCCTTCAATAATCCAATGAATAATCAAACATGCCCATAATCATGCGTATATCACTTCATACACCATGTTCTTAACATCCAAAACATCATTACTCAATACAAAATCGAAATCCAAGATGTTGAAGAAATTACCTCTTGAAGATCCAAGCAATATGACCCGAAGAATACGCGTTAGATCGACTATCTGGGCTTCCCAACCGAATGAAAATGATAAAAATCCAACACACAAGTGATAGATGGTGAGAAGCTCATCCCCTCAAGCTCTCTCTCTCGTAGGTAGGAGAAGAAATGGAGAAATGAGCTGCATCTCGCTCAAAAAGCATAATTATGCAGTTGACCGCATTTTGTGCCGCGGCTCAGCCGAAGTGTGCCGCGGCACAGGCCCAAAAACTGCTCCCAGGGATCGGCAGTATGCCGCGGCCCAGCTGGCGTGCACCGCGGCACAGGGTACAGATGGTTTTGGCCGAAGATGCAACACAAGTGTGCCGCGGCCCGGACAGGTGTGCCGCGGCAGTGACTCGGCAGTGTGCCGCGGCCCTGCCGGCATGTGCCACGGCACAAGGTACAGACTGCTTGGCCACGTTTAGAAAATGTGTGTGCCGCGGCGCACACTCCTTGTGCCGCGACCCACACCCCCCTCGGGTCCTAAAATGATGAAAAATGACCCGGGAAGAGAATAAAAGCAAGAGGACTCAATATCTGGAAAACAATAACACGAAATGGAAGTACGGAAACCCCAAAACGGTGGTTCCAAGCAACGATTACAAGAGTTCGCCCAACAAAACACAATTCGCACAATGAAGAGATTTGAAATGACATGAATTTCAACCGGGTATTACATTCTCCCCTTCTAAAAAGAAGTTTCATCCCGAAATTTAAGAAATAAATAGTTCGAGGTATTCCACCCGAATCTTCTCTTCTGTCTCCCAAGTCGACTCCTCGACTCCATGCCTCGACCATTGCACTTTAACCAGTGGAATGGTCTTATGCCGAAGTTGTTTCTCGCGGCGCTCAAGGATCTTCACGGGTTTCTCCGGAAAGGTAATATCCTCGGCTACGTCAATCTCACTGTAGTCGATAATGTGGCTCGGATCCGGCACGTACTTTCTCAACTGAGACACATGAAAAACACTGTGGACGTGACTCAAAGCTGGAGGCAACGCCAAGCGATAAGCTAAATCTCCACAACATGTCGAAATCTCGAAGGGTCCGATATACCTCGGACTAAGTTTCCCCCTTTTTCGAAGCGGAAAAATCCTGCAGTCGCGACACCTTGAGCAAGACATGATCCCCACCTCAAACTCCAAGGGTCGCGGACCCGGTATCGGCCATAAGATTTCGACGACTCTGGCGGCCCGACAAATCGGTCCCGGATAATAAAAATCTTTTCCTTAGTCTCCATCAACATATCCGGCTCCGTCCCAACTAGCTCGGAAGCCTCGTCCCAACATAATGGCGACCTACATCGCCTACCATAGAGTGCCTCGAAGGATGCCATTTTGATCGACGCATGCCAACTATTATTGTAAGCAAACTCGATCAACGGTAAGTGAAGCTCCCAATCATTACTCCAGTCTAAGGCACAAGCCCGCAACATATCTTCCAACGTCTGAATCGTCCTCTCCGTCTGACCGTCCGACTGAGGATGAAAAGAAGTGCTCAATCTCAACTCAGTACCCAGAGCCTGGTGAACGGCCTGCCAAAAATGCGATACGAAACAGCCGTCTCGATCAGAAACAATGGTCTTGGGGGCACCGTGTAACCTCACGATCTCAGCAATAAAGGTTCGAGCCAGTCTATCCGGTCCCCAGGTATCCTTAATACCTAAGAAGTGTGCAGACTGTAATATCCGTGTTCTCTATTTTCAGTAATTTCTATTTTTGGTGTATGTTCGTTTCGGACAACTCGCTTAGCACTGTTTTGGATTTCTGAATCTATTTTGTTCTTGGAGTTTTTCCGTCTGGATGAGTTTCGAGGATGTTTTCGCATAATTTCATCTTAGATTTATATCTTGCCGTATGTACATTCGATTCTCGTAAAACTTGTTTGTTTTCGTTGTTTCTCGATTCGTATAAGTTTGTATGGTTGAGTTGGTCGTGTTGGAACTTTCGGTTTGTTAATCCGACGTCGTATCGTGAATTCCGGATGTTTGGGTCATTTTTATAAATTCTGATTTATTTGAGCATTGTGGTTGTTATTCATTTATCCTGACCTTCGGACAGTCGGAGCCACGTGTTGATTATGGTAATCATCCCATCAGTAGGAAATCTTTGTATACTCGTTAAGTATCTATTCTATCCGGTTGTCGTTGAGCTTTATTTTCTCACAACTCATGTTCAGAGAGGTTACGGCCGTAAACCCTTATGTTACGGCCGTAATGTTCGAGAGATACGGCCGTAAGTCCTTCACCGTACGGCCGTAAGCCAGCTTTGTTTTTCTTCCTGCATGAGACTCCAGTAGCCACTTACGGGCGTATAATGTACCGATTACGGCCGTAAGAAATGTTACGGCCGTATCTCTTAGATCATACGGCCGTAAGTGCGCTTTTGCTTTTGCCTGCACCTATCCGTAGAACTCGTTACGGCCGTAAATGCATGTAATTACGGCCGTAATATCCACTAGTTACGGCCGTATGAATGAGGTGTTACGGCCGTAACACCAATCGGTTTATAAACTGGCAGGAGTTATTTTTTCCGTCATTTTCTCATTCGTCTTCTCTTCTTCGCGTCGGGGCGACTTCCAAGGCAAGGGGTCGTCAGATTTTCATCGCAACACCGGTTGGAAAGTATAACTTAGCATCATATCATCACAATAACACCAAATCATCTATTGCTCGGCTTCGAATCAAGGTATTATCTCCTAGAACCCTAGTATGATTTTGGAGAGGGTTTGGTGGTGATCTTGTCTTTTAATCCGATTTAACCGATGTTGTTGTTAGATTTCGATAGTATACTCGTGATTCTTGGTTCCCTTGTTATAGGATGGGATGAAATCCCGCTATTACACCGTTGACCGATTTCAACTCCCTATGCCCTTTTGATGTTCGATGAATTGTCCCAACGGGTAGAACTAGGACGAATTTCTTCGTATTCGTATTGTTGAGATTGGTAGTATATCATTTTTGTGTTAGGGACGAGCTTAGGAAGATTGTTCAGATCGGAACCTATTCATTCGTCGTTTCCTTCGTTTCGTTTCATTTAAGGCAAGTACATGTATTACATTTCATTATGTATGTTGTGATTTTCGAAATGAACGATGAATTGTGATTTTCGGGTGCGTGAGTTGTGTTCCTTCCACCCGGAGTGTCCGACAGGATGTCTGGGGGTCGATACTAAGGGGTACGGCCGCGGAAGGGAACTTGGGTGCGTGTGTGATTGAACTTCCACCCGGAGTGTCCGACGGGATGTCTGGGGGTCGATACTAAGGGGTACGGCCGCGGAAGTGGTATCCCACCCGGAGTGTTCGACGGGATGTCTGGGGTTCGATACTAAGGGGTACGGCCACGGGATACCAGTTGTGATTTTGTGATATCGTGATGACTGAAAATCGATGTGATTGCCAATGTAGTATTCCGGAATATATATGTGGCAAATGACTTATGTTTGAGATGATTGTGTAAAACCGTTTTTGTATATAATGTTGTGTAATTGTGTACTTACACTAGCTATTCGAATGCTAACCCCTTAAATGGGGGAAATGCGTCTTATGCATTTCAGGTACCGGGAGGGCTGAGGGGCAGGCACGGGACACGCACGCAAAGGATGGGATGGCTTGATGATGTGGCTCGAGTCTGTATTTTTTTTATGTCGTGTCATTTTAATTGTCGAGTACCGGAGTTAAACTGTTTACTTTGAAACTTGTGTTTAAGTCCCCTGCGTGGGCAATGAATTGGTATTTATCTTATATTCATGTACTCCTTTAAAATGTTTTGGCCGAGGCCACGGCCTTACTTACTTTTTGAATGCATCATGTGGGATTTTATTGTGGTTTATGTGTCAAGTGTCAGCCTGGTAGACCTCACGAGGATTCTACGGCGTGTAATGTCCCATTTGTGAATTGGGGTGTTACATTTATGGTATCAGAGCCTAGGTTTTAAATACCTGGGCTGTCGGTGAATGTTGGGTCTGTCAGTTGCGTCATTAGAGTCAGTCGTTGAGCCTAATATCATCATGCTACCGTCTTTTCGTGCGACCCGTGGCTGTAAGTCTCCTCGAACTCTTATATTCTGTAATTTGTTTTCTTGCGTTGTTCGGAATTGTGACTTGTGTTACCCACTTCGTGAATTGTGAATCTTTCTGATCTAGTTCTTTTCTTATTTTCCTTCAGTATGTTGAGAGGTCGTGGTAGACCAGCTAGGGGACGCGGCCGAGGCCGTGGTCGTGGTGCTGATCATGAGGAGGGCTCACTTTCTCAGTCCTCAGCGGACTCAGCCTCTCACTCAGTGCCGTCGGGTAATAATGCCGACTGGCACGCTGCATTTCAGCCAGCTAGTAGCCCAACTCACTCGAATAGCCTGTGGTGGACGCTAATCCGCCCCGACACCGGAAGAGGAAGCTAGTAAGTGGCTTCAGACGGTGACTAAGATGCACCCTCCCCGTTTCTCCGGATCGTCTGACTCCCTCGGCTGGGAGAATTGGCTATTTCAGTTGTCCAGGACCTTTGACGCCGTAGCTTGTCCTGAAGATAGGAGGGTACATATTGCCCAGTACCTCCTGGATAAGGAAGCTGCAGAATGGTGGGAGGCCGTTGCACCCAGGGACCGTCGGGCCACTTGGGATGAGTTCAGGGCTGCTATGGAAGCAGAATATTGTCCACCGCCAGTTAAGGAGCGCAGAATTGTGGAATTCTTCACTGCTACACCTCAGGATGTGCCTATCTCTCAGGCCATCATTACTTACAATCAGCAGTTGGGTTTCGTGAGAGATCAAGTGAGAACGGAGGCTGATAAAATACGTTACTTCAATATGCGCATGAAACCGCATATCAGGCAGAGTATGGCACCGCTCATGTGTGCCACTTTGAGGGAGTATCAGGATCGCGCTCTAGCGATCGAGATGGCCGCACCGGAATCAGAGTTGGGTACCGAGGCGAAGAAACAGAAAACGGCTGGCAACTTCTCAGCCGGCAAGAGTGGCCGATTTTCGAGAGCACAGTCTGCCCCTACGCCGGGGAAGAGGCCATTTCATCAGCCGGGATCTCGGGGTAACCGCTCGGTTCGATCGTTGCTTCGTGGCGTGGTTTGTTTTAACCGCAACCAATATGAGCATTTGATGAAGGATTGCCCTTTTCCTCCGATACTTGCTTCACTTGCGGCGCATCGCATCGGGCGACTCATTGTGAGAGGGCCACGTGGTCGTTAGAGTTCCGGCTACCACTACCGATCGGAGGATCACGGCCTCACCCACTCATATTCCGCAGAGTTCGGGTCGTGGTAGGGGACGGGGTCAGCCGGATCGCCGTGCAGCCTCGAGTTCGGGTTCAGTTCACCCCCGATTGTATCAGATGAGGCGTACAAAGGAGACAGATGTTCCAGTGGCGTCAGGTACTACTCATATCCTCACTCATCCAGTGTCAGTGCTTTTTGATTCGGGTGCTACCCATTCCTTTATTGCTTCGGATTGTGTGAGTCGTATTGGTTTTGACTGCTTGTTTGAGTGTGAGCCGTTTGTAGTGGGTACACCCAGTGGGGATCGTATGGTTGGGGACCGAGAAGTTAGGGATTGCCCAGTGAGGATTGGGAGCCGGGATTGGCCCTCGAATCTCATTGTTATAGACCTTAAGGGTGAGGATTTGATCCTCGGGGACGATTGGTTGGATCGTCACGGTGCTATCATGAACTATCGGACTCGTACCATCTCGATAGTTGCCGAGGACGGCACCGAGCATACTCGTCGTACCGTAAGCCGGGTAGATCGGAGTGTGATTAGCGCCTTGAAGGCGATGAAACTTCAACCGTGGTTGTGTCGGCTACTGGTGTTTCGCTCTGCAGGCGGAAGATGGTGGGGTTGACATATCGTCGATTCCAGTTGTTAGCGAGTATCCTGATGTATTTCCGGACGACTTGCCGGGATTACCACCACATCGAGAGGTGGAGTTTCCTATTGATCTTGAGCCCAATGCAGCCCCTATTTCTCGAGCACCGTACCGTATGGCACCGTCGGAGATGCTAGAGTTGAAGAATCAGTTGGGAGAATTGTTAGATAAAGGGTATATTCGACCGAGCGCATCGCCTTGGGGTGCGCCTGTACTTTTTGTTAAGAAAAAGGATGGATCGCTTCGTTTATGCATCGACTATCGAGAATTAAAGAAGCTAACCATCAAAAATAAATACCCTTTGCCCAGGATTGACGATTTATTTGATCGGCTTGGGGCGGCAGTCTTTTCAAGATTGATTTGCGATCGGGCTACTACCATTGAGGATTCGGGACGTCGATATTCAAAGCCGCCTTTGGACGAGATATGGCCATTATGAGTTTGTGGTTATGCCTTTCGGCTAACTAATGCCCAGCAGTGTTCATGCAATTGATGAACAAAGTTTTTATTGAGTATCTGGACAAATTCGTAGTCGTTTTTATCGACGATATTCTTATCTATTCACGGAGTCGGGAGGAACACGCCTTACATCTCCGGATTGTATTAGACACTTTGAGGGCCGAGCAGTTGTACGTGAAGTTCTCTAAGTGTGAGTTTTGGCTCGAGGAAGTGATGTTCCTTGGGCATGTGATTTCAGCAGAGGGAGTTCGGGTAGATCCGTAGAAGATAGAGGCAGTGATGGCTTGGGAGCCGCCTAAGAATGTGAAGGAGGTGAGGAGTTTTCTGGGTCTTGCCGGCTATTACCGTAGATTCGTTGAGGGATTTTCTAAGATCGCCAGACCACTCACTCAGTTGCTCCAGAAAACTCAGAAGTTCGAGTGGACTGCAGACAGGCAGGACAGTTTTGACGAGTTAAAGAGACGTTTGACCACCGCACCCGTCTTAGCATTGCCTCAGGGGAGCGAGGATTTCGTAGTGTATAGTGATGCTTCGGGCCTTGGGCTTGGATGTGTTTTGATGCAGAGAGACAGAGTGATTGCTTATGCGTCCCGCCAATTGAAACCTTATGAGGTAAATTATCCCACGCACGATTTGGAGTTAGCTGCGGTCGTTTTCGCCTTAAAGATATGGAGGCATTATCTCTATGGGTCATCGTGTAAGATTTTTACGGATCACAAGAGTCTGAAGTACATCTTCAGCCAGAAAGAGTTGAATATGAGGCAGCGTAGGTGGTTAGAGCTAATTAAAGACTACGACCTCGAGATACTTTACCATCCGGGTAAGGCCAACGTAGTGGCTGATGCGTTGAGCCGAAAGCCGATGGCGTTACAGATGTTAGAGGTACTTACACCACAGAGTAGGATCCAGCGAGATCTTATTTGCCAGAATATCGAGGTTTGGGTTCAGAGAGTTCAGGGTCAGTTATGTGCGTTAGAGATCACCTCGTCCTTAACCGATGATATCAAGGCGAAGCAGTATGACGATCCGTTTTTGGCCCAGTTGAGGGAGGATGTGAAGAAGGGGAAAGCCCCTGGATTTGTGGTTCACGATGATGGAGTTTTGAGATTTCGCGGCAGACTATGTGTACCGAATGTTATTGAGCTGAGACAGAAGATCTTGAGCGAAGCTCATACCACGCCTTACTCCATACACCCTGGTACGAGTAAAATGTACAAGGACGTGAGAAGTAACTACTGGTGGAGTAATTTGAAGACAGACGTTAGCGAGTTTGTGTCGAGATGTTTGACCTGTCAACAGGTTAAGATCGAGCATCAGCGACCCGCGGGGTTTTTGCAACCACTTCCCATCCCGGAGTGGAAATGGGAGGATATTTCTATGGATTTCATTACCAGTATGCCTAGGACTCAGACTGGAATGAACATGATTTGGGTTATTGTCGATCGACTGACCAAATCAGCTCATTTCCTGGGTATTAAGGACACTTGGGATCCAGAGAGACTGGCACGAGTGTTTATTGCAGAGATCGTGAGATTACATGGGACTCCTAAGAGTATTGTTTCGGACCGTGATGGCCGGTTTGTATCACATTTTTGGCAGGCTGTTCATCGAGCTTTGGGGACTGAGTTGAGGCTCAGTACGTCTTACCACCTCGATCGACGGGCAATGTGAGCGAACGATCCAGACGTTGGAGGATATGTTGAGAGCCTGTGCCCTAGATTGGAAGGAGGATTGGGAGTCGCACTTGCCGTTGATCGAGTTTACGTACAACAATAGTTGGCACGCCTCGATCAAAATGGCACCATTTGAGGCATTGTATGGGAGGAGGTGCAGATCGCCGTTGTGTTGGGACGATGCGTCCGAGCTGATTGGTACCGAGCCCGATATGGTAGTTGAGACGAGGGAGAAGGTTACTCTGATTCGTGATAGATTGTTGACGGCCCAGAGTCGGCAAAAGTCTTATGCCGACACGCGTCGCCGGCCGTTGGAGTTTGAGGTGGGAGATCATGTTTTGCTTAAGGTGTCGCCGACACGGGGAGTTTACCGCTTCGGCCGGAAGGGTAAACTTAGTCCGAGATTTATTGGGCCGTTTGAGATTTTAGAGAGAGTGGGAGAGCTTGCCTATCGGTTAGGCTTGCCGCCGTCTTTGAGTCACGTTCATAACGTATTTCATGTTTCCCAGCTTAGGAAGTACGTATCGGATCCTAGCCATATTCTTGATTTTGGAGAGATCGAATTGGGACCCGACATTACCATTGAGGAGAGGCCGATTCAGATTTTAGAGCGTCGGGTAAAGCAACTTCGTCATAAAACCATTCCTCTGGTTAAAGTTCAATGGTCGAGACATGGGTCCGAGGAAGCCACATGGGAGACGGAAGAGATCATGCGGTCGAGATACCCCGAGTTGTTCGCGTTGTAAGTTTCGGGACGAAACTTATTTTTAGGGGGAGATAATGTAATATCCGTGTTCTCTATTTTCAGTAATTTCTATTTTTGGTGTATGTTCGTTTCGGACAACTCGCTTAGCACTGTTTTGGATTTCTGAATCTATTTTGTTCTTGGAGTTTTTCCGTCTGGATGAGTTTCGAGGATGTTTTCGTATAATTTCATCTTAGATTTATATCTTGCCGTATGTACGTTCGATTCTCGTAAAACTTGTTTGTTTTCGTTGTTTCTCGATTCGTATAAGTTTGTATGGTTGAGTTGGTCGTGTTGGAACTTTCGGTTTGTTAATCCGACGTCGTATCGTGAATTCCGGATGTTTGGGTCATTTTTATAAATTCTGATTTATTTGAGCATTGTGGTTGTTATTCATTTATCCTGACCTTCGGACAGTCGGAGCCACGTGTTGATTATGGTAATCATCCCATCAGTAGGAAATCTTTGTATACTCGTTAAGTATCTATTCTATCCGGTTGTCGTTGAGCTTTATTTTCTCACAACTCATGTCTGTAGCAGGTTACGGCCGTAAACCCTTATGTTACGGCCGTAATGTTCGAGAGATACGGCCGTAAGCCAGCTTTGTTTTTCTTCCTGCATGAGACTCCAGTAGCCACTTACGGGCGTATAATGTACCGATTACGGCCGTAAGAAATGTTACGGCCGTATCTCTTAGATCATACGGCCGTAAGTGCGCTTCGTCGGTTTTGCCCAGACCTATCCGTAGAACTCGTTACGGCCGTAAATGCATGTAATTACGGCCGTAATATCCACTAGTTACGGCCGTATGAATGAGGTGTTACGGCCGTAACACCAATCGGTTTATAAACTGGCAGGAGTTATTTTTTCCCGTCATTTTCTCATTCCTCTTCTCTTCTTCGCGTCGGGGCGACTTCCAAGGCAAGGGGTCGTCAGATTTTCATCGCAACACCGGTTGGAAAGTATAACTTAGCATCATATCATCACCATAACACCAAATCATCTATTGCTCGGCTTCGAATCAAGGTATTATCTCCTAGAACCCTAGTATGATTTTGGAGAGGGTTTGGTGGTGATCTTGTCTTTTAATCCGATTTAACCGATGTTGTTGTTAGATTTCGATAGTATACTCGTGATTCTTGGTTCCCTTGTTATAGGATGGGATGAAATCCCGCTATTACACCGTTGACCGATTTCAACTCCCTATGCCCTTTTGATGTTCGATGAATTGTCCCAACGGGTAGAACTAGGACGAATTTCTTCGTATTCGTATTGTTGAGATTGGTTGTATATCATTTTTGTGTTAGGGACGAGCTTAGGAAGATTGTTCAGATCGGAACCTATTCCTTCGTCGTTTCCTTCGTTTCGTTTCATTTAAGGCAAGTACATGTATTACATTTCATTATGTATGTTGTGATTTTCGAAATGAACGATGAATTGTGATTTTCGGGTGCGTGAGTTGTGTTCCTTCCACCCGGAGTGTCCGACGGGATGTCTGGGGGTCGATACTAAGGGGTATGGCCGCGGAAGGGAACTTGGGTGCGTGTGTGATTGAACTTCCACCCGGAGTGTCCGACGGGATGTCTGGGGGTCGATACTAAGGGGTACGGCCGCGGAAGTGGTATCCCACCCGGAGTGTTCGACGGGATGTCTGGGGGTCGATACTAAGGGGTACGGCCACGGGATACCAGTTGTGATTTTGTGATATCGTGATGACTGGAAATCGATGTGATTGCCAATGTAGTATTCCGGAATATATATGTGGCAAATGACTTATGTTTGAGATGATTGTGTAAAACCGTTTTTGTATATAATGTTGTGTAATTGTGTACTTGCACTAGCTATTCGAATGCTAACCCCTTAAATGGGGGAAATGCGTCTTATGCATTTCAGGTACCGGGAGGGCTGAGGGGCAGGCACGGGACACGCACGCAAAGGATGGGATGGCTTGATGATGTGGCTCGAGTCTGTATTTTTTTTATGTCGTGTCATTTTAATTGTCGAGTACCGGAGTTAAACTGTTTACTTTGAAACTTGGTGTAAGTCCCCTGCGTGGGCAATGAATTGGTATTTATCTTATATTCATGTACTCCTTTAAAATGTTTTGGCCGAGGCCACGGCCTTACTTACTTTTTGAATGCATCATGTGGGATTTTATTGTGGTTTATGTGTCAAGTGTCAGCCTGGTAGACCTCACGAGGGTTCTACGGCGTGTAATGTCCCATTTGTGAATTGGGGTGTTACACAGACTTGGTCAACCGATCGACAATTACCCAAATCATATTCATTCCGGCCCGAGTTCTTGGCATGCCAGTAATGAAATCCATCGAGATGTCTTCCCACTTCCACTCGGGAATGGGAAGTGGTTTCAACAACCCCACTGGTCGTTGATGTTCGTTCTTGACTTGTTGACACGTCAAGCACCGTAGTACAAACTCCGTAACATCCTTCTTCATGTTATTCCACCAAAAATTGCGCTTCAAATCTTTGTACATCTTACTCGTCCCGGGGTGGATTGAGTAAGGCGTAGCATGAGCTTCTCGGAGAATTCTCTGCCTCAACTCTAAATCGTTCGGAACACAAAGCCTGCCCTGAAATATCAGAATACTATCCTCATGAACCATAATGCCAGGAGCTTTTCCTTTAATTACATCTTTCTTCAATTGAGAAATCATCGGGTCACTCCACTGCTTCCCTTTGATGTCATCAACTAAGGACGAAGTAATTTCGAGAGTACACAACTATCCCTGTACATGCTGAAGCCAAACTTCTATCCCTTGCTCAATTAAATCCTGACGAATTTTCGTCTGAGATGTAAGAACCTCGAGCATTTGAAGAGATGCCGATTTGCGGCTCAAAGCATCCACAACGACATTGGCTTTTCCGGAGTGGTAAAGAATTTCCAAATCATAATCCTTTATCAACTCTAACCAACGTCTCTGTCTCATATTCAGCTCCTTCTGACTGAAAATATACTTCAGGCTCTTGTGATCGGTATAAATCCGGCATGGTGAACCATACAAATAATGCCGCCAAATCTTGAGTGCGAAGACAATTGCGGCCAACTCTAAATCGTGAGTAGGATAATTCATCTCATAAGGCTTTAATTGTCGTGACGCAAAGGCTATCGTCTTATCATGCTGCATAAGTACACAGCCCAGGCCTTGACCCGAAGCGTCACTATAAACTGCAAAGCCCTCGCTACCATGTGGTAAAGTTAGAATCGGCGTTGAAGTCAATCTTCTCTTCAGTTCATCGAAGCTCTGTTGTCTCTCATCCGTACAAATAAACTTTTCGGTCTTCTGGAGTAATTTCGTAAGCGGCCGAGCGAGTTTCGAGAACCCCTCGACAAACCGACGGTAATACCCAGCAAGGCCCAAAAAGCTACGAACTTCCTTAACATTTTTATGCGGTGCCCAATCTAGCACTGCCTCAATCTTCTGTGGGTCTACACGAACTCCTTCGGCCGAAATCACATGGCCGAGAAACATAACTTCTTCCAACCAAAATTCACATTTCGAGAATTTTGCATAGAGGCGCTCGGTTCTCAAAATGTCCAAAATCAAACGCAAGTGTCGGGCATGTTCCTCCTTATCTCGAGAATAGATCAAGATGTCGTCAATAAAGACGACTACACACCTGTCGAGGTACTCGATGAATATCTTATTCATTAACTGCATGAATACTTCCGGCGCATTAGTCAACCCAAATGGCATAACCACAAATTCATAATGCCCATATCTCGTCCGAAACGCCGTCTTCGGAACGTCGGACTCCCTCACCTTGAGTTGATAATACCCGGATCTTAAATCAACCTTCGAGAAAACCGCAGCCCCTTGCAATTGATCAAATAAATCGTCTTTACGAGGCAAAGGATATTTGTTCTTGATGGTTACTTTGTTCAGCTCACGGTAGTCGATGCACAAACGTAGTGAACCATCCTTCTTCCTCACGAAAAGAACAGGCGCGCCCCAAGGCGAAGCGCTCGGTCTGATGTACCCTTTTTCCAGAAGTTCTCCCAACTGAGTCTTCAATTCCTGCATCTCGGAAGGTGCCATACGATAAGGTGCTTTAGAAATCGGAGCCGCATCTGGCTCTAAGTCTACGGTAAATTCTATCTCTTGATCTGGCGGTAATCTCGGGAGATCATCCGGAAAAACATCGGGATACTCATTAACAACCGTAATCGAAGAGAAATCGACTTCATTTCCTTCCGTTTTCAAGGCATAACACCAATAGCCCGTACAACCTTTTTTCAAAAGATTTACGGCCTTCATGGCACTGATAAGTAACTTGGATTGGCCCGACTTACGTCCCAAAAATGAGTACTCAGATTCGTCTTTAGTCATCATGGTGATAACCTTGGTACGGTAATTCATAATCGCTTGGTGACTATCAAGCCAATCCTCGCCGAGGATCACATCCTCGCCTTCCACATTAACTACAATCAGATTCGATAACCATTCCATACCGGATATAATCACCGGAAGATCTCTAATCTCCCGGTTCCCCATAATTCTATCCCCGCTAGGCAGTTTCACGATGAAGGGGTCGCAAGCAGTCAAACAAGTTATATTCAAACGGCGTACACACTCCAAAGAAATAAAAGAATGTGTAGCACCCGTATCAAAAAGTACACGGATTGGATAAGATAAAATATGGATGGTACCTGAAGCCACCGCCGCGTCGGGTTCATCTGTTCGACGCATCTCATAAACCCGTGGTTGTACCGAACCGACGCTAGAGTTTCCCCCTCTAGCGTTCTAACCCCGTCCCCAGCCCCTGCCGAAATTCTGATGAGGTTGACCAAAAGATTGTCGCTGATTTACACCCTTATCAAGTGGTGTTGGGGCAGAAGCCCGAGTGTCCAAAGTCTGATTCGGATCGGAACAATAAGCTGCTCTATATCCCATCTGTCCGCACGTGTGACACTTCAATGGTGGAAAGTTGCATTCCGAATTAAAGTGGCCTGGACGGCCACAATTATAGCAAGTCATCGTGCGATTTGTGGTACCCGGAGTAGGACGGTAACCCCTCTTTCGTTTATTAGAACGTGACGACTGTCCGACAGAACGGTTAGTCGTCTGCGACCTCTGAAAGTTGCCACCCTTAGAGCCAGAAAAATTTCCCGCGACTTTCTGCTTCTTCGGTTCTTCAGCGGTATCGTTGTCGGGGTTCAACATATCATGAGCTAAAGCTCTGTCCTGATACTCTTTCAGTGTGGTACAAGCAAATCCGGCCATGTACCGCCGTAAGTCCAAATTCATCCGCATATCAAAATAACGGATCTTATCACGCTCGTTACGCACTTGATCCTTCACATGGATCAATTGTTTGTTGTACTCCAAGATCGCCTGCGAAACGGGAATATCTTGTGGTTTAGCCTCGAAAAAGGCTCGGATTCGACCCTCTCGCACCGGCCAAGGACAAAACTCGGCCTCCAAAAGCTCCTTAAATTCATTCCACGTGGCAATATGATCATGTGGCTTGATGACCTTCCACCAAGTAGCGGCCTCCTTAGTGAGGAAATACTAAGCAATCGGTACTTTCCTCACCTCGGGGCAATCAACCGCCTCGAAAATCTTTTTCAATTCCGCTAGCCAATCTTCCCAGCCCAACGGGTCCGTGGCACCACCAAACTGTGGAGGGTGCATACGGATTACATTCTGAAGCAAGGCATCCGTGTTTGGGTTCGTATTATTCAGCTGAACAGTTTGGGCTAAAAGGGTCATCTGAGTAGCCAATTGTTGAAGTGCATTCGCAACTCCAACGTCCGCGTTGTTCCCCTGGCCGTTCGACTGGTCGTTCTGACTTTCGGTGTCAGGATGCACCGAGTTCGACAAACTGGGGTTGGTCAGCCCCGCAACTGAACTGATGGAAACAGCCGCGCCACGACCTCTTCCTCGTCCACGGCCACGACCACGGCCACAGCCCCTACCAGCTTACATACTGAAGAACATATAAGGCACGTAAGTACAGTTCAATCGCACGTCATTAAGGTGATCGATTCTCAAGAATACCAATAAAAGAAGCATAACGAATACGGAAACACCAGAAGAGTAAGAGGTCTTACAAGTATCGGTCGCACTGTGATGATGGCAGAGTAGTGATACTGTGGACAAATGACGACTCATTCGACCCAAAAGACCGACAACCTAGGTATCCATAGACCTACGCTCTGATACCATATTCTGTAACACCTCCAAGTTATTCAGGGAATATTACAGCGCCGTAAGCCCCGCCGTGGGGCCCACAAGGCTAAACATACGCGGAACTATAAATTTTGACCGAGAGGGTCTACATACAATGGAATGAAGAACAATACAAGGGTATTCAAAACATAACCAATGTATCCAAAGACATCACAACACGAATTAATACCTCGGCAAACACAGGCCGGAACATCAAGGAAAATGGAAAACAATACTCGAGTATTCAAAAACCATTCCAGTTCAACAACACTAAATGGAAAACTCAAACATAATCGGAGGAAAGAAACAGTATCACACTTGCCCACCATCTTCATGCCGACCCGGTACCTGCCTGTCCGCTCTCCTGGAACCTGAAATACATAAAAAGTATTTCCCCCATGAAGGGGTTAGCCGTCGAATAGCTAGTGCAAGTATATCAAATATGAAACACAATACTCCTCGACTATAAAGTAAAATGTAACCGTCAATTCATCAATTCAAGACTAGTATTCCGGAATAACTAAATCTCATAGCATCACATCAAGACGTATATGAATATCGTGGAAACAGTTCGTTCATATTATCCGTCATCAATACATATATGAATACCGTGGACACGGTTCGTTCATATCATCCGTCATCAATACATATATGAATACCGTGGAAGCGGTTCGTTCATATCATGCCATTAACACATATATGAATACCGTGGAAACGGTTCGTTCATATCATGCCATCAATACATATATGAATACCATGGAAACGGTTCGTTCATATCATGCCATCAATATATCTTACTTTCAAAGTCGAGAACGTACAATCATAAATATATACTTGCCTTTGAGACATCGAGAATTCGAACGGAAAAACGGTATGAGTTCGGTAGGTCCAAGAACGCGCTTCCGGCACCTAAACGATTCGCATGGAATATGATAGTCAATTATCCATACTCAAATTACACGAAGAAATTCCCGAAACGTGTCTACGATTCCCGAAAATACACAGATAAATAACTAGGGGTTGGAAAAATCGCTCAAACTCCCAAAAGTTCGAAACGGCACAATCAAATCCGTAAAATCGTAGAAAAAGCATGCATACGGTATAGATACATCACAATCTCAAGGTTCTCAAGCTTCAAATCGGATAAATCGGACGAATCTACGAAAAACCCCAAAATCCAACACAATATTCAAAGTGTTCTTGAATAATCATTCAATAATCCAATGAATAATCAAACATGCCCATAATCATGCGTATATCACTTCATACACCATGATCTTAGCATGCAAAACATCATTACTCAATACAAAATCGAAATCCAATATGTTGAAGAAATTACCTCTTGAAGATGCAATCACTATTATCCGAAGAATACGCGTTAGATCGACTATCCGGGCTTCCCAACCGAATGAAAATGATAAAAATCCAACACATAAGTGATAGATGGTGAGAATCTCCTCCCCTCAAGCTCTCTCTCTCGCAGGTAGGAGAAGAAATGGAGAAATGAGCTCCATCTCGCTCAAAAAGCATAATTATGCAGTTGACCGCATTGTGTGCCGTGACTCAGCCGAAATGTGCCGCCGCACAGGCCCAAAATCGCTCCTGTGGCTCGGCGGTGTGCCCGGCCAAGTGGCGCCAAGGCATGTGATACGGTTTTGGCCGAAGATGTAACACGAGTGTGCCGCGGCCCGGACAGGTGTGCCGCGGCAGTGACTCGGTAGTGTGCCGCGGCCCTGCCGGCATGTGCCGCGGCACAAGGTACAGACTGCTCGGCCAGGTCTAGAAAATGTGTGTGCTGCGGCGCACACTCCTTGTGCCGCGGCCCACACCCCCTCGGGTCCTAAAATGATGAAAAATGACCCGGGAAGAGAATAAAAGCAATATGACTCAATATCTGGAAAACAATAACACGAAATGGAAGTACGGAAACCCCAAAACGGTGGTTCCACGCAACGATTACAAGAGTTCGCCCAACAAAACACAATTCGCACAATGAAGAGATTTGAAATGACATGAATTTCAACCGGGTATTACACTAAGTTGTACAATAGTATACTATGGCCAATAGTTACTACATCAAAAATAAAGATCTTGCAACTATGGACTTGCCTCTTCAAGCTTCATAGGTTTTAAGTAAAATCATTAGTGCAAGAGAGTATGTGAGAGAATCTGTGGAGTGAAGGAACTTAATGGCTCAGTCCTCGATTTTAACAAGGAAACCTTACTACGTCTTTTGTGGTTCTTTGGAGAAAGTACCTTGGAATTAAGTTTTATGCAGTAATAAGGCACCTCCCAAGTGTATTTATACTGTGGCTCACCATCGTTAATAGGTTGGTGACTAGTGAGAATCTGATCAAGGTTAGGATCTATGTGGATTGAACTTGTAGTCTTTGCGGTAATAGAATAGATTGTTTGGATCATCTTTTTTTCCAATGTGATTATGCTGCAGCGGTGTGGACTAAAATGAATAGATGGTGTGGATTGCAGCATGGAGCTGATGCATGGGAAGTGGAAAACGGAACACTGCTTGCTCATTGTGGTTCTAAGTCTGGCAGACAGAGACTTTATTGAATGGTGCTCACCATGTTATATACTATCTATGGAGAGAGATGAATTTTCAAATATTTAGAGCTCTTTTTTCTACAAAGGAGAGTGTGCTAAGACATTGCCAATTAACGACTGCTATGAGATGCCAACGAGACAAGAAATTAGCTATTCTTCTTCTTTCGTAGTTACTTTTGCTGATTTGTAAAGGTTTTGTGGTTGTGAGCTTCGAGACATGTGTTTCATTGTTTACTAGTTGAATAAATAAATTCTATTTTCCAAAAAAAAGTTAGCTATGACGAAAAGCCAAGGACAAACCACCATGAATACAGAGATTGAAGACATGTAATTTGATTACTTGTATTTTAATGGGTCAATGATGACTCTCTACTTAGGAATAGTCCATGGACTTCATGTTGGTAGATTTAGGTTGTGGATGTTTTCATATTGTATGACAAATAAACAAACCGACAAACCATGCTTTTAAATGGATTAATGTGAAAAGTGTAATATATAATCGCGTAATACTCCCATATTCCAAACACCAAGTTATAAAGTTTATGAGGTTTCCAACCCTCTGTCAAACTCATAGAAAATTGAAATCTAATTGAAATACTATTCTTTCGAGTATGTCTGGCTAGTGTTTTGGGGAAGGTCCATATATTCTAAAAATGCATTAGATGCCTTTGATTGTGACAAATCGAACCCCTAGAAACTGTGTGGGTCTCCAAGTAAGATTCAATTGTAAGATTGATAAGGGTTAACGGTTTAAACTTAGATAGTTCAGCAATCCATATAAACTGTATGGATTGAGGGCTAGTGACCTAGGGGCAAAAGAAGATCGAATCATCCATTATATAGGTTGGTGTTAGACGCCACTTTATAAGAAATGATTGAATAGAAACCGAGTAGGTTGTGATACCCGAGCCTAACACTACTCACTTGGTCAATATGATTCATGCATAACTTGTTAATTATGTGTTATTTGGATTACTTGATGTTTCATAGTTCAGTTGATCTTATAGTTAATTTCACTACATAGAAATGTGCTAAACATTTGAACTAAAGTCTAAGACACTATTGTGGTATATGTTACGGAACTAAGTTACGTTATTCATATTATTTCTAATACGAAAATAAAATATATGTAAAGATCCTATAAAACTCTGAGTACACGTGGTAAGCCTAGAAGTTATAAAGGTGTCACTGACGTGTCTATCGGAGGTTAACTAGCTTACCTCGAGATTTTAGTCGGCGCGTGTAGTGGGTCACTTTAAATTGATGATTCAAGTGGATAACCATCATTCAATAAACTAAGACGTGTCAAGTGACTTTGACTCTTGTCAATACCTAATAGGATACAATTTATGATTGTATCTGATAACGTCTGTAAAATACTGTGATCTGTCTATACCTCATTCGTTCCAACTGCAGTAGGAATTGAACTTATCTTTTAGTTTATTATATTAATTATATTTTTATAAATGAGTCCTTCCATTCTTATCTACAGTGTCGTATTTGTGAAGTTTTAGAAAGTTTGGCAATAAACTCCTTCACTAGCATTTTCAACATTGTTCGCATGGGTAATCGAGTTTAAGCAATAAAAATACATCCTAAACTTCTACTAAACTGTTTTAAAGATCATCCATACCCTAAATGAGGTCAATATCTACTAGGAACCAGTTCAAACACTCCAGGAACCGGATCATAACTACTTGAATCGATCAATTATTTCAAACCTAGTCTCTAGTAGTCATTTGAGGGTATTTTGGACATTTCACCTTCATAACCGACTTAAGACACTTGTTTGATGGATAAATCCGACCCTCAACCCTCATTTACAGTCTGTACATGAATAAAAAGCTCCCCACTTCAAAAAATCACCAAAAATTCAAGAAGAAATCATCAAAAACATCAACACCTCAATTCATTTGACAATCAATGTGAGTTTCCTTTGTTTATTCCTTATTCATGCTATTTTTCTTAGCTATTGCGAAGGTGTGAGAGCTTGTATATGTTCTTATACATGTTGTAATGATGTTAAGAATTCAGCCATGGCAAACCCTTGTGGTTAATATAGATTTATAAGGCTTAAAACTCACTAAGGCAATAAAGGAATCAATTCTGCCACCTTTTGGAATTAATAGTATATGTTACTTGATCCGTATGTTTCAGGGTCAGGAGTTTCAGTATAATCATTCTTAAGTATCTTAGGGATATTATGTCAAAATTTGGTGCAAATTCAACTTATATTATAGTGATTATAAGCAAAATAAAATCTGATTATGACAAGACTTTGATAAACTCTCTTAATCAAGTGTTTGTTATAAAACCTTGGAACTTTAAGTTGTGAGAGTTGAATGAACTTTATAAACAGAGACTAATAGAATTATTAATGAATTATAAGTCCAAAATCGATTGGTTAATGGGCTGGTATACATCGATAAACCGATATAAAGTATGGAGAACACCGGTTATGCGAAGTGGTAAACCCTTTCGATATGAAGAGAGTTAAACCTTGCGTGTGGTATGTGAATCCTTGAAATACATTCCTTGAAACAGGTTCTGAAGATATATCATCCCAACCACCCCCTATTGGTATAAACGTAAGGGTATTACCCGATCAAGGTAAGTAGAAATCCATCTGCAACTACAATGCATAAACATAGTATTGTTTGTAAACTTGATGATATCTTGAGAGTGTATTGTATTGGATGATTGATCTGTATTATGCTTAAAGTGTTTGGTTGCACCTTACATGATCATAACATCCATTAGCATCTCTACATGCATGCATAACAGGATACTCACTAGTGTCTGCATGCATGGTACGATCATGGAAAGAAAGAAAAGAAAAATGTTTTGTTGGCCGCTGCTAGAGCACCGAGGCATGGTAGATGCATGCTTTTACGATACATTTAGCACGGTAGATGCGTGCTTATATCATGTGTGAGACATGGTAGATGCATGTTCTCACGATATATTTGGTGTGGTAGATGCATGCCTTATATGTCTGGCATGGTAGATGCATGCCTCATGATATGATATGATATTGAGTTCATTCCGGTGCTTAGTACGTGGTTCAACGGGCCCAAGGATAATAAAATGATTTTGAGAGATTCTCATCGATAATCATATGTCATATGTTGCATCAGACATGATACATAACATGCATGATTTCTACTTATTGGGCTTTAGCTCACGTAGGTTATGCATTGTAGGTAATTCTGATGCTTGAGTATGTTCCCTCGCTGGATGAGTTGGAGTTCCACTATTGCTGAGGGTCGACGTACATGGATGGCGACCTGTCGGGCTTAACCATGGGCTTAACATATTTTCGTTCTTGTTTGTGAACCTTACTTTATAAATATGTATTGCAGTAATATACTCATAGGTTCGAGTGTCGTTGATGGTGTGATGGGTACTTTAAGTTCACTTAGTATGTTTGTTTAACCTGTGAGGTTGTTTAAATATCGTAATGTAAAATAAATAAGTGATTTGGGAAGCTCGAATTTTTGTGGTTTACTAATCTCTTGTAGTTATAGCTACGGGGACATTGATGTCATGAGTTTGATTCGGATTGAAACTAGATGTCTCTGTATGATACTTGTGTTGGTTGTTATGTCACAGGTTTGGGATAGGTACTAGTTTAGGGGAAACTCTGTCGAAATTTCACCGTAATTTATAAGTACTAATATGATATAAGATAGTGTAAGTTAGGCAGTTAGTGCGGGTCGTTTTAGGTGGTATCAGAGCCCGGTTTGTGCCCTGTAGACTGTCCATGTACACGACCTCAGAGCATCTGGAGCACAACAAATCCAGTAAGTGTTATTTTATTTGTGTGCACTCATATTTCATGAATTATATTGACCATATGATATAGGGCTCAGTCATAAATAGAAAATAATGCCGAGATCAAGAACTGAAGGCAGTGATGGGGGTAGAACACAAGATCCAGAAATGACGTCCGCAAGTTCTGATCGTGATCTGATCATTGGTCGATTGACTGAACTAGTAGAAAGGCAATCTCAACAAATCCAACAACTCATCCAACAAAGAGACATGCGAGGACAGCAGGGAGATGACAGGAATCGACGCAACCTCGAGTAGAACAAGTTGAATTAGATGGAGGAAGGTTCAGGAAGTTGAATCCACCAACATTTGAGAGCGCAGTAGATCCTACAGAAGCAGAAGATTGGACTATAGAAAACATGTTCCAGTATAGTAAGGTTTCTGAAGAGAACAAGGTACTTTGTGCTTCCTTCATGTTACGGGGCAGTGCAGGTCATTGGTGGGATACGATAAGCGCTATTGAAAATGTGGCAACAATGACTTGGGCTAAGTTCAATGAACTCTTCAGAAATAAGTACTTTACAGCTCCTATTCGTGCAATGAATATGAACGAATTTATACAGTTGAAACAAGGAAGCATGACGGTTTCAGACTACATCTGTAAGTTCGAAATGCTGTCTAGGTTTGCTGAGCATATGGTTAGCACGGAAGCACTGAAAGTGGAGAGGTTCCTTGAAGGCTTGAGACCAGAGCTATACAGAGATGTCAGCATGGCAGGAATTCAAGGGACGACTTATTCAATAATTGCTGAGAGAGCATTGGTCGCAGAACAGGCAGAACTGAGGATTTGACAAGCACAAGAGGTTCGGCGGCAATTTGCCCAACGATAAGGCCAACGCTAGTTTAAGAATGAAAAGAAGAGGCCACCTCAATCGCAGAATCCAAAGGCTGATTTTCCATCTAAAAAGGGGCAGGAACAAGGAGGACCAAGTAAGCGCATGAAGTCTGAAGAGGGTAGACCCTTTGTACCATTACCGGCATGCCCTAATTGTGGAAAACAACATAGTGGAGTTTGCTTATTGGGTTCTAAAGTATGCTTTTCATGTGGACAACCTGGACATATGGCGAACGTTTGCCCAAACAAGACAAAAGCTAAAGCGCAGGAAAGGGTACCAATAGAGTTTACACTATAACCAGAGAAGATGTCAAGCTAATCCGTCTATTATCACAGTAACCTTCTTATATTTGGTATCTCAAAGATCGGTATTATTTGGTCCTCAGTGCTACACATTCATTTGCATCTACCGAGTATGTGAGAAGGCCGGGTAGAGTACCAAACAATTGAGGTAGGTTATAATGTAGTTACCCCCTCTGGAGATCCAAAACAAACAAATAAGATCATACGAGCGTGTAGTATTCCTATCGAAAATAGGGAACTCTATGCTGATTTAATCGTGTTGGACATGAATGACTATGACATAATCTTGGGTATGGATTGGTTATCAAAATATCATGCTACTGTTGACTGTCGGAGAAAGATTGTGACACTACAACCACCTGGGGAAGAACCTTTTTATTTTGTCGGGGTTAGTAAGAATTTAAGATTTCCAGTAATCTCAGCAATGAAGGCACAACATTTATTAAACAGTGGTTGTGAAGGCTATGTAGTTAGTGTAATGAGCATTGAAAAACAAGATTTCTTGAACGTCAATGAAGTACCAGTGGTGAAACAATACCCTGAAGTGTTTCCTGATGATCTACCGGGACTGCCACCAGATCGTGAAATAGAGTTTGTGATTAACTTACAGCCGGGAATGACACCAATATCAAAGTCACCATACAGAATGGCACCAGCTGAATTAAAGGAATTAAAGACCCAGTTGCAAGAATTGTTAGATAAAGGTCTCATTAGGCCTAGTTATTCACCATGGGGAGCGCCAATATTGTTTGTTCGTAAGAAGGATGGTTCCTTGAGGATGTGTATAGACTATCGAGAGCTCAACAAAGTTACGATCAAGAACAAGTATCCTTTACCTCGAATTGATTACTTGTTTGATCAACTTCAAGGCGCATATATCTTTTCCAAAATTGATCTGCGATCAGGGTACCATCAATTGAAGATAAAGGAAGAGGACATCCCAAAAACAGCATTCAGTACGAGGTACGGACACTATGAGTTTTTGGTGATGCCATTTGGTCTAACAAATGCCCCAGCAGCATTTATAGATTTAATGAATAGAGTGTTTAAAGATTTCCTGGATAAGTTTGTTATCATGTTTATTGATGATATTCTCATATATTCGAAGACCAAAGAAGACCATACAGTGCATCTAAGGAAAGTTTTAGAAGTCTTAAAACAGAAACAATTATATGCTAAGTTTAAAAAGTGTGAATTCTGGTTAGACCGAGTAGTATTCTTGGGGCATGTTATATCCGGAGCAGGGATTTCAGTAGACCCAAGCAAAGTTGAAGCAATCAATAACTGGCTGCAACCCACAAATTCTATAGAAGTACGCAACTTTCTTGGTTTAGCTGGATATTACCGTCGATTTGTAGAGGGATTCTCTAAGATTGCCTCTCCATTAACACAATTGACTAGAAATAATGTTTCCTTCAAGTGGACAGAATCATGCGAGCAAAGCTTTCAAGAACCGAAGAGGCGGTTGACGTCGGCACCGATCTTGACCATTCCAATGGGAACTGGAGGTTTTAAAGTCTACATTGATGCTTCAAAGAATGGTGTGGGTTGTGTATTGATGCAGAATGGTAAAGTAATAGCATATGCATCTAGACAATTGAAGGAGTATGAAAAGAACTACCCGACACATGATTTAGAACTTGCTGCAGTGGTGTTTGCACTTAAAATATGGAGGCATTACCTATATGGAGAACGTTGTGAAATTTATACTGATCACAAGAGCCTGAAATATTTATTCACTCCGAAAGAATTAAATATGAGACAGCGGAGATGGTTAGAACTTGTTAAAGACTATGATTGTGTCATCAACTACCACCCTGGTAAAGCTAATGTAGTAGCAGATGCCCTAAGCAGAAAATCAGCACAATCCATTGCGGCCATGACCTTGATCCAGAAGCCAGAATTACACGATTTGATGAATATGGATGTAGAAATTATCCAACATGGATGGCTAGAAGCAAAATTGTCAGCACTAACCCTTCGACCTACTTTAATAGATAGAATTCAGCAAGGCCAGAAAGAGGATCAAGAGTTAGAGAAAATAAAGAAGAATATTAAATTAGGAACCTCGCCAGACTTCCAATTGTCAGAAGATGGTATTATTAGATTTAGAAATCGTTTATGTGTGCCTAATTTTGAAGATGTTCGCAAAGAAATATTACTAGAGGCGCACTCAACACCATATTCAGTACATCTAGAAGCAACCAAAATGTACAGAGACTTGAAACTACACTATTGGTGGCCAGGTATGAAAGAAGATATTGCACAATATATGGAGCAATGCCTAACATGTCAACAGTAAAAGCCGAGCATCAAAGACCAGCAGGAACCTTGAAACCTTTATTTGTTCCAAAATGGAAGTGGGAGGACATTACGATGGATTTTGTGATAGGTTTACCAAGAATGGTTAAAGGACACAACTCTATCTGGGTTATAGTTGATAGATTGACAAAATCTGCTCACTTTCTCCCAGTTTGTACGACATACTCCATAGATCGTTATGCTCAACTCTATATACAGGAAATAGTGAGGCTATATGGGGTTCCATTATCTATTGTATCGGACAGAGATTCACGATTTGTATCAGCTTTTTGGAAGAGCCTGCATAGAGCATTGGGTACCCACTTGTCTTTCAGCACTGCTTATCATCCACAGTCGGATGGGCAATCCGAAAGAACTATACAAACTCTTGAAGATATTCTCAGATCCTGTGTTATGGACTTTCAAGGCCAGTGGAGCAAACATTTACCCCTAATTGAATTCTCCTACAATAATAGTTATCAGAGTACAATTAGAATGGCTCCTTATGAAGCCTTGTATGGCCGGAAGTGTCGATCACCAGTACATTGGGATGAGGTTGGTGAAGGAAGAGTTTTAGGTCCTGATACGATTCAAGAAATGACAGAAGCAGTTTCACAAATCAGAGAAAGAATGAGAACAAATTTCAAAGGCATAAAAGAGTTATGCAGATACCAGAAGGAGAGCACTGGAATTTGCCGTGGGTGATCGAGTATTCCTGAAAGTTTCTCCAATGAAGGGAATAATGAGATTTGGTAAGAAAGGAAAACTGAGTCCAAGATACATTGGGCCATTTCCTATTATTGAGCGGGTTGGTGAAGTGGCTTATCGACTAGAGTTTCCAGCATCAATGTCTTAGATACACAATGTATTTCACGTTTCTCTACTAAGAAAATACACTGCGAATCCATCCCACATTCTCAAGAATGAACCAGTTGAGCTGGAGGCAGATTTGAGTTACAAGGAGATACCGGAACAAATCTTACTATGAGAATTAAAGAGACTCAGAAATAAAGAAGTGCCACTAGTCAAAGTGTTGTGGAGAAATCAACTTGTAGAATAAGCCACTTGGGAGAGAGAAGATGAAACGAGGGCTAAATACCCTGATCTTTTCAGGTAAGTTAAATTTCGGGGACGAAATTTTTATAAGGAGGGGAGGATGTGATACCCGAGCCTAACACTACTCACTTGGTCAATATGATTCATGCATAACTTGTTAATTATGTGTTATTTGGATTACTTGATGTTTCATAGTTCAGTTGATGTTATAGTTAATTTCACTACATAGAAATGTGCTAAACATTTGAACTAAAGTCTAAGACACTATTGTGGTATATGTTACGAAACTAAGTTACGTTATTCATATTATTTCTAATACGAAAATAAAATATATGTAAAGATCCTATAAAACTCTGAGTACACGTGGTAAGCCTAGAAGTTATAAAGGTGTTACTGACGTGTCTATCGGAGGTTAACTAGCTTACCTCGAGATTTTAGTCGGCGCGTGTAGTGGGTCACTTTAAATTGATGATTCAAGTGGATAACCATCATTCAATAAACTAAAACGTGTCAAGTGCCTTTGAATCTTGTCAATACCTAATAGGATACAATTTATGATTGTATCTGATAACGTCTGTAAAATACTGTGATCTGTACCTCATTCGTTCCAACTGCGGTAGGAATTGAACTTATCTTTTACTTTATCATATTAATTATATTTTTATAAATGAGTCCTTCCATTCTTATCTACAGTGTCGTATTTGTGAAGTTTTAGAAAGTTTGGCAATAAACTCCTTCACTAGCATTTTCAACATTGTTCGCATGGGTAATCGAGTTTAAGCAATAAAAATACACCCTAAACTTCTACTAAACCATTTTAAAGATCATTCATACCCTAAATGAGGTCAATATCTACTAGGAACCGGTTCAAACACTCCAAGAACCGGATTATAACTACTTGAATCGATCAATTATTTCAAACCTAGTCTCTAGTAGTCATTCGAGGGTATTTTGGACATTTCACCTTCATAACCGACTTAAGACACTTTTTTGATGGATTAATCCGACCCTCTACCCTCATTTACAGTCTGTACATGAATAAGAAGCTCCCCACTTCGAAAAATCACCAAAAATTCAAGAAGAAATCATCAAAAACATCAACACCTCAATTCCTTTGACAATCAAGGTGAGTTTCCTTTGTTTCTTCCTTATTCTTGCTATGTTTCTTAGCTATTTCGAAGGTGTGAGAGCTTGTATATGTTCTTATACATGTTATAATGATTTTAAGAATTCAGCCATGCCAAACCCTTGTGGTTAATATGGATTTATAAGGCTTAAAACTCACTAAGGCAATAAAGGAATCAATTCTGCCACCTTTTGGAATTAATAGTATATGTTACTTGATCCGTATGTTTCAGGGTCAGGAGTTTCAGTATAATCATTCTTAAGTATCTTAGGGATATTATGTCAAAATTTGGTGCAAATTCAACTTATATTATAGTGATTATAAGCAAAATAAAATATGATTATGACAAGACTTTGATAAACTCTCTTAATCAAGTATTTGTTATAAAACCTTGGAACTTTAAGTTGTGAGAGTTGAATGAACTTTATCAATAGAGACTAATAGATTTATTAATGAATTATATGTCCAAAATCGATTGGTTAATGGGCTGGTATACATCGATAAACCGATATAAAGTATGTAGAACACCGGTTGTGCGAAGTGGTAAACCCTTTCGATATGAAGAGAGTTAAACCTTGCGTGTGGTATGTGAATCCTTGAAATACATTCCTTGAAACAGGTTCTGAAGATATATCATCCCAACCACCCCCTATTGGTATAAACGTAAGGGTATTACCCAATCAAGGTAAGTAGAAATCCATCTGCAACTACAATGCATAAACATAGTATTGTTTGTAAACTTGATGATATCTTGAGAGTGTATTGTATTGGATGATTGATCTTTATTATGCTTAAAGTGTTTGGTTGCACCTTACATGATCATAACATCCATTAGCATCTCCACATGCATGCATAACAGGATACTCACTAGTGTCTGCATGCATGGTACGATCATGGAAAGAAAGAAAAGAAAAATGTTTTGTTGGCCGCTGCTAGAGCACCGAGGCATGGTAGATGCATGCTTTTACGATACGTTAAGCACGGTAGATGCGTGCTTATATCATGTGTGAGACATGGTAGATGCATGTTCTCACGATATATTTGGTGTGGTAGATGCATGCCTTATATGTCTGGCATGGTAGATGCATGCCTCATGATATGATATGATATTGAGGTCATTTCGGTGCTTAGTACGTGGTTCAACGGGCCCAAGGATAAGAAAATGATTTTGAGATATTCTCATCGATAATCATATGTCATATGTTGCATCAGACATGATACATAACATGCATGATTTCTACTTATTGGGCTTTAGCTCACGTAGTTTATGCATTGTAGGTAATTCTGATGCTTGAGTATGTTCCCTCGCTGGATGAGTTGGAGTTCCACTGTTGCTGAGGGTCGACGTACATGGATGACGACCTGTCGGGCTTAACCATGGGCTTAACATATTTTCGTTCTTGTTTGTGAACCTTACTTTATAAATATGTATTGCAGTAATATACGCATAGGTTCGAGTGTCATTGATGGTGTGATGGGTACTTTAAGTTCACTTAGTATGTTTGTTTAACCTGTGAGGTTGTTTAAATATCGTAATGCAAAATAAATAAGTGATTTGGGAAGCTTGAAGTTTTGTGGTTTACTAATCTCTTGTAGTTATAGCTACGGGGACATTAATGTCATGAGTTTGATTCGGATTGAGACTAGATGTCTCTGTATGATACTTGTGTTGGTTTTTATGTCATAGGTTTGGGATAGGTACTAGTTTAGGGGAAACTCTGTCGAAATTTCACCGTAATTTAAAAGTACTAATATGATATAAGATAGTGTAAGTTAGGCAGTTAGTGCGGGTCGTTTCATAGGTTGCCCTCTATTAGAATTTGTAAAGAACTCGGTGACCACTATGAAGTTAACCATAACTTCCGAATTCCACATGGGAGTGTGTAATGCTAATAAAATAGTGGGATCTAAGTTAAAAATATAGAAAGTCCTTTAATTCATTACTCAGATCATAATTAAACAATCAGTACCGTATCTAATATTATTCTCTGCAGTCAAACAAACAACAAACTCTCAAAATGACAATGAACCCACTCTCTATTTTACTTGAAAAGAACACTCTTATTGGACCCAACATTGTTGAATAGCTCTGCAATTCGAGGATAGTACTCAGTATGGAGCCGATGGGCTACGACTTGGAGGCGGACATACCACCGGCTCTTGCAAGGACTAGGGGTACTCAGGAAGAAGTTAAAGACCATGGAAATTTGGTTAAAGATGATGTCAGGGTCCGTGGTTTCATGATGGGCTTAATGAACAATGATCTTCAGAGGGCCCATGAGAACCATCCATCTTCACAGGTGATTCTGGCACATCTTACTAAGCTATATGAGGAGCACAGTCAAATTACTCGATATGAGATATCCAAGCAGTTGTTTGGTGCTCGGATGAAGAATGGTGAGGAAGTTGGGACCACATCCTCAAAATGATATCTATGATCGAGAAATTGGAGGCTCTTGATTTCAGGATGCATGATTCTCTCAAGACCGACCTTATCCTACAATGACTTCCTCACTCCTTCTCTCAGTTTGTAATGAACTTCAAGTGCAATGAAATTACTTCCAACTTAGCTGATATGGTGAACAAATTGAGTATGGCACATTTTCAAATGAAGACGAAGCCGAAGGAGGATGCACTTATAATTTCCTCAGGGCTTTGGAGGTCCAAGAATAATAAGAAAAAGACCAAGGAGCAGTTTAAGCGCGAAGGTGGGGACAGAAAGATAAGGGCAAGGCCTCAAAGATAAGGTGGGGGCCAAGAAGACAGATGTATGCCTCTACTATGGTGAGCTAGGCCACCAGAGGAGGCACTGTCCAAAACTTGACCACAATGTGCCTTCAGCTACAGAACAACTAGGTTTGGAAATGAATTGTTCTATAAATATTTATTCCACTTCTTTTATACTTTATTCTGGTGCCAATTCTTAAATATGTACAATGAATTGGGATCTGGAATGATGTCGAAAACTTGGAGCTGTAGAAGTGATGGTGACAGTCGGCAGTAGGCATATTGTGGAGGCTACTGACATCGAGTCACTTATGTTGGATTTAGAATCTGGTTTTGTTATTACGTTAGATGATGTACTTGTTTTTCCGAATGGGCACAAAAATTTTGTATCAATACCGGTCATGGACCGCAAGGGCTTTTATTTATATATTAGAGATGGGTCCTGTCGTATTTATTTTAGAAATAATTGGTTGGTACTGCTACATTATTGAATGGTTTATACCATTTGAATCTAAAGGATAAAAATATTGTGAGCTCTATAACTAGAAAGCGTGGTATGGATGAAAAAAATCAAACACTTAAGTGGCATCTTAGACTTGGTCATGTTGGTTAGACCAAGGTTCATAAAATGGAGAAAGATGGGTTTACAGGTCCTTTGTGATTGGATCCCTATCCAGCTTGTGAATCTTGACTTCAAGGCAAAATGACTAAGTTACCCTTGATAGGAACTTTTGAAAGAGCTATTGAAAAACTTGGATTGACACATACCGGACATATGTGGACATTTTGAAGTGGCATGAGACAATTCTCAGTATTTTATTACATCCACAGATGACCATACTAGGTATAGGTTCATGTAATTAATGAAACATAAATCTAAGCATTTGATAAATTTAAGGAATTTAAGGCCCTAGTTGAAAAGCAAACAATTAACCGTGTTAAGGCTATTCAGTCAGACTGGGAAGGCAAGTACATGAGTATCGAGTTTGATGAGTTCTTAAATGAACTAGGAATAGTGTGATAATTTACACGTCCAGCTACTCCACAATTAAATGGTGTATCAGAAAGAACGAACCGAGCCTTGTTCGACATGGTTCGCTCCATGCTTAACTATACCGATGTACCAATTTACCTATGTGGTTATGAACTACTTACTGCTACACATATCTTAAATAGATATCCTTTCAAATCCGTTTCAAGGGCTCCACATGAGATGTGGAGAGATAGGAAGCCAAGTCTTAATCATATTGAGATTTAGGATGTCTTGCTTATGTCAAAAAGACTAAAGCAGAAAAGTTGGAAGTTAGGTTTGTGAAGGGTCGTTTCATAGGATATACAGGGGATTCCATAGTAGAAATATGGCAAATAGATGTGAAACGGCATTCATAAATGGATTCCTAGAGAAGAAGATCTATATGGAACAACGTAACATGTTCATACATAAAATCAATATTCATAAAGCGTGCAAGATTCAGCGTTCCATTTATGCACTGAAGCAATCTTCGTGAAGTTGGAATCTTTATTTTGACAAGGCAGTCAAAGAGTTTAACTTTATCTAAAATGAAGAGGAGTCCTGTATTTACAATAAGGTTAGTGGTAGCAAAAGTGTGTTCTTAATACTATATGTGGATGACATTCAACTTATAGGAAATAATGTAGGAATGCTCAGTTTTGTGAAAGCTTGGCTTTCTAGTAAATTTTAAATGAAAGACATCGGAGAAGCCATCTACATTATGGGTATTCGTCTCTACTGGGATCAAACAAAGAGAATGTTAGGACTCTCCAAATCCCTTTATACAGAAAAGATCCTAAAGCAATTTAGGATGGAAGATTCTAAAATAGGGTTCCTGCCTATGAAAATGGTATAGAACTCTCCTTAGATACGTGCCCTCAAAGTGAGGAAGAAAAAAGGAAAATGAGTGCCTCGATAGTGGGTAGTTTTATGTACGCTATAATCTGCATAGACTGGGTATTGCTTATGTTGTGCGCATGGTAAGTCGGTATCAGTCAAATCCAGGGCAGGAATATTGGACTGTTGTAAAGAACATTCTTAAGTACTTTAAAAGGACTAAAGACTTGGTTCTTGCGGTGGAGAAATTAAAGTGCAGGGTTTTACGGACTCGGATTTTTCAGGAGACATGGATGTGAAGATGTGCACTTGTATATATTTTCTCTCAATAGTGGAGTAGTATCTTGGAGAAGTGCCAAGCAAATCACGACTGCAATTTCCACATGTGAAGCTGAATATCAGGCAACCACGGAGGCTTTAAGATGTTTACTCAGGAACTTCTAGTTGTCTCTGACGCAAATATGCTTGCAGTGCTATTTTGCGACTAGACTTACCACATAACGTTGCTGATCCATTGACCAAGCCACCATCTTAGATAGTCTTAGAGCGACATCTGGAGAATATGAGCATTAGATACCATAGTTTTTCGGCATTGAGTGAAAGTGGGAGTTCGTTAGGAATATGCCCACGAATTCCACTCCTAGGATGAGAGAGTGTGAGAATTATATTATAATTATGAAGATCAATTAAATATGCTATATTATTGTATATCATAGTCATTGCATTTGAGAGCTAAAATTCCACTCATTATGAAGATACAGAGATAGACACTCTGACATGGAGAGTGCATGTCTTCAGTAAAGGTTGGTGGGATCACACCGTATACGTATGCTAATGACATTATTATACTCGAACTCTATTCATCTCGAATAGGAAACATGGATTTCACTCTAGAATAGCCAATGATTTTAATCAAATGGTTGTGATAGGTACATGTGAACCTTTGACTTGACGATTCAGTAGGAGATGTGCTTGTGACATTAAGTCAGTCACTACAGTAGTTCTATATAATCACCAAATGGTGGGGTCAACCTCAAATTGCAACTTGGTGGGCAAGCAACAGCCTCTACTGAATATCAAGATATGATCATTTCTCCTATAAGTGAACAGGTGGATGTCCTATGCAGTTAGTGACAAATAAGATTACAAGTCTTTGACCAAAGCATTTAGAGCTAGTCATATTTGATAAATGAGAGCTTGGTGATCTCGACTTGCACTAACAAATGACTAGAGTCAAGTTACAATAGGGTTTGCATTGTCTTGACCCTAATACTTGATCGGGACATATGATTGAAGTTTTTATACGTATATGGTATTTATAACAAAAAGGTTCTGGAATGTTCTTTATCGTTCGTTGTCAGTTGGGTTACACTGTAGGCCACAGGACTGGCTAGGTGGTGCTAACACTCTTTGGATCCTCCCAATTCTAAGTGAGACGAACCTACAAAATCGCTTCACATGAATAGACGACGAATTATATTTAGCTTATTCTCACTTGGTTAATACTGGACATTAGGTGTTTAATTTAAATTATTGGATAAATTATAATCGGTCTCGTGAATTAAATTACTGATAATTAATTTTAGTTATATTATTTCTTAGAGAATTTATATTTAATATAATTAATTAACTGGATTAATATTGAAACGTGCCTAGGTTTATCTACCTAACTAGAAATATGAGGGTCCATTTCACGGACCAAAAACGAACCAAAACCTCATAATTAGAGGCTAGTCCCCCCCTCCCCACATAGCGATTTATCACCATGTTTTGTCATGGCATGTGATATGATGAGATATCATGAGATATGTGGGGACTTTTATTATACTTTGATCTATAAATAAAAGAATAATTTTGTGGGTTGTTTTGGAGGAGTTGTTTTATAAAATGAAAAACTTCATCTTCCTCCTAATAGTGCATTTTCGGCGGAACCATTGTAAGGAAAGGGAAAGAATTTTTTTCTCAAGTCTAAACTTGTGTTATAAGTTTTTGAGAGAAAAATAATTACTTATAAAATACTTGGCGTGTTTTTAAAATAAATATAAAGCTAATTCCATTTACTTGTAGTAGTATTCTTTGAGAATAAGTCGATAGAAATTTTTCCGGTCATCTTCTAACGCGTGATACGTATATCACAATTTGGATTTGTGATCAACATAAAATTTAATCAAAGGAATTCAAGGGTACGATGTCTAAATTCACTCTTTGAATTATTTTATTCATTTATACGATTCTTGAATGATCTGTTCAGGGGTTCGGTGATGGCCATAGTATACAGTATAAACAGCTTAGAAATGGGGGTTGAATAAGCTGTATCTTTTTCGAAGTTTATTTGCGTAGCGGAATTCTATGGTTAAGTTGTTTTAAATATAACAACTGAATAATCTCCTGTTAGCTTGGTGCGTATAGGGTTTTTACAATATGTATACTAAAATCACACAGGCAGATAGAAAACATTAAATGACAGAAAGTAAATACACACTGAGTAAAGTTGTTCGAGGTAAACCCTCGACGTCCACTGGCCCTCCACACATGAGTAAGTTGTTTACTAAAATCACGGTGTACACAACTTAACTAAACACGTCGCTGTATCATTCACACAGACTGATACAGCCAACAGCAGCTTGGGCTATTCACACAGATCGACTTGGCTTCTTTGACTCTCTTTTTCTCACACAGATTGAATCTTGGTGCTATTGGTCCCCCATAGGTCATAGATAGTAAATCTTAGTCCACACTGAGCTAAATAAAATCAACGGTAAGATCAGTATGACTGGATCGAACAGCAGTTGTATGCTTGATGAGCGTTTGTTGTAAGGGTGTTGTTCGTGTTGAAGACTTTGTATATTTCTTCTCTTTTGATGAAGTTGTATGCTTGAAGAAATATAGTACTCTTTAAAAGCTTGATAATCAGATTGTCAATTGTTTGAATCGTCAAGTGTATATCCGTTGGTTTGTTAGCAATGTCCTCTTGCTTGGGGTTATTTATAACCTTATAAATAGATCTGTTATAAATGTAACCGTTAGCCGGTTGGTGAGATTGAGACTGATCTAATTGGCGGTTTCAGAATGTTTCAAATTAAAAGCGATTCGCATTTAATGCTTCCGACATTCTTTTTGACAAGCGTTAAATGCTCTTCAGACCGTAGTGTCTTCGGCCGCATGAAATGTTGTCCTACTAGGATTAAATGCCATTTTAATCTTGAATACTTTGTGAATAAAGAATGTTTCCTTTCTGAATGGTTTAAAGTTTCTTTAGTCCTGTTGTATTTGTGTTTTATTTTCCTAAGTAAAACACTCACAGCATGTTTTCTGTATCCAATATCTTCGTCTTTGTTGTATCTTGAAGACTACGTGCATTACAACTTAAATTATAGGACAACGTGCATTACAACTTAAATTATGATTGGCGCTTAGGCATAATATTTTCAGAAGTAATCCTATTTAAATACAACTTAACCTATGAACTGTTCGCAGATAAGTTCTTACAGATTTGAGACTTATCGATGTTTTATACTTGGTAAAATATTTCAGCACAAAATATAATTAAAGTAAATAACATAAGATCACGAGCTGTAATCTTTTGAGATAAAAATATATTTTATTGATTAATAGATTACAGTGCTGTTAGCATTAGAAGATTACATCGGAAAGAAAAATAGGAGATAGTAATATGCAGATAATAGAAGTTTTATCCCCTATACAACTAATGTTTCCAAGGTTTTCGGGAGGGGTCATGCTCGGTTCCCTTCCACCAGTTGACTAATGCATCTCTTCCTGGATCCCTGCATAAGTTTCTTCTTTCCTAGGATACATCAAATGAGAGAATCCAGTCTTCTGGGTAGGTTGGCCGTTCACCCTTTTGGATTTTGGATTTCAGCTTGATCTGGGGTGGGAGCTTTCTTTCTGCTAGAATCCTTGAGAACTACTGTAATACCCTTACTTTTTATTGACTATTTGTCCTTACTGTTCTTCCTGTTTTATCGTTCTGTAAACTCTTTGTGATGTAGTCGGCATTGATCTAGAGTTTCATTCCTTGTTTGGATCATGATCGTGCTGGTTAGACCTTTCGGAAGTGTTCTGGGTAAGGGAGGTAGCGCACGCTAGGCCGATGCTAATGCACGCTAATTCTGTGTGAGTAGCGCACGCTAGTTTTGAGCCTTAGCACGTGCTAACGGACTGAGTCGGCAGAGGCAGTGAGGTTTCAGACTTTCAGGACTAGCATGTAACGCACGCGAGGCAGTGGCTAGCGTATGCTATATGTGTTGCGTAGCGCACGCTAGTGCTCAGTGTTTACGCACGCTAGCGGACTGAGAACTGGGACTTTGGCAGGACACCAGTTAGCGTACGCTAGGGATGTTTCGTAGCGCACGCTAACGTCTTATGACAGTAGCCACTGGACTACCGGGCGACCCGTTAGCACAAGCTAACATTGACGCGTAGCGTGCGCTAGACTGGGACAGTATATAAGGGGACAGTCAACCCCTGCACTTGTCATTTCACATCTTTTCCACTTTTTCCAATCGGGAGAGCTCGGGAGAGGTGATTTGGGGCGATTTGAGGCAGTCCTTCTTCAGATATCGTCATCTTGGGTTGTATAACAAGGATTATACAACATCTAATACATTTGTATCCTCCAAATCAAGGTAAAATCCTTAGAACCCTATTTTTGGGAATTTTGGGGTTTTTCTTAGATTCGTTCGATTGGTTTGAGGCTTTAGAATCTTGAGATTATGATATATCTACCCCGTATTCATGCTTTTCCTATGATTTTACGGATTGTTTTGTGCCGTGTTCGGACTTGTGAGGGTTTGGGTGATTTTCCAATCTCTAGTTGTTTACCCTTGTATTTTCGTGAATTGTAGACGGGTTTTGGGAGTTTCTTCGTGAATTATGAGTATGGATTATTGATTATCATATCCCTTACGAATCATTTAGGTACCGGAAGTGCGTTCTTGGACCTACCGAACTCATACTCTTTTCCGTTTGATTTCTCGATGTCTCAAAGGCAAGTATATAATTATGATTGTACGTTCTCGACTTTGAAAGTAAGATATATTAATGGCATGATTATTTATATCCACTCTGGGGAGGGCCGATGGGTCCCCTGAGGGTTTCGTAGCCTCTTGGTGTGATTCCACGGATGATATGAACGAACCACTCTGGGATGGACCGACGAGTCCTCTGAGGGTTCCGTAGCCTCTTGTGCGGTTCCACGGTATTCATATATGTATTGATGTGATGCTATGAGATTTAGTTATTCCGGAATACTAATCTTGAAATGATGAATTGACGGTTACATTTACTTTATTGTCCAGGAGTATTGTGTTTCATATTCGATATACTTGCACTCGCTATTCGACGGCTAACCCCTTTATGGGGGAAATACTTTTTATGTATTTCAGGTTCCAGGAGAGCGGATAGGCAGGTATCGGGTCGACATGAAGATGATGGGCAAGCGTGATACTGTGTTTTATCCCCGGTTATGTTTTGTGTTCCTCCATTCAGTGTTGTTGTGCTGGAATGGTTATTGAATACTCGAATATTGTTCGTTTTCAGCCTTCCTTGATGTTTCGGCCTGTGTTGCCGAGGTTTTGATTTTGTACTGTAATGTATTTGGATACATTGGACATGGTTTGAATACCCTTTGTATCGTCCTTCATAGCATTTTATTTAGACCTTCTCGGTCAAGTGTTATAGTTCCGCGTAGGATTAGCCTTGTGGGTCCCTCGACAGGGTTCACGGCGCTGTAACATACCCTGAATAACTTGGGGGTGTTACAGAATATGGTATCAGAGCTTTAGGTTTATGGATACCTAGGCTGTCGGTCTTTTGGGTCGATTAAGTCATTGTTTATCTACAGTATCACTACTTTGCCATCATCACAGTGCCGCCGGTACTTGTATGTCCTATTACTCTTCTTGTGTTTTCTTAACCGCTTTACTTTCAATTTGATATTCTCGAGAATCGGTCACTTCGAGGACGTGCGATTTGGATTGTATTTATGTACTTTGTGTATCCTTTAGAATGTCTGCTGACAGGAGACAGAGTCGTGGCCATGGTCACGGACGTGAACTCTTCCTTGAGATTTTGTCAAATTGCTAATTGCGATATTGGTGTGTATCGGTATTGTGTTGAGACCTTGTTCGGGAGTCGCATGCTAGTATCACGGGAGATCATCGACTTCACGCACCTGTAAGTATACTGTCTTGGTTATTCGCTTGTGGCGACCGATGATTGCTCTTGTCATGAGTTTGGATATTTTGGTTGATTTGTTTGCTGTGACGGGATTGCAAGTTTCGAGGACGAAACTTATTTCAAGGGGGGTACAGTGTGATATCCTGACTTTTAGTACGTAATCTCCGGATTTCAGTATAAATTTTTCGCGTTATTTTATCTGAGATATACTGGATAGATGGTGTCTATACAGTATGGATAAAATTATTGGAATACTGAGACAGCTATATTAGTATAATTGTCTTAGTTGGTCGACAATTACATTTGAAGATATCGTGTATCATGTTATCGTACTTTTGATATTGAGTATATCATATGAGAATATTATCAGTGTAATACCCTCGCCTTTACTATTATATTTTCTAATTTAAATCGAGTATTATTGCACCACATGTGTATTTATTGTAACAAGCCTATTGATAAATTATGTTAAGTTGAAATCCTGGTCATTCATACTATATTAATTGTTAGGTGATATTGGGAGAATTTCATTTTTGCTTGTTACAGAACTTAACGTACGTTAGCCTAGCTTCCTTACATAGGCTATATCAACCGATTTACGTACGTAACCATTACTTGTTAACGTACGTAATGCGGGGGATCTTTCAGCAGATCACCTTTCGACGGGTGGGGCCGAGTGAGTAGGTGGTGGTCGGAAGACGATCGCGACAGCCAAGTCAACGCCCATTACGTACGTAATGGCTAGAGATTTACGTACGTAATGACTGGTGTGTTTTTAGGCAGATAAATCTGATAAATCGACTACGTACGTAATGTTCATGAGATTACGTACGTAAGGGCCTTAATGTACGTTAACCCCTCTCCTTAACGTACGTAATGCTGAGTTCAGGTTATAAAAATGTGACTTGCCTTTCATTTTTCTATTCGACCCATTCAACTCTTCCTCTGAGAAAACGATTCCCCACCCTGCCAAATCGATTTCTATCCCTTCTATCTTGTGTTGGAGCTTCAGCACTTGGTTTGTGACTTAAAGATTGGAAGTTGAAGTGTGTTCTTTGAAGTGTTGGTGTTGTTCTTCATTTTGAGGTTGGTTTCTCTTTAACTCATACTAAATCTATGCTTATGATGATGTTAGCATATAAACACTTCATATAAGGTTAGTTTAATCTAGTATAAACATGATAAATTATTTGAATTATGCTCAACCTATGTGAAGAATAACATTAGAGGTGTTAATACCACTTCTTGATGTATGGTAATTCATAATAGGGTTGTGTTGATAAAGATAGATAAAAACCTGTTTAGATAACATGATAATAGGAAGTTGATTTTAATCTTAACACCAAAAACATGAAAGTAATGGAAACCCTTGATGACTAGAAGTGTGAAATACTAATATTGTCTTGAACATTCAATTGATTCTTGAAAGATAACATGGAACCATATTCTTGGCCTCTAGAACCGATACCTTTGTGGTGGATTGTTGGAAGAATTATGTTAACCCTCTGAAGATAATTTTCACAAGATGGGATGAAGTTACATTTAAAATTCCAAATATCCAATGATATAACTAGGTTTTTAATAAATTCTTCAAAAGTAAAACAATGGATTTTGATAGAAGGAAGTTGTAATCTTCATATGTTCAAGTTAATCGATTTCGTTGATAACTTAAAAGGGTGTTAACCAATACACTAATATGTTGATAATGTTCCTAAGAGGGTTGTAGTGAATATGGTGATACAAATGCGGTAGATGAATAGCCGAATTCCATTTCATTAATCCATGTGTGTTAGGAGATGTAAATTAAGATGATGTTCTTAGTTCACTAAAAACTCGAACTCATGCTTTCATATAGGAATCAGTTTTAATGTAATCGTTGGTAAAATAATGAAGAACGTAATTAAACACAAACTTTTATCGTAATCGGAAGTGCCGATGATTTGAAAAGATGTCTTCACAATGTTACATGGGTAATAATCTGGATTTCAAGTATTTGACATTAATGTTAGAATATGTGAATGAACATGATAAACATATGATGATTTGTAATTAGAACATTAAAGTGATTAATAGGATAATTGATTTAATCAAGTAAATTTACGAATATTGTTTATGTAATGATACCGTTATCGTACGAATGTGTTGTTGAATGAATTACATTTCATTCAAGGTTGCTTGTTCACGTGAGTATTGTTAGACGGGGATACCGTTCGTTTGATCACTCAAAGAAGGATTATTCATCTACGGAAATTAAGGCAAGTTATCTTGCTTGGTTATAATGATGGTTGAATTCTTGTGATTATTATGCGTTTCGTGTATATGAAATGTTCTGAGAATCTATGATTCGTGATATGGTGATGTCCTTGATCGTATTATCATTTGTGTTGGGATGATATACCCGAAATTACCGTTCTTGTCACCGTTGGTCCTTTTTGAGCTTTGTTGACATTTCGGTGAGCTGTTCGATTCCTTGATAAAGGTGTAATTCATTGAGTTTCATTGTCATGTAGTATCGTGACATCTCTGGAGTCATATCTGCGTGCCGATTGGTTATGTGTAGGATTTTTAGCCGGGCACTTGATGATCATGCGTGGATGTTTTCCGCGTTTAGATCGTGCACACGAGACGTAGTTCGTGAGGCTAATTAGGTACATCGTCCCACGTATATTCTGGATTCCGTATACGGGGTGGACATGTGCACGGACACATTTCCGGATCGGGCATACTGTGACGTCCGTCTTGAGCCATATTATAAGGTCGTTCGTATAGTTGGTTATGTTCGACAGTTGGGACTGACTGTTTATACGCCTGCGGGGTATATTCAGTAGTCGTTTGTTTCTTTGAGATCCGTATATATATATGAATTGTATAATGACATGAGAATTATTATCATGCATAACTGACCCTGTGGTTTGGGGCGAAATACTTGTATTTCAGGGCGAGGAAAGGGCAAGTCATAGGAGGAGCACAATGGCGACGGAGGGTTTTGAAGGATGCTATTTCGGGGCCCCCGAGTCTTTTGATGTTCGGTTATGTTTTATTGTGATTTTCATTTTACTTTGTGTCGGATGAATGTACTATAATCTGTTAGGTATTGCCCATCGTCATATGGTCTGTACCGAATTTGGATCCTGTGTACGTTTGCTCGTATTAAAGACATGTATAACTTATACTCCACATCGGGCTTTTGATAAATATTGTGGTACGGTGCCACGTTGTCAGGTTGTAAGTGTATATCGTGATATCGCCTGGTGGGTCCCGGTAGGGGTCCACGGCACTGTACTAGCCACCGTTTTCGGGCTGTTACAGAAGATGGTATCAGAGAGTGTGTTTTTCTTTTGAGTCAATGTAGAATTGAAATAGCATCAAGAAACCTTCGTGCCACGTGTAACCTGTGCAAGCGCCTGACCCGTCGAATACGGTATGTTCTCATGAGCCATAATTTGATTACTGGCATGATATTGATGACGTATTGGTCTCTTTACTTATCTTGGCATCTTGCTAACATATGGTAAAATTCATTTGTTTGAGGAAAACCTAAATTAATTATGTGATTGGAATTGTTTCGACTTAATATTGATATGATATTGAGTGTGTAGCACCTGCGGTGCCAGTGATTCTCTACGAACTGCTTTGTTGGATATGAAATTCCCTGTGCCATTAACTTAGCATGAATTATGATTGATAACTTGAATTGTACTTGTGACTTGATTCTTTCAGTATGGAAAGGAATCTGAGAGGCCGTGGCAGAGGGGGACGAGGCCGCGGAAGAGGCCGAATCCCGATACCACGAGCCAACAGACGCGCGAATGTGGAACAGAGTTCCGCAGGCAGTGATTCGCCTTCTAGGGACCAATCACACCACACTGGAGAAAATGCACGTGTCGACCCTTACACTGTAATGCAGGGCATGATGGCCCAGATGACCCAAATGGGTCAGCTGATGGAAGCTATGCAGAGGAATACCACTGGTCAACAGCAGGGGCAACAGACTCCGCCTCTGGTGCATGGCGGGATCGTGAGCCAGATTATTAGTGACATATCACGACAGCGACCTTCGACTTTTGAAGGCTCATCTGAGCCTGCTGACATTGTACACTGGCTAGAGCATTTCGAGAAACTTTTCGAGATGTTGGAGTGCCCAGAGGAAAATCGAGTTGTTGTGGCAGCCTACTACCTTAGTAAGAGTGCTCATACTTGGTGGCTTTCTGTGAGGCCTGCCGATGGCGCGAGTACTTGGGAGGAATTCAAGAATCTGATGCTAGATCGTTACTATCCTGCACCCCTCCGTTAAGCCAAACTGTCTGAATTACTAAACCCCGATCCATCGGAAGACGAGGATATGTTAGCAATTGCTGAAAAATTCCAAGAACTTCTCCCTTTTTCTACGTCACTTCTCCGTTCGGAAGCTGATAAGATCAAATATTTCCTCAAGAGGCTTAAACCCCGAATGAGGATGCAACTACTCAATCACCACTGTACGACCCTACCGGAGTTTATTGAGAAGGCTTTGGAGTATGAACTTACTGCGAAGGAGATTTCCAAGAAGCAGCCTCAGTTTTCCAACAAGAGATCCAGGAACCAGACCCAGGGAGATAGTAACCGGGGGATGTTCAAGAAGCCCCAGCCTATACCAAATCCTTCTGAACGGCCACCTATGGCACCGAAACCGACAGGAACACACTCTCGGGCAATCAGCTCACCTGTCGTGAGTTATAACTGTGGGGACCAGGGGCATATCAGCTCCAAGTGTCCGAAGCCGGCCGTTGCCTGTCACACTTGCGGGAAGAACGATCATCGTGCTCGCTATTGCAGGGGTGGACCCGGGCATGCTCCAGTAGCGTCTCTTGCTCCAGTACAGTCTTCTGTTCACGAACGTGCTCCTCCGTCCGCTTCTTACCAGACTACCGGTGCAAACAAAGGGATGGGCCGTGGAAATCAAGCTGGTACACCTGCTTCCGGGGTTGCAAAACCCATAGTCTACGAGATGAAGAAAGCCGATGATCCTGAAGCCAGCATGATTGCAGGTACTCTCGAGATCCACTCTCAGCCCGTTTGTGTTCTTTTTGATACTGGTGCTTCACACTCCTTTTTGTCTACTTCTTGTTTGAGTCGTTTGCAATTGAATCATGTTACCGATTGTGAACCTTATGTAATTGGTTTACCCGATGGTAGAAGAATTATGGGGAGTCGTGAAGTATAGAACTGTCCGATTCACATGAACAACTGTGAGTGGTTGTCTGACTTGATTGTGGTTGATTTACCTAAAGATGATGTAATCTTGTGTATTGATTGGATGGATCGTCACGATGCCGTGGTTAGCGTCCGTAAGCGAATGGTGACCGTCACATCTGATGACGGCGTCGAGTGTATTTTTCAGGGTGATAATCCCAATCATTCTGGGAGAGTCATCAGCGCTATGAAGGCTGTGAGATTACTGAATCAGGGATGCATTGGTTATTGGTGCTACATGACCAAGACAACTGACCGACCAGTCGAATTGGTTGATATTCTGGTAGTTCGAAACTATCCAGATGTATTTCCAGGAGAGCTTCCAGGACTACCCCCACGGCGAGAGGTAGAATTCACCATTGAGTTGGAGCCAGGGACGTCCCCGCTTTCGAAAGCACCATATCGTATGGCCCCAACTGAGATGCAGGAGTTGAAAAGACAACTTGAGGAGTTAACTGAGAAAGGATATGTTCGACCCAGTGCATCCCTGCAAGGCGGGCCCGGTGTTATTAAATGCGGAAGAAGGACGGATCGCTGCGTTTGTGTATTGATTACCGTGAGCTGAACAAAGTAACAATAAGAACAAATATCCTTTACCTCGCATCGATGATCTATTGGATCAGCTCCATGGAGCCGCTGTATTTTCCAAGATCGACTTGAGATCCGGGTACCACCAATTGCGGATTCGAGAGTCTGACATCCCGAAGACAGCTTTTCGCACTCGCTATGGGCATTATGAGTTTGTTGTCATGCCATTCGGACTGACTAATGCACCTGCAGTATTCATGGAATTGATGAATCGGGTTTTTATTATTTATCTAGATCGTTTTGTAGTCGTTTTTATTGACCACATCCTGATCTACTCTCGTGATCATGAGGAGCATGAGTGTCACCTCCGCCAGGTTCTCGATGCATTAAGGCGAGAACAACTCTATGGAAAATTTTCTAAGTGTGAATTCTGGATGTCTGAAGTTATTTTTCTGGGACATGTAATATCAGCAGATGGAGTGAGAGTAGACCCATAGAAGACAAAAGCTATCCGAGACTGGCTACCTCCGAAGAACGTGAAGGACGTTCGTAGTTTTCTGGGTCTAGCAGGCTATTACAGACGATTCGTGGAAGGATTTTCCAAAATAGCTCAACCGATAACTAATCTGTTGAGGAAAGATAAGAAGTCCTTGTGGTCGGAAGCATGTCAGCAAAGTTTTGATGAACTCAAAAGTCGATTAATTTCAGCACCTGCTTTGGTTCTACCTAAAGGAATGGAAGGATTCGTGGTATATAGCGATGCATCGAGGCAGGGCCTTGGCTGCGTACTATTGCAGGACGGGAAAGTGATCGCCTATGCATCCAGACAGTTGAGTCCTTACGAGGTCAACTACCCGACTCATGATTTGGAGTTAGCAGCCGTAGTGTTTGCTTTAAAAATCTGGCTCCACTATTTGTATGGAGTTACCTGCCGGATTTTTACGGACCACAAGAGCCTGAAGTATATTTTTACCCAAAAGGAGTTGAATATGAGACAAAGGAGGTGGTTAGAGCTAATCAAAGACTATGATATCGAGATCCTTTATCACCTAGGCAAGGCAAACGTGGTTGCCGATGCCTTGAGCCGCAAGACGGTGCAGGAGCAGATACTGGCTTGTTTGACCGCCCAGAGGGAGTTGCAATTAGAGTTCATGAGACCAGAGATTGAGGTTTGGTTATAACGCATTCAGGGACAACTGTGCACGCTTGATTCATCATCCCTTGATGAGATGGTCAGGACGAAACAGATGACGGACCCATTCTTATCCAGAATTCGAGGAGAAATCGAGCAGGGGAAAGCCCCTGGATTTGTGGTTCACGAGGATGGACTGATACGCTTTAAAAACCGAGTATGTGTACCAGCAGACGAAGAGTTGAGGAATACTATTCTGAAGGAGGCTCATGCTACTCCATATTCAATACACCCGGGATCGAACAAAATGTATAAGGATTTGAAGCTGTATTATTGGTGGGGTAACATGAAACGGGAGGTTACCGAATTCGTTTGGAAATGTTTGACCTGTCAGCAGGTCAAGATTGAGCATCAACGACCAGCTGGCATGATGAAACCGCTCCAGATTCCCGAGTGGAAGTGGGAAGACATATCGATGGATTTTATTACTAGCCTGCCGATGAGCCGTCGAGGCATGAATACGATTTGGGTGATTGTGGATCGACTGACTAAATCGGCCCATTTCTTGAATATTAAAGATATGTGGGGTCCTGAGAGATTGGCCCAGTTGTTTATCAAAGAGATTGTGAGACTGCATGATACCCCTAAGAGTATTGTATCAGATCGTGACGGACGGTTCGTGTCGCACTTCTAGAAGGCGGTTCATCGTGCGATGGGTACACAGTTGAACTTCAGTACGGCTTTTCATCCTCAGACCGACGGTCAGTCTGAGAGGACTATTCAAACCCTAGAGGATATGTTGAGGGCATGTGCTCTCGATTGGAAGCCCGACTGGGAAGCCCAACTACCGTTGGTAGAATTCAGATATAATAACAGCTGGCACGCCTCGATCAAGATGGCACCTTATGAGGCATTGTATGGTCGTCGTTGTAGGTCCCCTTTGTGATGGGATGATTTATCTGAATCTATTGGTACGGAACCTGATATGTTATTGGCAGCACGCGAGAAGATTTTCGTGATCAAGAGTCATCTATTAACGGCCCAAAGCCGCCAGAAATCATATGCAGATAATCGTCGATGACTACTCGAGTTTGAGGTTGGTGACCATGTACTAGTCAAGGTATCTCCTACTCAAGGTGTTTTCCGATTCGGGAAGAGAGGCAAGTTAAGCCCAAGGTATATTGGTCCGTTTGAGATCCTGGATCGAGTAGGCGACCTAGCCTATCGTTTAGCATTACCACCAGCTTTGAGCCGGATTCACAACGTATTCCATGTATCCCAGTTGAGGAAGTATATTGCTGACCCAAGCCACATTATTCAATTCAACGAGGTCGAAATAGCAGATGACCATTCGTATGAAGAACGCCCTGTGCAGATACTTGAGAGAAGAATCAAACAGTTTAGGAACAAGGCGATTCCCTTATTAAAAGTTCAGTGGTCGAAACATGGAGTCGAGGAAGCTACGTGGGAGACTAAGGATAACATGCGAGAGAGATACCCCGAGATGTTTACCCCTTAGTTTCGAGGACGAAACTCCTTTTAAGGGGGGGAGTATGTAATACCCTCGCCTTTACTATTGTATTTTCTGATTTAAATCGAGTATTATTGCACCACATCTGTATTTATTGTAACAAGCCTATTGATAAATTATGTTAAGTTGAAATCTTGGTCATTCATACTATATTAATTGTTGGGTGATATTGGGAGAATTTCATTTTTGCTTGTTACAGAACTTAACGTACTTTAGCCTAGCTTCCTTACGTACGCTATATCAACCGATTTACGTACGTAACCACTACTTGTTAACGTACGTAATGCGGGGGATCTTTCAGCAGATCACCTTTCGGCGGGTGGGGCCGAGTGAGTAGGTGGTGGTCGGAACACGATCGCGATAGCCAAGTCAACGCCCATTACGTACGTAATGGCTAGAGATTTACGTATGTAATGACTGGTGTGTTTTTAGGCAGAGAAATCTGATAAATCGACTACGTACGTAATGTTCATGAGATTACGTACGTAAGGGCCTTAACGTACGTTAACCCCTCTCCTTAACGTACGTAATGCTGAGTTCAGGTTATAAAAATGTGACTTGCCTTTCATTTTTCTACTCGACCCATTCAACTCTTCCTCTGAGAAAATGATTCCCCACCCTGCCAAATCGATTTCTATCCCTTCTATCTTGTGTTGGAGCTTCAGCACTTGGTTTGTGACTTGAAGATTGGAAGTTGAAGTGTGTTTTTTGAAGTGTTGGTGTTGTTCTTCATTTTGAGGTTGGTTTCTCTTAAACTCATACTAAATCTATGCTTATGATGATGTTAGCTTATAAACACTTCATATAAGGTTAGTTTAATCTAGTATAAACATGATAAATTATTTGAATTATGCTCAAACTATGTGAAGAATAACATTAGAGGTGTTAATACCACTTCTTGATGTATGGTAGTTCATAATAGGGTTGTGTTGATAAAGATAGATAAAAACCTGTTTAGATAACATGATAATAGGAAGTTGATTTTAATCTTAACACCAAAAACATGAAAGTAATGGAAATCCTTGATGACTAGAAGTGTGAAATACTAATATTGTCTTGAACATTCAATTGATTCTTGAAAGATAACATGGAACCATATTCTTAGCCTCTAGAACCGATACCTTTGTGGTGGATTGTTGGAAGAATTATGTTAACCCTCTGAAGATAATTTTCACAAGATGGGATGAAGTTACATTTAAAATTCCAAATATCCAATGATATAACTAGGTTTTTAATAAATTCTTCAAAAGTAAAACAATGGATTTTGATAGAAGGAAGTTGTAATCTTCATATGTTCAAGTTAATCGATTTCGTTGATAACTTAAAAGGGTGTTAACCAATACACTAATATGTTGATAATGTTCCTAAGAGGGTTGTAGTGAGTATGGTGATACAAATGCGGTAGATGAATAGCCGAATTCCATTTCATTAATCCGTGTGTGTTAGGAGATGTAAATTAAGATGATGTTCTTAGTTCACTAAAAACTCGAACTTATGCTTTCATATAGGAATCAGTTTTAATGTAATCGTTGGTAAAATAATGAAGAACGTAATTAAACACAAACTTATATTGTAATCGGAAGTGCCGATGATTTGAAAAGATGTCTTCACAATGTTACATGGGTAATAATCTGGACTTCAAGTATTTGACATTAATGTTAGAATATGTGAATGAACATGATAAACATATGATGATTTGTAATTAGAACATTAAAGTGATTAATAGGATAATTGATTTAATCAAGTAAATTTACGAATATTGTTTATGTAATGATACCGTTATCGTACGAATGTGTTGTTGAATGAATTACATTTCATTCAAGGTTGCTTGTTCACGTGAGTATTGTTAGACGGGGATACCGTTCGTTTGATCACTCAAAGAAGGATTATTCATCTACGGAAATTGAGGCAAGTTATCTTGCTTGGTTATAATGATGGTTGAATTCTTGTGATTATTATGCGTTTCGTGTATATGAAATATTCTGAGAATCTATGATTCGTGATATGGTGATGTCCTTGATCGTATTATCATTTGTGTTGGGATGATATACCCGAAATTACCGTTCTTGTCACCGTTGGTCCTTTTTGAGCTTTGTTGATATTTCGGTGAGCTGTTCGATTCCTTGATAAAGGTGTAATTCATTGAGTTTCGTTGTCATGTAGTATCGTGACATCTCTGGAGTCATATCTGCGTGCCGATTGGTTATGTGTAGGATTTTTAGCCGGGCACTTGATGATCATGCGTGGATGTTTTCCGCATTTAGATCGTGCACACGAGACGTAGTTCGTGAGGCTAATTAGGTACATCGTCCCACGTATATTCTGGATTCCGTATACGGGGTGGACATGTGCACGGACACATTTCCGGATCAAGCGTACTGTGACGTCCGTCTTGAGCCATATTATAAGGTCGTTCGTATAGTTGGTTATGTTCGACAGTTGGGACTGACTGTTTATACGCCTGCGGGGTATATTCAGTAGTCGTTTGTTTCTTTGAGATCCGTATATATATATGAATTGTATAATGACATGAGAATTATTATCATGCATAACTGACCCTGTGGTTTGGGGCGAAATACTTGTATTTTAGGGCGAGGAAAGGGCAAGGCACAGGAGGAGCACAATGGCGACGGAGGGTTTTGAAGGATGCTATTTCGGGGGGCCCGAGTCTTTTGATGTTCGGTTATGTTTTTTTGTGATTTTCATTTTACTTTGTGTCGGATGAATGTATTATAATCTATTAGGTATTGCCCATCGTCATATGGTCTGTACCGAATTTGGATCCTGTGTACGTTTGCTCGTATTAAAGACATGTATAACTTATACTCCACATCGGGGTTTTGATAAATATTGTGGTACGGTGCCACGTTGTCAGGTTGTAAGTGTATATCGTGATATCGCCTGGTGGGTCCCGGTAGGGGTCCACGGCACTGTAATAGCCACCGTTTTCGGGATGTTAGAATCAGGTTATATATATGTATTCAGTATGTCGTGTATATACATCTAGTATATCAAGACGACGGACAAGAATAACGAAAAATGGCCAAGTACAGCCACGTTAGCGCACGCTACAAGGTATGCCTAGCGCACGCTAAGATATATACTTAGCGTACGCTACGGTGCATACTTAGCGCACGCTAAGAGGTTTGAGTTACGTACGCTAAGGAGGACCCCAAATGTACATAAGGTATTCTGTATAAGGCCCGGAAGGTGGCCGACAGGTAGGCCCAGACTGTTTATTATTGGCGATTAGCGCACGCTAATGCATGTTGGTAACGCACGCTAATTTCAGATCGTAAACAGGAAATCTTGGCTTTATTGATTGCTTTCGACGTGTAGGACCCGGGCATCTTCTGTGAGGGTACAGGTTGTCGGGTCAACGACGATTAGCGCGCGCTAAGGTTGAGGAATAGCGCACGCTACTGAGTATTTCACTGTAGCAAGTCAACGCCTGTTTGCGTACGCTAATGCATGGGCATTACGTACGTTAGATGAATTTCGAAGCAATGCAGTAGCTTCTGGACTGCCTGATAGCACATGCTATCAAGGAAGGATAGCGCACGCTAAATATAAGGTCTAGCGCGCGCTAGTGATGTGTTTTATAAAGAGGATAGACGAGTGCTGAGAGGCATTTTGTCCATTCTCCTTCCTTCAGTCGATAGAGAGAGCCTTGGGAGGTACCTGAAGTTCCTAAACATTTAGAGATGATCCTCTTAAACAAGATTAAGATGGAGAGCTCAGATTTAAGTATTGTTCTTGAAGTTTTTGATGATTCTTGGAATGAAGTTCAATTGTTCTTCTTCGTGGTTCGTCCATACAAGGTATTCCTCGTATTCCTTTGATAGTGGTTCGTTTTTAAAGGATTACTACTTGGGAGGGAGCATGTTGGGATCATCATGTGATAATGTTATATGAGATTTATTATAATTGTAATAAGAGATTTCGGATATGGATATGATTATTGATATCTTCTTCATATGATGAAGAAAATGGTAACATGAAGATATATACCTCGGATATGTTGTTCTGAACGTGATTTCGGATATTTCATGTTCTTGAAGAACTCTTGAATTATACAAGGTGATGAAAATTTATAAGAAGTGTTGATGTATTGAATATGAATATGGAATATTCATATCTAGAGCTAAATTATGTGTTTGAAATAATATTCGTATAGGAATACGAATGTGATTATGAGTTTGATGAGACTATTAATCATCTCTGAATTTGGAAGCCCATACGTATGGAGCAAATGTTCAAGTCGAATGATTGGATTGTTTGATAACCTTTTTAATATGATTATCTATTGTTTTGAACGAGTCGGATGGTTCGAATTGATGATGGTCATAGGTAAATTTTAACGATGGATTTACGAGAATGGAACCTTGTCAATTCGTATTTAAGAATTGAGTTTGGAATCGATAACATTTAGACCCTTATTATTGGTCCGAATTGGTTGCTGATATGATGATCATATTTCGGCTCGTATTGTGGACAGGGATTTGTAAGTGTCTGAGTTGGATTGTTCAGACTGTGTTTAATCGAGATATTGTGGAACTGTTGAGTTTGTGATTTGGTGGTATTGATATCGATCGTTATCGAACTTGTTGATTATTAATCCTTCTTTATACAATAAGTTGTGATGTCTGATCGTGGATTATGACTGTTGAGATACAGTTTAGGTTGAAGAGTTCATTGATTACTTTGGTCGGGGCTGAGGAACTCGTAGATGAAAGCAACCGAATTGGTAACAGTTCGTTGTATCGATATCGAGGCAAGTTTTATACTTGTACTAGTGAATGTGATTGATGTTATCATGTATGTGCATGAATGTGTGTATGATGTCGAGACTTGGTCTCTTTGTAATTTTGTTGGTATCAGGGGATTGCTTGATACGACACCCGTCGGCAAATTATGCCAAATGTTATTGTTGTTCGTAAATGGCCGGTTCAAGGCATTGCAATACTTGTTGGTAAAGTTGCTGTCGATAGTCGGTTCGCGGTATCGACGTATCGATTGTTATTGTGATTGATGTTCCATTGAGATATTGTGGTGATCGTCGTTATTGATATCGGTGTTTTTCTATTGATATTGTATTGGCCGATTGAAGGCATTGATATATTCGATTATCATCTTCGTTATCGGTAACCGATTAAAGGTGCCGAGACATCCGTTGTATCGTTGTTATCGATTTTCCGTTCTAAGGTAATCGAAGTATTGAATTGGGACTATCGAAGATAGTTCCCATCTGTTGAGTCGTTATCGATTGGTCGTTCTAAGACAATCGAGGTATGGAATTGGGATCGCCGAGGACGGTGCCCATCCGTGAGTTTTTATTGTCATGTTGGCCGACTCAAGGCAACACACTATCATTCTTGTGAACTCGATAATTTTGTGATCCTTGAGGGTTGAGGATTTCCAGATTGTTGTTCGTGTTAATCGGTCCTTAGGGATTGTGATCCCAGGATGGTTGTGTTGGATATTGTTGGTCGTGTCGATCTTTCATTATTCATGTATCATCGTTCACTTTGGTGAGTCGTATGATCCGTATTGGATGTGTTATCCTTTGAATTTCGTTGTCATGTTGCATCGTGATATATCTGGAATCATATATGCGTGCCGATTGGTTATGTGTAGGATTTTTAGCCAGACACGATGGTCATGCGTGGATGTTTCCGCATTGGACCGTGCACACGGGACGTAGTCCGTGAGGCTAATTAGGTACATTGTCCCACGTATATTCTGGATTCCGTATACGGGGTGGACATGTGCACGGACACAATTCCGGATCGGGCGTACTGTGATGTCCCTCTTGAGCCTTATTGTTGTGGTCGTTCGTAGTCCATGTTGTATTGGATATGTTTGACTGTTTGTGACTGGTTGTTCATACGCCCTAGAAAATTGTTCGACAGTCGGGGTTATTTCTTTGAGATCCATTATTGTTGATCGTTTAGAGCCACCTTGTTGATGGTACTCTCGGTCGTTGTTGTTCCCTTATTGATCGTGTTGGAGTTTATAATGTTGATGGTATTCTCGATTATTGTGGATCTTTCGCCGATAGCATTGGGGTTTATCATGTCGATGATATTCTCGGTTGGTTTATGGGTTGATCATTGTTATTGATAGTGTGAGCGTTCGGATTGTATGTCAGTGTTTCGCGACTTGTTGTCATTGTTTTGTGTGTTATTGGTTTTTGTCCATATTGAGCTTTATTGGTACAATCCGACGGAAAGGATTCGGCAGAGACAGTTCATGCTACACTTTTGAGTCATGATAATGCATTGAGAATTCTTGGTATTGTTGAATACAGTACAGACGATTTTAGTTGACTTCTTTTCGTATTTTGAGATGCCCTTCAACATATCAATCGTATGCCGATACTCGTCGTCGACCTTCGGAATTCGATTTTGGAGACCATGTCCTACTCCAGGGTTGGAGACTTAGTTTATCGCTTGTTGTTGCCCCCTATGATGGGTCTTGTTCATATCGTTTGTCATGTTTCTCAGTTGAGAAGGCATATGCCGGATCCAAGTCATGTTTTTGAATATACTGAGATTTACGTAACCAAGGATGTTACCTATCCGGAGAAAACAGTGAAGATTCTTGAACGTCGTGAGAAGCAGCTTCGGCATAAAACCATCCCCTTGGTTTTAGTGCAATGGTCGAGACATGGAGTCGAGGAGGCGACTTGGGACACGGAAGAGAATTTGCGATTGGAGTACCCCGAACTTTTTATTTCTTAAGTTTCAGGACGAAACTTCTTTTTAGAGGGGGAGAATATAATACCCTTACTTTTTATTGACTTTTTGTCCTTACCGTTCTTCCTGTTTTGTCGCTCTGTAAACTCTTTGTGATGTAATCGGCGTTGATCTAGAGTTTCATGCCTTGTTCTGGGTAAGGGAGGTAGCGCACGCTAGGCCGATGCTAACGCACGCTAATTCTGCGTGAGTAGCGCACGCTAGTTTTGAGCCTTAGCGCGCACTAACGGACTGAGTCGGCAGAGGCAGTGAGGTTTCATACTTTCTGGACTAGCATCTAACGCACGCGAGGCAGTGGCTAGCATACGCTATATGTGTTGCGTAGCGCACGCTAGTGCTCAGTGTTTACGCACGCTAGCGGACTGAGGCAGTGAACTGGGACTTTGGCAGGACACCAGTTAGCGTACGCTAGGGAAGTTTCGTAGCGCGCGCTAACGTCTTATGACAGTAGCCACTGGAATACCGGGTGACCCGTTAGCGCACGCTAATATTGAGGCGCAGCGTGCGCTAGACTGGGACAGTATATAAGGGGACAGTCAACCCCTGCACTTGTCATTTCACATATTTTCCACTTTATCCGATCGGGAGAGCTCGGGAGAGGCGATTTGGGGCGATTTGAGGCAGTCCTTTTTCAGATATCGTCATCTTGGGTTGGATAACAAGGATTATACAACATCTAATACATTTCTATCCTCCAAATCAAGGTAAAATCCTTAGAACCCTATTTTTGGGAATTTTGGGGTTTTTCTTAGATTCGTTCAATTGGTTTGAGGCTTGAGAATCTTGAGATTATGATATATCTACCCCGTATTCATGCTTTTCCTATGATTTTACGGATTGGTTTGTGCCGTGTTCGGACTTGTGAGGGTTTGGGTGATTTTCCAATCTCTAGTTGTTTACCCTTGTATTTTCGTGAATTGTAAATGGGTTTCGGGAGTTTCTTCATGAATTATGAGTATGGATTATTGATTATCATATCCCTTACGAATCGTTTAGGTACCGGAAGTGCGTTCTTGGACTTACCGAACTCATACTCTTTTCCGTTTGATTTCTCGATGTCTCAAAGGCAAGTATATAATTATGATTGTACGTTCTTGACTTTGAAAGTAAGATATATTAATGGCATGATTATTTATATCCACTCTGGGGAGGGCCGACGGGTCCCCTGAGGGTTTCGTAGCCTCTTGGTGTGATTCCACGGATGATTTGAACGAACCACTCTGGATGGACCGACGAGTCCTCTGAGGGTTCCGTAGCCTCTGGTGCGGTTCCACGGTATTCATATATGTATTGATGTGATGCTATGAGATTTAGTTATTCCGGAATACTAGTCTTGAAATGATGAATTGACGGTTACATTTACTTTATTTTTGAGGAGTATTGTGTTTCATATTTGATATACTTGCACTGGCTATTCGACGGCTAACCCCTTTATGGGAGAAATACTTTTTCTGTATTTCAGGTTCCAAGAGAGCGGATAGGTAGGTATCGGGTCGGCATGAAGATGATGGGCAAGCGTGATACTGTGTTTTATCCCCGGTTATGTTTTGTGTTCCTCCATTCAGTGTTGTTATACTGGAATGGTTATTGAATACTCGAGTATTGTTCGTTTTCAGCCTTCCTTGATGTTCCGGCCTGTGTTGCCGAGGTTTTGATTTTGTACTGTAATGTATTTGGATATATTGGACATGGTTTGAATACCCTTTGTATCGTCCTTCATATCATTGTATTTGGACCTTCTCGGTCAAGTGTTATAGTTCCGCGTAGGATTAGCCTTGTGGGTCCCTCGGCGGGGTTCACGGTGCTGTAACATATCCTGAATAACTTGGGGGTGTTACAACTACTAGGTGGCATCCTCCAGTGTCTTAAGGTGATTGAACATGGCCGATTCCCTGATGAGAACATAGAATTATCTCATCAGTTCATTCTATTTCCATGCCTTCAACTCTTCAGTTTGCCGTTTATCTGTCGGGAGTTTGGTGTCTGGAGGCTTCTGCATACTGTTCTTACAAGGGAAGTTAGGATCCTGGAACTTGGGACGAGGACTAGAAACCCTGTATCATTTGGCTCCTTAACCTAGCCAGGGTCCCAGTAGTCTTCCAATTACTTATGTAACACTATCGTCTAAGATAGCTTCCATATCATTTTCCTTCTTCAGTCGCCTTCTCCTACCAGCCTCTCACACCTCTTCCCCCTTTTCGGCATTATCAAGATCAGATACCTTGCCGTGAATATCCCGAAGAAAATCCAACGACTCGGCCTGCTTGGTCTTTAGATATGTGACACATTTCATCAGACTCGCAACCACTGCTATAAGTTCATTGATCTTTTGATCATGGGCAGTTAGTTTTGATCATGTGAATTCGAGGGCGGCTACGGTATTAGCCTCCGCGACTCGCAACTTCTCTTGTTCCTATTTCAGGATGCGCTCCTGGTGTTGCTTCAATTGGTTGAGGGCTTGCCATAATGCATTGGGCATGAGGCGGAAAGCCTCTACCACATACTGTATAGCCCTTTGCAGCTTCGGAAGCTCACCTGAGTAGTTTTTATCATCCAAACGATCTTCTTACCAACATGTACAGGGGTTTGACAACATCCTGTAAGAAGGCGGTTTGACGATCGATTACTTGTATCTGTTCAATGCGGGCTTCTGTGGATGGAGAGTTTGGGTGAGCGAGCTTGGCATCATATGGCTCTCCAAGCTATTTAAGTATGACATTTTGACGAGGGATTTGGGGCTCTTCATCAGTAAGGAAATCCTCTTCTGATCCTTATGGGGATCTTGTAGGGAGAGGAGTGGATATCTATTGTGGGGCGGTAACCTCGGATGGTTACGCTTGATGCGCTATTGGAGAGACAGAGGGGACTGGTTCCTATCGTCTCTTGGATTCTGTAGCCTGGGCTACAGGAAGGACTGGATCCTCCTGTTGGCTCTCAGTGACCGCCTGTTCCTTATGAGGAACTGAATACTCCTATTGGACAACGCAGGTCTCATTCACTCTAGTCGGAGGGACTGATTCCTCCTGTCTGGGGGCTGATGATGGTCGTTCAACAGAAGTCCCTTGGCCATCTGCATCCTTGAACTGAGCAAAGTCTTTTTCACAAGTCTCCTCACGGCTCATGCTCAGACCTGTCTGTAGGTCATCATCATCTCCGTCTGAGTCGGAGTGATGTCTTAGGCTTCGTGGCTTGTCGGCGGACTGCAACTTCCCATTCAATATGGTCTTTTCTTTTGCCACAAAATAAGAGGTCATCATTTCATGGCAAAGGGGATCATCCCATATGATCAAGACTTCGACATTTTGGGTGTCCGAGACTTCTAGAGCGAACAACTCTTCCTCTTTCCAGTCTTCCCAATTGTACAAGGAGTCATATGGGGTGACCCTGTATGATTTCCATATCTTGAAGCGACCAAATACTTGTTCAATATAGACATAGAGGAGATTGTTATTTATGATGTCTATGGGGGATGGACTCCGAACAGTATAGGGTTCCATGGTCTGTTTTGGATTCTCGACAGGTAAGGGAGCATGTTGATAAGCGGGATCCCTGATAGGGTGGGATGCTCTGTCGGGAGAGGGACTCCTTACAGGGGTGGGGGGCCTATTTGGAGTGGTGATCGTCGGCTCCAAAGGGGCTTCCGATTCACCTGTCCCTTCTAGTTTAACAAACGTCTAGTCATCCGTAAAAGCCCTCACGGGCTTAGTATATATTGTGGGAGCAGCCAGAGTTTCTTCCATAGGGGTTGCGCCCTGTGGGATGACTACTGTGTTAGGTGCAGTAGGCGGAACTGCCTCAGTGGCTGATGTAGCCACTGGGGTTGCTGTAGGAACAGCTTCCATCTTCGATCACACAACCCTTCAGCACCTGAAAACCTCCACTACGCCAGCATCTTAGTTTCGGCCAGATGGAAACTTCTGCGGCATGCCAGTCTCTCAGTTCCAACGCTCTGGCAGCCCCCACTTTAGCATACTCTAAGGGAATCCTTACTCATGACCTGCTCCGATACTAATTGTTGGTCCCTAACATGATGAAGACTATCCTCACTGTACCAATACGAGTCTTTTCTAGCGTGTTTTGTCCTTACTCGTGCGCACCCTGAGAAACTTCCCGGGGGGTTACCCATCCCATAACTTCTCCATGCCAAGCACCCTTAACTCTGGAGTTTCTATCAGATGGATACCATAAAAGATGCATCTTATTGGTATGAGTAGTCCAAATAAATTAATTGAAACACGTCCTAGTACAGATCTCAAGGGTAAAATCGCAAGTAACACCTCACGCACTTTTAAGCTCATGCAGGCAGGATGATTAACCAAAGACCAACAAAAACAGTTTTGCTCTTCCTCCATTGAGGTAATCCAATGAGAATTTCTAGGAGCATCATCATTGATAATGGCTCAAAATGTGCTATGAATACAATTATGGTACACACAACAAGTCTTCAAAGTTTGCTAGACTTCTATACAGGGAACTTTGTTGTATCTGCTTCTGACTCTGTATCCTTCTGAATGCATAGTACATTTCCTAGTTTACTACTTTGTGCTCTCGTTCTAGTAGCAACTCACGCATCGATATTATAGATCACCAGTTCCTATGGGTGATCTTTTAACCCTCTCTCGTGGGCTCCATCTCCGTATTTCTTGGTATGTCCTATTGCACTGTATGATCAGTCTTAGGTTCTACAGTTACTTATTCGATTCTTACATCTACGAGTGATTTATTGTTAGAGTTAGGGGCCTAAAATGAAAAGTGCAACGAAATAATAATATTGATCCAATCAATAAACCAAATGTTTGGAGAAATCCTCCTTGTGTTTTGATAATTGCCACATAAAGCGAGATCTTCAAAGTCAAAATATCAGTCTAAGTATGGAGTTGTTAGGAGAACATCATACAGCCTGTCCATACAGTGCAAGATATTCCAGCAAAGTCTAGAGTCCTTTCCTACAGCGTAGTTTTCAAGATACATCAAAGTTGAAGTTGTTGGATTAAACAAACATGCTGTAATTGTTCTATTTAGGAAAACTAAAACACAAATCCAACAGGACTGAAGAAACTTTAATCTATTCAGAAATCAAACATTCTTTATTGACAAAGTATTCAAGGTTAAAATAGCATTTGATGCTGATCGGCAGCATTTAATGCAGCCGAAGAGACTACAATCTAAAGACCATTTAATGCTGGTCAAAAAGAATGTCGGAAGCATTAAATGCGAATCGCCTTTAATTTGAAACATTCTGAAGCCTCCAATCAGAGCAGTCTCAAGCTCACCAACTGGCCAATGACTACATTTATAACGGATCTATTTCCATAGTTATAAATAGCCCAAGTAAGATGACATTGCGAACGAACCAACAGATATACACCTGACGATTCAAAGAATTGGCAATCTGATTATCAAGCTTTTAAATAGCACTATATTTCATCAAGCATACAGCTTCATCAAAAGAGAAGAGATATACAAAGTCCTCAATGCGATCAACATACTTACAACAAATGCTCATCCAGCATGCAGCTGTTGTTCGATCTTGTCATACCGATCATACTCTTGAGTTTACTTAGCCCTGTGTGGACTATGATTTGCTATCTATGACCTGTGTGGGACGAATAACAGCAAGGATGAAGTGACAATCTATGTGAGAAGAAGTGAGTCGAATAATCCAAGCTAATCTGTGTGAATATCCCAAGTTGTTATTGGCTGTATCAGTCTGTGTGAACGATACATCGACGTGTTTCGTTAAAGTCACATAATTATGTACGTTGTTATTTTAATAAATAGTTTACTCCTATGTGGAGGACCAGTAGACGTACAGGGGTTTATCTCTAACCACTTTAATCATTGTGTCTTTACTTTCTGTCATTTACTGTTTTCTGTCTGCTTGTGTGATTTTAGTATACATGTCGTAAAAACCCTGTACGCACGAAGCTAACAGGAGAATATTCAGCTGTATTTACAAAAACTTAACCTTAGACTTCCACTATACAATTAAACTTCGAAAAAGATACATCTTATTCAAAGCAACATCTAAGCTGTTTATACTGTATACTGTGGCCTACAAGTGGTATCAGATCCAGATTGATTATACAAAGAATCAGTCGATTTATAATCGAAACAGATCGAAAAAATTACTAGATTTTGAAAACTTTATTTTCATATATTTATCATTCACCTTACTTCTATCTTGGACACATCTACCGTCAATAAAGTCCCTATATTTTCCATTAATGAATCCAATGATTGGAGAATTATGATGGAAGCTCATCTTGATGCGATGCACGAAGAGATGATCTTCGTCATTCAAGAAGGACCCATCAAGATAATGAAGGTCAACACAGCCGCAAAGAATCGATGGACAACCTTATACGGAAATGCTCAAGAAGGAACACGAGCAATGGACAATAGATGAACGCAAGCGTGCGAATCTTAACAATATCGCTAAGAATGCGCTATTTGTCACTCTCGACAAAGGGACGTTCTCCAAGGTAAAAAAGATTAAGACAAACACAGAAATTTGGGAGAAACTCAAGCTAATTTGCAAGGGAATTGAGCTCTCGAAAGAAAATAAATTTCTAAACTAATTCAGCAGTTCGAAACTTTTGAAACGAAATCTTCGGAAACGCTTGAGGAGATTGACCTCAGATTTACCAGCATTGTCAGTCAACTTGAAGCATTGGGTAAAGTGTATACCCAAAAGGAGAAAAATATGAAAATCTGTCTTGTAATTTAAATGATATTTCCACTTTCGATCTCTTCTTTGACCTCAACGCTTTTGAGTATGACATTGACAGGAGATAGAAGGCATAAGAGTTACCTATCAAGACTACAACACTGGCTGCTATATCTGACTGGAGATACAGCTTTGCACCCAGCAAATCCAAATCCACATGCAAGGCAGCAGACAGCAATGATGACATCTTGTCGCAAGACGAGATGTCCCAGCTCATGCATAAACTCTGGAAGTTCATCAAGAAATATGGAAAGGCCCCATACAGGCCCAAGCCATTTAACATGGTAAGTTCTGAATCACCTTCATCTGCATATTCTAACCTGTGCTACAATTGCAGGAAACCAGGACACTATGCGAATAAGGGTCCTCATTCCAATGTATAGAAGTTGCCCGAAGCCGAGAAAGAAAAGAAGGATGAGAAAAGGTGCATTTGGCAAAACAAGCTCGAGGCCCTGGTCGGAGAGTCATAAGCCTCACCCGCATCAACCAAAACCGAGTAGTGCCTTCAGGCAATTACTCACAGTAAATCCTATGATGATGAAATAGAAGACAAATCATATATGTGCTTTATGCCAAAGAATAAGAGGATGATGAAGACAGCGATGATGGGGATATCAAAGAAAAGGACATCTGGTATTTCGATAGCGGATGTTCTTAACACATGATAGGAGATATTAGCAAGCTATCAGATAATGTAGAAGGTCATTGTCCAAAGGTGCGATTCGGTGATAAATACAAAGGAGGAACAAGAGTGAAAGGAACCCTGCTTGTGGGAAAGTTCAAAGTGACCCGACGTAGACTATGTTGAAGGACTACAGTACAATTTACTTAGCATTAGCCAGTTCTGTGACAAACATTTCTCGGTCAAATTCTATGTAGATCACTGTAAGGTGAAGGACATCAAAACTAAGCAAATCATCCTCACAGGAAACCGGTCAGGTAACATATATATTTCTGACTGGATGCCCACAAGATCCATCATACCGTATTTTGTTGCCAAAGACACTGTGGATCAAAGCTGGCTATGGCACAAAAGGATGTCGCAGATCAACTTCAAGACCATCAACGATATGCAACTATAGCTGATGAATTGAAACAGTGGAAAAACATATAATCAAATAGGTACTTATGTACCATGGCAAAAGATTCCACTCTTCTTCATCATTGCAAAATGCTGTGAGGCAGCAGGCAACGAATTCTCGAGGTTATTGGCGAAAGAGAAGTTGCACGCCCAGATAAGTATCAAAAAAAGTAAAAGATAAATGTCTAACACATCTAGAAGACTGGATGTTGAGATATAACGTTCCTCCTGAAGGAAAAGGATACTGTAGAGATTGGGCTAAGGACCAACTCATTAACTGATGGAAAGAAACACATCATGATCCTTAAACCTAAAGATTGTCCAAGCGACAGCATCCCCACCGCTGCTGAATTCTTAGCTGCTCTATTTTCAGTTTGCTTGTACTATGGCTATCTTTATTTTATTCTAATTTTAAGCGCTATACGGTAGTCTTCCCTATTATAACTAAATAAATTATTTTCTCCCTCAAAAGATTACAGTTCATAATATATTTTACTTTTAGTACTTATTCTTGAAATTACTGAATATTTTCATGTATGATTTTTGCCATAAACTAAGCTGTACGAACTTGCCTATGTGCACTTCATAGACTAAGTTGTAAGCTATGAGAAACTTACTGTAAAATTGTGTATGCGGGCCAATCTTAGTTTAAGTTATGAAAACTTAGATGAAAACTTAGCTGGACGGTGAAACTTTATTTATTTTAGAACGTGCTACGTGTTCATTTTTTTTTAGACTAAGTCATTTAAAGATAAGATCAACTTAGAGAGAAGACTTAGAAGTTGGGAAGTTTATGGGTTTTAGCATTGTCAAATTAGGTGAAATTGCTGGGATAATTCCTTTCGGATTTGGATTAGTGCAACAAAACCACAAAATTCAACCTGCTTTGGTTCATACAGCAACACCCATCAGGAACGAAGCCACAACAAATTGAAGATTCCCCGTCTACAACAAAGAGCCTATTTGGACATAATATTTGTTGTAGGCACTTTAGTTAAGAAAATTAAAGTACAAAACCAATAATATAGGACTTGGATATAAAACATTTGTGAATCTAAACTTTATTATATTCACAAAGTATTTGTGGTTTGTAGAGCATCTAATGCTGATGGAGATAGTATTTAATACGGCCGAAGATTGAGGTGTGCAAAGCATTTAATAAAGTCCAAAATAATAATTGAATAATTTAATGATGACAACATGAATTACTTTAGTTCAAGCATTTAAAAGTCGCCCATCTGAAACATCCATATCTCACCTAGCCTGCAACAACTGCATTTATAACGGATCTATTTGCAGGGTTATAACTAGCCATCCAGAGGGCTTGAAGAACATCTTGTCGATTTACACAATAACAAACTTAGAGAATGAATCATATCTCTTCATCCTATAATGATATTATATAACAAAGAGAATAGACAAGTCCCCAGTAAACGAACAACAAACTACAATGAAGCAATTCAAAGATACAACTGTTGTTCGGTAACATTCTTCCTTAGTTTAAGTTGAGAATTTAGCCAGGTGTGGACTAACAAATAAAGCACCTTTCGGCCTGTTTGGGACGAATGAGCTCAGATGAACCAATCTTCCGATTTGTATGATAAGAAGACGAAGTTCAAAGCCAGCCTACAACTAATCTTTATAAACGACCAAAGCTAGCCAAGTGTATTAAGCAGTGTGAAAGATACATTTCGGGAAGCATTGTGTTAAAATTATAAGTGTCGTGTACTATCTGTATTTTAATAAAAAATACTTTTGTGTGGAGATGCCATATAGATAAAGTTTGCCTCAAAACCACATCAAATCTGTGTTATTTATTCCTTTTATTAGTTGCATTTTACATCTTGTGGTTTTATAATATATACTTACTATGAAAACCCGGTAAACATCAAGCCTACATGAGCACACTTCGTTGTTGTACATACAATAATGCCTTTCTAAGGACTTCTACAGGACAAGAAATTTCAAAAATAGGATACAACTTATTCACCCCCTCGAAGCTGCCTTTTTAAGTGTATTTTGATCAACATACACATATTTGCCTTGTAATTGTTGAAAACAAATCGATTTTTATGATTTGTTTCCTCAAAAAAACATTCAGTAAAATATATATCAAGATTTGACTAGACAAAGAACGTCACATATTGCATCAAGTGAAAATTATCAAACAAGAAAATAACGCACCCTATGTTTGTAACATAGTGCACGCTATTGGATATATTGTGAGATTGATATTTCATCTCAAGTAATGCACACAAGCCGTTATAATCAGAGTTTCAAAAACCACATCATTAACGCATGCTACGTGTCTATCTAATGCCCGACATGACATCGTGACAATGAGTTTTGCACTTTTCCCAGTGAAGCAGTTAATGTGCGCTTCTTGACTAAGTAACGAACGTTACAATATTAAGGCGGTGAGTTCTGCACTTATATTATTGAAGCAGTTAACGCAGGGTAAGTGATTATACAAGCACATGCTAGTCCACCAAGGCAGAATATAACAAAATGACGCCCAGTTGAAACACGCTATCAAGGAAGTCAAGCGCACACTAAAAGAAGAATATGATTGTTGTTTTATATACAGTTATCGCACCCTAAAAGGGTACATTATTGGACATTATGTTTGAACTTTTAACGTTGATAAGATGATCGTTGGACACCTTTTCAACATGGAAATCACACGAATATCACAAGATCTAGAAAGCAAGAATTGACACATTAGCGCACGTTAAAAAGGGGCAGTCACGCATGCCAAGTTTAAATTTAACCATTGGACAAGGACTATTAGCACGAGAAGGCCGTTCGTTTTCGAAGTCAAAAGTTAACATTATTGACTATGCCGATAATGCACGCTAAGGAGCAATATTGGTGCACACTAATAATGCAGGATCATATGGCACTGCGTCTAGCTCGAAGCTATAAATACCCACACCATGGGTACTTCAAGACAACTACAAGCTAAAATCTATATATTATGAGCTCTGAATATTGCTGATATCTTAAGTTATTTCTTCATTATCTAGTTGTGTAGAAAAAGCTACAAGTATTATACTTATGATTTATTCTCATTCTTACTTTGTGTCTTGTTTGAGTGTTTGTATCACTCCTATATGAGCAGAGAGAAATGGTTAAATAGCTTCAGTCTGGTGTCATTAAGATCATTTATCCGGCATTATTAAGATTGAACTCTATGTTCTTAAGTGAGGTTATTCTAATTCTGATAAAATACTAGAAGGAAAAAGTTTCTTAATTACTTGGTTGTTCTTGGACCAATAGAAGACAAGCTGAGTGTAACGGTTGTGCACGGACCTATAGAAACGAGGCAAAGTTGAGTGTGGTTTTTTATTAATCCAATAGAAAAGGGAATGAAGAGAGGATATAAGCAAATTTCTGAATCTTTAGAAATCCCTGAGTCTTTTATTTTCCGAATTTACTTTCACTCTTAGCAAGAAAATCAAGATATTGTTATCTCCACTATTCAACCCACCCTTTTAGTAGATATATTCACTCTTCAGTTGGTATCGTAGCGAGTCACTTTTAAATGGATTTAACCACCAAAGGGGAAAGGATTTGCAAATAGCACTTATGGCTCAAACCGAAGGCAATGCTCTCAATCATCCAACGTGAAATACGGTTCTAACTTCATGACATGGAAAAAGAAGATGGCCATTTTTATCTAAGACTAAGATATTGAAGTGTGGAAGGTAGTTGCTCTTGGTCCTGAAATTGCCATGAAAAACTATAGGTCATCGAAAAAATTGATGAATACAACGACGAAGGTTAGAAAAAAACTAATATCAATTCTTCTAATACTCAACTATTATATTATGCTCTTAATCTCGAAGAGCTCAACCGAATCTCAGCCTATGAGAGTGCCAAAGAAATATGGGAAATTCCGAAAGTCGCTTATGAAGGGAGGACTTAGGTCAAGGAGCTAAAAATTAATATGCTCCTTCATGATTACGAATATGAAAGACGATAAAACAATCACCAATATGTTGGATCGTTTCTCGACCATAACCAATGGTCTAGCATCATTTGGAATACCAATATCAAGTAGTGATAAGGCCAAGAAAATCCTTCACTCCCTACCCGTGAATGGGATGCCACAGTTACCACAAGCATGGAGTCTAAAGATCTCAATAAACTTTATATAGCACCCTCACCGGGTCACTTACTAATTATGAGATTGTGCTCAAATCAAGAGGCTCCAAACGTAAGCCTCGTGAAAAAGTTCAAAGCCAATAGCGACATTGAGGTCGAAGTCCCGGAGGATGAAGATGACAAGGAACTTGCTCTATATACCAAGAACTTTAGAAGCAAGATTTTAATTCAAAAACGGCCTACCTTCTTAAGTCGGGACTCTAGCATAGAACAAACAAAATACTTATGCTACAAAGAAATTCGGCAATAACTATCGAAAATGCGGTCAACCCGGATATTAGAGTAAAGAATACTGCGGATCTACCTCCAAACCTCAATTAAAAAAATATAAAAAGAAAGAAGTGTTAATCACTTATTGGAGTGCCGATGAGGATGAAATTGATGGACCCGTGAAAGCAAATCTCGCATTTATGGCTCTTGAATCCTACAAATCGAAAAATGCTGTTGAGGTAAGATCTACTCTCAATGATGATCTTTTAGATATTTGTGACTCACAAGAGTCAAATCCTCATGATGAACTTTTAAGTGCTTTTGAATCCTTAAACATCGAGTATGATGAGATGGTAAAACTTAATATGATTTTGAAAAGAAAAATTAAATCTCCAGAACTCGGAAACTCAAAGCTTCAAAACAAAGGAAAAAATATTGAAATTGAGCATACCTCCTGCCTAGATAAAGAAAATCATTTAAAAAACATATTGTCTAAAACTCAGAAAGAGCTCAAATATATAACGAATAAATTATCTCTTGGAAACAAAATTTTTTGAGAAGCTCCTATTTATCCCAAAATCTCATTTTTTAAAACATGATCTTGGTTTTGATCATTTTAATAGAGTGGAATCTCTTATTAATCTTAATAAAATTAAAAACAAAGAATCCGAGAATCTGAAAAATTCCCCCTCAACAAAAGGACCTTAGTAATGAAAAGATTCATTCAAAACTATGAACTATCAAGGTCAAACAAATTTGGGTTCCAAAAGGTACGATAGTTCCAAATGCTATTAACATCATTAACTTTGAGGACCAAAAAGTGCATATGTACCAACACAAACGAACCAAACTCTCTTTGTAGGTACCTCTTACAAGTAAAAGCAAATGGTACATAGATAGCGGTTGTCCGAGACATATGTGTGACACCAAGGAGTTGTTCGAAAATCTTGAATACCAAGAACAAGAACATGTAACCTTTGGTAACAACAAAAAACGAAAGATTATGGGCATCGAAAAAAGTTTAGGTAAGGAAACTTCATCCTCCATTAATAAAGTTTTATTTGTTGAAGGTTTACACCATAATTTGCTTAGTGTATCTTAACTTTGTAACACCCCCAAGTTATTCAGGGTATATTACAGCGCCGTGAGCCCCGCCGTGGGACCCACAAGGCTAAACATACGCGGAACTATACACTTGACCGATAAGGTCTACATACAATAGAAAGAAAGACGATACAAATGGTATTCAAAAACCATAACCAATGAAACCATATACATCACTGCACAAATCAATACCTCGGCAACACAGGCCAGAACATCAAGGAAACTGAAATACAATACTCGGGTATTTAAAAATCCATTCCAGTACAACAACCTGAATGGAGGAATCCAAGAAAATAACCGGAGACAAAACACAGTATCACACTTGCCCATCATCTTCATGCCGACCCGGTACCCACCTGTCCGCTCTCCTGGAACCTGAAATACATGAAACGTATTTCCCCCATAAAGGGGTTAGCCGTCGAATAGCTAGTGCAAGTATAACAGTATGAAACATAATACTCCTCGACAATAAAGTAAATGTAATCCGTCAATTCATCAATATCCGTCAATTCATCAATTTAAGACTAGTATTCCGGAATGACTAAAATCTCAAGACGTATGTGAATGCCGTAGAAACGGTTCGTTCATATCATACGCCGTTACATGTAGGAATGCCGTCAAAACGGTTCGTTCATTACATGCCAACATTATTTCATATGAATGCCGTAGAAACGGTTCGTTCATATCAACCATGGAATCACACCAGAGGCTACGAAACCCTCAGAGGACCATAGGCCCGTCCCGGAGTGGCTAGAAATAATCATACCATCAATATTTCATACTTTCAAAGTCGAGAACGTACAATCATAAATGTATACTTGCCTTAATAAACGTTACCGAAGATCCCGAAGAACACGGTTCGACCGGGAAGCTTGAACCACGAAGAAGACAACGAACGGAAGGGTTCCGACTTGAGTTCTTCACAAGGATTTCGTCCCTAAGTCATATCAATGATAAATCAACAATCGTACGATGAATAATAATCGTACAACGCACAAACCCCCCTCTTAGACCTTTTGTCGGACACCTTCAAGGCGTCGACTAATAACTCAACCAAAACGACGAACCAATACAATCCAACCGTGGAATAACGATGGAAATGATAGAGTACACCTAAATAATCATCAATCCATCACTAATCTAAATTACTACGGATTAAAAGGATGAAGTCAAACAAAATCCCCAATTTCCAATACAAAATTCGAAGTGTTCTTGAATAATCTTTCAATAATCCGATGAATACTCCAACAAGTCCATAATCATGCGTATATCACTTCATACCCCATGATTTTAACATCCAAAACATCATTACCCAATACAAAATCGAAATCCAAGATGTTGAAGAAATTACCTCTTGAAGATTCAAGCACTATGATTCGAAGAGCACGCGATAGAACGATGATCCGGGCTTCACAATCGAAAATAGATGAAGGAAGTCACCCACTCAAGTGATAGATGAAGAAACTTCCCTCTCTCAAGCCTTCTCTCCCGTGTGAAGGTGAAGAAATGAAAAAGTATCGGTTGAATCGCACAAAAAAACGCAGATATAAGGTAAACTGTCATGTGTGCCGCGGCTCAGTATAGGTGTGCCGCGGCACAGGCCCAAAATTTTCTCCCAGGGCTCGGCAGTGTGCCGCGGCTCAGCCCAGGTGTGCCGCGGCACCGGGTACAGGCGGTTTTGGCCGAATCTGGAAAATGAGAGTGACCTAGATATTTCGACCATAACTCCCTCGTATGGACTCCGATTGACTCACCGTTTGAACCATTGGAAAGCTAACTCGATGCTTTATAATATTGCAAAGATTCAGAATTTTTGGAGTTTCCAAGAATTTATGGTGATTTAACAAAGTCGAACTCAAACGTGGAAAAGTCGCTAAAGAACACGGAATTCAACAGAACGATACCGAAACGAACTCGGATGACAAAAAGTGTAGAATTAATCATTCTCAGGATGACGAAACGGTCCCAAGCAAGTTGTCAAAAACGGACTTCCGCCAAAAATAGAAAATTTCCGGGAAACAAAATTACGGGTATTACATTCTACCCTCCTTAAAAGAAGTTTCGTCCCGAAACTTAAAACAGCAGGAGAAGAAATATTTCGCCAGAAAACTCAACGAGATACACAAGAGCCGAAACTTACGCCCAAACGGCGAATCATCAATATAGAACACAACAATACATTACCCGAAGGTAAACCAAACCAATGCCGAAAAGATACGAATTCACAATGCCCGAAGGCTCCAACGGAAATACCGATACATCACAATGGCTCGAAAGCCGAATGCCCCAAAGTCAGAATCATCACAAAAAAGATCTCAAAGAAAACAACTCGATCGTATCGGACATACCCCTTGGCGTATGAACAACCAGTCGCAAATCGTCGGACATATCCAATACAACATGGACTACGAACGATCAATCAATAAAGCTCAAGAGGGACATCACAGTACGCCCGATCCGGAAATGTGTCCGTGCACATGTCCACCCCATATACGGAATCCAGAATATACGTGTGACAATGTACTTAATTAGCCTCAAGAACTACGTCTCGTGTGCACGGTCCAATGCGGAAACATCCACGTATGACCATCGAGTGCCTGGCTAAAAATCCTACACATAACCAATCGGCACGCAAACATGATTCCAGATATGCCACGATACAACATGACAACGAAACTCAAGGGATAAAACATCCAATACGGGTCATACGACTCACCAAGTGAACGATGACACATGAATAATGAAAGATCGACACGACCAACGATATTCAAAACAACCATCCTGGAATCAGAATTCCCTAAGGACCGATTAACACGGCAATAATCACAACACCACAATTCGGGGAATCCTCAACCTTCAAAGATCACAAAATTACCGAGGTCACAAGAATAATAGTGTGCTGCCTTGAATCGGTCAACACGACAATAATAATTCAACGGATGGGAATTATCGTTGATAATCCCAATTCAATACCTCGATTACCCTATAACGGTCAATCGATAATCAATGATACGATAGAATAGATGTCCCGGTATCTTAAACCGACCACCGAAACGGAGATGACAAAAGGATATATCAAACGTCCCCAATCGGTTAACGCAACATCATAGCAACAGATCCAATTCGACGACAAAGATTCAACGATGTCTCAGAACGACATTAATCGAGAACAATAATAATCGATACATCGATACCGCGAACCGGCTATCGATAGCAACTTTACCAACAAGTATCGTAATGCCTTGAACCGGCCATTTACAAACAACAGTAACATTTGGCATAATTTGCCGACGGCGTCGTGTCAACCAATCCCTTGATATCAATACAATCGTAAAGAGGCCAAGTCCCAAAATGATACACACAATCGTACGCCTACACGATAACATTAGTCTCATTGATTAGTACGAGTATAAAACTTGTCTCGATATCAATACAACGTACTGTTACCAATTCAGTTGATTTCGTCTTACGAATTCCCTCAGTCTCGACCAAGTTAATTTACGAACCCTTCAACCTTAACCGCAACACAACAGTCATAATTCACGATCAAACATCATACCTTATTGTAAGACGAAGGATTAATAATCAACAGGTTCGATGACGACCAATATCAACACCACCAAATCACAAACTCAACCGTTTGAACCATATCTCGACTAAACACAGTCTGAACAATCCACTCATACACTTACAAATCCTGTCCACAATACGAGTCGAAATATGATGATCATATCAGCAACCAATTCGGACCAATAATAAGGGTATAAATGTTCCAAACTCAATTCTTAAATACGAATTGACAAGGTTCCCTTCTCGTAAATCCATCGTTAAAATTTACTTATGACCGTCATCAATTCGAATCATCCGACTGGTTCAAAACAATAGATAATCATATTAAAAAGGTTATCAAACAATCCAATCATTCGATTTGAATATTTGCTCCATACGTATGGGCTTCCAAATTCAGAGATGAATAATAGACTCATCAAACTCATAATCACATTCGTATTTCCTATACGAATATTATTTCCAACACATAGTTTAGCTCTAGATATGAATATTCCATATTCATTTTCAAAACATCAACACTTCTAAAAAAATATTTTTCATCACCTCGTATAATTCAAGAGTTCTTCAAGAACATGAAATATCCGAAATCACATTCAGAACAACATATCCGAGGTATATATCTCCATGTTACCATTTTCTTCATCATGTCATTCATACAATCTCAAGAATCGCAACAAAACCCTTATCACCGTATGAAGAAGATCTCAATGATCATATCAACATCCGAAATCTCTTATTACAATTCCAATAAATCTCGTATAACATTATCACATGATACCATAATTGTAACACCCTGCATCCTCCTGAATATTACACGCCGTAAACCCTTCTCACAAGGATTTACTGTGCTAAGCACAATTTCCACGTCATTCCAAAAATGCCAAAAAGACCGATGACGGTAATATTTTTCAAATACTAAAAAAATCATTTTCCAAATACCGTCAAAACGATCAAGGTTAAAATGCCAAAACTCAGATTTAGGGAATCGATTTTACAAAATAAAATTTGATTGGCAAAATACCAAAATCCATTTCAAAAATACTCACGCAATGGATAAAAGTACACCCAATTTATGCATTTTCATTGAAATAAGACGAACATCAAAATACACGATTCCCAACATACTCCCTCCAAGTAGTAATCCAAAAAGAAAAAATGAGCCACTATCAAAGGGATACGAGGATTATCTTGTATGGACGAACCACGAAGAAAGAATAATTGAACTCCGTTCCAAGAATCATTAAATCATCATAGTCATCATATGGCCTCAAAAACATCAAGATCTCTATGATTCCATAATCATAATCAACATATTCAAAGCATATCATTATCTTCCTTCAACATAAACCTCATAGAATATGGATAACACAAGAAATCACTTCAAGAATCAACAATAGTTCCATAACCTAGCTCTAATTCCATGATTCCAAGCTCACAATCATGTCAAAAGTGTTTAGAACACTCTTAAAAGTGAAGAGGGACGAGTTTTGGAGAGAAATATCTCAAAGGATCGTGAGAGAAATGAAAGGCAACACTTCAATATATAAATTGCACTCTCATTACGTACGTAAGTGTCCTTTCTTAACGTACGTAACAACTTTAACGTACGTAATCTAATATCCATAACGTACGTAACCAACTCACTGTCTCATTCCGTGCAGTCCATTACGTACGTAACCCATACCATATAACGTACGTAATATACCAGTTGACTTGCTACGGTACAATGGTTGTGTTACGTACGTAACACGTCCTGTATAACGTACGTAACATGTCTTGTATAACGTACGTAACACGTACGTTGGCTCACCTGTCAACATCCTCCGCCGAAAGTTGCCGAAACAGGGTCCCACCTGCCGACCAGGACTCGGTTCTGTCCGATGCCTTCGTTACGTACGTAATACCTTAGCCTTAACGTACGTAACCATGCCAATCTTACGTACGTAATCTCACCTTATTAACGTACGTAATAATTCCATACTTAGCCAATTTCAACAATTCCTGTCCAAAGTCATGACATACCAAATACGAGCATACGGCAAAATCAATACATATACTCAATTCAATAACATTGTCATACGTTCACAACGTCCTCAAGCATAATTAACCATCCACGATATCCAATATATAAACGAAAAAAAATATATCCGAAAAATCGGGGTATTACACTCTACCCCCCTTAAAAATAAGTTTCATTCTCGAAACTTACAATCACTGCACAAACAACATTTCAACGGAATTCAATTTCACCAAGAATTATCGAATAATTCGAACAACATACTTACAAGTCTGCGAAGTCGAAGATCTCCCGTGATACTAGCATGCGACTCCTAAACAAAGTCTCAACATAATATCGATACACACCATTATCGCCATTAGCAACTTAACAAAATCTCAAGGAAGAGTTCACGTCCGTGACCACGGCCACGATTCTTCCTACTTTCAGCCAACATTCTGAAAGGCACACACGTGCGTAAGTATAATCCGAATCGCACATTCTCGAAGTGACCAATTCCCAAGAATACCAAGCTATAAACGAAACGATTAAGAAAAATACGAGAAGAGTGAGAGGACTTACAAGTACCGGTCGCACTGTGATGATGGCAGAGTAGTGATACTGTGGGCAAATGCCGACTCAATCGACCCAAAAGACCGACAGCCTAGGTATCCATAAACCTAAGCTCTGATACCATATTCTGTAACACCCCCAAGTTATTCAGGGTATATTACAGCGCCGTGAGCCCCGCCGTGGGACCCACAAGGCTAAACATACGCGGAACTATACACTTGACCGATAAGGTCTACATACAATAGAAAGAAAGACGATACAAATGGTATTCAAAACCATAACCAATGAAACCATATACATCACTGCACAAATCAATACCTCGGCAACACAGGCCGGAACATCAAGGAAACTGAAATACAATACTCGGGTATTTAAAAATCCATTCCAAGACAACAACCCGAATGGAGGAATCCAAGAAAATAACCGGAGACAAAACACAGATCACACTTGCCCATCATCTTCATGCCGACCCGGTACCCACTGTCCGCTCTCCTGGAACCTGAAATACATGAAACGTATTTCCCCATAAAGGGGTTAGCCGTCGAATAGCTAGTGCAAGTATAACAAGATGAAACATAATACTCCTCGACAATAAAGTAAATGTAATCCGTCAATTCATCAATATCCGTCAATTCATCAATTTAAGACTAGTATTCCTAATGACTAAAATCTCAAGACGTATGTGAATGCCGTAGAAACGGTTCGTTCATATCATACGCCGTTACATGTAGGAATGCCGTCAAAACGGTTCGTTCATTACATGCCAACATTATTTCATATGAATGCCGTAGAAACGGTTCGCTCATATCAACCATGGAATCGCACTGCAGGCTACGAAACCCTCAGAGGACCATAGGCCCGTCCCGGAGTGGCTAGAAATAATCATACCATCAATATTTCATACTTTCAAAGTCGAGAACGTACAATCATAAATGTATACTTGCCTTAATAAACGTTACCAAGATCCCGAAGAACACGGTTCGACCGGAAGCTTGAACCACGAAGAAGACAACGAACGGAAGGGTTCCGACTTGAGTTCTTCACAAGGATTTCGTCCCTAAGTCATATCAATGATAAATCAACAATCGTACGATGAATAATAATCGTACAACGCACAAACCCCCCTCTTAGACCTTTTGTCGGACACCTTTAAGGCGTCGACTAATAACTCAACCAAAACGACGAACCAATACAATCCAACCGTGGAATAACGATGGAAATGATAGAGTACACCTAAATAATCATCAATCCATCACTAATCTAAATTACTACGGATTAAAAGGATGGAGTCAAACAAAATCCCCAATTTCCAATACAAAATTCGAAGTGTTCTTGAATAATCTTTCAATAATCCGATGAATACTCCAACAAGTCCATAATCATGCGTATATCACTTCATACCCCATGATTTTAACATCCAAAACATCATTACCCAATACAAAATCGAAATCCAAGATGTTGAAGAAATTACCTCTTGAAGATTCAAGCACTATGATTCGAAGAGCACGCGATAGAACGATGATCCGGGCTTCACAATCGAAAATAGATGAAGGAAGTCACCCACTCAAGTGATAGATGAAGAAACTTCCCTCTCTCAAGCCTTCTCTCCCGTGTGAAGGTGAAGAAATGAAAAAGTATCGGTTGAATCGCACAAAAACGCAGATATAGGGTAAAGCTGTCATGTGTGCCGCGGCTCAAGATAGGTGTGCCGCGGCCTGCCCAAAATTTGCTCCTGTGGCTCGGCGGTGTGCCGCTCAGCCTGTGTGCCGCGGCACCGGTACACAGCGGTTTTGGCCGAATCTGGAAAATGAGAGTGACCTAGCTATTTCGACCATAACTCCTCGCCCTGACTCCGATTGACTCACCGTTTGAACCATTGGAAAGCTAACTCGATGCTTTATAATATTGCAAAGATTCAGAATTTTTGGAGTTTCCAAGAATTTATGGTGATTTAACGAAGTCGAACTCAAACGTGGAAAAGTCGCTAAAGAACACGGAATTCAACAGAACGATACCGAAACGAACTCGGATGACAAAAAGTGTAGAATTAATCATTCTCAGGATGACGAAACAGTCCCAAACAAGTTGTCAAAAACGGACTTCCGCCTAAAATAGAAAATTTCCGGGAAACAAAATTACGGGTATTACAAACTTTGTGATGACGGATTTGAGATTCTTTTTGAAGAAACACATTATACTGCTTTCAAAAATAATAAAATTGTATTTATTGGACTAAGATGTGGTAATGTTTATATTATTGGTCCTTTTAATGAAAATGCTTTCAATAAAGAATGTCTTATGACTCTAGATGAAAATATATGTTTATGGCACCAAAAATTTGGACATACATATTTACCGGTCATTTCAACATTATCGATACATGATTACCAAAACTAAAATTTGAACGAAAACACTTGTGTGAATCATGCATTAGAAAGAAACACACAAGAGAATCTTTTAAACCCAAATTTGAAATTTTTACTAGTCGCATTCTTGAACTTGTTCATATGGATTTAATTGGTCCATCTAGATATGCTAGTCTAAAAGGAAAATTTTACACTTTGGTAATTGTAGATGACTTCTCTAGATTTATATGAAGTCACTTTCTCGCTCATAAAGATGATATATTTATTGAGTTGTCTAAATGGTGTCGTTTAGTATAAAATGAGAAAAATCTATCTATCATATCTATTCGAACCGACCACGGTGCAGAATTCGACTGCTCTATTTTTGAAAATATGTGCAATAATATGGAACTAACCATAACGTCTCAGCTCCTAGAACTCCTCAAAAATGGGTTTGTTGAAATAAAAGACTGAATTTTGGAAGAAATGTCCAGAACTATGTTAATTGACTACTCTCTTCCACAATACTCTTGGGCCGAAGCTATTAATGTGGCATATTATACAATAAATTGAGATCACCTTCGTAGAGCTCAACTTAAAACTCCCTATGAAATTTGGAAAGGTAAAAAAATGAAACATCTCTTGCTTTCATACATTCAGTTGCAAAGTTTTTATTTCCAATAATGGTAAGGAGAATTTGGGATAATTTGATGCAAAATCTGATTTCGATATTTTTCTAGTCTATTCGTTGAATACTAAATCTTTCCGTGTCTAAAATGTTGGAATAGATAAAGTTGAAGATTCCATTCATATAAAATTCGATGATGCTATCTCAGCTCCGAGAAAGGTAGAGTATTTTGATGATGTAAGTACACTTTCGGACATTCAACCCTCAAATGAAATGGAGAAGATTCCTGAGTTCAAGAATGAATGATTGATGGTTTGCCTAAAGGTTTGAAACATATCAAAGATCATCCAAAAAATCTAGTAACTGGAAACAACGAAGATGGTGTTCAAACACGAAGAACTCTTGACTACCTAAACAATTATGCCTTTGTATTCGTAATTGAATGTAAAAAGGTTTCAAAAACTCTAGATGATGAGAGTTGAATAATGGCAATGCAAGAATTGTTAGCGTATGCCCTCGAATGCCACTATGAGGATAAGAGAGTTAGGGCATTTATATGTGATTATGAATTTATTAATAACAAGGCAGTGAATATTTATTTATTTATTGTATGTCGTGGGCATTATTTATTTGGTAAATAAATCGAAATATTGTCTATACTTTTGAGTAGAAACATTACACTCATTTTGAGATAAGGAGTCTTGCGATGGAATTGTTTAGGACCCGAATTTATTAACTTATCCACAAGTCGATGAAACTTAATTGAGTGTTAGGTTTCAATAGAAGACTTGTATATCTTATGCTTGGACATGTGCATGTCTTCACTCAAGAGTAGTGGGAGCATTTGGTATAGGCATACTAATTGGATTAGTATACTCGGATACGACTTACCTCAATTCAGTCACATGGTTTCCACTCTAGGATAGTCAATGACTGATTCGTAAGGTTATGATAGGCATATGGATCTTTGACTTGGGTGTTCAGTAGAAGATGTGCTTGTCTCAATAAGTTGGTCATTAGAGTAGTTCGATCTAATCACTTGTTGGTAAAGATCAACCTTGAAGTGCAACTTAATAAGAAAGTAACAATCTTCACTGAATACCAACAAAGGATTATTTCTCCTCTAAGTGAACAGGATAACATCCTATGCAGTTAAATAATATCAAATGTCTTTGCCAAATCAATTGATCTAGTTGTATTTGATACACGAGAGACCTGTGATCTGGATTATCACTAAGACATGCAGAGAGTCAAGTATAGATATGGTTTGAATTTATCGTGACCCTAAAACTTGATCGGGATATATGATTGGAGGGTTTATACATATACTGTATTTATAACAGCTTTTGGAATGATTCGAATCATTCTTTCTCAGTTGGGTTACGGTGTGAGCCATGGACTGGATAAGTGTTCCTCACACACCTTGCATCCTTCCATTGCTAAATGAGTCGAACCTACAGAGTCGCTCATACAGGATCAATGATGGATTAAATTAAGCCTATTCTCTCTTAATGAATATTTAAAATTGGATGTCAAATTGGATTTAAATTGTTGGATAACTTAGATCGGTCAGTTAAATTAAACAAATTACTTGGTAATTAATTCAATTCAAATATAAGTATTTCTTGAAGAAATTACATTATATTGTATTTGATATAATCAATTAATTGAATTAATTTATTAATATAAATATACTATGATGAATTAAGGTTTATCTATCGGACTAGATACATGGGAGGCCAGAACACGGATTAAATGGTTGGACTATTTAATAGTCCACTTGGCCGCCGCCCCTCTCTCACACTCACTAAGTCTTCCCTTGATTGGTGGAAGACTAAACTTTTTTAAGTTTACTTCACATGTGAGGAATATAATATAGAAAGAAGACTTTCCAAAGTGGGAGAGTTGGTGGTATAGTATTATATATTACATTACTCCACTTTGAGAGACTTACGTAAAAAAACAAGTGAAGAAGAAAGTCCTTTTTGCTACTTGTTTTCCAGAAACAAGAGAGAAAAACTAAATTTAGAACTTAACTTACGTTTTTGTTAACACTTAGTGTAACATCCCCGATTAAAACCGAAAATACTACAGCGCCGTAGACTCTTCTCATAAGAATCTACCAGGCCAGACACATTAAATTACAACATTCACATTTGACCACTGAGGCCAAAAGATACGACAACAGACCGTGAAGGTCACTCAACAATACAACAGACCATCATGGTCAAAAATCCCATATCAAGAACAAACTTTTAATGCGTAAGAAAACAATAATACAACTCCCATAACCTTACTCGCACCTAAACAGGGGTGAATACGTAAGAAGTATAGCCCTTGATTACATCCAAATGGAAGAAAAGACTTCGACTCATATGTGATTAGCATCGTTGCCCTTCATCCTGTATCAAGCCGATTCCATGACTGCTTCCGACCTGCAAAACCTGAGCGCATAACAGACACCCACCCCCGAATACTCGGGGGTTAGCAAAATTCCACTATTTTGCTAGTGCAAGTACATAATATAAAAGTCATACGGGAAATATTCGCACCAATCCAAAAGAGTCACAAATGCAACACAAATCATAAGATCCACACATATCACCGAACTGTATTCACATACGCCAATCATTTATAGAAATCATTCATTCTCAACCGAGGAGCAAGAACACAGGAATTTCTAGAAATGCCCCAACGAGTCAAGAAAAAATAGTTTAAACTTATAAAAATGTATTAAAACAATACTTTAGTAAAATAATTTAGAAACACCCTTTTTGACCCGGCTCGTAGTAAATAGATTAAAAAGATTTTAAAACCTAGCGGAGGCACTCTAGTAAGAAATTTAAATGAAAAATCATCTCGGGGTCCTCGACCTAATATGCAGAAACACTTCCGTTTCAAAAATCTCTTGGGGTCCTCAACCCAAAATACAGAAACACTTCCGTTTTAAAAATCTCTCGGGGTCCTCGACCCAAAATATAAAAACACTTCCGTTTCAAAAATCTCTCAGGGTCCTCGACCCAAAACGTGCTTTCTCAGCGAATTCCTGCTTAAGACCATCAATGGTTAACTAACCCTCGGAGATATCGTCAGAACTCCTTGGTCATTTAACCCTTGACTTTCTACTGATACCAATATTTTCGAAGATGTTTGAAAGTGATTTAAAAGGCACAATTCCATTCGGTACCAGGGTCTTAGCTGTCACACAAGTATCCTCCGCTCTTAAGCCTGCCACGAGCCTCCACTGAAGCACCAGTGTACTGGCGTTCACTACACTGTGGTGGCCGCCCCTTGCTCATGTAACGCGCCGGCATCACTCCTGCAAGAGCCACCCCTTGAAACACGCATTAGGCAACACTGTCGCTACACCATCACATATGATCCACCTATTGCAGCATACACAGGCCGGAGTACACATCCCCGCCCTCCACGGCTTTGGATACAACGTCACACATGAGCAAATATTCACATTAGCAAACCACACAGGTAATTATTCACATTGGCAACCTTCACAAGATTCAACCAACATTTCATACAGTATCATCCACATACGTTCGAGACAAGTCACAAAACAATTCACGTCCACATAATCTTCTGAACAATCAATATTGTAACTATGAGAATTTCATACCCCGGTTCACACATAGCAATATCACGACGATTCACAGAGTCAAATGTACTCGGAACAACCACCGCTAGAATCACACTAATTCACACAAACATTCATTCATAATAAAAATGATACACACTTGTTCATGTAAGGATTTCAGAGGAATATAATTCGTATGACAAGGTACTTGCCTCGGTAATCGCTCGTGGATACTTCGAAGAGCACTATTGATCGGAAAACCACAAAACCTATAATTTCCATGACGAACAACAATAATACAATTACTACGAGAACTACTGCCAACATCAACAGAATCGTACGTTGAATCAACCGAAAGAATCCTATTGAAACATTTAATTGGACATTAAATGTTCACGGTCCCTCAAGAATGTAAAAATCATCAACCGAGTTGAACAAATCGAAGATATGGATATACAATCCATAGAACATGTTTAACAACATCATTTAACAACAATTCATCAAAATGGATGGAAAACCCAGATCAAGAACAAGACCCTAAAAACTCAACTCTATGAATTCAAGAAAATACCTCGATCCGACGAAGAACAATGGATTAGATGATGTTATAATCACCCAAGACCCTCCAAAATACCTTTGGTGAGTGAAATCGGTCAAGAATCCGAACCCTAGGTGAAATAGCCCGTCCATCGCGAGAAGAGGAGAGAAATGAAGAAAAATTGCGAAAAATGAACTGTTGTCCAGTATTTATACTGGACAGCTTAGCTGTAACACCCCCAGAATACATCCAGAAATGTTACACGCCGTAGGCCCTTCTTACAAGGATCTACAAGGCTAAACTCTATTAGACTACAAAATGATTGACCGACCGGGGTCAATCTAAATACAACGCAGACCGACAAGGTCATTAAACAATTCGGAAACAAATGAACTTTACATCTCAATGACAAAAATAAACTTGAACACAGAAAAGAACGACAATTCAATTTAATAAATGAAAACTACACCCATGCAAGGGTGAATACTCGAACGACAGAGAAATACCGACCAAAATGAAACAAAAGAAAAGACTCTAACTCTGGTGTGATTAGTATCATTGTCCTCCATCTCCTTCCCACCAATCCCGTGATCGCTCCCGAGCCGCCAAAACTCGAGCGCATAATGCACCCACCCCGAAACTCGGGGTTAGCAACCGGAATTTTGCTAGTGCAAGTACATAACATACAAGATATACGAATAATAATAACACAAAACTCAATAGTCGTGAAACCTGAACACAACCCACACATTCAAATGGTCAGCACAGAATAGTATTACATACACAAGGTGAAAGATAATCACACTGTCATATTCTCCGTATAGAACATAACACCAATGAAACTTTAAACGAACCCAAGGAGTCAGAAAATTCCCTTTTTATAAAAGGAAAAGTATTTTGATAAGAAAGTTCGAAAATATTTATATTGACTCGGGCCATCTAGGGGTTTTGAAAATCAAATGGAAATACTTTCGAAAATACTTCAAAAGCTCTCGGGTCCTTAACCCAACATGTGTAAAACAATTTGCAAGAAAACTATCACAACGTTATTCGGGGTCCTCGACCCAAATGATAAAGCAGTATCACAAGTGAATCATTACAACATCTCACGGGGTTCTCGGCCCAATCCAAATAATATCATCACGAGATCAAATCTCAACATCTCACGGGGTTCTCGGCCCAATACACAGAATAATCAACACAGTACAATCAAAGGCACAGCCTCTCATTCGACAAATCCTGCTCAAGACCCCTGATTAATTAACCCTCGGAGATCTCGTCAAATATCCTTGGTTAATTAACCCTGATACCAACATTTAAAACAAATTGGAACGAACTCCAGAAACACAATCCGTGGTCTACATCAAGACCAACATTCAAAGCAAGTTGCAAAGATTTAAATTTCGAAAATCATTTGACAACGGGGTCTTAGCTATCACTCAAATATCCGTTACCAATAAGCCTCGCTGTGCGCCTCCTTACACACTGTACCGGCGTTCACTCCACTATATTGGCCGCCCATTGCACATGTCACCGCGCGGCGTTCACTCCCACAGAGCGCCTTGCTCGCGCATTAAGTAACACCGGTGTTCACCAATCATATGGAGCCGCTCATTGCAGCGTACAACAGGCCGGAGTGCACGCCCCGCCCTCAGAGGTACCCGGATATGACGTCTCTCGTAACAAGTATTCACATTATTACAAATACCAAGCACACAGTCATCCGTTGCAACGATTATCAAATCAATTCATCAATCCACATAATTTATTTGCCGGTACGCAACTACGCAAAATAAACAATAACTCGCTCGTTATTCATCAAGACTTAGCACATTTAGGCCTTCAACACTATCAATTAATACTACATAAATATCCACACATATCTATATATATATACATATATATATATAATATAAATACAGATATTCATAACATGATTCATATACTTCAGCAACAATGATTTCACGTAATTATAATTCGTATATCAAGGTACTTGCCTTGGTAATCTCTCGCGAATACTCCGGAAATACAATTGATTGGAACAATCCAGAACTCCAACGAAAACGACGATCGGAGAGGCTCAACACTGGATTATCGTAGGAAATTCGTCCTTAATATCCTATCATTAAATAAGTAATCAATCACACGAGGAAAAGCATAAAAAAATGGTCGAATCCCTAACTGTTCTCTTCGTAACGTACGTTACACACATACGTAACGTACGTTACGTCTGCACGTTAGCGCACGTAAGCTACAAGGATTAGCGTACGCTAAGCATGCCTTGGATGCTTCTTCTCGCCCGACGATCGCCTTTCCTGAGGGTATAACGTACGTAATGCATAAAGCTTAACGTACGTTATATTCACATATATCATACTCATGTGAATCATAATGATCCTACGGTGTTGATGTCTATGAATTCCAGGTTAATCCTCCCATCATAATACTCACTCCAAATATTGATTATAGATCCTCAAATGTAGTTCGGAAAATCTGAGGTTGTTACCATCATTAAGTCTATGATCATTATGGAAACACCATACAACATGGTTTATTAATCTCAGAATTTTACCTTACTTGATTATCATAACAAGAGTCGGACTATAACGTTCTTAACTCGGTTAACTAAAGCATGAACATTCCAACTTCCAAAATCATGGTGTTCGGATAAAAATCATCTATGGAGCTTAATAATCCCGGTGGTATGTTCATAACATCCTTAAGAACACGAATTCAAGGTTGAGGTAGCATTAACATACCTTAATATGAAAGAAACGCAGAGACAAGAGGTAGTATCCAACTTCGATTGCTTGAATGTCAATCCAAGATGTTTCGTAACTTAAATGATCGAGTCTACGTGTTCTATATGTGTTTTAGAGGGCTGGAGACCCTCTAGAAATGGAGGAAAACGAATTACAAGTGAAAGGGACGAAGAGAAATGAAATGGGGTGTTGTCCATATATATAATATCTTGAGATTTACGTACGTTAGTCTCAGCCATTTACGTACGTAATATACTTAGCGCACGCTACCATTCGATATTAGCGTACGCTATCGTTCACTGATAGCTTACTGTCTCGTTCTGTACTAGCTTACGTACGTTATTCCCTATGCATTACGTACGTAAGCTACACACATTAGCGTACGCTAGTTACAAACCTTAGCGTACGTTAACACCCGTTGACCCTAAAACTGTCCAGGTTCATCCGCGGGAATCTTTCCGATCCCCACCACCAGCCGTCCATGTGCTAGCCAGCATGTTCAATAATTGACCTCCTTACGTACGCTACGTCTAGCTCGTAGCGTACGCTATTTCAGCCAGAACGTACGTTACGCTTACCTGTTAGCGTGCGTTACGACGTAGTTGCATGTGAAGGATTAAAGGTTGATATTATCATGCATGAAGATATGAATACGGAAACGGTCGTACTTCGATTATTGATAGCACCAATTCAGGTAATACAGGGTTCAAATACAGATGAAAATACTCAACAATTTATCCGGATATTACATACTATCTCTCTTAAAAGAAGTTTCGTCCCGAAACTTAAAGTAGAGTGGTGGAACAACGAAGAAAAAGTAACTACTTGATCAGCCCCAAAACATCATGAGCGATGCGCGAATACAAGGTTCAAAAAAATACAATGATTGGACTTAGGAAGTATCAGGCACGTCAAGTGAGGCAATAAATTACACGTGAACATGATAAGTTAGAGTGGAGAAGTAAAAGCTCACAGAATTAAAGAAATTCATAAACGGCAGACGTACTAAAATCGCGTGTCGAGCTCGACCCACCATATTCAAGTTCATAACACATTGGAAATATTAATCATACGAATGGGAACAAATAGTTTCGAACAAAATTCTGCAGAGATTAGGTTCAGATGTGAATAGACCACAATAATTCACGGAGTCTAACAAATCGGTTCTGAATTTCGTTTGACTGACGGTAGGTTCAGTAGAACATGGTAGTTTAAAATTGTCAAGTGGGTCACAGATGAATCATCAACAATGAAAGTCTCCCAACACCGAACATACTAAGAAGAGTATGGGTATTACGTTCCCCCATACTAAGAAGACATGTCAGCCCCAAAACTGAAAACAGCAGGAGTTGGAAACGAAAAGCAATTAAAATGAAAACAATCAAAGTCACGATTGTTGGAAACAGCAACGACTAGAACACGGCACAAAATCTTCATTCGCCTATGATAGGCTCTTCAGCAGAAGACATAAGGTTTCGGGACATTCTCCGACCACTTGCTCTGCTCACCGACAGAGTAGCATTCTTTGCCAATTCAGAAATTATCTCACAATGTTTCTCCCGATGGCCTTCACACCCGCACCGATGACAAGTCAAGAGTGGTGAGGGACAGTTTACACGGATGTGTCCCGTACGGTTGCAGTTGAAGCACACTCTCTTCTTACCGGGAGTCACTGATGCTGGTTGGGGATTCCCAATGCTCATTCTCGACCGCGAAGACGACGCATTCGAACGACGTGGGGGTTTGAGAACCTTAGTCTCGTCACTGCCCAAAAATTTTCCAGATGTCCTCGGTCTCTTTTCTCCGCTCGTTGGCTCGGTCACTGAGGAGGTTTCATAGGTTATCGTCTGATCTTGATATTCCTTCACCGTAACATGAATCATTGTCGTACGAACCACCTCACCGCTTCCGCTTCCTATATTACGTCTACATCCGCCAGGGCTCGACATGCTAATGCAGATAGTACCGTTTATTGTTATCACATAGTCGGTTGTACGGTATACCACAGTTATCAACATAAGGTTTAATTAGCATCCTTAGAATAACGGTAATATCGTAAAGCACGAAATTTTCTGAAATCAACTTCCAGTCCTTCGTCTAGGACGATCATTATGCGTATGCTTTTAAAAAAAATTGAACAAAAGCCGAATCACGTTGTGCTCAAAACTTGTAAATACTGTCCTTTGTTTTGGAAGAGGAAGTTTATACAATGATTCTAAAAATTTATTTTCGAGTAATGCCTACAAGAAAATTGAAAATCGAATTGTAACTAATTTAAAATATTTCGAAAGTGTTGGGTCCCAAATACCACAATTTTGAAAATCCTTCCTCTTCTACCAAAATGTTTATTCGAAAGAACTTTTCACCAAAATACGTGACCATTCGACACGACTACATCAAATCATGAGGTTTACAGGCTAGGAAAATTTCAAAACACTACTTTGAAATGTTCGTAATCTGCCCGGAAATATTACATGCCGGGATTCTCGTGCCGTAACCTACTGTGCTAAAAACCATTTGAAAATCATTTCAAAATATGCCAAAAGCCGATGACGGTAGCATTTTCCAAAACTTACAAAATCATTTGTAAAATATTAAATACCGTCATAAAAATACCGTTAAAATGTGCAAGACTAAAATGCCAAAATGTCAAGAGTCATTTCACAATACTCACGCAGCGGATAAAATTAACACTCAAAGATTTATCCTACTGAAAGGCAGAAACCGATAAATATGTTTGACTACCGAAGTATACTACATAACCATTCTCACTCGACGCGTATATGCAGGTGATATCGTAAAACAATATAATCTCTAACAAGTTCAAACCCTAGGTTCACGTTAAGCACAATATAATCAAATACGTATGTAAGGGGACTTACGATTCGGGAGGCTTACCATCACGGATTGCTTGAAGATGATGTTGGAACCATGATACTAATCACAACTCTGACGCGCGCGACTTACACAAGACATGGACTTGACCCAACGGCCTAGGTTTTTCGCAAACCTAAGCTCTGATACCATATTTGTAACACCCCCAGAATACATCCGGAAATGTTACACGCCGTAGGCCCTTCTTACAAGGATCTACAAGGCTAAACTCTATTAGACTACAAAATGATTGACCGACCGGGGTCAATCTAAATACAACGCAGACCGACAAGGTCATTAAACAATTCGGAAACAAATGAACTTTACATCTCAATGACAAAAATAAACTTGAACACAGAAAAGAACGACAATTCAATTTAATAAATGAAAACTACACCCATGCAAGGGTGAATACTCGAACGACAGAGAAATACCGACCAAAATGAAACAAAAGAAAAGACTCTAACTCTGGTGTGATTAGTATCATTGTCCTCCATCTCCTTCCCACCAATCCCGTGATCGCTCCCGAGCCGCCAAAACCCGAGCGCATAACAGCACCCACCCCGAAACTCGGGGGTTAGCAAACTGGAATTTTGCTAGTGCAAGTACATAACATACAAGATATACGAATAATAATAACACAAAACTCAATAGTCGTGAAACCTGAACACAACCCACACATTCAAATGGTCAGCACAGAATAGTATTACATACACAAGGTGAAAGATAATCACATTGTCATATTCTCCGTACAGAACATAACACCAATGAAACTTTAAACGAACCCAAGGAGTCAGAAAATTCCCTTTTTATAAAAGGAAAAGTATTTTTATAAGAAAGTTCGAAAATATTTATATTGACTCGGGCCATCTAGGGGTTTTGAAAATCAAATGGAAATAATTTCGAAAATACTTCAAAAGCTCTCGGGTCGTTGACCCAACATGTGTAAAACAATTTGCAAGAAAACTATCACAACGTTATTCGGGGTCCTCGACCTAAATGATAAAGCAGTATCACAAGTGAATCATTACAACATCTCACGGGGTTCTCGGCCCAATCCAAATAATATCATCACGAGATCAAATCTCAACATCTCACGGGTTCTCGCCCAATACGTAATAATCAACACAAGATAATCAAAGGCACACCTCTCATTCGACAAATCCTGCTCAAGACCCCTGATTAATTAACCCTGAGATCTCAAATATCCTTGGTTAATTAACCCGATACCAACATTTAAAACAAATTGGAACGAACTCCGTAAACACAATCCGTGGTCTACATCAAGACCAACATTCAAAGCAAGTTGCAAAGATTTAAATTTCAAAATCATTTGACAACGGGTCTTAGCTATCACTCAAATATCCGTTACCAATAAGCCTGCCAGCGCCTCCCTTACACACTGTGTACCGGCGTTCACTCCACTATATTGGCCGCCCATTGCACATGTCACCGCGCCGGCGTTCACTCCCACAGGAGCCGCCCCTTGCTCGCGCATTAAGTAACACCGGTGTTCACCAATCATATGGAGCCGCTCATTGCAGCGTACAACAGGCCGGAGTGCACGCCCCGCCCTCAGAGGTACCCGGATATGACGTCTCTCGTGACAAGTATTCACATTATTACAAATACCAAGCACACAGTCAGCCGTTGCAACGATTATCAAATCAATTCATCAATCCACATAATTTATTCGCCGGTACGCAACTACGCAAAATAAACAATAACTCGCACGTTATTCATCAAGACTTAGCACATTTAGGCCTTCAACACTATCAATTAATACTACATAAATATCCACACATATCTATATATATATATACATATATATATATATATATATATAATATAAATACAGATATTCATAACATGATTCATATACTTCAGCAACAATGATTTCACGTAATTATAATTCGTATATCAAGGTACTTGCCTTGGTAATCTCTCGCGAATACTCCGGAAATACAATTGATTGGAACAATCCAGAACTCCAACGAAAACGACGATCGGAGAGGCTCAACACTGGATTATCGTAGGAAATTCGTCCTTAATATCCTATCATTAAATAAGTAATCAATCACACGAGGAAAATCATAAAAAAATGGTCGAATCCCTAACTGTTCTCTTCGTAACGTACGTTACACACATACGTAACGTACGTTACGTCTGCATGTTAGCGCACGTAAGCTACAAGGATTAGCGTACGCTAAGCATGCCTTGGATGCTTCTTCTCGCCCGTACGATCGCTTTCTCGATGGTATAACGTCGTAATGCATAAAGCTTAACGTACGTTATATTCACATATATCATACTCATGTGAATCATAATGATCCTACGGTGTTGATGTCTATGAATTCCAGTTAATCCTCCCATCATAATACTCACTCCAAATATTGATTATAGATCCTCAAATGTAGTTCGGAAAATCTGAGGTTGTTACCATCATTAAGTCTATGATCATTATGGAAACACCATACAACATGGTTTATTAATCTCAGAATTTTACCTTACTTGATTATCATAACAAGAGTCGGACTATAACGTTCTTAACTCGGTTAACTAAAGCATGAACATTCCAACTTCCAAAATCATGGTGTTCGGATAAAAATCATCTATGGAGCTTAATAATCCTTGGTATGTTCATAACATCCTTAAGAACACGAATTCAAGGTTGAGGTAGCATTAACATACCTTAATATGAAAGAAACGCAGAGACAAGAGGTAGCATCCAACTTCGATTGCTTGAATGTCAATCCAAGATGTTTCGTAACTTAAATGATCGAGTCTACGTGTTCTATATGTGTTTTAGAGGGCTGGAGACCCTCTAGAAATGGAGGAAAACGAATTACAAGTGAAAGGGACGAAGAGAAATGAAATGGGGTGTTGTCCATATATATAATATCTTGAGATTTACGTACGTTAGTCTCAGCCATTTACGTACGTAATATACTTAGCGCACGCTACCATTCGATATTAGCGTACGCTATCGTTCACTGATAGCCATCGTCTCGTTCGTACTAGCTTACGACGTTATTCCCTATGCATTACGACGTAAGCTACACACATTAGCGTACGCCAGTTACAAACCTTAGCGTCGTTAACACCCGTTGACCCTAAACTGCCCAGTTCATCCGCGGAATCTTTCCGAGCCCCACCACCAGCCATCCATGTGCTAGCCAAAGATGTTCAATAATTGACCTCCTTACGACGCCACGTCTAGCTCGTAGCGTACGCTATTTCATTAAGAACGTACGTTACGCTTACCTGTTAGCGTGCGTTACGACGTAGTTGCATGTGAAGGATTAAAGGTTGATATTATCATGCATGAAGATATGAATACGGAAACGGTCGTACTTCGATTATTGATAGCACCAATTCAGGTAATACAGGGTTCAAATACAGATGAAAATACTCAACAATTTATCCGGATATTACATTAGCGTGGCTAGACATAATTTCTAGCATGCGCTAACGAGTCATGTGTCCAATCCAGTGGCTTCTGGACAGTTCTACACCTTCTATGTAGCGTACGCTAATAAGGACAAATAGCATGCACTAAGACAGGTGATACCGTGCATTAACCACAAGGATTAGCATGCGCTATCGAGACTCTAGTCCTAGTCTAGACTCCTAGTCTTGTTCCCCGAATAAACTACTTGACGAGTCTAAAGGAAGTCACAATGTGATGGATAAATGTGAAAAAATGACTAAGTGGATTAACATACATAGCGTACGCTAGAGGTAGGTGTTACGTATGCTACACGCAGTGAGTTACGTACATTAAGCTGGATATGTTACGTACGTAACCCAGTATTTGGTGTTCCGACAAGAATCATCAATTATGCATGGTCAGTACTACTTTCAGCACACTAGAAGACAATCAAGTCAATTGATTGTAACGTACGTTAATCATATAACCTTACGTAGGCTACGGGAGGTACGTACGCAAAGATTGGGTCATTGCGGGTAGTAGCCTCTGATCCATACTTACATACGTTAACTATGAAGATAGCATACGTAAAAGGCCTTACGTACGTAAACCTTTGAGGCATAGCGTACGTTAAGCACAACCAAATGTTATAAAGCAACATCTCCCCTTTCATATTCTTACGAAGCAAAAACACTTAATCTCTCTCTAAACGTCCTCCAGCTACCTTGATCAACTTCCAGCCTTTCTAGCCCGTGTATTGTCATAGTAGAGTTGATTGTTCAAGCTTCAAAGAAGATTTTGGTAGGTGTTGGTCCTGTTCTTCATTGTTCTCAGTCGTTCTTCGTCAATTGAGTTTAGTCTAACAACTCTTTGAACATATTCCATTATTGTTAGCCATGTTGTATCTGATTCGGCTGCTTTGGGTAGTATTTAACTCTTGAAGATAATAAAACCAGTGAAACTAGCATTAATTGTAATCATTAGATGTAAGCCTATCCCAAACTAGCAATTCGTATATTTTGTCGTAGAAATCGTATATTGGATTGCAACCTTAGGAGTAAACCTACAAACGCCAATGTGATCGGATTAGTTGTGTAATATGGTGTGCTAGTAGTTCTATTATTGTTATTAAGCTCGTTGAGATTGTTAAGACAAATTAGTCATCAAATGCCAACTTGGGTAAGACCAATCAAGTATATAAGAATTTTACTAGATTCGTGTTTAACCTCCTTATCACGGAATCAGGAAATTGATAATTGTAAATAATTCTAAGTTATAATTAACGTCGAATTGTAGTTCCGATATTATGAATCAAACTAGGATAAGAACTCAATCGATGAGGGGGAATCATCATTATTCGTTATTATTATTACGAGGTGATGATCGACAAATATATGATTACGTTGAGATCTCGATCGATTGTGGATGTTCGAGCCGTTGTGCTAGCAAAAAGGAATTAACCTTGTCGGAATTAAGGCAAGTGATATCCTGCTCAGACCATGTTAATTTAATTTATGAAATTCCGAGATTGAATGTGTATCGTTAGTTTGTGAATTTTATATTTTCATCTTTCTTTAGATAAATATTAATGGGCCGATGTGTTGGGGGTAAAACCTGAATGGTACCCGCATGAAAATATGTTGAGGGATAAAACCTGAATGGTACCCACGTCTGGAGTATTCTTGTGTAGATGCTTCCGTGACCCTTGGTTGCGACCGTGGGAGTTTATGTGCTGATAGAAAAAGACAATGTTGAGTATTTTGTGAACTATTGTCAAACCGAAATTAAGATATTGTTCTGCGGATTCATCTTATTCTATCAATGAATTTTTAATTGTATTGTCTGACCCAGGTTGGCTGGCGTGATTCGTCGTGTCAGGCAAATTTGTTGAATACATGCAGGACATTCCCAACGATTCCGGACTGGCTTGAGCAGTGTTGGAAAGGAGTTTCGTCGTTTTTTTTCTTTGAATTTTAATCTCTTGAAGGACTCCAAAAATTATGTAATAACCGTGTTTGCGAATTATGATTTCTTAAAAATAATTCATTTCACTTTTTCATTGGCAATGGCAGTTGCAGAATTTATTTTGGAAATAAATTAGCTGGTTCTGCTACATTGTATAGAATTCGTCATCTAATTCTACAAAACAAATTAGTTGTGAATACTATGACTAGAAAGCGTGGTAGAGATGAAAATAACCAAACATCGAAGTGGCATCCTAGACTTGGTCATGTTGGTCAGATCAAAATTCATAAGATGGGGAATGTTGGACTTAAGGGTGCATTGGAATATGATCTATATCCTACTTGTGAATCTTGCATTAATGGCAAATGACTAAGTCCCCCTTCACAGGGACTTTTAAAAGAACTACTGAAAAACTTAGATTTATTCACACTGAAGTATTGGTGCTTTAGTAGAAGCACGGGACGAATATCTGTCATGCCCCCAACATCGGGAAGGACGAGGGCGCGACGCACCAGTCGATCAATCAGATTATTGAAATAAAGTATGGCAATAAATAACGGAAGCTAAATAATGATTGGATAAAAATTTTAATCAACGATCTTAACCCGATGTTCTAAGATTCGTTGTAACAAAAGTGGATAATCAAATTACAGTGATCATAAGTTTGCAGCGGAATAACAGACGATTCAAAGTACCAAACATAGTACATTATTATAAGCCGGGATGAAAATAGAAATTCTAAGTCCAGGAGGCGGTCTTCTATTCGGTATCTTCCACAAATCCTTCCTCGTATTCTGCTGGTTGCTCATTCTCTGGTTTAAAAGGAAAAACGGTGGGGTGAGACAAAGGTCTCAATGAGTGGGTGATCGTGTGCCAGTGTGGCTTTCTTTCCTTTGAAAATTTTAAGTGATGCATGACTATGTCAAGTTAAAAGAAAAGTGAAAAAGGTTTCAAAGATATTCTGTGATTTATCGAAAGATAATAGTTTAGTAGTGAAATAATATAATCCTCTCCCCGTGGATAGATGTCAAGTCAATCAATCAGTCAATCAGTCGATCAGTCAATCTAGCTTTGAATCCTGCCGATGTGGACATTGGATTCTAGGCTCTCTTTATTACTCCTAGCAGTATAGGCCGTTGCCCCAAGATTTGGACCGTCGCCCCAGTAGATGAGTCTTCGCTCTCACACTTAGTGTGTGCTTCTTTATCTCTTATCTGGGCTCGGTATGTCCTTAGCTGTTATGGGAATAGGCAACAACGACAGCCTTGTTCATGAACCGCAGCCGCGCTGCTCGATCCAAGACTCAGTCTAACCATCCTGACTCGATTAGGGATTCTAGAGGTGGCTCATACAATTCAAGAGGTGGCCCCAGGATTTTAGGTCGGCGCTCTACTTCATATGGGTTCAAGAGGTGGCCCCCGTCCGTCGACGTGGCACTTTGTCCCCATAAAGTTAGAGGGCGGTCCCATCTGTGGCACTTTGTTTGTATAGAACTTAGTTTTCGGACAGTCACAATTATCAGTTAGTTTCATAGCACGAGTAACACTTAAACATTCGATCAGTGCGATTAATTGCGTCTTTTGATTAAGTATGGAATATGGTTACTTATATTTGTGGCACGGTAATACGGGATAGGACTTGTATATTAATTTGAAAATATTCTCAATATTTCATCAACGGTTTTAAAGGGTTCAAGTCAGATGTATTGGATTGGTAGGTTCGATAAAAAGAAGTCGAGAATTTTTTTATGCGGTTGGTTGAAAGGACGATTCTACCCTTAGGTTTGAGCCTAAGTATTCGGTAGTATGAAATTAATTCGGATGGTCGTGAAAATTTATAAGGGAGTCAAAATTATTTACTTGACTTCAGATTTAAGAAGAGATTCGGAAATTTAGTTTCGGGACTGAAATTTCCAGAAATTACGAATTGGCCCCAAAATTTAACAAATTCGCTCCGAGGCCTATAGGGCTTTGAATTTAGCTCGGAATTTAACGAAATTTTACGAGATGGCTCGTGATGAACCTGGAATCCCAGATTTCTGTAAAAGTCCAGAAAATTCGGACTTGGTCCAGAATTTTTGATTTCTTGCAATTTGACCCCGGAATTGATTTAAAATTTCAAATTTGACTAATAAGCTTAGATATCAAACTCCGATTCACATAAAAATTTATGGACAGCCTATGTGATAAAATATATGCAGGTCCAGAACATTTTATTCTCGAAAATTTCAGTTTAGTCCATAATTTTCCATTAATTACAATTTATGCCCTTAAATTCTGTTTACTTGTTTTCAAGTCCCGTTTTTGCCACAAATAAGTTATTCAAACACCATAACAAAATCATATAACACAAAATTCTAGATTTGGTAGAGTTTCAACAAGATTTTGAATAGGACATACAATATTCAATTTTTCACATAATCGAAATCCGACTATCCAATCTGTTATCGTTTAAATCCAACAAATCATATTGCATGCTAATATAACCATAAGATATATCTCTAAAACCTGTATTTATGCAAAATTTCCAGATTTGTGCATGCTCACCATACTTTATAATTTTCGAAAGTAAAATTCAAGAAAAACGAATATACATGTAATTCAAAGCACAAATATCATACCATGAATTTTTAATATGGTGATTTCAACAATTTGTCAACATCATACTTGAAGAAATTTCAGGTTTACATGCATCATAAGTAAGAAAAGATTATTACTTAAAGGTTTGAAAGAGTTTCACCCACCTTGATTCTTATCGGAATTAGTCGGTTCTAGGTCTCGAATGTTGAAAGACGATCTCGCCTCTTATCCTACATGGTTCAGCAGAATCAACATGCACCCAAGGTGTGTATTTTGTTTGCATGTTTTAAGATTTTAATTAGATTAGGTGGATTATAACTATAGCTTACACTACTACAGATTTGCACTTCCATAGCGCTTTTTTAGCACTTGCATAGCACTTTTGAGCGCTATGTAAGCCGTCGCTATGCAAGTGCATATGACTTGCATAGCGTTTTTTTAGAGCTATGCAAGTACGATACTTAAATAACATTTTGTAAAGCGCTATACAAATAGGTGGTTTCTAAGTACATCTCTTAGATAGCACTTTCGTATGTGCTATGCAAGCAAGATATTCAATATATGATATTACTTCAATGGCGCTTAAAAAAGCGCTTTCTAAGCGATATTTTAGAAAATTATTTATTTTATTATTCTAGATTTTATATTTACCTGTAATATTCCAAAAAAATCATAAATACAATAAAAATAGACAAAATGCACAATCTGAATTTCTTTTGAAAAGAAAATCACAAATATTAGATATTTTCATAAAACTAAAATAATCACTAATTACATGAGTCAAATTATTCTTAAATATTGAACCATACAAAAGACTTGATAAACAGTAAACATGTTCTTTAACATCGTTGCCCCAAAAAAGAACGACCTCTAAACAGAATAAGTTTAGCCTACTTCAGTGCCATTTCTATGTGTTGGAGACAGTAATATAAAACCGAAAGATCCCCATAGCTCTTCATTGTATCTGGATGGTCAAGCCCAAGTTCTCTCTCATTTGATATCCAAAGCCTTTTGTTGGTAAATTGTTGCCTGACGAAGGAAGAGTTAGATAGAGCAAACTGGATACCTTATACAAATATGTGTCATGTTAAGGTAAACGCAGCTGATACATAGAGATGGTATATGGGTCTAGAAGTGTCAGCATATTTACAATTGGAATGGCATCCCAAATTTCAGTAACCTAAAATCTAAAATTACAACAAGACTACTGCATGTATATTAAACTCAAGCCTCACTTTGACATGCTTATAGAGGAACATCATTACTGTTGAAGATCAAAATATAGTTTGCTAAGTTAGTTCCCTAAACATGTAATTTTCCCTAGAACCTCTGTAGTTTGTCAAACATATTTGTTTGCTGCAATATTATTTGCGAGTGTAAGTAAATAATGAGAGGGATATACCCAGTGAAGATGCTAGTTAGAGTTCATCAAAGTTGAGCAAATACATGGCTCGAAAATAAATTACCTGATTAAAATCTCCAGTGTGGTAAAGGACAACAGCTAAGAGACTATATGCGCTTGCAGTTGTTCTATGATAGGGACCATAAACGGCTATCATCTTCGCCAATGCCTATAATTTAAGTGAAAGAAACCCAAAATTAACTACTGATCTATTTGATCCATTTTCTTATTTCAATATAAATAATGAAATACCTTACACACAGGAATCATGCTAATGATATCAAATCTGTTGAAGGGGTTTTGACTTTCCATATCAGTGTCTTGGAACCAACTCTAACCCAACATGTATAAGAAGAAAATTAAAGGAAATGAAAAGATATTCTAGAACGAAACTAGGTCTGGAATAATGAAAGCAAGAGGTGAAGTTGATGCCTTGTGACAAAGTCCTCGAAGGATTGATATTTTCCGCAAGTGCTGGAATTCATCCTTAACATTACATATATATACACATATATCCATCCATCTTAGCTAGATTGTTTCGATTGCGAAAAGTTCATCAAAAGATACAATATAGCTAAAAAATCTAGATCAAGTAGTTCATGGATGTAGCTATATATATGGTTTGCATCTAGCTATACCTACCTAATAAAAGATAGAGAGAAAAGAAAGATGCATAATGTTATGGGATTTGAGTTATTCTTCATCTTGCATAAATGTATCAACAACTCCATAACACTCAATCGAGCATTATATAAATCTTATTGTGAATAAGTAGTTTTCTTCTTGATCTACAAGCAACAATTAAAAAGGAAAAACAAAGAATTAGCACACTACTTAGCTGTGATCGATACAAACAATCAAAATGTATCCCTTTAATTACACAGCACAATTCAGAACTAACATTTTCCACCGTTGTGTTTGTCTGTTCTCCAACAAATTCTTTCATCAATCTTATAACGTAAAAGCCGGATTCTACAATTTCAGGTTGACAAGGGCACTGTCAAAGAACACATAAACTTAAACTAATCATACAAGGGCAAGAAAGAGCAAGATAATATAAGAAAAAGAGCAAATGTCATCTAAGCAAACTAAGGCAAAGTTTGCAACAATGTAACAATGAAATTGGTACCTACTTTCATACTCAAGACAAAAGAGCAACTGTCATCTAAGCAAAACAATTCAAACTAATTCAATTAAAGGGGAGTATATACTGAAATATTAGTTTGCACAAATATATAGGTAATGAAATGACTATATCTAAAAAGAGATGAGATAATTTAGGTACTAACCATCTATGAGCTTCCAAGCAAACCCCAAGTCCAAAAAATATTACGATCAATCTATGTGTATCCTGGAATCTACATTTGTGCTCCCTCGTAAGTTGTAAACCAGACTTCAATGATAATCATTCAATCAAGTGCGTACATTGATTGTATTCCAAGTTGTGGGTTTTCGATCCATAGTGAACACTACAAGAGTCAAAATAGTACACCAAATCATTCCAATGATCAATTTCAACTAGCACCTAATGATTCCTACAGAAAAACATCCATGTACATCATAAAGGAGAGAGGAAAACTACCAAAGACCAGTTCATCAATTATCTACACATGCCTGTACCAATTGTCTGTTGCTTAATGTTTACAAGAGATAAATCATGTATAAGAAATTAAGAATATAAATGTAAATGATGTAATAACATAGAGTCATAAAAAACTTGATAATTAATAAAATTGAAGTGTCAATACAACCAAATAACTTTTACAATATTCTGAAAAATAAAGAAAAAAAAAAAAAGAAGTCTTACTGCCGAGGCGCGCCTGAGGCGTACCGAGGCGCACCAAGGCGCAGCAAAAAGGCGCACCGAGGCGCAGGTCGCCCGCCTGGAGGCTCAAAAGGTGACCTGCCTTTTTTCTGAGCGCCTTGCGCCTGAGGCGCGCCTTTAACAACTATGGTTACTAGTAATGCAACGTCGGACCGACTAACACCACCCCCAACAGTGTAAACATTAAAGTTCTTTTCATACCAGGACTTCGAACTTGATCAACTACAAGCTGAGTAAAAATAGCAAGTATTCTTAGATCTCAAAGCAAACAGCAAGTTAACTGTAACTATATTATTTCTAAAAAATACAGAAAATGGAAATGGTTTAGAGTGCCTCATTTAGAAAATTATCACTTTATCAGCAGACAGCAATTTCCCAATCTAAAAATTAATAAAGCTGATAAGAGACTGTCTGAACTCTAGTGATCAACCTCTACAAACATCCTTCTACCGAGATCTATCCAAAGTTCTCCAAGGACTTAACTACGTACAAGTTACCCTTAAAGAATATATATATATATATATCATCTCTCCATTCATTCCTACAGAAGTCACCCCTTAGAAACCGAATCATATTATATACATAGTTACAGAATAGAACAAGACTGCTTCTACAAAGTAACCAAATCATTCTATAATATAATATTTATCCATTCATTCCAATATACCATCTTCCAATTTCAATTGGTCATTCCCCAAAATAACTCACAAAAGAATGAAAAGAGACATGAAATTGAAAATTGTAGTTGGAGGAAAAAAGTGTGAAACCGTTCTTGGTTGGCGATGTCCCAAATCTGAGCCATTCCGTGTGTAATACCCGAGATTTCTGATATGTATTTGGAACTTGTGATATTGTAATCGTTGTACTTGATCTGAGTATTATTCTCCGTATTTCATAATCCGATGTTGTCGAGCGTATGATTTCATGTATGTGATTTAAAAATTGTAATTCTGCGCATGTAGCGCACGCTATCGGCTGTGTGTAGCGTACGCTAACATGGATTCGTAGCGCACGCTACAAAGGGACATTAGCGCACGCTATGCGTGGTCAATGTGATTGAGACGTGCGGTAGGTGAGATCAGGCCGGGGACCCCTGTCGGATTGTGTCGGGATGAACCTGGACGGCTTTCGGGAAAAGCCAAGTCAACACCTTAGCGCACGCTACAGGCATGTGCATAGCACGCGCTAAGTGCCGAGTTCAGTAAAGTCAGTAGCCGTTAGCGCACGCTACGAGCAGGGGCTAGCGCGCGCTAATAACAATTTCTTATAAATAGGACAACATCCTTTTCGTATTTTCAGTCTTTTCTTCTCCCTCATCCGAATTCTTATACTTAGAGTATAACTTCCTACATCCTAAACACTTCATATCATCATCCTAGCTCGTGATTGAAGATCGTATATCGTTGGAGATTGGTGTTCAAGCCTTCGGTGTTGGATTGCTTCAAATTTCCTCCTAGTTCTTCACTACTTTGAGGTAGGTGATTCTCCACCAATATTAGTAGTGTTCTTAAGGACGTTTGATCATGTTTGTATAGTCAGTTATTTCGTTCAAAATCGATCATCATGTGTTGGAAGGATATTTTCGATGTTTCGATACTTATTCACCGTATAAACCATTGAACCTCTTGGTGTTTGAACTCCTAGCATATTCTGAAGCTTCAAACCTATTTGTGATCAGTAGACGGATTTACCTAGTTGTTACGTTTTACACATTGGAATCATGCGTTTTGTAACGTAGGACGAACGGAACTTAGAATATTTTCTTGAAGATCTAGATGAATTATAGTGTAGTAATGATTATACGTATCTTTGAATCTCATAAGTACGTATAGAACTTTCACAAACCTTATTAGCATGATATGCTCGGGGATGACTTGTATTATCACCATAGAATTCATGAGTTCATCACCATTCAATCCAGTTTTCTATTAGCAGTATTCTGCCATGCAAGGTTAGCGCACGCTAACATATGTAAGTTAACGTGCGCTATCGGGGATAAGTTAACGCACGCTACGTTTAGTACGTAGCGTACGTTATGATATCAGCCGAGTCAGTCGGCTGATCAGAGAGAACTGTCAGTCCGTGGCTAGCGCACGCTAGGCTTATACGATAGCGTACGCTAACAGGCCGACTTAGCGCACGTTACGTAGAGTACGTAGCGCACGCTAAGCAGTCCAGGCAGATTGTTTATTTTGAGCTTTTCGGCCGTAGACCGAATTGTTAGGCCATCGTTCGACTTGAGATGATTTGTATATCATTCCTTTTGTTAAGGTTCGAGCTTGCTACGTTGATCGAAGGAGGCGGCCTTCGAGTGTGTTGAGATCATTGAAGTGTTTCGTTCTTGCCATTTTCGAGGCAAGTATCGTAATATATTAATATTGGTATTTTGAGCATGCGTGTGATTTTTCATGTTGTTGAACATGAGATTTATTACGTTGAATTGTCATGATATTCGTTATCTAGTGTTTGTATGTTCATGTTGATGAACATAATGATTTGGCATATGTGTATGCATGAGTTGTGTTTGTGTACGTTGTACGATCTATGCTGAGGGCGCTAGATCGGATGTCCACCTCGTGTTGGTCCGACGGGATCATCTTGGGATCTAGGCTGAGGGTGCTGGATCATTGGACGGGTTATTTCCACCTCGTGTTAGTCCGACGGGATCATCTTGGGATCTATGCTGAGGGCGCTGGATCATTGGAATACCCTTGCTGTATCAATGGAATCTTGTGGATTCGCATTGTCGGATTCCAGTAGCGGAAGTCCGTGTGGTGTATCTTGTTATGTATTGTTGATGCATATTCAAATTGTTTAATATGATACTTGTACTAGCATCGTTTTGCTAACCCCTTCGGGGGTGGACATTTGTTTTGATGTTCAGGTAGCCAAGGAGCAGGAAAGCGACCACGATGACGTGACGACGAAGGGGTTCAGTGATGTTTGTTGTTGTTGGTGATTTGTTTTCTTGTTTTGATTTCAGTACTCGAGTACGCGTGTCGTATTAATATCATTTCGATATGGTTGTATAAATTACTCGTTGAACCAACTGTTCGGTTTTGCAAACTTAATTTCCGATGATGATGATGTCTTATATTTACCTTTCTTTTAAATTAGCCTTGTAAATCCTTACTTAAAGGGTTTACGGCGCTGTAATTATTCCGAATATCTCGGGGTGTTACAGAATATGGTATCGGAGCTAAGATTTATGGATATCTTGGCAGTCGGGTTTTAAGTTGGGTTTGTTTACGTTATTGATTTACAAGTCGTTCGTAAACATCACTGTTCAGCCAAAAGTCGTCATGTGGACCGTGGTTGTAAGTCTCCTAATCTCTTATACTACCGTTTTACTTAATTACTGTTTTGTGAGTATTGACGGACTTTATTTCAAAAACTTTGTCCTGGATATTGAGGAATTGTGTTTACAGTATGTTGAGAGGAGGACGTGGGCCGGGCCGCGGTCGTGGGACGCGACGGTAACATGAGACAGGAGGATTCCGCAACTACCCCGGAATTATCAGCTAGTCGAACCGATTCCCATTCTGGAGGGCAGCAAGGATCAGCGAATGACGACGCAAATCCTAACATGCCAGGAGTGCTTCAACAGGTGGTGGCGCAGAAAAACCAGTTTGCCCAGGTAGTCGACCGCATGCAGACAGCGATGGGACAGCAGCACCACGAGGATAACCGGGGAGATAGATGGCTTGCTGAGGTGGTCAAATTGCACCCGCCAAAATTTGACGGATCTGCTGAGGCAATTACTTGGGATCACTGGCTCAAGGAGTTAGAGAAGATATTCGCGGGTCTTAACTGTCCCGAGGACCGGAAGGTTCCCATTGCCCAGTATTTTCTGACTGGGGAGGCCTTTGATTGGTGGGAAGCTATTCGACCCGAGGATCATAATGCGGACTGGACGGAATTCAAATTGATGATGGAAGCACAGTATTGTCCTCGTCCAGTTAGAGAGGCAAAGATCCGAGAGTTTTTCTCACCACAGAGTTCGGAAGCATCTGTGACAGATGTAATCAAAACTTTTAATCATCAGCTGACTTGTGTGCGACACTTGGTCAGAACGGAGGCGGAAAAGATTTTTCATTTCGATATGCGGATGAAGCCGGAGATTCAGAAGACATGTCCGATTCGAGTGTACTACGTTGCGGCAGTATCAAGACAAAGCGCCGCCTACGACATGAAAGAGGCGGCGGTGGAGAAATCGGTGGAGGCAAAGAAGCGTAAGATGACCGCGGCTTTTCGTAAAACAAGAGTGGTGGGCCCCGCAAGGGCCAGTCTTCCTTTTATTCGGCTAGGAAACCTCCACATCCTTCTAGAGGTGGGAAAAAGTTCCGGACTACATCAGCAGTTCCGGACGCATCAAAGAAATGCTACAATTGTGGTCGAGCATGGCATATTCGACGTGACTGCCCCGCATCTTCTGTGACTTGCTACGATTGTGGACAAGAAGGGCACCGTGCGGCTTTCTGTGGAGTTGCTACTAGATCTTTTAGTACTCGTACTCCAGCGCCAGTTCTGAAGGAGACAAGTGTGAACCAGACGCAGCAGAGTGGATTTCAGCAGCAGAACGTTGGGAAGAGAGAGACATCCAGTGCTGGGTCCGTTCCTCCGCGCCTGTACGAGATGAGGAAATCTGACGATCAGAACACTGCTGTTGCATCAGGTACAATTCAGATCCTTTCGCAACCAGTTAGTGTTTTATTCGATTCCGGAGCTACACATTCTTTTGTATCATTGAACTGTGTAAATCGTTTGAAAATCTCGTGCTTATCTGATTGTGAACCATATGTTGTGGGTTTGCCGAGTGGACAGAGAATTGTGGGAACCCTAGAGGTTAGAGATTTTACAGTATCTATAGGAGGGAGAGATTGGCCATCGAATCTTATTGTAGTTGACATCTACGGTGACGATTTAATTCTCGGAGACGATTGGCTCAACCGTTATGGAGCTATTCTGAATTACCGAGAGAGAGTCATTTCTATCATTGCTGATGACGGATCTGAACACTTATTCCGAGGATGGAGACCGGGAAGCTCGGGAAAATTGATCAAAGCAATGAAAGCCGTGAAATTACTGAAGCAGGGATGTCACGGACTTTGGTGCTATGCCATGAGGAAAGAGGAAGGAGTAGAGCTTTCGTCTATTTCAGTTGTGAATGAGTTCTCAGATGTATTTCCTGACGAACTACCTGGGTTACCCCCGCAGAGAGAAGTGGAATTCACTATCGAATTAGAGCCTGGAGCAGCTCCTATTTCCAGAGCACCATACCGCATGGCGCCAACCGAGATGTATGAACTCAAGAAGCAACTGGAGGAATTGTTACAGAAGGGCTATATTCAACCTAGCGTTTCTCCTTGGGGAGCGCCCGTTCTCTTTGTCCGGAAGAAAGACGGATCCCTCCGACTGTGTATTGATTACAGGGAGCTCAACAAGATGACGATCAAGAATAAGTACCCTATACCTCGGATCGACGACTTGTTTGATCAACTGCAAGGGGCAAGGGTATTCTCGAAGATTGACTTGCGATCAGGATACCACCAGTTGAGAATTAAGGAATCGGATATACCGAAATCTGCTTTCAGATCCCGGTACGGGCATTATGAATTTGTAGTAATGCCATTTGGACTTACCAATGCTCCTGCGGTATTCATGCAATTGATGAATCGGGTATTCTTGGAATACTTGGATAAATTTGTGGTCGTATTCATTGATGACATCTTGATATATTCGAAGGACACAGAGGAGCATGCCGAACATTTGCGTGTGGTTTTGAGCACCTTGAGGAAGGAACAATTGTATGCAAATCTTTCAAAATGCGAGTTCTGGCTTAGGGAAGTAACTTTCCTTGGGCATGTGATATCAGCTGACGGAGTTCAGGTGGACCCGAAGAAAGTCGAAGCAATCTTGGAATGGGAAGCCCCTAATAACGTTAAAGAAGTCCGGAGTTTCTTAGGACTTGCTGGATATTATCGCCGCTTTGTAGAGGGATTTTCCAAAATTGCTCGTCCGCTCACTCAGCTGTTACAGAAAACTCAAAAATTTAAGTGGGATGAGAAATGCCAGGCTGGTTTTAATGAACTTAAAAAGAGACTGACGACAGCACCTATTTTAGCATTGCCAGATGGAACTGATGGATTCATGGTTTATAGCGACACTTCAAATCAGGGTCTGGGATGCATGTTGATGCAAAAGGATAAGGTAATTGCCTATGCGTCTCGGCAGTTGAAACCGTACGAAGTAAATTACCCGACTCATGATCTGGAGTTAGCAGCTGTAGTCTTTGCCTTGAAAATTTGGAGACATTATTTGTACGACACTCATTGTCGGATCTTTACCGATCATAAGAGCCTCAAGTACATTTTCAGTCAGAAAGAATTAAACATGAGGCAGAGAAGGTGGCTGGAATTGATCAAGGATTACGACTTGGAGATTCTCTATCATCCGGGGAGAGCAAACGTAGTAGCCGATGCCTTGAGCCGAAAACCTGTTTCTCTTCGAGTATTGGAAGCACTTACATCCCAAACCAGTATTCAACGGGAACTGATCCGCGAGGGGATTGAAGTATGGGCACCATGAATTCAAGGGCAACTATATGTGATGGAACTGACTTCATCACTAGTCGAGGATATCAAGTCTAAGCAGTTGGATGATTCTCTGATCCTTTGGTTATGTGACGAAGTAAAGAAAGGAAAAGCCCCAGGATTCGTGATACAAGATGATGGAGTTCTGAGATTTCAGAGTCGACTTTGCGTTCCCGATGATGATGATTTGAGACGGACTATTCTGAAGGAAGCTCACAGCACGCCCTATTCTATTCACCCGGGCAGCAGAAAGATGTATAAGGATTTAAAGCAAAATTTCTGGTGGGGGAATATGAAGAAGGAAGTAGCAGAGTACGTTTCGAAGTGTTTGACGTGTCAGCAGGTTAAGATTGAACATCAGCGACCTGCCGGAATGTTAAAGCCGCTTCCAATCCCTGAATGGAAGTGGGAGGACATCTCGATGGATTTCATCACCAGTATGCCAAGGACTAGAACGGGAATGAACATGATTTGGGTTGTAGTTGATCGACTAACCAAGTCGGCTCATTTCCTAGGAATTAAAGATACATGGGTGTAATATCCGCATTTTCTATTTTTAGTAATTTCTATTTTTAGTGTATATTCGTTTCGGATAACTCGCTTGGCACTGTTTTGGAATTCTGAACCTATTTTGTTCTTGGAGTTTCTCCGCTTAGACGGGTCTCGATGATGTTTTTACGTAATTTCATCTTGTGGTATATTTTGTCTCATGTTTATTCGATTCTCGTTAAACTCGTTCGATTTCGTCATTTTCTTACTTCCATGAGTTCGTATGATTGAGTAGAGCATGTTGTGAGTTTCGGATTGTTAATCCGACGTTGTGTCGTGATTTTCGGATGTTTGGGCTGTTTTTGTAATTTCCTAGAAATTTAGGGAATTTGTTCCTTGTTCGACTTTGGTTGTGTACCTCAGATCGTTTTGGGGTTCCGTACTTCCATTTCGTGTTATTGTTGCCCAAATATCGATTCCTATTGCTTTTATTCTCTTTCCGGATCATTTTTCGTCATTTTGGGACCCGAGGGGGGGGGGGTGTGTGTGGGCCGCGGCACAAGGATTGTGCGCCGCGGCACACACATTACCCAGTTGTTGGCCGAGCAGGCTGTACCGTGTGCCGCGGCATAAGAATTGTGCGCCGTGGCACACAGCCGAGTCAGTGCCGCGGCACACTTGTCCGGGCCGCGGCACACTTGTCCGGGCCGCGGCACACCCGTGTGGCACTTGCCGGCCAAAACCTACTGTACCGCGTGCCGCGACACAGTCCGGCAGGGCCGCGGCACATGCCGAGTCTGAGCCGCGGCACACTTCGAATGAGCCGCGGCACAACGAGCGGTCAGCCGATCACTGGGCGCAATTTTTGGCCCTGTGCCGCGGCACAGTTTAGCTGAGCCGCGGCACACAATGCGGTCAGCGCTATATCAACGTTTCTTTTCAGCGGATGCAGTTCATTTCTTCCTTCCTTCCACCGTACGCGAGAGAGAGAGGGTTGAGAGGGGGATTTTTCTCCATCTACCATTTGGTTGTGTGTTTTTCTTCGTCTTCCTTCGATCGTGTAGCTCGGATTGTGGATCTAGCACGTGTTCTTCGGATTATAGGGCTTGAATCTTCAAGAGGTAAGAACTCCTTTAACCCTAGTATGATTTTGGGGAGGGATTGGTGGTGATCTTGTGTTTTAATTCGAATTAACCGATGTTGTCATTAGATTTTGATAGTATTCACGTGACCCTTGGTTTTCTTGTTATTGGTTGGGATGAAATCCCGTTGTTACATCGTTGACCAATTTCATTTCCTTATGCACTCTTGGTGTCCGATGAATTGTCCCAACGGGTAGAATTAGGATTAATTCTTACCTTTCCGCATTATTGAGACTTGTTGTATACCGTTATTATGTTAGGAGCGGATTTGGGAGGATTGTTCGGACCAAAACCTATTCCTTCGTTGTTTCCCTTGTTTCATCGTGTTCAAGGCAAGTACATGTATTACATTTCGTTATGTATGTTGTGATTTTCGAAATGAATGATGAATGGTGATTTTTGGGTGCGTGAGTTGTGTTCCTTCCACCCGAAGTGTCCGACGGGATGTCTGGGGGTCGATACTAAGGGGTACGGCCGCAGAAGTGGACTTGGGTGCGTGTGTGATTGAACTTCCACCCGGAGTGTCCGACGGGATGTATGGGGGTCGATACTCAGGGGTACGGCCGCGGAAGTGGTATCCCACCCGGAGTGTTCGACGGGATGTCTGGGGGTCGATACTAAGGGGTACGGCCACGGGATACCAGTTGTGATTTTGTGATATCGTGATGATGGAAAACTGATTTGATTGCCAATGTAGTATTCCGGAATATTTATGGCAAATGATTTCTGATTGAGATGATTGCGTAAAACAATTTTTATATATAATGTTGTGTAATTGTGTACTTGCACTAGCTATTCGAATGCCAACCCCTTAAATGGGGGAAATGCATCTTATGCATTTCGGGTACCGGGAGGGCTGAGGAGCAGGCACGGGATACGCACGCAAAGGATGGGATGGCTTGATGATGTGGCTCGAGTCTGCATTTTTATGTTTTGTCATTGGATGGTCGAGTATTGAAGTTAGACTATCTATTTTGAAACTTGGTTTAAGTCCCCTGCGTGGGCAATAAATTGGTATTTAACCTCTGTTCATGTATTACGTTAAAAATGTTTTGGCCGAGGCCACGGCCTTATTTACTTTTGAGTGCATCATTCGGGATTACATTGTGGTTTATATGTCATGTGTTAGCCTGGTAGACCTAACGAGGGTTCTACGGCGTGTAATGTCCCAGTTGTGAATTGGGGTGTTACATTTATGGTATCAGAGCTTAGGTTTTGAATACCTAGGCTGTCGGTGAATTTTGGAGTGCATCGGTTGCGTCATTAGAGTCAGTCGTTGAGCCTAATATCATCATGCTACCGTCTTTTCGTGCGACCCGTGGCTGTAAGTCTCCTCGAACTCTTATATTTCTGTAATTCATTTTCTTGCGCTGTTCGGAATCGTGACTTGTGTTACCAACCTTGTGAATTGTGAATCTTTCTGATCTTGTTCTTTTCTTATTTTCCTTCAGTATGTTGAGAGGTCGTGGTAGACCGGCTAGGGGACGCGGCCGAGGCCGTGGTCGGGGTGCTGATAATGAGGAGGGCTCACTTTCTCAGTCCTCTGCGGACTCAGCCTCTCACTCAGTGCCGTCGGGTAATAATGCCGACGTCGGGGCTACTGCCGTACTTCAGCGGTTGGTAGCCCAACTTACTCAGATAGCTCATGGTGGACGCCAGAATCCGCCCACGACACCGGAAGAGGAGGCTAGTAAGTGGCTTCAGACGGTGACTAAGATGCACTCTCCTCGTTTCTCCGGATCCTCTGACTCCCTCGGTTGGGAGAATTGGCTCTTTCAGTTGTCCAGGACCTTTGATGCCGTAGCTTGTCCTGAAGACAGGAGGGTACATATTGCCCAGTACCTCCTGGATAAGGAAGCTGCGGAATGGTGGGAGGCCGTTGTGCCCAGAGACCGTCGAGCTACTTGGGAGGAATTCAAGGCTGCTATGGAAGCAGAGTATTGTCCGCCGCCAGTCAAGGAGCGCAGAATTGTGGAATTCTTCACCGCTACACCTCAGGATGTGCCTATTTCTCAGGCCATCATTTCTTACAATCAGCAGTTGGGTTTCGTAAGAGATCAAGTAAGAACGGAGGCTGATAAAATCCGTTACTTCAATATGCGAATGAAGCCGCATATTAGGCAGAGTATGGCACCGCTCATGTGTGCCACTTTGAAGGAATACCAGGATCGCGCCCTAGCGATCGAGATGGCGGTTCCGGAATCAGAGTCAGTTTCGGAAGCTAAGAAGCAGAAAACTACTGGTGGGTTCTCGACCGGGAAGGGTGGTCAGTTTTCGAGGTCTCGCGCTGCTCCCATACCGGGGAAGAGGCCGTTCCATCAGGCCGGTGGATCTCAGAGTAACTGTTCAGTTCAGTCCGTTGCTTCTGGTGGCAGGGTTTGTTTTAACTGCAACCAATATGAGCATTTGATGAAGGATTGTCCTTTTCCTCCAGTTACTTGCTACACTTGCGGGCAGACCGGGCATCGGGCGACTCATTGTGAGAGAGCCACCAGGGCCGCTAGAGTTCCAACTACCACTACCGATCAGAGGGATCACAATACTCCAGCTACTCAGGTTCCGCAGGGTTCGGGTCGCGGTAGAGGTCGGGGACAGCCAGATCGCCGCGCAGCCTCGAGTTCGGGTTCAGTTCACCCCCGATTGTACCATATGAGGCGCACAGAGGAGGCGGACATTCCGGTGGCGTCAGGTACCACTCAGATCCTTACTCATCCAGTTTCCGTGCTTTTTGATTCTGGTGCTACCCATTCCTTTATTGCATCGGATTGTGTGAATCGTATTGGCTTTAACTACTTGTTTGAGTGTGAACCGTTTGTGGTGGGTACGCCTAGCGGGGATCGTATGGTTGGGGACCGGGAAGTTAGGGATTGCCCCGTGAGGATCGGGAGCCGAGACTGGCCCTCGAACCTCATTGTTATCGACCTCAAGGGTGAGGATTTAATCCTCGGGGATGATTGGTTAGAGCGTCACGGTGCTATCATGAACTATCAGACTCGTACTATCTCCATCGTGGCCGAGGATGGCACCGAGCATACTCTCGTCGGCTGTAAGCCGGGTAGATCGGGGAGCGTGATTAGCGCCTTGAAGGTGATGAAACTTCTGAACCAGGGTTGTGTCGGCTACTGGTGTTACGCTCTGCAGGCGGAGGACGGCGGGGTTAACATCTCGTCAATTCCAGTTGTTAGTGAGTATCCCGACGTATTCCCAGACGACTTGCCGGGATTACCACCACAGCGAGAGGTGGAGTTTCCTATCGATCTTGAGCCGAATGCAGCCCCTATTTCTTGAGCACCGTACCGTATGGCACCGTCGGAGATGTTAGAGTTGAAGAACCAGTTGGGAGAATTGTTAGATAAAGGGTATATTCGACCGAGCGCATCGCCTTGGGGTGCGCCCGTACTTTTCGTTAAGAAGAAAGATGGGTCGCTTCGTTTATGCATCGATTATAGAGAATTAAACAAGCTGACCATCAAAAATAAATACCCTTTGCCCAGGATTGACGATTTGTTTGATCAGCTTCGAGGCGCGGTCTTTTCAAGATTGATTTGCGATCGGGCTACTACCCGATTGAGGATTCGGGACGTCGATATTCCGAAAGCGCCTTTGACGAGATATGGCCATTACGAGTTTGTGGTTATGCCTTTCGGGCTAACCAATGCCCCAGCAGTGTTCATGCAGTTGATGAACAAAGTTTTTATTGAGTATCTGGACAAATTCGTAGTCGTTTTTATCGACGATATTCTTATCTATTCACGGAATCGGGAGGAGCACGCCTTACATCTCCAGATTGTATTAGACACTTTGAGGGCTGAGCAGTTGTACGCGAAGTTCTCTAAGTGTGAGTTTTGGCTCGAGGAAGTGACGTTCCTCGGGCATGTGATTTCAGTAGAGGGAGTTCGGGTAGATCCGCAGAAGATAGAGGCAGTGATGGCTTGGGAGCCGCCTAAGAATGTGAAGGAGGTGAGGAGTTTTCTGGGTCTTGCCGGCTATTACCGCAGATTCGTTAAGGGATTTTCTAAGATCGCTAGACCACTCACTCAGTTGCTCCAGAAAACTCAGAAGTTCGAGTGGACTACAGACAGGCAGGACAGCTTTGACGAGTTAAAGAGACGTCTGATTACCGCACCCGTTTTAGCATTGCCTCAGGGGAACGAGGATTTCGTAGTGTATAGTGATGCTTCGGGCCTTGGTCTAGGATGTGTTTTGATGCAGAGAGATAGAGTGATTGCTTATGCGTCCCTCCAATTGAAACCTTATGAAGTAAATTATCCCACACACGATTTGGAGTTAGCTGCGGTCGTTTTCGCCTTAAAATCTGGAGGCATTACCTCTATGGGTCATCGTGTAAGATTTTTACGGATCACAAGAGTCTGAAGTACATCTTCAGCCAGAAAGAGTTGAATATGAGGCAGCGTAGGTGGTTAGAGCTAATTAAAGATTACGACCTCGAGATACTTTACCATCCGGGTAAGGCCAACGTAGTGGCTGATGCGTTGAGCCGAAAACCGATGGCTTTGCGGATGTTAGAGGTACTTACACCGCATAGTAGGATCCAGCGAGATTTCATCTGTCAAAATATTGAGGTTTGGGTTCAGAGAGTTCAGGGCCAGTTATGTGCGTTAGAGATCACTTCGTCCTTGACTGATGATATCAAGGCGAAGCAGTATGACGATCCATTTTTGGTCCAGTTGAGGGAGGATGTGAGGAAGGGGAAAGCCCCTGGATTTGTGGTTCACGATGATGGAGTTTTGAGGTTTCGCGGCAGACTTTGTGTACCGAGTGATATTGAGCTGAGACAGAAGATCTTGAGTGAAGCTCATGCTACACCTTACTCCATACATCCTGGTACGAGTAAAATGTACAAGGATGTGAGGAGAAACTACTGGTGGAGTAATTTGAAGACAGACGTTAGCGAGTTTGTGTCGAGGTGTCTGACCTGTCAGCAGGTTAAGATCGAGCATCAGCGACCCGCGGGGCTGTTACGACCACTTCCTATCCCGGAGTGGAAATGGGAGGATATTTCTATAGCTTTCATTACCGGTATGCCTAAGACTCGGATGGGAATGAACATGATTTGGGTCGTTGTTGATCGACTAACCAAATCAGCTCATTTTCTAAGTATTAAGGACACTTGGGGGCCGGAGAGGCTTGCACGAGTGTTTGTTGCGGAAATCGTGAGATTACATGGGACCCCTAAGAGTATTGTTTCGGATCGTGATGGCCGATTCATATCACATTTTTGGCAGGCCGTTCATCGAGCTTTGGGGACCGAGTTAAGACTTAGTACATCCTACCACCCTCAGACAGATGGACAGTCTGAGCCGACGATACAGACGCTAGAGGATATGCTACGAGCCTGTGCTTTAGACTGGAAGGATGATTGGGAGTCGCACTTACCGTTAATCGAGTTCACGTACAACAATAGTTGGCACGCCTCGATTAAAATGGCACCATTTGAGGCATTATATGGGAGAAGGTGTAGATCGCCGTTGTGTTGGAACGATGCGTCCGAGCTGATTGGTACCGAGCCCGACATGATAGTTGAGACGAGAGAGAAGGTTGGCCTGATTCGCGATAGATTGTTGACGGCCCAGAGTCGGCAGAAGTCTTATGCTGATACCCGTCGCCGACCGTTGGAGTTTCAGGTGGGAGACCATGTGTTGCTTAAGGTGTCGCCGACACGGGGAGTTTACCGCTTCGGTCGGAAGGGTAAACTTAGTCCGAGGTTTATTAGGCCATTCGAAATTTTAGATAGAGTTGGAGAGCTTGCGTATCGGTTAGGCTTGCCGCCGTCCCTGAGCCACGTGCACAACGTATTTCATGTTTCCTAGCTTAGGAAGTACGTATCGGACCCTAGCCATATTATTGATTTTGGAGAGATCGAGTTGGGGCCCGACATTACCTTCGAGGAGAGGCCGATTCAGATCTTAGAGCGTCGGGTGAAGCAACTCAGGCACAAAACCATTCCTTTGGTTAAAGTGCAGTGGTCGAGGCATGGATCCGAGGAAGCCACGTGGGAAACGGAGGAGAGTATGAGGTCGAGATACCCCGAGTTATTCGTGTTGTAAGTTTCGGGACGAAACTTATTTTTAGGGGGAGATAATGTAATATCCGCGTTTTCTATTTTTAGTAATTTCTATTTTTAGTGTATATTCGTTTCGGATAACTCGCTTGGCACTGTTTTGGAATTCTGAACCTATTTTGTTCTTGGAGTTTCTCCGCTTAGATGGGTCTCGATGATGTTTTTACGTAATTTCATCTTGTGGTATATTTTGTCTCATGTGTATTTGATTCTCGTTAAACTCGTTCGATTTTGTCAGTTTCTTACTTCCATGAGTTCGTATGATTGAGTAGAGCATGTTGTGAGTTTCGGATTGTTAATCCGACGTTGTGTCGTGATTTTCGGATATTTGGGCCGTTTTTGTAATTTCCTAGAAATTTAGGGAATTTGTTCCTTGTTCGACTTTGGTTGTGTACCTCAGATCATTTTGGGGTTCCGTAGTTCCATTTCGTGTTATTATTGCCCAAATATCGATTCCTATTGCTTTTATTCTCTTTCCGGATCATTTTTCGAATTTTGGGACCCGAGGGGGGGTGTGGGCCGCGGCACAAGGATTGTGCGCCGCGGCACACACATTACCCAGTTGTTGGCCGAGCAGGTGCACTGTGCCGCGGCACAAGGATTGAGCTCCGCGGCACACAGCCGAGTTAGTGTCGTGGCACACTTGTCCCGGCCGCGGCACACCCGTGTGGAACTTGCCGGCCAAAACCTCTTGTCTGCAGCGTGCGCGGCACAACCGGCAGGCCGCGGCACATGCCGAGTCTGAGCCGCGGCACACTTCGAATGAGCCGCGGCACAACGAGCGGTCAGCCGATCACTGGACGCAATTTTTGGCCCTGTGCCGCGGCACAGTTTAGCTGAGCCGCGGCACACAATGCGGTCAGCACTATATCAGCGTTTCTTTTCAGCGGATGCAGTTCATTTCTTCCTTCCTTCCACCATACGCGAGAGAGAGAGAGGGTTAAGAGGGGGATTTTTCTCCATCTACCATTTGGTTGTGTGTTTTTCTTCGTCTTCCTTCGATCGTGTAGCTCGGATTGTGGATCTAGCACGTGTTCTTCAGATTATAGGGCTTGAATCTTCAAGAGGTAAGAACTCCTTTAACCCTAGTATGATTTTGGGGAGGGATTGGTGGTGATCTTGTGTTTTAATTCGAATTAACCGATGTTGTCATTAGATTTTGATAGTATTCACGTGACCCTTGGTTTTCTTGTTATTGGTTGGGATGAAATCCCGTTGTTACACCGTTGACCGATTTCATTTCCTTATGCACTCTTGGTGTCCGATGAATTGTCCCAACGGGTAGAATTAGGATTAATTCTTACCTTTCCGCATTATTGAGACTTGTTGTATACCGTTATTGTGTTAGGAGCGGATTTGGGAGGATTGTTCGGACCAAAACCTATTCCTTCGTTGTTTGCCTTGTTTCATCGTGTTCAAGGCAAGTACATGTATTACATTTCGTTATGTATGTTGTGATTTTCGAAATGAATGATGAATGGTGATTTTTGGGTGCGTGAGTTGTGTTCCTTCCACAGGTGTCGACGGGATGTCCGGGGTCGATACTAAGGGTACGACCGCGTAAGTGGACTTGGGTGCGTGTGTGATTGAACTTCCACCGGAGTGTCGACGGATGTCCGGGTCGATACTAAGGGGTACGGCCGCGGAAGTGGTATCCCACCCGGAGTGTTCGACGGGATGTCTGGGGGTCGATACTAAGGGGTACGGCCACGGGATACCAGTTGTGATTTTGTGATATCGTGATGATGGAAAACTGATTTGATTGCCAATGTAGTATTCCGGAATATTTATGGCAAATGATTTCTGATTGAGATGATTGGGTAAAACCGTTTTTGTATATAATGTTGTGTAATTGTGTACTTGCACTAGCTATTCGAATGCCAACCCCTTAAATGGGGGAAATGCGTCTTATGCATTTCAGGTACCGGGAGGGCTGAGGAGCAGGCACGGGATACGCACGCAAAGGATGGGCTGGCTTGATGATGTGGCTCGAGTCTGCATTTTTATGTTTTGTCATTTCATGGTCGAGTATTGAAGTTAGACTGTCTATTTTGAAACTTGGTTTAAGTCCCCTGCGTGGGCAATAAATTTGTATTTAACCTCTGTTCATGTATTACGTTAAAAATGTTTTGGCCGAGGCCACGGCCTTATTTACTTTTGAGTGCATCATTCGGGATTACATTGTGGTTTATATGTCATGTGTTAGCCTGGTAGACCTCACGAGGGTTCTACGGCGTGTAATGTCCCATTTGTGAATTGGGGTGTTACAATGGGGACCCGAGAGATTGGCGCGAGTATTTATTGCGGAGATAGTCAGATTGCATGGGACGCCGAAGACCATTATTTCGGATCGAGATGGTCGCTTCGTGTCGCACTTCTGGAAAGCAGTTCACAGGGCTTTGGGGACTGAGCGCAACTTTAGCACGGCTTATCATCCCCAAACGGACGGTCAGTCCGAAAGGACTATACAAACGGTAGAAGACATGCTTAGAGCTTGTGCATTAGATTGGTCAACTGATTGGGAAGTTCACTTGCCCTTGATCGAGTTCACCTATAATAATAGTTGGCATGCTTCTATTAAGATGGCACCATTTGAAGCTTTGTACGGGAGAAGATGCCGATCACCCCTGTGTTGGGATGATTCTTCGGATTTGATCGGAACGGAACTGCATTGATAATTCGGACTCAAGAGAAGATAGCTTTGATTCGAGAAAGATCATTGACCGCCAGTCGACAAAAGTCTTACGCAGACGTACGTCATCGTCCTCTAAAGTTCGACGTTGGGGAACATGTGCTATTGAAGGTGTCTCCTACACGGGGGATTTTCCGTTTTGGGAGGAGAGGCAAGCTTAGTCCTAGATATATCGGACCATTTGAGATCCTCGAGAGGGTTGGAGATTTAGCATACAGGTTGTCCTTACCGCCATCGCTGAGTCACGTTCACAATGTGTTTCACGTATCCCAACTGCGGAAGTATGTACCGGACCCCAGTCACGTCATTGATTTCGACGAGATCGAGATAGCTAATGATGGCACCTTCGAAGAGAGACCAATCAAGATACTTGAGAGTCGGATCAAACAATTGAGGAATAAACCAATACACTTGGTTAAAGTACAATGGTCACGACACGGAGTCGAAGAGGCCACTTGGGAAACGGAGGACAGTATGAAGGCTAGATATCGAGAGTTGTTTTCATCTTAAGTTTCGGGACGAAACTTCTTTTTAGGGAGGAAGGATGTAATACCCGAGATTTCTGATATGTATTTGGAACTTGTGATATTGTAATCGTTGTACTTGATCTGAGTATTATTCTCCGTATTTCATAATCCGATGTTGTCGAGCGTATGATTTCATGTATGTGATTTAAAAATTGTAATTCTACGCATGTAGCGCACGCTATCGGCTGTGTGTAGCGTACGCTAACATGGATTCGTAGCGCACGCTACAAAGGGACATTAGCGCACGCTATGCGTGGTCAATGTGATTGAGACGTGTGGTAGGTGAGATCAGGCCGGGGACCCCTGTCGGATTGTGTCGGGATGAACCTGGACGGCTTTCGGGAAAATCCAAGTCAACGCCTTAGCGCACGCTACAGGCATGTACATAGCGCGCGCTAAGTGCCGAGTTCAGTAAAGTCAGTAGCCATTAGCGCACGCTACGAGCAGGGGCTAGCGCGCGCTAATAACAATTTCTTATAAATAGGACATCATCCTTTTCGTATTTTCAGTCTTTTCTTCTCCCTCATCCGAATTCTTATACTTAGAGTATAACTTCCTACAGTCCTAGCTCGTGATTGAAGATCGTATATCGTTGGAGATTGGTGTTCAAGCCTTCGGTGTTGGATTGCTTCGAATTTCCTCCTTGTTCTTCACTACTTTGAGGTAGGTGATTCTCCACCAATATTAGTAGTGTTCTTAAGGACGTTTGATCATGTTTGTATAGTCAGTTATTTCGTTCAAAATCGATCATCATGTGTTGGAAGGATATTTTCGATGTTTCGATACTTATTCACCGTATAAACCATTGAACCTCTTGGTGTTTGAACTCCTAGCATATTTTGAAGCTTCAAACCTATTTGTGATCAGTAGACGGATTTACCTAGTTGTTACGTTTTACACATTGGAATCATGCGTTTTGGAACGTAGGACGAACGGAACTTAGAATATTTTCTTGAAGATCTAGATGAATTATGGTGTAGTAATGATTATACGTATCTTTGAATCTCATAAGTACGTATAGAACTTTCACAAACCTTATTAGCATGATATGCTCGGGGATGACTTGTATTATCACCATAGAATTCATGAGTTCATCACCATTCAATCCAGTTTTCTGTTAGCAGTATTCTGCCATGCAAGGTTAGCGCACGCTAACATATGTAAGTTAACGTGCGCTATCGGGGATAAGTTAACGCACGCTACGTTTAGTACGTAGCGTACGTTATGATATCAGCCGAGTCAGTCGGCTGATCAGAGAGAACTGTCAGTCCGTGGCTAGCGCACGCTAGGCTTATACGATAGCGTACGCTAACAGGCCGGCTTAGCGCACGTTACGTAGAGTACGTAGCGCACGCTAAGCAGTCCAGACAGATTGTTTATTTTGAGCTTTTCGGCCGTAGGCCGAATTGTTAGGCCATCGTTCGACTTGAGATGATTTGTATATCATTCCTTTTGTTAAGGTTCGAGCTTGCTACGTTGATCGAAGGAGGCGGCCTTCGAGTGTGTTGAGATCATTGAAGTGTTTCATTCTTGCCATTTTCGAGGCAAGTATCGTAATATATTAATATTGGTATTTTGAGCATGCGTGTGATTTTTCATGTCGTTGAACATGAGATTTATTACGTTGAATTGTCATGATATTCGTTATCTAGTGTTTGTATGTTCATGTTGATGAACATAATGATTTGGCATATATGTATGCATGAGTTGTAGGGGTGGACTCGGTTCCATTCGGTTCGGTTTTTGACCGAAACCGAGAGTCGAACCAAATATTCGGTTTCGGTTTGGTTCGGTTCTTTTTGAAGTTTGGTTCGGTTAAGTTCGGTTTTATAAATATTCGGTTCGGTTTCGATTTGGTTTGATGTTTTTTCAGTTCTTCACAATATAAATTCAAATATTATATGCAATAGAATAAGTTATATATAACAACAAGCCAATAAGAGTTATATATATGTTCAAGATAAAAGCTAGAGTTGCATGACAATTTACAAATATCTCAAAATATATAACAATTGTAAATCACAGTAGCTCATTCTCTCAACCTAAATTAATTGAATCACAAATTCATGAGCATATTATCGGTCCTTCTTGGACCCATGAGGGTCTTACAAAAGGAAAACGAATTATACTAAAATTCGAAACACACCAAAATCACAAAAACAAGGTCGTTTTAGTATGCTAAAAATTTAACTTCGGTCCATTTCGGTCCGGTTCGGTTTCGCCCGACTCCGAACCGAGAACCGAACCAAATTAGTTCGGTTCGGTTCTGTTTTTTTGTTTTTCGGTTCGGTCTTCTTCGGTTTCGGTTTTTCGGTTCTTTTTTCGGGGTTTTTCGGTTCGGTTTTTGATTTTCGGTTCCGAAATGCCACCCCTAATGAGTTGTGTTTGTGTATGTTGTACGATCTATGCTGAGGGCGCTGGATCGGATGTCCACCTCATGTTGGTCCGACGGGATCATCTTGGGATCTAGGCTGAGGGCGCTGGATCATTGGACGGGTTATTTCCACCTCGTGTTGGTCCGACGGGATCATCTTGGGATCTATGCTGAGGGCGCTGGATCATTGGAATACCCTTGCTGTATCAATGGAATCTTGTGGATTCGCATTGTCGGATTCCGGTAGCGGAAGTCCGTGTGGTCTATCTTGTTATGTATTGTTGATGCATATTCAAATTGTTTAATATGATACTTATACTAGCATCGTTTTGCTAACCCCTTCGGGGGTGGACATTTGTTTTGATGTTCAGGTAGCCGAGGAGCAGGGAAAGCGACCAGTGCGACGTGACGACGAAGGGGTTCAGTGATGTGTGTTGTTGTTGGTGATTTGTTTTCTTGTTTTGATTTCAGTACTCGAGTACGCGTGTCGTATTAATATCATTTCGATATGGTTGTATAAATTACTCGTTGAACCAATTGTTCGGTTTTGCAAACATGAATTTCCGATGATGATGTCTTATATTTACCTTTCTTTTAAATTAGCCTTGTAAATCCTTACTTAAAGGGTTTACGGCGCTGTAATTATTCCGAATATCTCGGGGTGTTACACCGTGAACCTAAATATGAGTCATGTGACCTTGAATAATTAATCAGTGGTCTTCGTCAGCTCTGTACGCCATGCCGCTCCAAAATCAAGTCTATCCTCGTCAATTTGAATTGTGTTTAAATTGTAACCCAATCAGACCAAGTCCCATAACAAACAACAAATTGAGTTGACGAAAGTTTACAAATAGGTTTTATCCCAAAAAATTCAAATTGATATACATATAAAAATTTCACCACGAAATTGAAAGTAGAAGTTCTACAATTCCTCGAAAGAAGAAGCTCGAAGCTTTACCTAAAAAACGGCATTTCGAAATAGAATCCCACTCCACAAGAACTGACCCGTCTCTGTTGAATCTGAACCATCTAACGACATGAACTCATAGCCTAACCTTACAGCCGCTCGCTCGCGAGACCCAATCTAAGTATCTAAATGACGAGTTCACCCCCCAACGGCCCAATCACATGATGAATAGCCTTGCTGAGTAGACCTCAAACTAGGCTTTGGTGGTCTCGACACTTTGGATCTGGTCTAGAGTCGCGACAGTTTGTTGGATGTCGTCGGTTCCAGGTTATTGCTCAAGGTAGGAGAGAGAGAGATGTTATTGGTTCTGAAAATCGAGAAGTTGAGATCTAGGGGTTTCGAAAAAAGATGATATTTGAGAAGTAAGGATATGCAGACATAAAACACTATCCAAGTATAAAAAATAATAAAAAAAATAACTTAAAACCTGCTGACTACCGTAGCACTATCAAAAACGCTATTGAAGATAGAAACTACTATAGCGCTTTTAAAATAAACGCTATTGAAGTATTTTCTTTTACTTTTTATTTATTTTTAAAATTTATGATAATAGCTAATATAGCACTTTTTTAGTGAAGCGCTGTCCAAGTACCTCACTTGCATAACGCTTTTGAAAAAGTGTTATGCAAGCAGTGCCTCCTAAGTCCAGATTTGTAGTAGTCTTATAGGAAAAATTGTGGGAAATGAAATTACCTAGTTCTTTCTTGAGTTTTCTTCTTCCTCCTTCCTCCTTCCTTCACTTCGGCCCGCTCTCTCTCTATCTAACTTCTCTCTTTCTCTCTCTAGTAGTGCAGTTTTTTTTTTTTTGAGGAATGGGGAGATAAGTGTGTTTCTTTCTTTAAGTATTACACATGGTGTAGTCAAAAAGGGGTGTATGAGAAATGGTGGTCTAAACTTGAGGGGAACATGCATGTTGATGCACAAGACACAAGGGTGGTGATTCCCTCACCCTTCTCTTGATTATGGCCGACCTCATTTTTTTTTTGTTTTAATTATAATGTGTATAAATTTAGGGCTTGTGTGTTGAAATTGAGGTTAAACTTTGATTGTGGACTTCAATTATGATCAAGTATGGACATTATATCCATATTCAATTAATCTAATAGTTAGATGTCAGATTGTAAACCCAATAAATAATTTTATAATTTATTTGGATTTAATTAGTTTTATAACTTAATAATTATTAAACTTCTTAGAAATTATGAAATAAATAAATAAGTTATGATCACACTTAAATAGTAATACTAGTAATGACTATTTATGCATTTAATATGATTTTATTGAATTTAAAATTTATATTACAATAACTGTAGGAATATAATTTAGGACCGAAAACGTAGGGTTTTATAATATCAGTACTTCATAATGTTCACTGATGATCATACTAGGTACGGTTTCGTGTACTTGACAAAGCACAAATCTAAAGCTTCGATAAATTTAAGGAATTTAAGGCTCTAGTCGAAATCGAATTGGTTATCATGTTAAGGAACTCTAGGCAGACCGAGGAGGTGAATACATGAGTGTCGAGTTTGACGAGTTCCTAAAATAACATGGGACTGTATCAGAATTCAGACCTCCAACAACCGCACAGTTAAATGATGTTTCAAAAAGAAGGAATTGTATCGTGTTGGACACGGTTCGATCAAAAATTAACTATACTTACTTACCAAATTTATCTATGGGGACATGCACTACTTACTGTAATATCCGCGTTTTTTCCTCTTTCCGGTATTTTCATTTTTGGGTGTAATTTTCGTTCCTAGTGACTCGCCTCTAAACGTATGAATATTTTGAGAATATGTAATATTAAACTCCTCACCATCCGAGCTTGTTTAGAACTTGTTTTACTCATTTCCGTGTTGGATGCCATTTTTGTCGCCGTTGGGTTCAATTCTCGTAATCACTATTTGGAACCACCATTTAGGGTTCCTGCTAATCCATCTCATGTTATTATGGATGTTGTGAACTTTTATTGGTGTTTTGATCGAGTATCGTGTTGGGTCATTTCGTTATATTCCAAGGTTTTGGGTTCCCATTACGTTTGTTCTCTTTTCGGATCATTTGATGTTACCTTCGTGTTGGGACCGATCGTGCTTGACGTGAAGTCGCCATATGAAGGTTCATGATAGTATTTTTCGGTCATTAAATGGTTGGGATTATGCGTCGATCGATTATATCATGTTTGGGGGTCGTTTTTCATCAATTTCGGGCTCAAACAGTGTGTGCCACGGCACAGGAGACTGTGAGCCACGACAAAGCCTTAGCACGGATGATGGCCAGGCCGGCTGTACTACGTGCCACGACACGCTACAGTCTGGGCCGTGGCCCTAGTAAAAATCCTACTCTCCTTTTTCAGCCACGGGATGCGGCACACTCAGCCCGGGCCGCGGCACGTGGGTCAGTCAGGCTATATTTCAGTGGGATTTTGGAAGAGGCTTTCATTTCCTCTTTCATTTCCTCTCCTCTATTATTCTTCCTCTCATTTTGGGCGATTTAGGGGTGACTTTTCGGCGATTTTGGCATCTTCAAACTTGGAGAGATCATCCACCTCGAGTTTTTGTTGTAGATTATCGACTTCTTCTTGAATCCTTCATCATAATCCAAGGTAATCTCTTAGAACCCTACTGTTGGGTGATTTGTGGGTCTTCGATGTTATGGTTTGATTCGTTCTGTGTTGTTGATTAATTCATGACGAATATGATTAATCTTGTTGGTATTCTTGTTTCCCCTACGAATTCATGGTGTATTTCGTGATTTTTGAGTAATCGAGAGGGTTTGGTTGTGATCCGCACTCGTTGTTGTTTTTGTATGAATACACATGAATCGTAGGCGGGTTTTGGGTGTATTCCATTTCCGTAATCGTTTAGAAGTGGTTGTGATTATATTCTTTGAATCGTTAGGTCCAGTTTCGTCAGTTCCTAGCGGTTGTGTTTGATTCCTTCCGTTCATGTCGTCGTCAATTACTCAAGGCAAGTATTTTTAGAAACCTTTGTGCTTAACATGAAATGGTGATGTATATTGTGTGTGACTTGCTCACCTCAGGAGGGTCCGACGGGGCCTCGAGGGAATCCAATGTTAGAGCCCTGGATTCACCTCGGGAGGGTCCTTAGAGACCTCGAGCGGGATCAGTGGTATAGCCCCATTCCCAAGGCGATGCCTGCGCGTGATTTGTTTTATGATATGGATAGCTTGGGAGCATCCTTAGAGACCTCGAGCGAGACCAGTGGTATAGCCCCGGTTCCAAGGCAAATTGTTGATTGACTGTTTGTTTCCGGAAAAGACATGTCTGGTTTTGATTTCGAAATGTATTGGTGCATGTACTATGAAATTTGTAAGCGAATGGTTTGCCTTGATTACTTGTACTAGTGTAATGGCTAACCCCTTTGGGGTCCCGTTTTGGGGAAATTCTTATTATATATTTCAGGTTATGTTCAACCGGACGAGAGGGCGCTGGGACAGTACGAGGATGCTGGCCAGGGTCGTTGACATGTGCATTTGAGTCCTTTTATTTCTGTTGTTCCTTTCGATATGGTTGTTGTCTACTTTTTAAACTTATAGATTGTACTCGCGAGTACTTGGGATTTTCCCGTCGGATTGTGGTTTGTATTGGTTGAAGTTATTTACGTTTGTTAGTGTTGCTTATTCCGCCGGTTGTACCGGGAGTGTTATTTGATTTTCATCTGGATGATGTGTGTTTTTCATGTAGTAATTCGTGTCTAGCCTAGTAAGTCCCATGTAGGGGTCCACGACACTGTAATATACCTTGAATATCTCAGGGGTGTTACAAAAAATGGTATCAGAGAACTAGGTTTATGGATACCTAGGCTTGTCGGTTATTTGGGTCCAGTTGTGTTTTGTTTTGCACATCGTCACACCGCTGCCAGCATCTTGGTACTTCCAGTGCTCGTAAGTTTTCCTTACTCGATTTCTTGTTTTCTCGTACTGTGTTTCCATTTCTTGAACTGTGGATGTTTTTCCTCTCTTGCTTATCATCGAGTTGCTTTTGCTACCTTTTAACACCAGTATGGATGCTGGAAGAGGTCATGGTCGTGATCGTGGTCATGGATGTGGCCGGGGACGTAAGGCAGCCGGTGAGGCGGCCACGTCGCATTCTTCGGGAGCCGGTAGCACTAGTGACCGTCATAGCCATGCTACTTCTCAATGGCGCTGATCTTGATGTTGCAGCGGTGATGCAACAAATAGTGAACCAAATGGTTGCGATAGCTCAGGCGGTTCTGAACTCGACTCCGTCCCATGCTGCTCGGGGCGGAGCAGATCGTTGGCTACAGGATGTCATCAAGATGCATCCTCCCCAGCTTTCGGGAGCTTCAGACCCTATCGGCTAGGAGGGGTGGATCAAGGAGATATCTAAAGTCTTTGTGGCCACGAACTGTCCCGAGGACCGCAAGGTCCCTATTGCCCAGTACTTTCCCATTGGGGACGCTATTGATTGGTGGGAGGCTGTTGAGCCTGAGGACCATGTTGCTTCGTGGATGGAATTTAAGGACCTGATGGAGACCAAATATTGCCCGTGGCCAGTTAGAGAGGCTCGAGTCCATACCTTTTATGATGCTCAACCACGGGATATTCCTGTTTCCCAAGCTATTGCCGATTTCCACAAGGAGTTGGGCTTCGTGAAGGCCCAAGTTATTGAGGAGAGTGACAAAATTTTCCACTTTTCCAGATGGATAAAATTGTCAATTTGGGACTACATGTCTTGGCTCGTTTGCACTACTTTGAAGGATTATCAGAGTCGAGCTCTTGCCTATGATATGTCGGTGACGGCCAGTGAAGCGGCTCGTGAGAGGTAGAAGCAGAAGTCCACCAAAAATTTTTCTGGCCACAAGGGTGGAGGCTAACAGAAATCTCAGTCTGCAAATGTTCCCATGGGCAGTTCGGCTTGTTTCTCTAGGAGTTTTCGAGGTACTACCAGAGCCTCCGTTCGTGATATCACATGATTTAACTGTGGCAAGTCGGGCCATAAGAACCTCGAGTGTCCTTGTCCGCAGTTAACTTGTCATACTTGTGGTCGGTCGGGCCACAAGGCTTTCTTTTGTGAGCGGGTAGGACAGATTCACGGTGCCTAGGCTTCTTTTCTAGCGCCTAGGGAGCCGAGTGTGAACCAGGGCTTGTTTGCTCCATAGTCTCCACCGAGTGCCAGTCGAGGGAAAGGTCGGGGTCAGCCCGCTAGAGGGGGAGCTTCCAGCATCGGCTCCGCCCACCCGCGTGTTTGTGAAATGAGGAGGGCCGATGATCCAGCGGCAACTATGGGGACAGGTACCGTTCATATTCTCATCCTGTCAGTGTGCTTTTTGATTCGGGTGTTATGCATTCATTCATCTCTCTAGAGTGTGTACATCGTTTGAATATTGATTGTTTGTCGCCTTGAGAGCCTTTCATTATTAAACTTTCTAGCGGTGATAGGATCATTAGTGATCGAGAGATTCGAGATTGTTCTGTGATTATTTGCGAGAGGGATTGGCTCTCTAATCTCATTGTTGTGGGTATTGAGGGTGAGGATTTGATTCTCGGGGATGATTGGCTCGAGCGTCATGGTGAGATCATGAACTACCGCACGAGAATCATCACCATGATAACCGAGGATGGCACCGAGCAATCTTTCGCGGGGCAAAAGAGGGGAAACCAGAAGTTCGTTATTAACGCTTTGAGAGCGATGAGACTCCTGCGGAAGGGGTGTAATGGTTATTGGTGTTACGCCTTGGAGGCGGAGAGTAGTGGAGTCGAACTTTCATCGATTCTAGTCATTGGTGAATTTCCTGATGTTTTTCCTCACGAGTTACCGGGGTTGTCACCGGGCCGTGAGGTTGAGTTCGTTATAGAGTTAGAGATAGGTGCGGCTCCGATTTCGAAGGCACCTTCGGAGATGGGAGAGTTGAAAAAGCAATTGAGTGAGCTTCTTGAGTCAGGATATATTCGACCGAGCGCTTCGCCTTGGGGTGCACCGGTCCTGTTTGTGCGGAAGAAGGATGGTTCGCTGCGTTTATGTATCGACTATCGAGATCTAAATAAGGTAACCATCAAGAACAAGTATCCTTTGCCGAGGATCGATGAGTTGTTCGATCAGTTGCAGGGAGCTGCAGTATTCTCAAAGATCGACTTGAGATCGGGGTACTATCAGCTTCGGGTGAAAGAGTCTGATGTTTTGAAATAGCTTTTCGCACGAGATACGGACATTATGAGTTTGTGGTTATACCCTTCGGGTTAACTAACGTGCCGACAGTGTTTATGCAGTTGATGAACAAGGTCTTTATCGAGTATTTGGATAAATGTGTCGTCATCTTCATTGATGATATCCTCATTTATTCGAAGAATGAGGAGGAGCATGCCTATCATCTGCGTGTGGTGTTAGACATTTTGAGGACCGAGCGACTCTATGCGAAGTTCTCAAAATGTGAGTTCTGGCTGAAGGAAGTGATGTTTTTGGGTCACGTGATTTCAGCTGAGGGGGTCCATGTAGACCCGCAGAAGATTGAGGCAGTATTGGATTGGGCGCCACTTAAGAACGTGAAGGAGGTCCGTAGTTTCTTGAGTTTGTATGGCTACTACCATAGGTTCGTCGAGGGATTTTCAAAACTAGCTCGGTCACTTACGCAGTTGCTCCAGAAATCCAAGAAGTTTGTCTAGAATGATGAGAGACAGTCAAGTTATGAGGAGCTGAAGAGGCGTTTGACTTCAGCCCCGATTTTGGCATTTCCGTGTGGCGACGAGGGTTTTGCCGCTTATAGTGATGCTTCGGGTCAGGGTCTTGGGTGCGTGTTCATACAGCGCAACAAGACTATTGCGTTTGCGTCGAGACAGTTGAGGTTGTACGAGCTTAACTACCCTACTCATGATTTGGAGTTAGCAGCGGTTGTTTTTGCGCTCAAGATTTGGCGTCACTATCTTTTTGGATTTACGTGTCAGATTTTTACCGATCATAAAAGTCTGAAGTATATATTTACCCAACGGGGGTTGAATATGAGACAGGGGAGGTGGTTAGAATTGATTAAGGATTATGATCTGGAAATCCTGTATCATTCGGGCAAGGTGAACGTCGTGGAAGACGCCTTGAGTCGGAAACCAATTGCGTTGCGGACGCTTGAGATCCTTACGTCTCTGCCTGAGCTTCGGCGGGTTTTGATCAAGTTGTATGTTGAGATTTTATTGCCAGGAGCTGTCGGGCAACTTTGTGCTTTAGAGATTTCATCGTCTCTGATCGATGAAATTAAACTGAAGCAGCTGGAGGATCCGATGATTTCTCAAATCCGAGAGAATGTTCTTAAAGGAAAGTCTCCTAGGTTTGTAATTCATGAATATGGGGTATTGAGATTCCAGAATCGGCTATGTGTACCAAACGACTCAGAACTGAGGCAGGGTATTTTGTGTGAGGCCCATGCTACGCCTTACTCCGTTCATCCTGGTTCTAGTAAGATGTACAAGTACCTGAGGAGGAATTTCTGGTGGAATGATATGAAGGAAGAGGTCGCACAGTTTGTAGCAAGATGTTTGACTTTTCAGCAGGTCATCAGTGACCGACTGGGTTATTGCTGTTGCTTCCCATTCCGGAATGGAAATGGGAAGATATCTCGATGGACTTAGTCTCGAGCTCGCCGAGATCGAGATCGGGCATGAATATGGTTTGGGTGATTGTGGACCGTCTGACCAAGTCAGCACATTTTCTGGGCATCAAGGATACTTGGGGTCCGGAGAAATTGGCTCGTGTGTTTATTGCGTAGATTATGAGGCTTCACGGTACTCCGAAGTCTATTATTTCGGATCGGGATGGCCGCTTTGTATCGCACTTTTAGCAGGCGGTGCATAATGCATTGGGTACTCGTTTGCATCTGAGTACCTCTTTTCACCCTCAGTCAGATGGATAGTCGGAATGCACTATCCAGACGTTCGAGGATATGTTGCGCGCTTATGCTCTTGACTGGAGCAGTAACTGGGAGGAGCATTTGCCATTGATTGAGTTCACGTACAACAATAGTTGGCATGCGTCTATTCGAATGGCACCCTATGAGGCACTTTAGGGGCGGCGTTGTTGATCACCAATTTGTTGGAATGAGGCGTCCGATTTGGTCGGGACCGAACCGGATATCACTTTAGAGATAAGGCGGAAGGCGGAATTGATTCGGGAGAGGATGTTGATTGCTCAGAGCCGACAGAAGTCATATGCCGATGTCCGTCTTCGACCTTTGGAATTCGAGGTGGGAGACAACGTTTTGTTGAAGGTGTCGCCGACGAGGGGAGTTTTTCACTTTGGGAAGAAAGGGAAGTTGAGTCCGAGATTTATTAGACCTTTCGAGATTCTCGAGAGAGTCGGCGAATAGGCTTACCGTTTGGCGTTGCCCCCCAGCTTTGAGCCATGTTCATAGCGTTTTCCATGTTTCCCAACTGAGGAAATATGTCCCGGATCCTAATCATGTCATCGACTATGGTGAGATCGATATTGCCGAGGATATTACTTTCGACGAGCGTCCCTTGAAGATTTTGGAGCACCGTGAGAAGCGACTGAGGCATAAGACCATCCCTTTGGTCAAAGTGCAGTGGTCGAGACATGGTGTCGAGGAGACAACTTGAGAAACCGAGGATAGTATGCGTGCTAAGTACCACGAGTTGTTTGCTTCTTAAGTTTCGGGACGAAACATGTTTTTAGAGTAGGAGAATGTAATATTTGCGTTTTTTCCTCTTTCCGGTATTTTCATTTTTGGGTGTAATTTTCGTTCCTAGTGACTCGTTTGTAGCCGTATGAGTATCTTGAGAATATGTAATATTAAACTATCTGAGCTTGTTTCGAACTTGTTTTACTCATTTCCGTGTTGGATGACATTTTTGTCATCGTGCGGTTCAATTCTCGTAATCACTGTTTGGAACCGCCATTTGGGTTCCCGCTAATCCATCTCCTGTTATTATGGATGTTGTGAACTTTTATTGGTGTTCCAATCGAGTATCGTGTTGGGTCATTCCGTTAGATTCCAGGGTTATGGGTTCCCATTGCGTTTGTTCTCTTTTCGGATCATTTGATGTTACCTTCGTGTTGGGACCGACTATGCTTGACACGAAGTCACCATATGAAGGTTCATGATAGTCCTTTTAGGCCTTTAAATGGTGGGATTATGCGTCAATCGATTATATTATGTTTGGGGGTCGTTTTTTATCAATTTCGGGCTCAAACAGTGTGTACCGCGGCATAGGATACTGTGATCCGCGGCACAGCCTAAGCATGGATTATGGCTGGGCCGGCTGTACTATGTGCCGTGGCACGCTACAGTCTGGGCCGCGGCCCTAGTCAAAATCCTGCTCTCATTTTTTAGCCGCGGGCCGCGGCACGCGGGTCAGTCAGGCTATATTTCAGCGGGATTTTGGGAGAGAGCTTCATTTCCTCTCCTCTCTTCTTCTTCCTCTCGTTTTGGGCGATTTAGGGGCGACCTTTGGGCGATTTTGGCATCTTCAAACTTGGAGAGATCATCCACCTCGAGTTTTTGTTGTAGATTATCGACTTCTTCTTGAATCCTTCATCCTAATCTAAGGTAATCTCTTAGAACCCTACTTTTGGGTGATTTGGGGGTTTTCTATGTTATTGTTCGATTCATTCCGTCTTGTTGATTAATTCATGATGAATATGATTAATCTTTTTGGTATTCTTGTTTCCCCTACGAATTCATGGTGTATTGCGTGGTTTTTGAGTAATCGAGAGGGTTTGGTTGCGATCCGCCCTTGTTGTTGTTTTTGTACAAATACACATGAATCGTAGGCAGGTTTTCGGGTGTATTCCATTTCCGTAATCGTTTATAAGTGGTTTGATTATATTCTTCAAATCGTTAGGTCCGGTTTCGTCGGTTCCTAGCGGTCGTGTTTGATTCCTTTCGTTCATGTCGTCGTCAATTACTCAAGGAAAGTATTTTTGGAAACCTTTATGCTTAACATGAAATGGTGATGTATATTATGTGTGCTTTTCTCACCTCGAGGGAATCCAATGGTATAGCCCTGGATTCACGAGTTTGATTCGCTAGCTGTTCGGGAGGGTCCTTAAAGGCCTCGAGCGGGATCAGTCGTATAGCCCCGTTCCCAAGGCGATGCCTGTGAATGATTTGTTTTATGATATAGCCATCTCGGGAGGGTCCTTAGAGGTCTCGAGCGGGACCAGTGGTATAGCCCCGGTTCCAAGGCAAATTGTTGATTGACTGTTTGTTTCTGGAAATGACATTTCTGGTTTTAATTTCGAAAATGTATTGGTGCATGTACTATGAAATGTGTAAGCGAATGGTTTGCCTTGATTACCTGTACTAGCATAATTGCTAACCCCTTTGGGGACCCGTTTTGGGGAAATTCTTGTTATGGATTTCAGGTTATGTTCAGCCGGACCAGATGGCGCTGGGACAGTACGAGGATACTGGCCAGGGTCGTTGACATGTGCATTTGAGTCCTTTTATTTCCATTATTCCTTTCGATATGGTTGTTGTCTACTTTTTAAACTTATAGATTGTACTCGCGAGTACTTGGGATTTTCCCTTCGGATTGTGGTTTGTATTCGTTGAAGTTATTTACGTTTGTCAGTGTTGCTTATTCCACCGGTTGTACCGGGCGTGTTATTTTATTTTCATCTGGATGATGTGTGTTTTTCCTGTAGTAATTCGTGTCTAGCCTGGTGGGTCCCATGTAGGGGTCCAAGGCACTGTAATATACCTTGAATATCTCGGGGGTGTTACACTTACTACCGCACACATATTGAAAATATGTGCTTCCAAATCCATTAATACAACACAACATGAGTTGTGGAGAGGTAGGAAATAAGTCTTAATCATATTAAGATTTAGGGATGCCCCGCCTATGTCGAGAAGACAAAGGTGGAGAAATTGGAAGCTAGGTCTGTTAAAGAACATTTCATAAGATACCCATCTGAGTCAATAAACTATATATTATACTCAAGCACACTTCCTGGAGCACGTGGAAATATTTCTTTGCAAGAACACATTTAAGCTACATATGAGACACCTGTACAAAAATAAAGAATAGAACCTTCCTAAACCCAAACACTACCAATACATAGGTCGAGTAGGATATCTCAACTACTTGAGAGGTATTGCTACAAGCGTCTGGAGGAATTGGGTCTCCACCAAACAGATGGTAGCCAAGAGGATGATCCTATGTCGTATGAACAAGTGATAGTATATGTGGACTATGTGAAGTGGTATGAGTCCGTGGATGCAGAGAAGACTTGATGCACACCAATCAGTTTTGGAGCATGGTAGATCAACCATAGGGCATAGTTCCCATTGTGAATAATGGATATTAAAAAATGAAGACTGATGTGGATGTAAATGTGGAAGCCTACAAAACTAGGATTGTGGCTAAGGGTTATACCCAATGGAAAGTAATCGATTATCAGTAAATTCTCACCGGTAGCCATGATCAAGTCTATTCGCATGATACTTGCCATAGCCGCCCACTATGATTATGAGATATGGCGAATGGACGTGAAGACGGCTTTCCTAGATGGATACCTCGAAGAGGAAATCTATATATAGCCTATAGGCTTCGTGTCCACTACCGATATTTATAATGTCTGCGATTTTAGCGTGTCCTTTATAGATTGAAGCAAGCTACGTGAAGTTAGAATCATTGGTTTGATGAAGCAGTCAAAGAGTTTGACTTCATGCAAAATGAAGATAAGTCTTGTGTTTATAGGAAGGTTAGTGGAAGCAAAACTTGGAAGAAGCTTCCTATATTCTGGATATTCGCAGCTATAGGGATAAAGTGAAAAGAATGATAGGATTTTCCCAAGTATCTATATAGAAAATATCCTGAGGAGGTGTATGATGGAAGATTCTAAAAAAGGGTTCTTACCTACGTGACATGGTTTAAAACTATCAAAAGTTATACATATTCAAAGTGGGGAAGAGATGATGGAGATGAGACATGTACCCTATACATATGCTGTGGGTAGCCTCATGTACACATTTTGTAGATCACGGACATTACCTATAGTGTGAGCGTAGTAAGTCGGTTTCAAGGAAACCCAGGTAAAGGACATTGGACATCCATAAATAGCATTCTTAAACGGACTAAGGAAATAGTTCTTACATACGATGGCAGAGAATTAAAAGTGGATAGGTTCACAGACTCGGATTTTGGTGGCAACGGACAAAGGAAAGTCTACTTCAGGGCACTTATTTACTCGGAATGGTGGAGCAGTTTCTTGGATGAGTTCCAAGCAAACTTCCAATGCACATTCCACCTGCCAGGCCAAGTACCAGGCTGCCTTGGAGGCACGAAGGGAAGCATTTTGAATCAAAAAGTATCTTGAAGAACTTCAAGTGGTCCCCAGAGCGAACTTTCCGGTGCTGTTTTACTGCGGCAATGAAGGAGTTGTTGCACATACCACTACGCCATAGATGGTCCACTGCAACAAATTTGCATGGTGTTGCCAGCTAAAATGTTGCAATAGCTATGCAAAATTTGGCCTACTGCAACATTGTATTTTGAGTGTTACCTTATATACAAATATGGAGTTGCCTTTGTAGCAAAGTGTTACAAGTTGTAACATTTTATGACACACTGTTGCCGTAGATGTACTATTTTAAAAAAAACTTCATATTCTTTTATGTGAAATTAATAATAAATAATATTTTACTTGAGAACTAATTAAGTTTGATTGGAGTGGAGTATGACATTTATTCGATTGTATTATTTTTAATTAAGTTTTATATGAACAAATTAAAAAAATATAATATTTATAAAAATAAAATTTAGAAATAATAATGCAAAGTATTTATCTTGATAAAATAAAAATTACCAATAATTATCTCTTTATTTAGGATCAAACTACAGACACCAAATTTCCAAGATTGGCAAACTAACATTGATGTTAATAAATGAAATACAATAAAAATATAGGTTCATCTTTTCGCTTTTGAGTAGATAAACCAAACTTTTTCTAATTGTATTGTTTCCTAATATCACTCACAAAAACATCTCTCATAAAAACACATGGCTCCGATTAGGGTAACCCTAATATCACTCCCTCAATCTCTCAATTAAGCTTCAAGGGTTCGATTTGGGTTCAACGATTTGGTGGTTTAAGCTTCGATTTGGGGTTCAACGATTTGTAGTTCTCTTGATTTAGGGATTTGATTTGGGTTCGATTTGTATATGTAGCTCAAAATCTCATTTTCTGATGTTGCAGTTCTCAAATTGCGCTTTCGACTCTCCATACTCATCGGGTATAATCTGCTCCATTCTTTCTTATCTAATTTTTCACTTTATTTTTCTTTTTTAAGTCTATTTTTTTTATGAACTAGTAACTGATATTTAGATTCTGTTTTGGTTGAATACCTAGTACTCATAGTTGGATATAAAATTTAGCAATGCCCACATATTAATATTTATCAATTTTATGGGTTGTAAGCAATTTTTTGATTAATGATGTTAAGTGTTTGATGAAAGATCCCTTATAATTATTTCCCCAAGAAAGTTAATGGCATGTTATTAGACAATAAACAGGTAAAATATTTGCCTCCACGTGCTCGATTGCATGTTGCCGTAGAATTAATTTCTGCTCTAAAGTCCTGATTAACCGGTGTCAGAGTTTCATGATTTAAATGAGCCTACTTACTGGATGCTTGGGGCTGGATTCATATGGATGTTGGTGTGGACTTTTGCTGTAATTGGGGCATTGAATTTCTACTTCACACCATTGGTGATAATTCATTGGTACTAAGCTTAGCATGGACAACTGAAGTTATGAGGAATGTTGCTAATTAGACAGTTAGTAGAGTAATTGCTCTGTATTACCCCAGAGGAATGTAATCCAATACTCAATTTTGCTTCCAAAGGGCTTTGTTGAAAAATTTGGGAAGTGCTTGTCCTTGTTCCTTTTTTGTGTCTGTCATTGAATTATTGAGAATTATTGCTGGAGCTCTGAATTTGATAGAGGGTGAAGATCAATATTCTAACGTTCGACATCTTTTTCTTCCGTGTTGTGTGCAGGAAGAGAGGAAGAAAATGTGGGATGAAAAAAATCAGGAAGCAATAGCTGAGGCTGTAAAGCAGCTTGATGAGTTTGACAAGGTAGTTAATAATCTGATCATCCTAATTGTATTCAATATCATATGTCAAGTTCCAAGTCGTAGGTGAACATTATTGAAATACAGTTCAGGAAGAGACACTTTATTGATAAGTTGGTAAAGCGAAAATGTTTATACGCATGTTTCTTGCTCACTTTTCCTACTTTTGAACTGTCCTTATATTTGTTCATTACTCTGTTATTTGGACTTTATGTTTAGCTTAAGGTAAAATGTTGATAACCTCTAAGAAAATTGATTTCTACATTAGTTAAATCTCTTAGAGTTAATTCCCACACCTAATTTTGTTAAAAGACGATTTTATACAATTTGGGTTGTCAAAGCTACAGTTCACCCCTTATGATATCAGAAGTCATAGAAAGAAATGTGAGTTTGGGAGTTCCAATAGTTGAGCCATCCACACCCTTAGCATGAGTCAGGCTTTCAAATTCATCATGCTTAATTATCTTGGGCTAAATTTGTTAATGAATCACATATATTTAGAGGTGAATACGATAAGTAATGACAACAACTTCTAACTTAATTACTTAGAAAGAAAATAAGTGCTTCTCGATTCTAAAGAACTATGCTATTTTATTTCTTCCTTCACTTTCCCCTCTTACCCTGGTAGCCCTGCAAGATACTAATGTATGCAACTCTCTCAAATAATGAAATCATAATACATGTTGAAGTTCATTTGCTCCATCATTTTATTTTCTTCTATCCAAAAGATTACCTCTGCGATTTTATAATTTTTGTTTGTCCATTATGTAATTTGACCTACTGAGACACATAAAGGTTGATGATTCAAACTTGAAAATGAAAAGGGAAGATCTCCAGAGTAGTGTTGACCTTCTACGCAAACAAAGGCCGATGTAAATGTCTTTAATCCTCAGATTTTGCCTATTTCCTTTTGGTATCAAGCTTGTATCACATGTGTAAGCTTTAATCATGTTTATACCTTTTTAGAGATATGACGATACATGACCGGTTATAGATGCTGTTGTCTGGAATGATGGAGAAGTTTGGAGGGCTGCAATTAATATGCAGAGTCTTGAGGATGAATCAGGATGTGGGAAGCTTGCTGACTCTGTTCCTCTTACTAATTATAGGTATTCTAGACTCTCAAAGTAACTTTCCTTAACATGACTTCATGTTTACATGAGATATTGTGAATTATTATTGGACACTTGTGAACAATTAGTAGCATGTAAAAGCATGTGTTATTCCCTAGATGTCGAATCTGAATGTTAAGCAAATTAACTGGAGAAGACTGCACCGACGCTAACATGCTATACTTAAAGGTGTATATCAGTGTCTTGCTCTATTCCTGTGGACTAATAAAAATCAATTTGATTTGAGATTATTGCGGTAATAATCTTGTTGTGTACTTAAGATAACGTAATTAATGTGATTGTTTGACTTAGAGTAATTTATGTTACCACTTACAATGATAGTTTGTACTATTATTTGCATTTGCACCGTGACCTCTCTTTCCGATTTCAGTATCTTGTCTGATCATTTTGTTCCATTTAGATAAAGTGAAGAAGGAAGAATGTGTATAGTTTCTTTGACCTCATACATAAGATTTACTTTAACAGATGCCAGTATGCATCTTCATATGAATGTTTGTTTGTTACACAAGTTTAATCAGTCTTTAAGAATTGCTTCCCAATATAAAATATAGGTAAATTGAAGAAAATATAAAAGATTGATAGTGCAACATCCACAATTATTTTTGTGAAGTAAACAAGTTATTTCCATTGGATAAAAGCATAATCAATCATGAATTAATGGATTGAGATGGCGTAACTGATTAACTACAAAATTTACCTAAACATACTTACAATTAGATAACTATAACACTCATAGCTGGTTGGGAGGGTTTTCCATCGTAGTCTTGTTTGTTTGAGTCCTAGTCCTGACATTATTTTACGTTATGTTTGTAATTTGTGTTCAGGCCAAAGAATCAGATGGAGCATTTTTTGTTAAGACTCGTAAGCGAACAGAGGGTCGCGAGTACATGACTGATGGAAAAGTCAATAGTTCATAATTGTAAGTGTTCTATTATTTAGTTGATCATATGCCAGGTGTATTCTTGCATTCAAGTATATTTAATTTGACATGGCCGTGGCTTTATTTTGTAGGATAAAATTGAATAATTTCTTGGTCTTGACTTATCAGGACCAACTGAAGGTGTCAATGAACTTCTATTGGATGGAAAATCACATGGTCCTTCATGGCTTATAGGAAGATGTGTAAAGTCTGACAAATGCTCCACTTCTGGCACAACAAACTCGCAGATCAGTGACTTGACAGAACAAAATCAGGCAAGAAGTTGTTGACGAAATGGAAGAAAAGCTAGAGAAGAAGGTCCAAGAATAAGTAGATGCACAGGCGAATAAGAAGGTGCAGGAGAACCTAACTTGGGTGTGCTTAAGAAATTAGGCGAAGTAAAACCCAAGCATGAACATCAATTTGGTGGAACTTTGTCCCACAATATGAAGTGATAAAGACAACAGCACTCCTATTACCGGAGGAGATGCTACATCTTAGATTTTCTGTTTTTTAAGTACTGCATTTCATGGCTTTTGGTCGTTGTATTTAAGCTGTTTAACTATTTCCATTACGTACTTTAAGACTTATAACTCTATGTGCTTGGTTAGATATTATGGTGGATGGATGGTGTGGAGGGTCTTTGTTTTGGTGGTTAGACTTATAACTATATGGTGTGGAGGGACTTTATTTGGTTAGATATTTTGGATAGATGGATGTTATGGGTTTTATTTTGAATGGATGGATTCTGAATTGTAATGGATTGGTAATTAATATAAATAAATATTTCCTGTCAATTTTTCTTTTGTGAAAGTGTTGCAGTAGGTGGTACAAAGTGTTGCAGTTACTTACTAAAAAGGTGTTGCAGAAACTTAGAAAGTGTTGCAAAAAAGTGTTGCAACAGGGTTCCCTAATATTTATGGGGCCCACAATTGGGGTCCACATCGGACCCCACATAAGGGGCCCATAGGTGGGCCCCTGCTTTTACAGAAAATTGACCTCTGATGCAACGCTTGTTTAATGTTGTTGTAGACTATATTTAATGATGCCTTGCAGTCTTATGGTAACAAAAGGAGTGGTGTTGCAGTAGGTGATATAAGTGTTGCTATAGGGACATACGGCAGCGGTGAAAAGTGCAACACCAAAAAAGTGTTGTTGTTTTGATTTTCTTGTCTACATCAATGTTTTTTTTGCTTCTTGCAATATTTTTTAGGAGTTGCCGTAGGCCATCTATGGCGTAATGTACTACAGAACCTAGGTCTCATCATAAGACCAAGCATATTAAGAGAAAGTATCTCATCGTCGGAGAGATGGTGAAAAATAGATACTTTGAACTACAGAGGCTAGACTCAGCAAATAGCCTTGCTGACCCACTTTCCAAGCCACTATCGCAGACTGTCTTGGAGAGACATCTCGATAATATGGGTATTAGATAACACAGTATGTTGCATTGAGTGCAAGTGGGATATTTTTGGCATAAGCCCTCGAATGCCACTCTAAGGATAAGGGAGTTGGGGAATTTATATGGGAATATGATCTTACTAATAAAAAGGTAGTGATTATTTCTTTATTTATTATATATCAGTGGTATTCTTGATTTGGTAAATAAATAAAGAGTCTTGCACTGGAAGTGTTTAGAACTCAAATTGCTTAACTCATCCGCAAGTCGATGAAACTTAATTGAGCATTAAGTTTCAACAAAAGTGTTGGCCACTAAGTATACTGGATATAGCTTGGAAAGCAGTTTAAAAAACAAGCTGTACTGATTTTAAATCTGTGTGCGTAGCGGAAGTCTTAAATACAGTAGGTTGTTGTGGATACAGCAACTAGATATGCAGTGTATACTTAAATAATCACAGTAATTAAATGAAATAGTAAAATTTGAAGGTAAATAACACAATATTTAAAGTGGTTCGAGGTAAACCCCTCTACGTCCACTGCTCCTCCACACAGGAGTAAAAAGTTTATTATAATTACTGCGTACACAACTACGTAATTATAACAATACTAATCAATATATCGTTCACACAGATTGATATAATGATCTTAGCTTTAACCGTTCACACAGATTGGTTTGAGCTAATGCTTTGACTGGCTTCTTCACACACAGTTCTGAAGCTTCGTCTTCTTCGATGTAATTCTTTTCACACACAGTTCTGGAGAAGCAAAGAGTACTCAGTCCACAAAAGGGCTGATCTGGGTTTGTTCAAGGATAGAACACGGTATGAACAACAGCTTTGACTTTCTGAGCTTCTAGCTGATGATGTGTTGTTCAAGTTGTTGAGCACTGTATATCTCTTTGATCTGAATAGCAGTAAGCTTTGGAGATATGTTTTGCTCTGAGTATTTATTTGTAAGCTTGATCGTTCAGTAATTCAGTTGTTTTTGATCTTCAAACTCTGGAGATATATATAGTCTCTGAAATATATCCGTTGAGATAAATCCGTTGAGCAAGATTTCGTTCCGACGGGAGGCGGCACACTTGTGTTGCATCCTCAGCCAAAAACCGACTGTACCCGGTGCCGCGGCACACCTGGGCTGAGCCGCGGCACACTGCCGAGCCCTGGGAGCAATTTTTGGACCTGTGCCGCGGCACACCTAGGCTGAGCCGCGGCACACAATGCGGTCAACTGCATTATTTGTGCTTTTTGAGCGAGATGCAGCTCATTTCTCCATTTCCTTCTTCTACCTGCGAGAGAGAGAGCTTGAGGGGAGGAGCTTTTCACCATCTATCACTTGTGTGTTGGATTTTTACCATTTTCATTCGGTTGGGAAGCCCGGATAATCGATCTAACGCGTATTCCTCGGACCATAGAGCTTGGATATTCAAGAGGTAATTTCTTCAACATCTTGGTTCTCGATTTTGTATCGGGTATTGACGTTTTGGATGTTAAAATCATGGTGTATGAAGTGATATATGCATGATTATGGGCATGTTTGAGTATTCATCGGATTATTGAAAAATTATTCAAGAACACTTTGGATTTTTGTGTTGGATTTTGGGGTTTTTCGTAGATTCGTCCGATTTATCCGATTTGAAGCTTGAGAACCTTGAGATTATGATGTATCTATACCGTATACATGCTTTTCCTACAATTTTTCGGACTTTTGGGAGTTTGAACGATTTTCCAACCTCTTATTGTTTACCCGTGTATTTTTCGTGAATCGTAGACGGGATTCGGGGATTTCTTCGTGTAATTTGAGTATGGATATTTGACTATCATATTCCTTGCGAATGGTTTAGGTGCCGGAAGCGCGTCCTTGGACCTACCGAACTCATACCGTTTTTCCATTCGATTTCTCGATGTCTCAAAGGCAAGTATATATCTATGAATGTGCGTTCTCGACTTTGAAAGTAAGAAATATTAATGGCATAGATAATATGAATTAACCACTCTAGGACGGGCCGACGGGTCCTCCGAGGGTTTCGTAGCCTCTGGTGCGATTCCATAGATAATATGAATTAACCACTCCGGGACGGACCGACGGGTCCTCTAAGGTTTCCGTAGCCTCTGGTGCGGTTCCACGGTATTCATATATGTATTGATGTGATGCTATGAGATTTAGTTATTCCGGAATACTAATCTTGAATTGATGAATTGACGGTTACATTTACTTTTACTTTATTGTCGAGGAGTATTGTGTTTCATACTTGATATACTTGCACTAGCTATTCGATGGCTAACCCCTTTATGGGGGAAATACGTTTTATGTATTTCAGGTTCCAGGAGAGCGGACAAGCAGGTATCGGGTCGGCATGAAGATGGTGGGCAAGTGTGATACTGTGTTTTTCTTCCAGTTATATTCCGAGTTTTCCATTCAGAGCTACCTTCTCTTGAGTATGAACTATCAATTCTGGTTCCATCCCAATCAAATCAGAAGAATCATCCCAACACAGGGGCGATCTACATCTTCTCCCATACAACGCTTCAAATGGTGCCATCTTAATGGAAGCATGACAACTATTATTACAGGTGAATTCAATTAACGGCAAATGAATTTCGCAATCGGTTGACCAATCTAAGGCACAAGATCTAAGCATATCCTCTACTGTCTATATAGTCCTTTCGGACTGATCGTCCGTCTGAGGATGATAAGCCGTGCTAAAGTTCAGTTTGGTTCCCAAAGCCCTGTGAACTGCCTTCCAGAAGTGTGACACGAAGCGACCATCGCGATCCGAAATAATGGTCTTCGGCGTTCCATGTAATCGGACGATTTCCGTAATAAACACTCGTGCTAACTTCTCGGGTCCCCAAGTGTCTTTAATTCCCAGGAAATGAGCTGACTTGGTTAGTCGATCAACTATGACCCAAATCATGTTCATCCCTGTATTGGTCCGTGGCATATTGGTGATGAAGTCCATCGATATATCTTCCCACTTCCACTCAGGGTTCGGAAGTGGCTTCAACATTCCGGCAGGTCGCTGATGTTCAATCTTAACCTGCTGACAGGTTAAACACTTTGAACCGTATTCTGCTACGTCCTTCTTCATATTTGCCCACCATAAATTTTGTTTTATATCCTTATACATCTTACTGGTGCCCGGGTGAATAGAATAGGGCGCGCTGTGAGCTTTCTTCAGAATTGTCTGTCTCAAGACATCATCATCGAGAACGCAAAGTCGACTCTGAAATCTCAAAACTCCATCGTCTTGTATTACGAATCCAGGGGCCTTCCCTTTCTTTACTTCGTCACATAACCGAAGAATCAGAGAATCATTCAACTGCTTAGATTTGATTTCCTCGACTAATGACGAAGTTAGTTCCATCACGTATAGTTCCCCTTAGACTCCTTGTGACCATACTTCAATCCCTTCGCGGATCAGTTCTCGTTGAATGATGGTTTGAGATGTGAGCGCTTCCAACACTCGAAGAGAAACGGGTTTGCGGCTCAGTGCATCAGCTACCACGTTCGCTTTGCCTGAATGATAGAGAATCTCCAGATCGTAATCCTTGATTAATTCCAGCAACCTTCTCTGTCTCATATTTAATTCCTTCTGACTGAAAATATACATGAGGCTCTTATGATCTATGAAGATCTGACAATGAGTGTCGTACAAGTAATGTCGCTAAATTTTTAGAGCAAAGACTACAACTGCTAACTCCAGATCATGAGGTTTCAACTGTCGAGAGGCATAGGCAATCACCCTATCTTTTGCATCAATACACATCCCAGACCCTAATTTGAAGTATCGTTGTATACCATGAATCCATCAGTTCCATCTGGTAATGCTGGTATTGTAATACCCGGTTGTAAATTCATTAATTATGATTCAGTAATTGCCACTCAGAATTTTTTTTCACTCAGTAATAATCATTCGTCATTCGTATTCATTCATTTCGTGTTCATCACTCGACTTATCTTGGAGTCATGTATCAGTTTTTATACATCACTCATCTCGGTTCGGTGATCGATACGAGAATATTTTCATCATCATCATGATTGGTCACTTTGTGTTGGGAGTTCCATGATTGTTTCACCAATTGGACGTGACTTATATTCGTGTAAGTCGTGCAAGTCGTGTGTAGACATGCGTGTCCTGTCATTTTTGTGTTCCCTTGGCATTTTGGCACTCAGCAGGGACGCACGAGCATGACACACGAGCAGTTGCTCATGCGTGGCATCAGATTTGGACAGTACACTTTGGCGACAATCAGGGACACACGAACAGGTGTTCGTGCTTGCTGCTCGTGCGTGAGATCAGTGGTCGGGCAGTGGCCTGGTGCATGACCAAACACACGGACATTTGGTCGTGCGTTTTGGTCGTGCGTCACTGGAGTATATAAGGGGGATCAGACGGGTTTTCACTTCATTTCACCCTTTCTCTTCTTCTTCTCGCGGCAGTCGGGCGATCCGACTAGGGTTGGTGGTTTTAATCGATTATACTTCATCCAATCATGTTTTGAGGAGGCTCTAGGTGATCATATCAACATCTAATCCTTCTTCTTCTCCGAATCAAGGTAATTTCTTGAAATCTCCTAAAATTTGATTTTTGGGAGATTTGGCTTTGATTTCATTTTCTGTCCGAATTTGATGAATCGGTTGATGTTTGTAAACATTATTAATCATGTTCTATGGATTGTATATCCATATCTTCGATTCGTTAAACCCGATTGGTGATTCTTAGGTTCTTGAGGAACTTTGAACATTTAGTGTTCGATTAAATGTCTCAAAGAGTTTTCCTTCGATCATTGTGTTGTTTTCATTCGATATTGTGTTATTGAATGAATTGTATTTCATTCAAGGTTGTTCGAGCGCTTGTATTTATCGGAGAACGCCGTTCGTTGTTCGTGGAAGGATTTCATCGCCGTCGGTTGAGGCAAGTTTTATACATGTACTAGTCAATGAGATTAATGTTATCATATATGTGTATGAATGTGTTGTATCATTCCGAGACTTAGTATCTTCATGAATTCATTGATATTAAGAGATCGTTCGATACGATACCTTTCGGCAATTATGCCTATTGTTTTTATTGTTCATTAATGGCTAGTTCAAGGCATTGTGATACTCGTTGTTAATGCTATTATTGATCACCGGTTCGCGGTATCGATGTATCGATTGTTGTTGTTGATATTTATGTCAGTTTAAGACGTCGTTGTAATCATTGCTATTAATGTTGGAGTTTTGTCTTTGATATTGTTTTTGCCGATTAAAGGCGTTGACGTATTCATTTCTCTTCTTCGTTGTCGGTAACCGATTAAAGGTGCCGAGGCATCCTTCATATCATTGTTATCGGTTGGCCGTTCTAAGGCAATCGAGGTATTCACTCATTCATCGTGTCATTGTTGTCGATTGGCCGTTCTCAGGCAAATCGAAGTGTTCAATCATTCATCATATCATTGTTATCGGTTGGCCGCTCTAAGTCAATCGAGGTATTCACTCATTCATCGTGTCATTGTTGTCGATTGGCCATTCTCAGGAAAATCGAAGTGTTCAATCATTCATCATATCATTGTTATCGGTTGGCCGCTCTAAGGCAATCGAGGTATTCACTCATTCATCGTGTCATTGTTGTCGATTGGCCATTCTCAGGGAAATCAAAGTGTTCAATCATTCATCATATCATTATTATCAATTGACCATTATAAGGCAATCGAGATATTGAATCATCCGCTGCATCATTGTTATCGGTTGGCCATTCTAAGGCAATCGAGGTATTGAATTGGGGCTGTCGAGGATTGTTCCCATCCGTTGTGTCGTTGTTATCGATTGACCATAATCGAGGTATTGAATTGGGACCATCGAGTACGATGCCCATCTGCGAGTCATCATTACCGTGTTGGCCGACTCAAGGTAGCACACTATCATTCTCGTGAATTTGGTAATCTACGAATCGTTGTCGTTTGTGATTAATTATATTTTGGAGGCTAGTCTAGGCTAGTATCATGGGTAAGTTTGGGGCTTGAACCTTCGCGGTTGGCTTCCCAACACCTACAACTCAGTCGGTCACGGTCGTGTTTAAGACCTTATGGGTAAGCTTGGGGCTTGAACCTTCGCGGTTGGCTTCCCAACACCTACAACTCAGTAGGTCACGGTCGTGTTTATGACCTTATGGGTAAGCTTGGGGCTTGAACCTTCGCAGTTGGCTTCCCAACACCTACAACTCAGTAGGTCACGGTCGTGTTTATGACCTTATGGGTAAGCTTGGGGCTTGAACCTTCGCGGTTGGCTTCCCAACACCTACAGCTCAGTAGGTCACGGTCGTGGTTATGATCTTATTAACCCTCATTAACTACAGCTTCAGGCTGTTCTGGTTTCAGTGTTTATGTTAATTGACAGCTTCGACTGAGAGACTTTTAGGTCTTTATGATGTCTTGATAATTTCGTTGGAGCCTTCGGGCATTGTGATTCATATTTAATTCAGTTCTGGTTTGGTTCATGTCGTGTAATTCATTGTGGTATTCTGTGATTATGATTCGCCGTTGGGCACTTATGTTCTAACCTGTCGAATAGGTATTAATAGTATGCTGTGGGCATAGTGTTTCACGAATGCTCGGTTCTTACCTTGGTTTGTGAGCATCTCGCATTATTATTATCATTGTACCGTTTCATTCTGCATTTGGATGCATATCATGTTATACATTTATTTGATATTCATTATCTGGATGACTGACCCCGTGGGGGCGGAACATGTTTTCATGTTTTAGGTGCTTGCGAGGAGAGAGTTGAGACACAGGGGCATAATGATGGCGACGAGGCATTCGAGCGATACTAGTCCGAGTTGTTCATGTTGGTCAGTCAGTTGGAGAGTTTTCCAATTTGTCAGTCATTGTCATTATGTATTATCCGAGCAGATGCTCGTGGATGTTGTTGTATTTTTACATTTGGCCATGAAGGCCCATCGTTGTCGTTGAAATTCCTTATCGGAGTATTGTGTCGGATATCATGGCAAGGACTATGATTTTCCCATATTGTTTAATTTAATGTATTTTTAATCATGTTCGCCTGGTGGATCTCCTGGCGTGGGGTCCACGACACTGTAATAACCCCATAGGATTTGGGGGTGTTACAGAAGATGGTATCAGAGAATTGGGTTGTGAGATACCCTGATATGTGAGTTATGTGGCTCTACCGATGCGGTAGTAGTGGGACTGTCAGGTTATGACAATCTTGACAGTCGGGTTTTATGAGTCGTAATATTAGTACGACTGCACGAGTCATTCATTCATCGAGTCGTCGTCAGTTGAGACTAGTATCGTGAGACCTCGAAGCTTCATATGACCTGTGTAAGGACTCGATTCTCTTTATGTTCATACATTCATCATGTCATTAATTATGCATGCCTTGTTGAAACCTATATGTGATATTATTGTTATGATTGATTCATGACGAATTGTGTTGGAGTACGTTTGACGATGCAGGTAATAAAGATCAACTCATTCATCAATTAATAATCTTCAATCATCATTCTGATCTTGTCGATCATGTTAATTCATTCATCACTCAGTTAATTCATTCATCACTCAGTCAATATCATCACTCAGCTAATTCATTCATCACTCAGTTAATTCATTCATCACTCAATCAATATCATTACTCAATTAATTCATTCATCACTCAGTTAATTCATTCATCACTCAGTCAATATCATTACTCAGTTAATTCATTCATCACTCAGTCAATATCATTGCTCATTTAATTCATTCATCACTCAGTTAATCTCATCGTTCAGTTAATTCATTCATCACTCAGTTAATCTCATCGTTCAGTTAATTCATTTATCACTCAGTCAATCTCATCGTTCAGTAATTCATTCATCACTCAGTTAATCTCATCGTTTAATTAATTCATTCACCACTCAGTCAATCTCATCATTCAGTTAATTCATTCATCACTCAATTAGTCTCATCGTTCAGTTAATTCATTCATCACTTAGTCAATCTCATCGCTCAGTTAATTCATTTATCAGTTAGTCAATCTCATTGTTTAGTTAATTCATTAATCATCCAGTCCATCTCACGGTTCAGTTGTTGATCTTGTGGATCAAATTTTCAACCTTGTGAACTTGTTCAAGGTAATCATTTCAAGAATTTCATCAGATAATCATGTCACCTCACTTGGTCTTTCATGCGATCTTATCATATTACGGCGTCATGTCGACGATCATTTTATTGCATTATTAATGCGTTCATTGTGATAGAGCGTGTATGCTCATTGTTATCATTCCGTCTCGTAATCATAATGCGATCTTCATACGAGATCTGTAATTATCACGTGACTTTCCTGCCTTGGTATGGAAAGAGCTGTCAAAGGGACATCGGACTCCAACATCCAAGAGATCGTTTTCTAATCGTTTTCATGCTGGGAGAGCATCTTCATCTCAGAGGACGAGTTCCACTGTTGTTTGCTTTAACTGTGATATAATAGGACATTCATCACCGGTTTTGAGCAAGTTAATTCTTGCTCGGTAAGAGGATAATCATTCATTTCATCGTCGTTCATTCATTCGTATAATTCACTCATCATATATCAATCACATTGAGACTTATAATTATCAAACTAATCATTCACTTCACGGGGAACAATGGTTCCAATCTTTTCATTTGATCTACCACTCATTACGCTATCATTTCACCCTGACGAGTCATTATTGATCCTTGTTGGATTTCGGTTCATTATCATTCATTGTGATTATTCTTGTTCTTGTGACATCCCGGGATCATATTGAACAGTTAGTGCAGATTTGGGTCTTCCTTGAACCGATGAGATCCAGGAGATCGATTATCTGGAGGATATCGGTGTTGGGTACATTTGATATGTTGCCTTGATTTTTGTATTTTCCTTTCTATGTTTCCGGATTAATGTGTAACTTAATCCGTATTAATGTATCGTGATTGTGGATCATTTATTGTCGATCTATCTTATAATGATCGTATTTGACAATCTTGAGATTTGGGTCATTTGATGCATTCTTTTTGTGATGTACCCGAGATTTCGTGATAATCTGGGTAAATATTTATTGTGATTCGAGACGTCAAGTCATGGGGGCTTGGGCGTGTGGTTGATATGGTCCCGAAAACTATATGTGCTTTATCGCTTTTCTTTTGAGGCGTGAGTCAGTACTATGGGGGGTTGGCCCAGTTGTACAGGCGAAGTGTTTCGCATTGAGGAGCATTCCTCGAGATGTTGTTTTCAGATCCTGATGGATAGTTCATACCCCGAGTTGTTTACCCTTAGTTTTGGGGACGAAACTCTTTTTAAGGGGGGGAGTATGTAATACCCGGTTGTAAATTCATTAATTATCATTCAGTAATTGCCACTCAGAATTTTTTTTCACTCAGTAATAATCATTCGCCATTCGTATGAATTCATTTCGTGTTCGTCACTCGACTTATCTTGGAGTCGTGTATCAGTTTTTATACATCACTCATCTCTGTTCGGTGATCGATACGAGAACATTTTCATCATCATCATGATTGGTCACTTTGTGTTGGGAGTTCCATGATTGTTTCACCGATTGGACGTGACTTATATTCGTGTAAGTCGTGCAAGTCATGTGTAGACATGCGTGTCCTATCATTTTTGTGTTCCCTTGGCATTTTGGCACTCAGCAGGGACGCACGAGCATGACACACGAGCAGTTGATCGTGCGTGCTGCTCGTGCATGGCATCAGATTTGGACAGTACATTTTGGCGACCATCAGGGACACACGAGAAAGACACACGAGCAGGTGCTTGTGCGTCGCTCGTCGTGAGATCGGTCGGGCAAGCTTAAGACGACCAAACACACGGACATTTGGTCGTATGCTTTGGTCGTAAGGCCACCGAGTATATAAGGGGATCGACGGGTTTTCACTTCATTTCACCCTTTCTCTTCTTCTTCTCGCGGCAGTCGGGCGATCCGACTAGGGTTGGTGGTTTTAATCGATTCTACTTCAACCAGTCATGTTTTGAGGAGGCTCTAGGTGATCATATCAACATCTAATCCTTCTTCTTTATCGAATCAAGGTAATTTCTTGAAATCTCCTAAAAATTGATTTTTGGGAGTTTTGGCTTTGATTTCATTTTCCGTCCGAATTTTATGAATCGGTTGATGTTTGTAAACATTATTAATCATGTTCTATGGATTGTCTATCCATATCTTCGATTCGTTCAACCCGATTGGTGATTCTTAGGTTCTTGAGGAACTTTGAACATTTAGTGTTCGATTAAATGTCTCAAAGAGTTTTCCTTCGATCGTTGTGTTGTTTTCATTCGATATTGTGTTATTGAATGAATTGTATTTCATTCAAGGTTGTTCGAGCGCTTGTATTTATCGGAGAACGCCGTTCGTTGTTCGTGGAAGGATTTCATCGCCGTCGGTTGAGGCAAGTTTTATACTTGTACTAGTCAATGAGATTAATGTTATCATATATGTGTATGAATGTGTTGTATCATTCCGAGACTTAGTATCTTCATGAATTCATGGATATTAAGAGATCGTTCGATACGATACCTTTCGGCAATTATGCCAATTGTTTTTATTGTTCACTAATGGCCGGTTCAAGGCATTGTGATACTCGTTGTTAATGCTATTATCGATCACCGATTCGTGGTATAGATGTATCGATTGTTGTTGTTGATATTAATGTCGGTTTAAGACGTTGTTGTAATCATTGCTATTAATGTTAGAGTTTTGTCCTTGATATTGTTTTTGCCGATTAAAGGCGTTGACGTATTCATTTCTCGTCTTCGTTGTCGGTAACCGATTATAGGTGTCGAGGAATCCTTCATATCATTGTTATCGGTTGGTCGTTCTAAGGCAATCGAGGTATTCACTCATTCATCGTGTCATTGTTGTCGATTGGCCGTTCTCAGGCAAATCGAAGTGTTCAATCATTCATCATATCATTGTTATCGGTTGGCCGCTCTAAGGCAATCGAGGTATTCACTCATTCATCGTGTCATTGTTGTCGATTGGCCATTCTCAGGAAAATCGAAGTATTCAATCATTCATCATATCATTGTTATCGGTTGGCCGTTCTAAGGCAATCGAGGTATTCACTCATTCATCGTGTCATTGTTGTCGATTGGCCATTCTCAGGCAAATCGAAGTGTTCAATCATTCATCATATCATTGTTATCGATTGTCCGTTATAAGGCAATCGAGATATTGAATCATCCGCTGCATCATTGTTATCGGTTGGCCATTCTAAGGCAATCGAGGTATTGAACTGGGGCTGTCGAGGATAGTTCCGATCCATTGTGTCGTTGTTATCGATTGACCATAATCGAGGTATTGAATTGGGACCATCGAGTACGATGCCCATCTGCGAGTCATCATTACCGTGTTGGCCGACTCAAGGTAGCACACTATCATTCTCGTGAATTTGGTAATCTACGAATCGTTGTCGTTTGTGATTAATTATATTTTGGAGGCTAGTCTCGGCTAGTATCATGGGTAAGTTTGGGGCTTGAACCTTTGCGGTTGGCATCCCAACACCTACAACTCAGTAGGTCACAGTCATGTTTAAGACCTTATGGGTAAGCTTGGGGCTTGAACCTTCGCGGTTAGATTCCCAACACCTACAACTCAGTAGGTCACGGTCGTGTTTATGACCTTATGGGTAAGCTTGGGGCTTGAACCTTCGCGGTTGGCTTCCCAACACTACAACTCAGTAGGTCACGGTCGTGTTTATGACCTTATGGGTAAGCTTGGGGCTTGAACCTTCGAGGTTGGCTTCCCAACACCTACAGCTTAGTAGGTCACGGTCGTGGTTATGATCTTATTAGCCCTCATTAACTACAGCTTCGGGCTATTCCGGTTTCAATGTTTATGTTAATTGACAGCTTTGGCTGAGAGACTTTTAGGTCTTTATGATGTCTTGATAATTTTGTTGGAGCCTTCGGGCATTGTGATTCATATTTAATTCAGTTCTGGTTTGGTTCATGTCATGTAATTCATTGTGGTATTCTGTGATTATGATTCGCCGTTGGGCACTTATGTTCTAACCTGTCGAACAGGTATTAATAGTATGCCGTGGGCATAGTGTTTCATGAATGCTCGGTTATTACCTTGGTTTGTGAGCATCTCGTATTATTATTATCATTGTACCGTTTCATTCTGCCTTTGGATGAATATCATGCTATACATGTATTTGATATTCATTATCTGGATGACTGACCCCGTGGGGGCGGAACATGTTTTCATGTTTTAGGTGCTTGCGAGGAGAGAGTTGAAACACAGAGGCATAATGATGGCGACGAGGCATTCGAGCGATACTAGTCCGAGTTATTCATGTTGGTCAGTCAGTTGGAGAGTTCTCCAATTTGCCAGTCATTGTCATTATGTATTATCCGAGCAGATGCTCGTGGATGTTGTTGTATTTTTACTTTTGGCCATGAAGGCCCATCGTTGTCGTTGAAATTCCTTATCGGAATATTGTGTCGGATATCATGGTAAGAACTATGATTTTCCCTTATTGTTTAATTTAATGTATTTTTAATCATGTTCGCCTGGTGGATCTCCTGGCGTGGGGTCCACGGCACTGTAATAACCCCATAGGATTTGGGGGTGTTACAAGTATAGGCGCTGTCGTCAGTCTTCTCTTAAGTTCATCAAAACCCGCCTGGCATTTCTCATTCCACACCAATTTCCGAGTCTTCTGCAACAGTTGAGTAAGCCAACGAGCGATTTTGGAAAATCCTTCAACAAAACGGCGACAATATCCAGCAAGTCCTAAGAAACTTCGGATTTCTTTCATATTATTAGGAGATTCCCATTCCAAGATTGCCTCGACTTTCTTCGGGTCTACCTGAACTCCATTAGCTGATATCACATGCCCAAGGAAAGTCACTTCCTTATGCCAGAATTCGCATTTAGAAAGTTTCGCATAAAGCTGTTCATTCCTCAAGGTGCTCAAAATAACACGCAAATGCTCAGCATGCTCCTCTGGGTCTTTCGAATAGATCAAGATGTCATCAATGAAAACAACCACGAACTTATCTAAGTATTCTAAGAATACACGATTCATCGATTGCATAAATACCGCAGGATCATTGGTAAGTCCAAATGGCATTACCATAAATTCATAGTGCCCGTACCGAGATCTGAAAGTAGATTTTGGTATGTCCGATCCCTTAATTCTCAACTGATGGTATCCTGATCGCAAATCAATCTTAGAGAATACTCTGGCCCCCTGCAGTTGGTCAAACAAGTCTTCGATCCGAGGTATGGGATACTTGTTCTTCATCGTCACCTTGTTTAGCTCCCTGTAATCAATACATAATCGGAGGGATCCATTTTCTTCCGGACAAAGAGAACGGGTGCTCCCCAAGGAGAAACGCTTGGTTGGATGTAACCCTTCTGCAATAATTCCTCAAGCTGCTTCTTTAGTTCATACATCTCGGTTGGCGCCATACGGTATGGTGCTCTAGAAATAGGTGTAGCTCCAGGCTCCAATTCGATATTAAACTCTACTTCTCTCCGCGGAGGTAACCCGAGTAGTTCGTTAGGGAATATGTCTGAGAATTCATTTACCACTGGAATAGATACGAGCTCGACTCCTTCTTCTTTCTTCATGGCATAACACGAAAATCCGTAACAACCATGCTTTAGCAATTTAACTGCTTTCATGGCTTTGATCAATTTTCCTGAGCTTCCCGGTTTCCATCATTTGAATAAATGTTCAGATCCGTCATCAGTAATGATAGAAATGAGTCTCTTTTGGTAATTCAAAATAGCTCCATAACGGTTGAGCCAATTGTCTCCGAGAATTAAATTGTCACCATGGATGTCGACTACAATAAGATTTGATGGCCAATATCTCCCTCCTATAGACACTGGAAAATCTCTAGTTTCTTGGGTTCCCATAATTTCCTCTCCACTCGGTAATCCCACAACATAAGGCTCACAATCATACAAGCACGCGATTTTCAAACGATTAACACAGTTCAAATATATGAAAGAATGCGTAGCTCCTGAATCGAATAAGACAATAACTGGTTGCAAAAGGATCTAAATCGTACCTGATGCAACAGCAGTGTTCTGATCGTCTGAATTCCTCATCTCGTAACTGTGTGGAGGAACGGACCCTGCGTCTGGTTCACACTTGTATCCTTCAGAACCGGTGCAGGAGTGCGAGTACCAAATGATCTAGTCGCATTTCCACAAAACATTGCACGATGTCCTTCCTGTCCACACTCGAAGCAGGTCACAGTTGGTGCGTAACAATCACGTCGAATATGCCCTGTTTTGCCACAGTTATAACATTTCTTCGCTGCGTCTGAAGCTGTTGATGCTGCCTGGAACTTCTTTCCACCTCGAGAAGGACGTGGAGGTCTCCTAGATGAATGAAATGAGGACTGGCCCTTGCGGGGCCCACTACTCTTGTTCTCCATGAAGTTTCCAGACACTTTATGCTTATTTGCTTCTGTTGATTTATCCACTGCCGCCTCTTTCATGTCGTAGGCCAGTTCTTTGTCCTGATACTGTCGCAAGGTGGTACATTCAAATCCGAACATATATTGATGAATCTCCGGCTTCATACGCATGTCGAAATGGAAAATCCTCTTCGCCTCGGTCCTGACCAAGTGGTGCACATAAGTCAGCTAGTGATTAACAGTCTTAATCACGTCTGTCGCAGATGCCTCTAGATTTTGTGGTGAGAAAAACTCCCGGATTCGGGCCTCTCTAACTGGGCGAAGACAATATTGCGCTTCCATCATTAATTTGAATTCCGTCTAGTCAGCATTATGATCCTCAGGTCGAATGGCCTCCCACCAGTCGAAAGCCTCCCCAGTCAGGAGATACTGGGCGATCGGAACCTTTCGGTCGTCGGGACAGTTAATCCCTGCAAATATCTTCTCTAACTCCTTCATCCAGTGATCCCAAGTAAGTGTCTCAGCAGAACCGTCAAATTTTGGAGGGTGCAATTTGGCCACCTAAGTAAGCCATTTGTCTCCCCGATTATCCTCGTTATGCTGCTGTCCCATCACCGTCTACATGCGGTCAACTACCTAAGCAAACTGGTTTATCTGAGAAACCACCTGTTGAAGCACTCCCGGCATGTTAGGATTTGCGTTATCATTCGCTGATCCCTGCTGTCCTCCAGAATGGGAATCGGTTCGACTAGCCGATAATTCTAGGGTATACGCTGAATCCTCCTGTCTCGCATTACCACGTCCGCGTCCACGACCGTGTCCGCGTCCATGACCTCCCATCAACATACTGTAAACACAAATACTCAATATCCAGGGAAAAATTTCTAAAAGAAAGTCCGTCAATATTCAGAAAGCAGGAAGTAAATAAAACGATAGTATTTGAGATTAGGAGACTTACAACCACAGTCCACATGATGATGCTGGCTCAGCAGTGATGTTACAAACGACCCATAAATCAAATAACGTAAACAGACCCAACTAACCCGACTGCCAAGATATACATGAATCTTAGCTCCGATACCATATTCTGTAACACCACAATATATTCGGAATAATTACAGCGCCGTAAATCCTTTGTATAAGAATTTACAAGGCTAATCTGAGAGATACGGAAATAATACTAAAGTATCATTAATGAAAAAGAAATTCAAAACCCGTTCAACAATTCAAATGAGTCCAATATTACAATTAATAACGAATACCACGACAAATCAAAGAAAATAATCTCATACTCGACAACATAAACAAAACCGTATGCATGATCAAAGTTCTAATATAAACCAAACTCAACATACGATACTTCCCTCAAGGATGGCAAGGACTAAATACTCCCACGAATGTCACACGTCCGCATGCCGCCGTCGCTTGATCGATCACTATGCAAGGTTCGAACCTTGATCAAAAGAGATAACAAGGAACTCAGCATTGTACTCAAAACTAACGTATGATCACCGAATATCTTATATTAGAATCGTGAAATAGTGACGTAAGGCCGGTTCGCAGTTAGTATACTAGATAAAAGATAATGATACACTTTATGTGAGTTGAATGATCATTTCGGAGGCGAAGTGCCGATGTTTATGGATTCAAGGATATACAAGTTATTAAAGATTTCGGGTTTAAATATAGGCTTCAATTCTAAATCCTCATATGTTCGGCTATTACGATTTTACCACAAATGTGACTCAAGATAGCAAGCATGCCCAAGTATTGCGCAAGGAAAACGATACTATGGTTATCCGGGTTGAGTTCAATGACATGGCCGATTCAACATCCTCATGAACATGAAGAATATTGTCAAAACAAATAACCCTAGCAAACATGAATTTCATTGGTGGAACATCAAGGAATTCATAGAATCTAACTAAAATCATGCTCATGATTCCAACGAATCAAGGATACTACATCCTAAGGTTTTTATCCACCGAGGCTAGATCAACACTCTTAGTAATGAAATAAAAACAAGGTACAACTGGGTTTCAATCTTCAAAATATGTTGCTGGATTCATAAGATCATTTGCTAGCCTAAGGATTTCCGAAGCAGGCTCAAAATATAGCTGAGAACGCAAATTTTGGCTTGGTAAACCATAACATACCTTATTCGGAAAGAAAGGTGGAAATATATTGATAAACTCAACGTCCAAGAACTAGAACACCAATCCTCAAAGCTCCTTTGTCTTCAATGGTGATGTTAGGAGACTGGTATGCAGGATTTGGATGGAGGGAGTGACTGTCAAAGTCCCAAAAATCGGGTGTGGGAAGAGGTGTAAACTGAAAAATGAAGTTAGGTGCTGTCTTATTTATAGAAAAAGGTTATTAGCGCACGCTACTTTCCTAAATTAGCGTGCGCTAACGGGCTAGCAGTCTACTGTCTCTGATGGGTCTCGGTATAGCATACGCTAAACAGCCTTACGTGCACTAAAATCAACGATTAGCGTACGCTAACAACTATTTTTAGCGTGCGCTAACGACTGAATGAAAGTTCACTGACCTCACTGTACTAGACTTAGTGTGCGCTAACCTCAAACCATTTGCGTGCGCTAAACACCGTTGACTCGACTTTCCCAGAAAGCCGTCCAGGTTCATCCCGACATAACCCCAACAAAATCCGCGGTCTGATCTCACCTACCAACCTGTCTCAATCAAGCTGACTACGTATAGCGCGCGCTACAACTCATACGTAGCGTGCGGTAGCTAACTCAATTAGCGCGCGCTAATGCTAAGATGTTAGCGTGTGCTACAAGTGCACAAAAATGCAAGTATGAACAACATGCATGAAATCATATGCTCAACAACACAGGATCATGAAATACGGAGGATAATACTCAGATCAAAATGCAACATATACAATATCACAAGGTTCAAATACACATCAGAAATCTCGGGTATTACATATTTCACATCTCATATTCTCGATTAAACGCTAAACTCATACACGAAATCTATACCGAACCTCAAACAATAACCAAGAATTCTCAGAACATCATCATAACTCGCAAATACGGAAATATACCAACTCTGACCCATTCAATCCATCGGTTAACATCATCAAATCTTAACACAATAATCGATTGTCCATTAGAGGACAAATACCAAATAGGAACTACGGAACATACCTCAAGATATGCAATGCCACAACGAATCACATCAGTCTAATCCAAGATCAGATCAAAAAAACATACGGACATGGTCCTACAAGAGACCTACAAATGCATACTCACATGACAACATCAATATGCTCACAACAACAACAACAATGCATACTCATGGAAATACGATGATCCAGCGCACGCAGCATAGATCCCAAGATGATCCCATTAGATCAACACGAGGTGGATAACCAATGATATACACATGCACAACAACACATAGGTAATCCGATGATCCAGAGTTCACTGCATAGATCCCAAGATGATCCCGTCGGACCAACACGAGGTGGATAAACCCGTCTAATGATCCAGCACACACAGCATAAATACCCAAGATGATCCTGTCGGACCAACACGAGGTGGACATACGACAACAATGCACACATGCATATTAACAACAATATACGAATGCATGACAACAATAATACACGAATGTACCACAACATGATCGACAAAAAATGATAAAAATGATAAAAATGATTAGAGTACTTGCCCCGAGTCCTTCGAGAGAAATCTCGATATCAAAACCATCACCAACAACTTTCTCAATATTCGATGATCCTAAAAGTACCATAGACTATGGATAACTCATATCCTCATCTTTACCATAATGTATCCTCGATACCCAATTAAATCAATAACGAATGTAAATCATATACATTATGATTTAACTCCCAAAAATCAGAAAACAACATACAATCCAAATCTCCAGAGTTCACAATAATAATCATTACTATAAGCATTATAAACGAAATGAAACTGAAACCATTCATTAAATATTATAAAATGAACAAGTAATAACTTGCCTCGATATCGATACGATGATAATGAAGCCGTTACCAATTTCCTTGCCTTCGTCTACAAGCTCCGACGGATCTGACCATAGTAATTCACAAACATCCTCGAACTCGACTGCAACATATTATTCTAATCAACGATCAATTATCACAACCTATTGAAGTAATCAATTAACAACAATCCGATAACAATCAATAACCGGCATAGCCAACCAATCAAACTCAACGGTTCAACGATACCTCAATTATATAGAAAACCAAATGATCCAACTCAATAAATGTAATATCCGGATAATTTTTGAGTATTTTCATCTATATTTGAACCTTGTAATATTCGACTTTGTGGTATCTATAATCGAAGTATGATTTTTCCCGTATTCGTATTCCAAACAGTCATAATCATATTAGGAAGAATTTGCAAATTCATGCATGCAGTTACATCACAACGTACGCTAGCAGATGAGCTTAGCGTACGTTATGAACTGAGGATGGCGTACGCTATGGACAAAGCATAGCTTACATAACAGGCAGTCAGGAAGATAAGGTTGGTCGGCACATGGGCCATCTTGGGACGGAGACAGGGATAAGATTCCACGCATGGCCCAAACAGTTTTTTGAAAAAGCAAGTCACCGAGGTTTAACATACGCTAAAGGACTAAGATAGCATACGCTAAACAGAGCTTATCCCGTACGTAAAATGTAATGGTTAATGTACGCTAAGGAGGTCAAAAATGAGGCAGTAGCTACTGTCGGACGATAATGCACGCTAAAGATTTCAGATAGCATACATTAAGGCAATAACGTACGTAATGCTGTGAGGTTAACGTACATAAAGGTCTGAGTTCTATAAATATGGCAGCACCCCATTTCATTTCAACTCGTTTTTTTCATTACTTATCCATTTTTTGAGAGTCCATAGAGCTTTCTCACCCACGCATAATCCTTATATAGCCTCGCTACCTGGTTTAGAAGATCGTAGAAATCTCAGATTGATGTTCAAGCCTACAGTGTCGAGTTCTACCGATCATTTTCATCATTATTCTTTGTGAAAGGTATGTTGATACTAAACACAACTTTGAATTCAGTTTCTTGAGTATGTTACTGAGATTATTACGTTTCAAGGATGTCGTAGTAATCGAATATCATGTTATAGGAAGATTGGTTTGGTTATACTTGGAGTGTTCTTCGTTGTTAAGAGAATTGTGAAATGAACTTTGGCATGTTGAACCCAAGGACGTAGTTTCTGATATTGTGGTATGTTTTGGTCGAGTTGTATACAATGCCATGTTGATATCTTCACCTAGAATCAAAGTGTTCAATAAGATGAATTCTAGGAGTTTCACCAAGAATATTTCGTATTTCGTAAGAGGTGTTTGAATTGATCAACTTCGATATATTCTTGGTTAGAATGGATTGATATGTTGAGGATAATCGAATTGACGTACGTTACGTTGAGTATATAATGTCCGTTATCAAGAGAATTAGACAGGATCTGAAGTTTCGGCAACTTTTGGCCATAGTTTAGGAAGTTAAATGTTCGTACGTTAGTTATAGTAAGATGAACTATATATTATTTCTTTTGTTTAAGGTCCGATCGTTGCAACGTGATTGATCGAAGGGGCGACCTTCGAGTGTATTGACATACGTCGAAGTACTCTCCTTGTCATCAATTTAAGGCAAGTACCTTAATTATATTTATTCGTATTGATGTCAGTTATATTGTTGTTGTAATGTGCATATGTGTTGTGATTGTTTGTCCACCATGCATTGTTTCGACGGGATCATCAATGGAATCTATAGCTGTGTGCGCTGGATCATTGAAGTACCACGAGTATGTTGAAAATGACACGATATGTTGTATATTGTTACTGTTTCTCGTTGGGAGACTTGTCGTGATTATTATTGATATTATTGACGTTATTATTCAGGGATTGTTGAATAAATCATTGTTGTATAATTATCGTACTTGTACTAGCATCGTTGTGCTAACCCCTTCGGGGGTGAACATTTGTTTTATGTTCAGGATTCAGGAGAGCGGGAAAACAACCACTAGAGCTGCATGACTATGAAGGTGCAGAGTGATGTTACGGCAGGATTATTTTGTCGTATGTTTGTGTTGTTTTAATAAAGTACTCGAGTACGTTGTCATTTATTATGTTGGATTTGGTCATGTATTAATGTTCACCGTTTGGCGTTTGTCTTTCAGTACTGTTTTCAGACTCGTGTTGTATTTTATTTCCGCTGCCATTGTTTATTGGTATTTGTTATTGTCTTTTCATTTCCTCATCCTTGTAAATTCTTTCGTAAAGGATTTACGGCGCTGAATATATCGGGGGTGTTACAGAATATGGTATCGGAGCAAAGATTTTGGATATCTTGGCCGTTGGGTTAAAATAGGGGTCGTATATGTCTTTTGAGGTAACCAACCGTGCATAACATCATTGTACTGTCTACGTCTTCGTGCGAGCGGTGGTTGTAAGTTTCCTAAACTCTATCTTGTACTTTACATGTTGTACCTTTTTATACTTGAACGTTAGGATGATACTATTACCTATATATTGAGTGTTTATGCTTACAGTATGTTGAGGGGACATGGACGTGGTCGCGGTCGTGGACGCGGACGTAGGAATGCTGAGAGAGAAGCTTCATCTTCTGCTCCTGATTCGCTGTTAAATCATGCTAACTCCAATTCTGGCGAACAACAGGAGTCCGTTAATAATGAACGAGAAGTTTCACCTTATGCTCCTGATTTGCAAATTCATGCATGCAGCTATGTCATAATGTACGCTAGCAGATGAGCTTAACGTACATTATGAACTGAGGATAGCGTACGCTATGGATGAAGCATAGCATACATAACAGGCAGTCAGGCAGATAAGGTTGGTCGACACATGGGCCATCTTGAGACGGGGACAGGGATAAGATTCCCCGCATGTCCTGGATAGCTTTTTGAAAAATCAAGTCAACGAGGTTTAACATACGCTAAAGAGCTAAGATAGCGTACGCTAAACATAGCTTATTACGTACGTAAAAGGTAATGGTTAACGTAAGTTAAAGAGGTCAGAAATGAGGCAGTAGCTACTGTCGGACGATAACGCACGCTAAAGATTTCAGAAAGCGTACGTTAAGGCGATAACGTATGTAATGCTGTGAGGTTAATGTACATAAAGGTCTGAGTTTTAGAAATATGGCAGCACCCCATTTCATTTCAACTCGTTTCTTTTCATTCCTTATCCGATTTCTGAGAGTCCAGAGAGCTTTATCACCCACACATAATCCTTATATAGCCTCTCTACCTGGTTTAGAAGATCGTATACATCTCGGATTGGTGTTCAAGCCTACGGTTTCGAGTTCTACCGATCGTTTTCATTATTATTCTTTGTGAAAGGTATGTTGATACTAAACACAACCTTGAATTTGGTTTCTTGAGTATGTTACTGAGATTAATACGTTTCAAGGATGTCGTAGTAATCGAATATTATGTTTTAGGAAGATTGGTTTGGTTATACTTGGAGTGTTCTTTGTTGTTAAGAGAATTGTGAAATGAACTTTGGCATGTTGAACCCTAGGACGTAGTTTCTGAGATTGTGGTATGTTTTGGTCGAGTTGTATACAATGACATGTTGATATCATCACCTAGAATAAAAGTTTTCAAGAAGATGAATTCTAGAAGTTTCACCAAGAATATTTCGTATTTCGTAATAGGTGTTTGAATTGATAAACTTCAATATATTCTTGGTTAGAATGGATTGATTATGTTGAGGATAATAACACGGTTGTTTCATCTTCCTTCGAGAATTTGTTAGTATTCGTATGATCATACTTTGATATGAACTGTATGCATGACCGAACTATGAATGAAGATTGAAGTATAGAATTATATTGGTTTGATGAATATCTTTGAAATCATAGACACCGGCATTATACCCCAATGTGTTCGTAAGTATAACGTACGTTAAGTGTCATGCATTACGTACGTTATAGCATCAGGTGAGACGCAGTCATCTGATCAAAGAACTTTGTCAAATACAAGATTAGCGTACGTTAGGCATAGGAGCTTACGTACGTTAAGGCACAGACTTAACATACGTTACGTTGAGTATATAACATCAGTTATGAAGAGAATCGAAAAGGATCTGAAGTGTCGGAAACTTTCGTCCATACCTTAGGATGATAGATGTTCATACGTTAGTTATATGACGTAAGATGAACTCTATATTATTTGTTTTGTTTAAGGTCTGAGCTTTGCAACGTGATTGATCAAAGGAGCGACCTTCGTGTGTATTGACATCCGTCGAAGTACTATTCTTGTCGTCAATTTAAGGCAAGTACCTTAATTATATTTATTCGTATTGATGTCGGTTATATTGTTGTTGTATTGTGCATATGTGTTGTGATTGTTTGTCCACCATACGTTGGTCCGACGGGATCATCATGGGAATCTATAGTTGTGTGCGCTGGATCGTTGGACAGGTATTTCCACCATGCATTGGTCCGACAGGATCATCATGGGAATATATAGTTGTGTGCGCTGGATGGTTGGAATACCACGAGTATGTTGAGATTGACATGATATGTTGTACATTGTTACTGTTTCTCGTTGGAGAGACTTGTCGTGATTATTGTTGATATTATTGACGTTATTATTCAGGGATTGTTAAATAAATCATTGTTGTATAATTATTGTACTTGTACTAGCATCGTTATGGTAACCCCCTCGGGGGTGAACATTTGTTTCATGTTCAGGATCCAGGAGAGCGGGAAAACAACCACTAGAGCTGCACGACGAAGAATGTGCAGAGTGATGTTACAGCCGGATTATTTTGTCGTATGTTTGTGTTGTTTTAATAAAGTACTCGATTATGTTGTCGTTTGTGATGTTGGATTTGGTCATGTATTAATGTTCACCGCTTGACGTTTGTCTTTCAGTACTATTTTCAGACTCGTGTTGTATTTTATTTCCGCTGCCGTTGTTTGTTGGTATTTGTTATTGTCTTTTTATTTCCTCAGCCTTGTCAATTCTCACATAAAGGATTTACAACGCTGTAATATTCCTAAATATATCGGGTGGGTTATAACAAATACGAACTCATATCTACAATACAAACCGCAACTCGATAATCATAATTAACAATCAACATAACCGATCAACAAACCCCAATGGTTCCACAATATCCCGACTAAATACAAATCCGAAAAACCCAAATCAATCAATCATGAATCCATAGCCTTTCAAAATTCAATCTCATTATCATGATCCATATCTTATCAAGAACATACGAAATCGACCACTACAATCAACATAATATTAGTTCTAATCATCAAATCCAAGTTTATATCCAAAACCATTCATATCTTATCCTCTATGATGTGATATGTACCAAGAACACCAATAATACCATGATTCCATAATCATGTTCATAACAAAACAACATAATTCAAGATGTGTATATATATATATATATATATCATCACATCATCATCTTCCTCAACCCAAACTCCATGAAACACCAAGAACCATCACAACACTTCCATAATCTACCATTACAGGAGTAATTATCAACAACAACATCAACATATGAAAATGAGTAGAAGGATTAACCAACATATCTCAAGAAGACGAACAACATAATTCAAACCATAAGAATCATATCAATATCCATATATCAACAACAAGGTCAACATAATTCGGCAATCCATCTCATAATCATACTTATCAACTCGTTTATATGATAATCATCAACTCAAGAACATCAATATTCAATCCAAAACGAAATCCAAAGTGAATATTAATTACCTCTTTGAAGAAATGGGTTGATTCTCAAGGTTGATTCTGTTTCCAATTACTCCCAAGCTCAATAACGTTAAGGATGATCAACTCAACAAATACTCAAGTGTTTAGAACCTCAAAACCTCCTCCAAGAACACTCTCCATCGGGTGAAGGGAGGAAATGGCCGAAATGAATAAAAATCCTCAACTACACATATATATACTGCACATTACTAGCGTTCGCTAACATCTTCATTTAGCGTACGTTACATGATTTAGCGTGCACTAACTTACTTTGTTAGCATGCGGTATCGAGGTCCAGAGGCTACTGCCTTGCTTCGCAAAATGGTTTACGTACGCTAAACCCATGGTGTAACGTACGTAATATCGATGTTGACTTGCTACAGTAAAAGACTCATTAGCGTACGCTATTCTCCACACGTAGTGTACGCTACTCATAGTTGACTCAACAATCTGCAGCTACCTAGAAGGTGCCTGGGTCCTACACTCCGAAAGTAACCAATAAAGCCAAGATTCCTTTTTGACCGATTTACATTTAGCGTGCGCTAATCCTTATGTTCAGCGTGCGCTAAATGCCGTTGATGTATGAAAATCGGAAGCTGTCGATAACCTTACCTACCACTCGGATTACTTCTGACATTGTCCTTGCACGTGCTAGTCTATACCTTTAGCATGCGCTAAGCTTGCACAATAGCGTGCGCTATGCTTGAATATTAGCGTGCGCTAATCAGGCTATCCGTAGCCAATTCCAACTGTTCTCGTCCGTCTTCTCGATATACTAGATACATACACACGACATATTGAATACATATATCCCTTCCAATAATATTCTCATACAATACGCTTGACACACCACATCTTCAAATGCAATTGTCGACCAAGTACGACAATATTACCAATACATATGTCTCAGTCCGTCAATTGTTTTATCCCTACTGTACAGATTCCACACTGTGCAGTATAAGTTGGATAAAATAATATTAAACAACTATAGTAGAAATTTAGGATATTACACTTACTTGGTTGGTGAGAAAATGATCCAAGCCACTCGGTTCGTGTACCGAACATTCGCATGTCTAGTCTGTTAAGTACAATTTGTTTTATCTCAAATCTATTTATACTTAATTAATTAATCCAATTAAATAATTTTATCAAATACAAAATTATAATAATATAATTCTAAGAAATAATTATTTATGAATTAAATTATCCACCGAGTAATTAATTTCAATTCACAAGACCGCTATGATATCCAATATCCAATTAGATATCCAATATCCAATATTAATGAAGAGATAATAAATACACATTTTATTCATCGAATATCCTTGTGCGCGACTCCGTAGATCCGTATCAGTAGGTAATGGGAGGAACCAAGGAGTACGGGTAACACTTAGCCAGTCTAGTGCCCTGTAGTGTAACCCAACTAAGAACAAATGCTCGGATCATTTCAAAATCATTATGTCGTCAATACCGTAATGTATAAACCCTTCAATAGTATGTCTCCGTCAAGTATTAGGGTCACGGTAATATCACCCTCTTGTAACTAGACTCTATGCATTTGTTAATGCAAACCGAGATCATCGAGCTCTCGTGCATCAAATACAACTAGCTCTAAATGCTTTGGCCAAAGACTTATGATCTCATTTGCCATTAATCGCATAGAACATTTACCTGCTAACTTACAGGAGAAAGAATCCTATCTCGGTATTCAGTAAAGACTGCTACTTGTTCACTAAGTTACATTTCGAGGTTGAGCATGTAATACCCGGTTGTGAATTCATTTATTATCATTCAGTAACTGTCACTCAGAATTTTTTTCACTCAGTAATAATCATTCATCATTCATATTCAGTCAACTATGTTCACCATTCGGCGTATTTTGGGATCATCACTGTTTGAGATCGAGCCGAGATTGTTGTCGTTATCATCATCATGTTTTTATTTGCAGTTTGAGAGGTAGCGCACGCTACACATTTTAGTTAGCGCGCGCTAATGAGGTGCATGTAACGCACGCAATGATTCAGTATTAACGCACGCTAGCGCAAGTGAGGCAGACAGTCCAGAAGGTACTGGGCTGATTTGGGAAATTCGTAGCGCACGCTACGAGTGGTAAGTAGCGTACGCTAATTGTGTTGGCAACGCACGCTAGGTCACATTAGTAGCGCACGCTAACGCGTGCAAGACAGAGGACAGTAGGTTCTGGATTTCAGTCTTTGAGTATCAGGCATCAGTAACGCACGTTAACATTTTGGGATAACGCACGCTATCGGTAAGGTGTTAGCGCACGCTACCAAGTCGTAGCGCACGCTAACGAGGCATTTTAGACCTCACTGGACTACCCGGTACACGCGTTAGCGCACGCTAACATCAGGAGTTAGCGCGCGCTAAGCTGGGACAGTATAAATAGGACAGTTCGGTCCAACCTTCGTCATTTCTTCATTTCTCAATCATTTCGGACGAGCTCGGGCGATTCGGAAAAGTCTTTTCGAGCTGAAATCATCTAGCTTCATCTTCAAGCTCCTAAGTTGGATTAATCATCATCTAAATCAGTTTCCTCACTCCAAATCAAGGTAATGATTCTTGGATCTAGAATTTCGGATCTTGGGTGTTTTGCTTTCGATCTCTTCGTGTAAATCGATATTATGTTAGATATGGATTATCTATCTCGGATACTTGTATTTCTACGGATTCATTGGTGTGATTTTCGGAATTTACGAATAATTGAGAAATTGTTCAAGAACCCTTACGGGTTGACTTTGGAATTTTGGGGGTTTTCGACTAAATGTTGTTGAAATATCGTTCTAAGCATTCCTATTGGATTATTGATAGTATCCATGAGTTTTTGTGGATTTGTATTATTCAAAGGGGAGTTGGTTCGGATGTAAATGAGTTTTGGTTGTAAACAATTGGAGATTGTTTACAACGCGTTTGTTTTAAATGCCCCAATGAGTTTCGGGTATTGTTGTATCGACTTTTGAGTTGGTTGTGATCATGCTTGATTCGTGTATTAAGAGAATTATTGGTTTTTGTGTTGTTTAAGGTTGTTCGAGCGGCCGGTAATTTCATTAAGGACGTTGATCGTGGAAGTACCTTCTCGCCTTCGGTTTGAGGCAAGTTTTATACTTGTACTAGTCAATGAGCTAATGTCATCATGTATGTGTATGAATGTGATGTATCATTCCGAGACTTAGTCTCTTCATGAATTCATTGATATCAAGAGATCGTTCGATACGATACCTTTCGGCAATTTCGCCAAATGTTTATTGTTGTTCGTTAACGGCCGATTCAAGGCGTTGTGATACTCATTATTAATGTCATTTTCGATAGCCGGTTCGCGGTATCGATGTATCGATCGTTGTTATTGTAGATGTCAATTTAAGACATCGTTGAGATCATTGTTATTCCTGTTGGGGTTGCCATTAAAACTGTATTGGTCGATTAAAGGCATTAGCGTATTCATTTCTCATCTTCGTCGTCGGTAACCGATTAAAGGTGCCGAGGTATTCTTCATATCATTGTTATCGATTGGCCGTTCTCAGGCAAATCGAAATGTTCAATCATTCACTATATCATTATTATCGATTGACCTTTCTAAGGCAATCGAGATATTCAATCATTCATTAAATCATCCGCTGCATCATTGTTATCGTGCTGGCCAACTCAAGGTAGCACACTATCATTCTCATGAATTCGGTAGTCTACGAATCGTTGTCATTTGTGATTAATTATATTTTTGGAGGCTAGTCTCGGCTAGTGCCTCTTATGGGTAAGTTTGGGGCTTGAACCTTCGCGGTTGGCTTCCCAACACCTACAACTCAGTAGGTCACGGTCGTGTTTATGATCTTATGGGTAAGTTTGGGGCTTGAACCTTCGCGGTTGGCTTCCCAACACCTACAACTCAGTAGGTCACGGTCGTGTTTATGATCTTATGGGTAAGTTTGGGGCTTTAACCTTCGCGGTTGGCTTCCCAACACCTACAACTCAGTAGGTCACGGTCGTGGTTATGACCTTATTAGCCCTCATTAATTATAGCTTCGGGCTATTCCGGTTTCATGCGAATGTGATAATTGACAGCTTCGGCTGAGTGGCTTTCAGGCCTTTGTGATTGTCTTGATAATTTCATTGGGGCCTTCGGGCATTGTGATTCATGTTTCATTCAGTTCTGGATGGATTCATGTTGTGTAATTCATTGTGATATTCTGGGATTTTGATTCGCCGTTGGGCATTTATGTTCTAACCTGTCGAACAGGTATTAATAGTATGCCGTGGGCATAGTATTTCACGAATGCTCGGTTCTTACATTGGGTTGTGAGCATCTCGTATTATTATTATCATTGTACCGTTTCATTCTGCCTTTGGATGCATATCATGTTATACATGTATTTGATGTTCATTATCTGGATGACTGACCCCGTGGGGGCGGAACATGTTTTCATGTTTTAGGTGCTTGCGAGGAGAGAGTTGAGACACAGGGGCATGACGTTGGCGACGAGGCATTCGAGCGATACTAGTCGGAGTTGTTCATTGTTGGTCAGTCAGTTGGAGTGTACTCCAGTCTCGTCAATTGTTGTCGTGTTGTATTACCCGAACAGATGTTCGTGGATGTTGTTGTATTTCATTTTGGCCATGTAGGCCACTTTTGTCATTGAAATTCCTTATCGGAATATTGTGTCGGACATCATGGTAAGGACTATGATTTTCCCTTGTTGTTCAATTTAATGTATTATAGTCATGTTTGCCTGGTGGATCTCCTGGTGTGGGGTCCACGGCACTGTAATAACCCAATAGGATTTGGGGGTGTTACAGAAATGGTATCAGAGATTTGGGTTGTGATATACCCTGAGATGTGAGTTATGTGGTTCTACCGATGCGGTAGTAGTGGGACTGTCAGGTTATGACAATCTGGACAGTCGGGTTTTGTGAGTCGTAATATTAGTACGACTGCACGAGTTATTCATTCATCGAGTCGTCGTCAGTTGGGACTAGTATCGTGAGACCTCGAAGCTTCGTATGACCTGTGTAAGGACTCGATTCTCTTTATGTTCATACATTCATCATGTCATTAATTGTTCATGCCTTGTTGAAATATATATGTGATATTGGTGTTATGATTGATTCATGACTAATTGTTTTGGGGCACGTGTGGCTTGTGTAAGCATTAAGGATCAACTCATTCATCAGTTAATAATCCTCAATCGTCATTCTGATCTTGTCGATCATGATAATTCATTCATCACTCAGTCAATATCATTCATCACTCATTTAATTCATTCGTCACTCAATCAATAACATTACTCAGTTAATTCATCACTCAGATAATTCATTCATCACTCAGTCAATATCATTCATCACTCATTTAATTCATTCATCACTCAGTCAATATCATTCATCACTCATTTAATTCGTTCATCACTCAGTCAATATCATTACTCAGATAATTCATTCATCACTCGGTTAATTCGTTCATCACCCAGTCAATATCATTGTTCAGTCAATTCATTCCTCACTCAGTTAATCTCATCGCTCAGTTAATTCATTATCACTCAGTCGATCTCATTATTCAATTAATTCATTAATCATCCAGTCCATCTCACGGTTCAGTTGTAGATCTTGTGGGTCGAATTTTCAACCTTGTTAACTTGTTCAAAGTAATCATTTCAGGAATTTCATCAGATAATCATGTTACCTCACTCGATCTTTCATGCGATCTTATCATATTCCGGCATCATGTCGACGATCATTTTATTGCATAATTAATGCGTTCATTGCAGTATAGCGTGTATGCTCATCATTATCATTCAGTAATATAATCATAATGCGATCTTCATGTGAGATCTATAATCATCATGTGGCTTTCCTTCTTCAGTATGGATAGAGCTGTCAGAGGACGCAGGGGAGGAGGCCGCGGTGCGGGCCGAAACCCAGAATCTCGTGTGCATGCCCGTGCGAATGCGAGAGATATCATTAATTCATCAAATAGCGAGGCTACTCATTCATCAGCAGATAATCAGTCGCTGTCAGGGAGTCGTACCCGAGAGGCATCTCACTCAGAAGGTGTTCGGGTTGACCCATTCATATTTATGCAGGGCATGATGGCCTAGATGACTCATATGACACGGATGGTGGAGACCATGCAAACATCGATGGTTCATGGCCCACCGACACAGGGATTTCAGGTTCCATATCATGGACAGACTGGGGGAGTGAATCAGATTGTCGGCGATATCTCTCGTCAGAGGCCGCCTACTTTTGAGGGTTCGTCGGAACCAGCTGATATTGTTCATTGGCTTGAGCATTTTGATAAACTCTTCGACATGGTTCAGTGTCCAGAAGAGAGTAAAGTAGCAGTAGCGGCTTATTACTTGATTAAGGGTGCTTATTCGTGGTGGCTCTCTGTGAAACCCACCAATCGCTATTGTGGTTGGAGCGAGTTCAAGACCCTCATGTTAGAGAGGTATTATCCGGCTCCACTTCGTGAAGCCAAGTTGTCAGAGGTTTTGAACCCCGAACCCGTCGAGGACGAGGGTGTTATTGCCATTGCTGAGAAGTTTCAGGGACTACTTCAGTTTGCTTCGTCAGTTATCCGTACTGAGGCGGATAAGATCAAATATTTTAGCAAGAGGCTAAATCCGCAGTTGAGGATGCAGCTGTTCAATCACAATTGTAATTCACTTAGTGAGTTCATTGGGAAGGCTCTTGGAGCAGAGCTTTTGATCAAGGAACTTACTCAAAAGCATCCTTCAGTTTCTTCGGGTGAGAGGACTAGAATGCCGGCTCGTTCAGAGGGACATCGGACCCCGACATCCAAGAAGTCATTTTCTAGTCGTCTTCGTGCGGAGGGAGCGTCCTCTTCTAAGGCCACGAGTTCGACCGTTGTTTGCTTTAACTGTGATGTAATAGGACATCGCAGCACCCGGTGCTCGATGCAGGCCGTTATTTGTTTTCGGTGTGGGCGGCAGGGACACCTTCAGAAATACTGCAGGAGTTCTAGTGCCGGTAGATCTCGAGAGAGCTCAAGGGCCTCGAGGGACCTTGTTACTCCAGCTCGTGCTTCATTCAAGGGGTCCTATCAGGCTTCGAGAGCCCGAGGTAAGGACATTCATCTCCGGTTTCGAGCAAGTTAATTCTTGCTCGGTAGTAGGATAATCATTCATTTCATTGTCGTTCATTCATTCATATAATTCATTCATTAATATATATCAATCATGTTGGGACTCATAATTATCGATTAATCATTCAATTCACGAGGAACGGCGGTTCCAATCACTTCAGGGAACTATCACTCATGACGTTATTAATTCACCTTGGTGAGTCATTCCAAATCCTTGTCGGATTTGTAGTCATTTATCATTCATCATTCATTTTTGTCACTTTCATTCTCGTGACCTTCTGAGGTCTTAGTTAGAGGCGAGTTCATCGTCGGATATACCTTAAATCGTTGAGATAGAGGAAATCGATGATATGGAAGGATATCGATGTTGGGTACATTTGGGATATAACCTTGTTTTTTTTAATGACTGTGTAATCTATCCGTAATAATGTATCGTGGCTATGGATCATTTATTGTTGATCTATCTTATTATGATCATATTCGAGAATCTTGAGATTTGGGTCATTTGTTGGGAGTTCATCCCTCCGGCGTTGTGCTCGAGATTTCGTGATAATTTGAGGAATCATTCACTGTGCTTCGAGACGTCAAGTCTTGGGGACTTGGGCTTGCGGTTGATTTAGTCCCGAGGACTATTTGGGCGTTATTGTTTTCAGATCGTGATGGATAGTTCATATCCCGAGTTGTTTACCCTCAGTTTCGAGGACGAAACTTTTTTTAAGGGGGGGAGTATGTAATACCCGGTTGTGAATTCATTTATTATCATTCAAGAATCGTCACTGTAATTTTTTTCACTCATTAATATTCATTCATCATTCATATTCAGTCAACTATGTTCACCATTCGGCGTATTTTGGGATCATCACTGTTTGAGATCGAGCCGAGATTGTTGTCGTCATCATCATCATGTTTTTATTTGCAGTTTGAGAGGTAGCGCACGCTACACATTTTAGTTAGCGCGCGCTAATGAGGTGCATGTAACGCACGCAATGATTCAAGATAACGCACGCTAGCAAGTGAGGCGGATAGTCCGTAAGGTACCGGGCTGATTTGGGAAATTCGTAGCGCACGCTACGAGTGGTAAGTAGCGACGCTAATTGTGTTGGCAACGCACGCTAAGTCACATTAGTAGCGCACGCTAACGCCGTGCAAGACAGAGGATGAGGTTCTCGGATTTCACTTTGAGTATCGTGCATCGACGCACGTTAACATTTTGGGATAACGCACGCTATCGGTAAGGTGTTAGCGCATGCTACCAAGTCGTAGCGCACGCTAACGAGGCATTTCAGACCTCACTGGACTACCCGGTACACGCGTTAGCGCACGCTAACATCAGGAGTTAGCGCGCGCTAAGCTGGGACAGTATAAATAGGACAGTTCGGTCCAACCTTCGTCATTTCTTCATTTCTCAATCATTTCGGACGAGCTCGGGCGATTCGGAAAAGTCTTTTCGAGCTGAAATCATCTAGCTTCATCTTCAAGCTCCTAAGTTGGATTAATCATCATCTAAATCAGTTTCTTCACTCCAAATCAAGGTAATGATTCTTGGATCTAGAATTTCGGATCTTGGGTGTTTTGCTTTCGATCTCTTCGTGTAAATCGATATTATGTTAGATATGGATTATCTATCTCGGATACTTGTATTTCTACGGATTCATTGGTGTGATTTTCGGAATTTACGAATAATTGAGAAATTGTTCAAGAACCCTTACGGGTTGACTTTGGAATTTTGGGGGTTTTCGACTAAATGTTGTTGAAATATCGTTCTAAGCATTCCTATTGGATTATTGATAGTATCCATGAGTTTTTGTGGATTTGAATTATTCAGTGGGAGTTGGTTCGGATGTAAATGAGTTTTGGTTGTAAACAATTGGAGATTGTTTACAACGCGTTTGTTTTAAATGCCCCAATGAGTTTCGGGTATTGTTGTATCAACTTTTGAGTTGGTTGTGATCATGCTTGATTCGTGTATTAAGAGAATTATTGGTTTTTGTGTTGTTTAAGGTTGTTCGAGCGGCCGGTAATTTCATTAAGGACGTTGATCGTGGAAGTACCTTCTCGCCTTCGGTTTGAGGCAAGTTTTATACTTGTACTAGTCAATGAGCTAATGTCATCATGTATGTGTATGAATGTGATGTATCATTCCGAGACTTAGTCTCTTCATGAATTCATTGATATCAAGAGATCGTTCGATACGATACCTTTCGGCAATTTCGCCAAATGTTTATTGTTGTTCGTTAACGGCCGATTCAAGGCGTTGTGATACTCATTATTAATGTCATTTTCGATAGCCGGTTCGCGGTATCGATGTATCGATCGTTGTTATTGTAGATGTCAATTTAAGACATCGTTGAGATCATTGTTATTCTTGTTGGGGTTGCCATTAAAACTGTATTGGCCGATTAAAGGCATTAGCGTATTCATTTCTCATCTTCGTCGTCGGTAACCGATTAAAGGTGCCGAGGTATTCTTCATATCATTGTTATCGATTGGCCGTTCTCAGGAAAATCGAAATGTCCAATCATTCACTATATCATTGTTATCGATTGACCTTTCTAAGGTAATCGAGATATTCAATCATTCATTAAATCATCCGCTGCATCATTGTTATCGTGCTGGCCGACTCAAGGTAACACACTATCATTCTCATGAATTCGGTAGTCTACGAATCGTTGTCATTTGTGATTAATTATATTTTTGGAGGCTAGTCTCGGCTAGTGCCTCTTATGGGTAAGTTTGGGGCTTGAACCTTCGCGGTTGGCTTCCCAACACCTACAACTCAGTAGGTCACGGTCGTGTTTATGATCTTATGGGTAAGTTTGGGGCTTGAACCTTTGCGGTTGGCTTCCCAACACCTACAACTCAGTAGGTCACGGTCGTGTTTATGATCTTATGGGTAAGTTTGGGGCTTGAACCTTCGCGGTTGGCTTCCCAACACCTACAACTCAGTAGGTCACGGTCGTGGTTATGACCTTATTAGCCCTCATTAATTATAGCTTCGGGCTATTTGGTTTCATGCGAATGTGATAATTGACAGCTTCGGCTGAGTGGCTTTCAGGCCTTTGTGATTGTCTTGATAATTTCATTGGGGCCTTCGGGCATTGTGATTCATGTTTCATTCAGTTCTGGATGGATTCATGTTGTGTAATTCATTGTGATATTCTGGGATTTTGATTCGCCGTTGGGCATTTATGTTCTAACCTGTCGAACATGTATTAATAGTATGCCGTGGGCATAGTATTTCACGAATGCTCGGTTCTTACATTGGGTTGTGAGCATCTCGTATTATTATTATCATTGTACCGTTTCATTCTGCCTTTGGATGCATATCATGTTATACATGTATTTGATGTTCATTATCTGGATGACTGACCCCGTGGGGGCGGAACATGTTTTCATGTTTTAGGTGCTTGCGAGGAGAGAGTTGAGACACAGGGGCATGACGTTGGCGACGAGGCATTCGAGCGATACTAGTCCGAGTTGTTCATTGTTGGTTAGTCAGTTGGAGTGTACTCCAGTCTCGTCAGTTGTTGTCGTGTTGTATTACCCGAACACATGTTCGTGGATGTTGTTGTATTTCATTTTAGCCATGTAGGACACTTTTGTCATTGAAATTCCTTATCGGAATATTGTGTCGGACATCATGGTAAGGACTATTATTTTCCCTTGTTGTTCAATTTAATGTATTATAGTCATGTTTGCCTGGTGGATCTCCTGGTGTGGGGTCCACGGCACTATAATAACCCAATAGGATTTGGGGGTGTTACAGAGCCCACCAACCGGTGATTGAATCGAACTACTCTAATGACTAACTTAATGTCACAAGCACATCTCCTACAGAAACCTCAAGTCAAAGGTGCATGTATACCTACCACAGCCTTTCAATTCAGTCATTGATTGTAACACCCCCAAAACCAACCGGCAATATTACAGCACCGTGGGCCCCGCGCCGGAACCCACAAGGCTAAAAATCATTTTCGCAAATATTCAAACACGCCACAGAGGCAAAGACGGTAGTATTTTAAATACCCAAATATTTCACAAAACAGAGTTCGCAACTACCACCAGAAAATACCATTTCAAGGCACAAGGTGAAGACGCCAAAAGGGCATTTAGAAAGTATACACGAGTTGGTAAAATATCGAAAGCCATTATAAAATTACAAACGCAACGGGTAGAGACATGATAAAAATACATTTGCAGCGGAATCATAATAGTAAGGAAAAATACTCGGTCTCAAACACATGCCATAACCAGTATCACCGGAAAGCTCATCCCTTCACGACCACTACTAGCTCGATCTCCGAGTACCTAAAAGATAAAGCCCACGAAGGGGTCAGCCATAATACTCAACAATGATAACGATCACACCAACATAAATAATTACATATCAATGTAATTACAGAGTAAGAATATTCCTAATGTAATCTTACAGTAATAACCTTACCAATTCGTGGTAACTCATACAAATCAACCCTTACCTCAATTCACACCTCGCATTCTCAAGTGACAAATGAATTCGAAATAACCATCTGTACTGTATTTAAAATGACACCAAGATTCTCAAACATAAATATATCTCCAATATGGAATATCCTGCCCATGTCCAATTATGTTCGCTGGATCACACAATCGACTCCCAATTCTGGTAAAACCAATAATACATGATACATGTGTAGATCAACTGCTCCGAAATAATGGCAAGTCCCGGATATCGATACAAAGTATGAATGCTCACATAATCACTAGTAATATACAACCAATGCATCAAAATGAGAATATCATTGACATGATAACTCCACACAAGATCAACAAAGGACCACCCACGAACGAGAACACCATCGATGCGGTAAACTCCAACAAGATCAATAAGGATAAAAAAACGACCGTGAATACCAACGACAAGGTAGACTCCAAACAAGATCAGTAGAGGATCAATAACGAATGAGAATACCAATGATATGGTAAACTCCAACCAGATCAATAGAGGTCAATAACGAACGAGATTACCAACGATATGGTGAACTCCAATGAGATAAATAAGAATCAATAACGAACAAGATTACCAACGATATGGTGAAATCCAACAAGATCAATAAGGATAGATAACGGACGAGATTACCAACGATATGGTGAACTCTAACGAGAACAATAAGGATAAATAACGAACGAGATCACCAACGATATGGTGAACTCCAACGAGATCAATAATAATCAATGACGAATGAGAATACTAATGATATGGTAAACTCCAACAAGATCAATAATGATCAATGCCGAACGAGAATACCAATGATATGGTAAACTCCAACAAGATCAATAAGAATCAACCACGAACAAAAATACCAATAATATGGTAAACTCCAACAAGATCAACAAGAATCAATGACGAACGATATGTAATACCCAGTTGTGAATTCATTATTATTATTCAGTAATTGTCACTCAAAAAATTTTCACTCTTTAATAATCATTCATCATTCACGTTCATTCACTTGTGTTCATCTTTCGGTGTATCTTTGATCCGTGTATCGGTTATCATTCGTCGTTTAACCCTGTTTGGGAATCGAGATGAGAATATTATCATGATCGTTGTAATTGTTCAGTAAGTTGATGTTGATGTTGGAGTTCATATCATTTTGAGATTTCTCTTTCTTGTTCGGTTCGTGCTATTTTGGACCAACTCTCGTAATCACTGCTCGGAACCGCCATTTTGGGTTCCTGCATTTCCATTTCGTGTTTTTGTTCCCAAGTTTTGAGTTCTATTCCGTTTATTATCTTTCTGGGTCATTTTTCATCACTTTTTGGGGGCGAACAGTGTCCGCCGCGGCACAGGGGAGTGTGCGCCATGGCGCACACATCTTGCAGGACCAGCCAGGCACAGCTATACCGCACGCCGCGGCCCACTGCTGGCCGGGCCTCGGCACCAAGCTGGAGCTGGGAGCTGTTTTTCAGCCGTAGGCTGCGGCAAACTCAGTCCGGGCCGTGGCACGCGAATCAGATCACCCTTTTTCAGCGGATTTTTGAGAAGAGAAGCTCATTTCATCCTCTTCCTCGTTCCTCCTCTCTTTGGGTGACTTTTGGGCTAATTTTTGGGTGATTTATCATCATCAATCTACGAGATTTCATCCTCATTGAGTTCTTGGTGTGGATTAACAACATCTTCTTGGATTCTTCGTCCTAAATCTAAGCTAACTTCTTCAACCCTAGATTCGATTTTGAGTTGGAGCATGATGTTTTGGGTGTTATAATCATGATATGTGATGGGATATACATATTATTATGAGTTTTTATGAATTATCATTGGATTGGTCGAGGATTATTCAAGATCACTTTGAATGTAGATTTAGAATTGGGGTTTTCGATTGGATGTTGTGTTATCTCGAGTTGTATATTCCTAGTGGATTATTGATGTCATTGATGATGTTTTGTTGGATTGAATCACTCATTGGGAGGTCGGTATTCGATATAATTGAGATTGGTCGTAAACATTTGGGGGTTGTTTACGACGTGTTTGTTAAATTGCCCCAATGAGTTGGGTAGTGTTGTATCAACCTTTCGATTTGGTTATGACCATACGTAGATATGTATATTAAGAAAATTATTGGTAATTATGTTATTCAAGGTTGTTCGAGTGACCGATAATTCCATAAAGGACGTTGATCGTGGGAGGACTTTCTCGCCGCCGGTTTGAGGCGAGTTTTATACTTGTACTAGTCAATGAGATTAATGTTATCATATATGTATATGAATGTGTTGTATCATTCCGAGACTTAGTCTCTTCATGAGTTCATTGATATTAAGGGATCGTTCGATACGATACTCTTCGATAATTATGCCAAATGTTATTATTGTTGGTTAATGGCCGGTTCAAGGGATTGGGATACTCGTTGTTAATGTTATTGTCGATAGCCGGTTCGTGGTATTGATGTATCGATTGTTGTTGTTGATATTGATGTCGATCTAAGACATTGTTGTAATCATTGTTACTGATGTTGGTGTGTTGTCATTGATGTTGTATTGGCCGATTGAAGGCATTGGCATATTTGTTCTCATCTTCATCATCGGTAACTGATTAAAGGTGCCGAGGCATTCGTTGTATCACGGTTATCGATTGGCCATTCTAAGGCAATTGAGGTATTGAGTCATTCGTTGTTCATTGTTATCGATTGGCCATTCTAAGGCAATCGAGGTGTTGAATCATTCGTTGTATCATTGTTATCGATTGGTTGTTCTAAGGCAATCGAGGTATTGAATCATACGTTGCATCATTGTTATCGGTTGGCCATTCTAAGGCAATCGAGGTATTGAATTGGGACTGTCGAGGATAGTTCCCATCTGTTGTTCGTTATTATCGATTGGCCATTCTAAGGTAATCGAGGTATTAAATTGGGACTGTCAAGGACGGTGCCCATCCCTGAGTTACTGTCATCGTGTTGGCCGACTCAAGGCAGCACACTATCTTCCTTGTGAATTCGGTAACCTTGGGATCGTTGCCGTTTGTGATTAATTGTGTTTTAAAGTCTAGTCTCGACTAGTGCTCATTATGGGTAAGCTTGGGGCTTGAACCTTCGCGGTTGGTTTCCCAACACCTATAACTCAGTAGGTCACGGTCATGTTGATGATCTCATTATGGGTAAGTTTGGGGCTTGAACCTTCGCGGTTGGTTTCCCAACACCTACAACTCAGTAGGCCACGATCACTGGGTGATATCATTATGGGTAAGTTTGGGGCTTGAACCTCCGTGGTTGGTTTCCCAACACCTACAGTTCAGTAGGTCACGGCCATTGGATGGTCTCATTGTGATACGGCTTCGTGCCATGGCTTCGGCCCTCATTATGATACGGCTTCGTGCCGTGGCTTCGACCCTCATTGATACAGCTTCGGGCTGTTTTGGTTTCAGGTGATTGTGATGATTGATAGCTTCGGCTGATTGACTTTCAGGCCTTTGTGATGTCTTGGTATTTTCATTTGAAGCCTACGGGCATTGTGATTCATATTTAATTCAGTTCTGGATTGGTTCATGTTCGTGTAATTCATTCTGGTGTTCTATATTTATGATGCGCCGTTGGGCATTTATGTTCTAACCTGTTGAATAGGTATTAATAGTATGACATGGGCACAGTGTTTCACGAATGCTCGGTTCTTACCTTGGCTTGTGAGCATCTCGTATTATTATTATTGGACCGTTTCACTCTGCCTTTGGATGCATATCATGTCATACATGTATTTGATGTTCATTATCTGGATGACTGACCCCGTGGGGGCGGAACATGTTTTCATGTTTTAGGTACTTGCGAGGAGAGAGTTGAGACACAGGGGCATGACGATGGCGGCGAGGCATTCAAGCGATACTAGTCCGAGTTGTTCATGTCGGTCAGACAGTTTGGAGTTCTCCAGTTTTGTGAGTTGTTGTCATTTTGTATTACCTGAACAAGGCTCGTGGATGTTGTTGTATTTTCGTTTTTGGCCATGCAGGCCAATCATTGTCGTTGAAATCCCTTAACGGAATATTATGTCGGTTATCATAGTAAGGACTGTGGTTTCCCTTGTCAGTTAATTTAATGTGTTTTAGCCGTGTTCGCCTGGTGGATCTCCTGATGTGGGGTCCACGGCACTATAATAACCCAATGGGATTTGTGGGTATTACAGAAGATGGTATCAGAGCGTTGGTTTGTGAGATACCCTGATATGTGAGTTATGTGGCTCTACCGATGCGGTAGTAGTGGGACTGTCAGGTTATGACAATCTGGACAGTCCGGTTTTGTGAGTTGTGATAGTTGAACGACTATACGAGTTATTCATTCATCGAGTCGTCATCAGTGAAGACTAGTATCGCAAGACATCGAAGCTTCGTATGACCTGTTTAAGGACTCGATTCTCTTTATGTTCATACATTCATTATGTCATTGATTATACATGTTTTGTTGAAACCTATATGTGATATTAGTGTTACGATTGATTCATGACTAATTATTTTGGAGCACGTGTGACCTGTGCAAGCGATAAGGATCAACTCATTCATCAGTCAACAATCCTCAATCATCATTTTTTATCATGCCGATCATGTTAATTCATTAATCACTCAGTCAATCTCATTGCTCAGTTGCTGATCTTGTGGATCGAATTATCAATCTTTTTAACTTGTTCAAGATAATCATTTCAGGAATTTCATCAGATAATCATGTTACTTCACTTGATCTTTCATGCGATCTTATCATATTCTGGCGTCATGTTGATGATCATTTTACTGCATTATTAATGCATTCATTGTGATAAAGTGTGTATGCTCATTGTTATCATTCCGTAATGTAATCATAATGCGATCTTCATACGGGATCTATAATTATCATGTGACCTTCCTACTTCAGAATGGATAGAGGTGTCAGAGGACGTAGGGGAAGAGGCAGCAGTGCGGGCCGAAACCTGGGATCTCGTGTGGATACCCACGCGAATGTGAGGGATAAGATTAGTTCAACAGGTGGCGATGCTACTCATTCACCGATAGATAATCATTCACTGCCAGGGAGTCGTACCCGAGATGCAGCTCAATCAGAAGGTGTTCGAGTGGACCCATTCATATGTATGCAGGGCATGATGGCCCAGATGACTCAGATGGCACGTTTGATGGAGACCATGCAGACCTCGATGGTTCGTAGTCCACCGCAGCAGGGATTCCAGGTGCCGTTTCATGGAAAGATTGGAGGAGTGAGTTAGATTATCGGTGATATCTCTCGTCAGAGGCCGCCTACTTTTGAGGATTCGTCGGAACCAGCTGATATTGTTCGTTGGCTTGAGCATTTTGATAAACTCTTCAACATGGTTCAGTGACCGAAAGAGAGTAAGGCGGTAGTAGCGGCTTACTACTTGGGTAAGGGCGCTTATTCTTGGTGGCTATCCATGAAACCCTCCGATTGTGGTTGTGGTTGGAGCGAGTTCAAGACTCTCATGTTAGAGAGGTATTATCCGGCTCCACTTCGTGAAGCCAAGTTGTCAGAGGTTTTGAACCCCGAATTCGTCGAGGACGAGGGTGTTATTGTCATTGCTGAGAAGTTTCAGGGACTACTTCAGTTTGTTTCGTCTATTATCCGTACTGAGGCGGATAAGATCAAGTATTTTACCAAGAGGCTAAATCCACAGTTAAGGATGCAGTTGCTCAATCACAATTGTAATTCGCTTAGTGAGTTCATCGAGAAGGCTCTTGGAGCAGAGCTTTTGATTAGGGAGCTTGCTCGGAAGCACCCTTCAGTTTTTTCTGGTGAGAGGACTAGGATGCCGGTTCGTTTTGAGGTACATTGGGCTCTGACATCCAATAGGTTGTTTTCTATTCGTCTTCATGCTTTGAAAGCATCTTCCTCTTCGGCGACGAGTTCGACCGTTGTTTGTTTTAAATGTGACACAATAGGACATCGCAGTACCCGGTGCTCGAGGCAGACTATTGCTTGTTTTCTATGTGGGGGGTAGGGACACCTACGGAAATACTGCAGGAGTTCTAGTGCCAGTAGATCTCGAGAGAGTTCACGGGCCTCGAGAGATTTTGTTACTCCTGCCCGTACTTCATCCTAGGGGTCCAATCAGGCTTCGATAGCCAGAGGTAAGGACATTCATCACCAGTGTTAAAGGATAATCATTCCGTTCGTTGTTATTCATTCATGCTTACAATTCATTCATAATATATCAACCGTGTTGAGAATTGTAATTATCAAACTAATCATTCAATTCACGAGGGACGACGGTTCCAATCATTTCATTTAGTTATCATTCATTGCGTCATTATTTCACCTCGGTGAGTCATTCTTGACCCTTGTCGGATTTTTATTCATTATTATTCATCATGACCACTCTTGTTCTTGTGACCTTCCGGGATCATACTGAGCAGTGAGTTCAGATTTGGGTCTTTCTTAAATTGATGAGATCGAGGAGATCGATTATCTGGAGGATATTGATGTTGGGTACATTTGAGATGTAGCCTTAATTTTTGTATTTTCCTTCCTCTGTGTTTCGGATTAATGTGTAATTTAATCCGTAATAATGTATTGCCATTCTAAGGCAATCGAGGTATTGAGTCATTCGTTGTTCATTGTTATCGATTGGCCATTATAAGGCAATCGAGGTGTTGAATCATTCGTTGTATCATTGTTATCGGTTGGCCGTTCTAAGGAAATCAAGATATTGAATCATCCGCTGCATCATTGTTATCGGTTGGCCATTCTAAGGCAATCGAGATATTGAATTGGGACTTCGAGGATAGTTCCCATCTGTTTTTCGTTGTTATCGATTGGCCGTTCTAAGGTAATTGAGGTATTGAATTGGGACTGTCAAGGACGGTGCCCATCCGTGAGTTACTGTCGTCGTGTTGGCCACCTCAAGGCAGCACACTATCATCCTTGTGAATTCGGTAACCTTGGGATCGTCGCCATTTGTGATTAATTGTGTTTTAGAGGCTAGTCTCGGCTAGTGCTCATTATGGGTAAGCTTGGGGCTTGAACCTTTGCGGTTGGTTTCCCAACACCTACAACTCAGTAGGTCACGATCATGTTGATGATCTCATTATGGGTAAGTTTAGGGCTTGAACCTTCGCGGTTGGTTTCCCAACACCTACAACCCAGTAGGTCACGGGCACTGGGTGATCTCATTATAGGTAAGTTTGGGGCTTGAACCTTCGCGGTTGGTTTCCCAACACCTACAGTTCAGTAGGTCACGGCCATTGGATGGTCTCATTGTGATACGGCTTCGTGCCGTGGCTTCGGCCCTCATTGATATAGCTTCGGGTTGTTTTGATTTCAGGTGATTGTGATGATTGATAGCTTCGGCTGAGTGACTTTTAGGCCTTTATGATGTCTTGGTATTTTCATTTGAAACCTTCGGGCATTGTGATTCATATTTAATTTAGTTTTGGATTGGTTCATGTTCGTGTAATTCATTGTGGTGTTCTATATTTATGATTCACCATTGGGCATTTGTGTTCTAACCTGTTGAACAGGTATTAATAGTATGCCGTGGGCACAGTGTTTCACGAACTCGGTTCTTACCTTGGCTTGTGAGCATCTCGTATATTATTATTATTATTGTACCGTTTCACTCTGCCTTTGGATGCATATCATGTGATACATGTATTTGATGTCCATTATCTGGATGACTGACCCCGTGGGGGGGAACATGTTTTCATGTTTTAGGTACTTACGAGGAGAGAGTTGAGACACAGGGGCATGACGATGGCGACGAGGCATTCAAGCGATACTAGTCCTAGTTGTTCGTGTCGGTCAGATAGTTTGGAGTACTCCCGTTTTGTTAGTTGTTGTCATTTTGTATTACCCGAGCAACGCTCGTGGATGTTGTTGTATTTTCGTTTTTGGCCATGTAGGCCCATCATTGTCGTTGAAATTCCTTAACGGAATATTATGTCGGTTATCATAGTAAGGACTATGGTTTCCCTTGTCGGTTAATTTGATGTGTTTTAGGCGTGTTCGCCTGGTGGATCTCCTGATGTGGGGTCCACGGCACTGTAATAACCCAATGGGATTTGTGGGTGTTACAGAAGATGGTATCAGAGCGTTGGTTAGTGAGACTGTCAGGTTATGACAATCTGGACAGTCTGGTTTTGTGAGTTATGATAGTTGAACGACTGTACGAGTTATTCATTCATCGAGTCATCATCAGTGAAGACTAGTATCGCAAGATCTCAAAGCTTCGTATGACCTGTGTAAGGTCTCGATTCTTTTTATGTTCATACATTCATTATGTTATTGGTTATACATGTTTTTTTGAAACCTATATGTGATATTAGTGTTACGATTGATTCATGACTAATTGTTTTGGAGCACGTGTGACCTATGTAAGCGATAAGGATCAACTCATTCGTCAGTCAACAATCCTCAATCATCATTTTTTATCATGCCGATCATGTTAATTGATTAATCTCTCAGTCAATCTCATTGCTCAGTTGCTGATCTTGTGGATCGAATTATCAATCTTGTTAACTTGTTCAAGATAATCATTTCAGGAATTTCATCAGAAAATCATGTTACCTCACTTGATCTTTCATGCGATCTTATCATATTCTGGTGTCATGTTGACGATCATTTTACTGCATTATTAATGCATTCATTGTGATAAAGCGTGTATGCTCATTGTTATCATTCCGTAACATAATCATAATGCGATCTTCAAACGGGATAACATTAGTTCAACAGGTGGCGATGCTACTCATTCACCGATAGATAATCATTCACTGTCAGGGAGTCGTACCCGAGATGCAGCTCAATCGGAAGGTGTTCGGGTGGACCCATTCATATGTATGCATGGATGATGGCCCAGATGACTTAGATGGCATGTCTGATGGAGACCATGCAGACCTCGATGGTTCGTGGTCCACCGCAGCAGGGATTCCAGGTGTTGTTTCATTGACAGACTAGAGGAGTGAGTTAGATTATCGGCGATATCTCTCGTCAGAGGCCACCTACTTTTGAGGGTTCGTCGAAACCAGCTGAATTGTTCATTGGCTTGAGCATTTTGATAAACTGTTCGACATGGTTCAGTGACCAGAATAGAGTATGGTGATAGTAGTGGCTTACTACTTGAGTAAGGGCACTTATTCTTGGTGTCTTTCCGTGAAACCCACCGATCGTGGTTGTGCTTGGAGCGAGTTCAAGACTCTCATGTTAGAGAGGTATTATCCGGCTCCACATCGTGAAGCCAAGTTGTCAGAGGTTTTGAACCCCGAATCCGTCTAAGACGAGGGTGTTATTGTCATTGCGAAGAATTTTCAGGGACTACTTCAGTTTGCTTCGTCTATTATCCGTACTGAGGTGGATAAGATCAAGTATTTTATCAAGAGGCTAAATCCGCAGTTGAGGATGCAGTTGTTTAATCACAATTGTAATTCGCTTAGTGAGTTCATCGAGAAGGCTCTTGGAGCAGAGCTTTTGATTAGGGAGCTTGCTCGGAAGCACCCTTCAGTTTTTTCTGGTGAGAGGACTAGGATGCTGGTTCGTTTTGAGGTACATCGGGCTCCGACGTCCAAGAGGTCGTTTTCTAGTCGTCTTCATGCTGAGAAAGCATCTTCCTCTTTGGCGACGAGTTCGACTGTTGTTTGTTTTAACTGTGAAACAATAGGACATCGCAGTACCCAGTGCTCGATGCAGACTATTGCTTGTTTTCTATGTGAGAGGCATGGACACCTACGGAAATACTGCAGGAGTTCTAGTGCCAGTAGATCTCGAGAGAGTTCACGGGCCTCGAGATATTTTGTTACTCCCGCCCGTACTTCATCCTAGGGGTCCTATCAGGCTTCGAGAGCCAGAGGTAAGGACATTCATCACCGGTGTTAAAGGATAATCATTCCATTCGTTGTTATTCATTCATGCTTATAATTCAATCATATTATATCAACCGTGTTGAGACTTGTAATTATCAAACTAATCATTCAATTCACGAGGGACGACGGTTCCAATCATTTCATTTAGCTATCATTCATTGCGTCATTATTTCACCTCGGTGAGTCATTATTGATGCTTATCGGATTTCTATTCATTATTATTCATCATGACCACTCTTGTTCTTGTGACCTTCCGGGATCATACAAAGCAATGAGTTCAGATTTGGGTCTTCCTTAAATCGATGAGATCGAGGAGATCGATTATCAGGAGTATATCGGTGTTGGGTACATTTGAGATGTAGCCTTAATTTTTATATTTTCCTTCTTCTGTTTTTTGGATTAATGTGTAATTTAATCCGTAATAATGTATTGTGGTTGTGGATCATTTATTGTTGATCTATTTTATAATGATTGTATTTGAGAATCTTGAGATTTGAGTCATTTGATGTGATTTTCTTTCCTCCTGTGTTGTACCCGAGATTTCATGATAATTTGGGTAATTGTTCATTGTGATTCGAGAAGTCAAGTCATGAGAACTTTGGCGTACGATTGATATGGTCCCGAGGACTATATGTGTTGTTGATTTTATTTTGAGGCGTGAGTCAGTGCTTCCATGGGCGTCCGACGCCGATGAGGACGGGGAAGTGTACACCAATGGATTGTAGACATGTACAATGAGCGGCTCCCTCGGGATGTGTACGCTGGTGTTTCGAGTCATGCGGTTGGTACGACTTGCTGGCTGGTCTCTAGTGGAGGAGTCATGATACGACTGATCTCACACTTGGCTGAGTGTTTTATCACTTGAGTTTTTCTTTCGCCTTGTACAGGAAGAAGAGACGCGGGGACCCATGGAGTTGGACCAGTTGTGCAGGTGAAGTGGTTCGCATTGAGAAGTATTCCTGGAGATGTTGTTTTCAGATCGTTATGGATAGTTTAAATTCCGAGTTCTTTACCTTAGTTTCATGGACGAAACTCTTTTTAAGGGGGGAGTATGTAATACCCGGTTGTGAATTCATTATTATTATTCAGTAATGTTCACTCAGAAATTTTTTACTCTTTAATAATCATTCATCATTCATGTTCATTCATTTGTGTTCATCGTTCGGCTTATCTTTGAGCCGTGTATCGGTTACATTCGTCGTTTAACCCTGTTTGGGAATCAAGATGAGAATATTATCATGATCGTTGTAATTATTCAGTAAGTTGATGTTGGTTTTGGAGTTCATATCATTTCGAAATTTCTCTTTCTTGTTCGGTTCGTGCTATTTTGGACCAACTTTCGTAATCACTGCTCGGAACCTCCGTTTTGGGGTTCCCGGACTTCCATTTCATGTTTTTGTTCCTAAGTTTTGAGTTCTATTACGTTTATTCTCTTTCCAGGTCATTTTTCATCACTTTTTGGGGGCGAACAGTGAGCGTCGCGGCACACACATCTTGCAAGACCAGCCAGGCGCGGCTGTACCATGCGCCACGGCCCACTGCTGGTCGGGCCGTGGCACCAAGCTGGAGTTGGGAGCTGTTTTTCGGCCGTGGGCCGTGGCACACTCAGTCCGGGACACGGCACGCGAATTAGATCACCCTTTTTCAGCGGATTTTTGAAGAGAGAAGCTCATTTCATCCTCTTCCTCATTCCTCATCTCTTTAGGCGACTTTTGGGCGAATTTTTGGGCAATTTATCATAATTAATCTCAGAGATTTCATCCTCCTTGAGTTCTTGGTGTGGATTAACAACATCTTCTTGGATTCTTCATCCTAAATCTAAGGTAACTTCTTCAACCCTAGATTCGATCTTGAGTTGGAGCATGATGTTTTGGGTGTTATAATCATGATATATGAAGGGATATACCTATGATTATGAGTTTTTATGAATTATCATTGGATTAGTGGAGGATTATTCAAGATCACTTTGAATGTTGATTTGGAATTGGGGTTTTCGATTGGATGTTGTGTTAATCTTGAGTTGTGTATTCCTAGTGGATTATTGATGTCATTGATGATGTTTTGTTGGATTGAATCACTAGTTGGAAGGTCGGTATTCGATATAATTGAGATTGGTCATAAACATTTGGGGGTTGTTTACGACGTGTTTGTTAAATTGCTCCAATGTGTTGGGTAGTGTTGTATCAACCTTTCGATTTGGTTATGACTATACGTGGATATGTATATTAAGCAAATTGTTGGTAATTATGTTATTCAAGGTTGTTCAAGCGACCGATAATTCCATAAAGGACGTTGATCGTGGGAGGACTTTCTCGCTGCCGGTTTGAGGCAAGTTTTATACTTGTACTAGTCAATGAGATTAATATTATCATATATGTGTATGAATGTGTTGTATCATTCCGAGACTTAGTCTCTTCATGAGTTCATTGATATTAAGGGATCGTTCGATACGATACTCTTCGATAATTATGCCAAATGTTATTATTGTTCGTTAATGGCCGGTTCAAGGGATTGGGATACTCGTTGTTAATGTTATTGTCGATAGCCGGTTCGTGGTATTGATGTATCGATTGTTGTTGTTGATATTGATGTCGATCTAAGACATTGTTGTAATCATTGTTATTGATGTTGGTGTGTTGTCATTGATGTTGTATTGGCCGATTGAAGGCATTGGCGTATTCCTTCTCATCTTCATCGTTGGTAACTGATTAAAGGTGTCGAGGCATTCGTTGTATCATGGTTATCGATTGGCCATTCTAAGGCAATCGAGGTATTGAGTCATTCGTTGTTCATTGTTATCGATTGGCCATTCTAAGGCAATCGAGGTGTTGAATCATTTGTTGTATCATTGTTATCGGTTGGCCATTCTAAGGAAATCGAGGTATTGAATCATTCGCTGCATCATTGTTATCGGTTGGCCATTCTAAGGCAATCGAGGTATTGAATTGGGACTGTCGACGATAGTTCCCATCAATTGTTCGTTGTTATCGATTGGTCGTTCTAAGGTATTCGTGGTATTGAATTGGGACTGTCAAGGACGGTGCCCATTCGTGAGTTACTGTCGTCGTGTTGGCCGACTCAAGGCAGCATACTATCATCCTTATGAATTCGGTAACCTTGGGATCGTTGCCGTTTGTGATTAACTGTGTTTTAGAGGCTAGTCTCGGTTAGTGCTCTTTATGGGTAAGCTTGGGCTTGAACCTTCGCGGTTGGTTTCCTAACACCTACAACTCAGTAGGTCACAGTCATGTTGATGATCTCATTATGGGTATGTTTGGGGCTTGAACCTTCGCAGTTGGTTTCCCAACACCTACAACTCAGTAGGCCATGGTCACTGGGTGATCTCATTATGGGTAAGTTTGGGGCTTGAACCTTCACGGTTGGTTTCCCAACACCTACTGTTCAGTAGGTCACGGCCATTGGATGGTCTCATTGTGATACGGCTTCGTGCCGTGGCTTCGGCCCTCATTGTGATATGGCTTCGTGCCGTGGCTTCGGCCCTCATTGATACAGCTTCGGGCTGTTTTGGTTTCAAGTGATTGTGATGATTGACAGCTTCAGATGAGTGACTTTCAAGCCTTTGTGATGTCTTGGTATTTTTATTTGAAGCCTTTGGGCATTGTGATTCATATTTAATTCAGTTCTGGATTGGTTCATGTTCGTGTAATTCATTGTGCTGTTCTATATTTATGATTCGCCATCGGGCATTTATGTTCTAACCTGTCGAACAGGTATTAATAGTATGTCGTGGGCATAGTGTTTCACGAATGCTCGGTTCTTACCTTGGGTTGTGAGCATCTCGTATTATTATTATTATTGTACCATTTCATTTTGCCTTTGGATGCATATCATGTCATACATGTATTTGATGTTCATTATCTGGATGACTTACCCCATGGGGGCGGAACATGTTTTCATGTTTTAGGTACTTACGTGGAGAGAGTTGAGACACACGGGCATGACGATGGAGACGAGGCATTCAAGCGATACTAGTTCGAGTTGTTCATGTCGGTCCGAAAGTTTGGAGTACTTCAGTTTTGCAGTTGTTGTCATTTTGTATTACCCGAGCAAGGCTCGTGGATGTTGTTGTATTTTCGTTTTTGGTCATGTAGGCCCATCATTGTCATTGAAATTCCTTAACGGAATATTATGTCGGTTATCATAGTAAGGATTGTGGTTTCCCTTATCGGTTAATTTGATGTGTTTTAGTTGTATTCGCCTGGTGGATCTCCTGGTGTGGGGTCCACGGCACTATAATAACTCAATGTGATTTGTGGGTGTTACAGAAGATGGTATCAGAGCGTTGGGTTGTTTGATACACTGATATGTGAGTTATGTGGCTCTACCAACGCGGTAGTAGTGGGACTGTCAGGTTATGACAATCTGGACAGTCGGGTTTTGTGAGTCATGATAGTTGAACGACTGTACGAGTCATTCATTCATCGAGTCGTCATCACTGAAGACTAGTATCGTAAGACCTCAAAGCTTCGTATGACCTGTGTAAGGACTAGATTCTTTTTATGTTCATACATTGATTATGTCATTGATTATACATGTTTTGTTGAAACCTATATGTGATATTAGTGTTACGATTGATTCATGACTAATTGTTTTGGAGCACATGTGACCTGTGCAAGCGATAAGGATCAACTCATTCATCAGTCAACAATCCTCAATCATCATTTTTTATCATGCCGATCATGTTAATTCATTAATCACTCAGTCAATCTCATTGCTCAGTTGCTAATATTGTGGATCGAATTATGAATCTTGTTTAACTTGTTCAAGATAATCATTTCAGGAATTTCATCAGATAATCATGTTACCTCACTTGATCTTTCATGCGATATTATCATATTCTGGCTGTCATGTTGACGATCATTTTACTGCATTATTAATGCATTCATTGTGATAAAGCATGTATGCTGATTGTTACCATTCCGTAACGTAATCATAATGCGATATTTATGTGGTATCTATAATTATCATGTGACCTTCCTGCTTCATAATGGATAGAGCTATCAGAGGACGCAGAGGAAGAGGCCGCAGTGCGGGCCAAAACCCGGGATCTCATGTGGATACCCACGCGAACGTGAGGGAAAACATTAGTTCAACAGGTGGCGATGCTACTCATTCACCGATAGATAATCATTCACTGTCAGAAGTCGTACCCGAGATGCAGCTCAATCGGAAGGTGTTCGGGTGAATCTATTCATATGTAAGCAGGGCATGATGGCCCAGATGACTCGGATGGTACGTCTGATGGAGATCATGCAGACCTAGATAGTTCGTGGTCCACCGCAACAGGGATTCCAGGTGCCATTTCATGGACAGACTCGAGGAGTGAGTCAGATTATCGGAGATATCTGTCATCAGAGGCCGCCTAATTTTGAGGGTTCATCGGAACCAGCTGATATTGTTCATTGGCTTGAGCATTTTGATAAACTCTTCGACATGGTTCAGTGTCCGGAAGAGAGTAAGGTATCAGTAGCGGTTACTACTTGAGTAAGGGTGCTTATTATTGGTGGATTTCCGTGAAACCAACCGATCGTGGGTGTGCTTGGAGCGAGTCCGAGTCGCTTATGTTAGAGAAGTATTATCCGGCTCCACTTTGTGAAGCCAAGTTTTCAGAGGTTTCGAACCCAAATCCGTCGAGGACGAGGGCGTTATTATCATTGCTGAGAAGTTTCAGGGACTACTTCTGTTTGCTTCGTCTATTATACGTACTGAGGCAGATAAGATCAAGTATTTTAGCAAGAGGATAAATCCGCAGTTGAGGATGCAGTTGTTCAATCACAATTGTAATTCGCTTAGTGAGTTCATCGAGAAGGCTCTTGGAGCAGAGCTTTTGATTAGGGAGCTTGCTCGGAAGCACCCTTCAGTTTTTTCTGGTGAGAGGACTAGGATGCCGGTTTGTTCTGAGGGGCATCGGGCTCTAACGTCCAAGAGGTCGTTTTCTAGTCGTCTTCGTGCTGGGAAAGTATCTTCCTCTTCGGCGATGAGTTCGACCATTGTTTGTTTTAACTGTGACACAATAGGACATCGCAGTACCCAGTGCTCGATGCAGACTATTGCTTGTTTTCTGTGTGGGGGGCAGGGACACCTACGGAAATACTGCAGGATTTCTAGTGCTAGTAGATCTCGAGAGAGTTCACGGGCCTCGAGAGATTTTGTTACTCGAGCCCATACTTCATCCTAGGGGTCCTATCAGGCTTCGAGAGCTAGAGGTAAGGACATTCATCACCGGTGTTAAAGGATAATCATTTCGTTCGTTGTTATTCATTCATGATTATAATTCATTCATAATATATCAACCGTGTTGAGACTTGTAATTATCAAACTAATTATTCAATTCACGAGGGACGACGGTTCCAATCATTTCATTTAGCTATCATTCATTGCATCATTATTTCACCTCGGTGGGTCATTCCTGACCCTTGTCCGATTTCTATTCATTATTATTCATCATGACCACTCTTGTTCTTGTGACCTTCCGGGATCATACTGAGCAGTGAGTTCAGATTTGCGTCTTTTTTAAATCGATGAGATCGAGGAGATCGATTATCTGGAGGATATCGATCTTGGGTACATTTGAGATGTAGCCTTAATTTTTATATTTTCCTTTCTCTGTTTTTCGGATTAATGTGTAATTTAATCCGTAATAATGTATCGTGGTTGTGGATCATTTATTGTTGATCTATATTATAATGATCGTATTTGAGAATCTTGAGATTTGAGTTAATTGATGTGTTTTTCTTTCCTTCTGTGTTGTACCCGAGATTTCGTGATAATTTGGGTAATCGTTCATTGTGATACGTGACGTCAAGTCATAAGAACTTTGGCGTACGATTGATATGGTCCCGAGGACTATATGTGCGTTGTTGCTTTTCTTTTAAGGTGTGAGTCAGTGCTTGCATGGGAGTTCGACGCTGATGAGGATGGGGAAGTGTACACCAATGGATTATAGACATGTACAATGAGCGGCTCCCTCGGGATGTGTATGCCGGTGTTTCGAGTCATGCGGTTGGTACGACTTGCTGGATGGTCTCTAGCGGAGGAGTCATGATTCGACTGATCTCACACTTGACTGAGTGTTTTATCACTTGAGTTTTTCTTTCGACTTCTACAGGCAGAACGTGGGGACCCATGGGGTTGGCCCAGTTGTGCAGGTGAAGTGGTTCGCGTTGAGAAGTATTCCTAGAGATGTTGTTTTCAGATAGTGATGGATAGTTCATATTCCAAGTTGTTTACCTTAGTTTCGGGGACGAAACTCTTTTTAAGGGGGGGAGTGTGTCATACCCGGTTGTGAATTCATTATTATTATTAAGTAATTGTCACTCAGAATTTTTCACTCATTAATAATCATTCATCATTCATGTTCATTCATTTGTGTTCATCGTTTGGCTTATCTTTGAGCCATGTATCGGTTATCATTCGTTGTTTAACCGTGTTTGGGAATCAAGATGAGAATATTATCATGATCGTTGTAATTGTTCAGTAAGTTGATGTTGATGTTGGAGTTCATATCATTTCGAAATTTCTCTTTCTTGTTCGGTTCGTGCTATTTTGGACCAACTCTCGTAATCACTGCTCGGAACCGCTGTTTTGGGGTTCCCGCACTTCCATTTCGTGTTTTTGTTCCCAAGTTTTGAGTTCTATTACGTTTGTTCTCTTTCCGGGTCATTTTTCATCACTTTTTGTGGGCGAACAGTGTGCGCCGCGGCACCGGGGAGTATGCGCCGCGGCACACACATCTTGCAGGACCATCCAGGTGCGGCTGTACCGCACGCCACGGCCCACTACTGGCCCGCCCGTGGCACCAAGCTAGAGCTGGGAGCTGTTTTTCGGCCGCGGGCCACGGCACACTCAGTCCGGGCCGCGGCACGCGAATCAGATCACCATTTTTCAGTAGATTTTTGAGGAGAGAAGCTCATTTCATCATCTTCCTCATTCCTCCACTCTTTGGGCGACTTTTGGGCGAATTTTTGGGCGATTTATCATCATCAATCTCATAGATTTCATCCTCCTTGAGTTCTTGGTGTGGATTAACAACATCTTCTTGGATTCTTCATCCTAAATCTAAGGTAACTTCTTCAACCCTAGATTCAATTTTGACTTGGTGCATGATGTTTTGGTTGTTATAATCATGATATTTGAAGGTATATACATATGATTATGAGTTTTTGTGAATTATCATTGGATTGGTGGAGGATTATTCAAGATCACTTTGAATGTTGATTTGGAATTGGGGTTTTCAATTGGATGTTGTGTTAATCTCGAGTTGTGTATTCCTAGTGGATTATTGATGTCATTGATGATGTTTTGTTGGATTGAATCACTCGTTGGGAGGTCGTTATTCGATATAATTGAGATTGGTCGTAAACATTTGGGGGTTGTTTACGATGTGTTTGTTAAATTGCCCCAATGAGTTGGGTAGTGTTGTATCAACCTTTCGATTTGGTTATGACTATACGTGGATATGTATATTAAGCAAATTGTTGGTAATTATGTTATTCAAGGTGGTTCGAGCGATCGATAATTCCATAAAGGACGTTGATCGTGGGAGGACTTTCTCGCCTCCGGTTTGAGGCAAGTTTTATACTTGTACTAGTCAATGAGATGAATGTTATCATATATATGTGTATGAATGTGTTGTATCATTCTGAGACTTAGTCTCTTCTTGAGTTCATTGATATTAAGGGATCATTCGATACGATACTCTTCGGCAATATGCCAAATGTTATTATTTTTCGTTAATGGTCGGTTCAAGGCATTGGGATACTCGTTGTTAATGTTATTGTCGATAGCCGGTTCGTGGTATCGATGTATCGATTGTTGTTGTTGTTGGGAGTATGCCCTCGAATGCCACTCAGAGGATGTTGAGTGAGGGCATTGTACTTGTAATTCTTTAAATCATTAATATAAGGCAATGGATGTTTCTTTATTTACTGGTAGTTACTGGCATTCCTAACTCGTAAATATATATATAGAAACTATTCTGTGTATTTGAGAGCAAAACGTTCCAGTCCTTTTTGGATAAGGGGGTCGGCACTGGAAAGGTTTATAGCTCAAATACTGAATTGTTCGCAAGTCGATGAAACTTGAATGGGTGTTAAGTTTATGTGAAGACTTGTATGACGTGTCCTTTGACATGGAGAGTGCCTGTCGAACACTAATGGTTAGTGCGAGCACACATTGTAGGTATACTAATTGGATTAGTGCACTCGAACCGACTCACCTTCGTTTCGTCACACGGATTTCACTCCGGGACAGTCAGTGATGGAATCGAAAGGTTTTGATAGGTATTCGTGAACCTTCGACTTGAGGATTTATTGGGGATATGATTGTGACGTCAAGATTTTCATTAAAGTAGTTTGACCCTGTAAACCGGAAGGTGGGGGTCAACCTCGACGTGCATCTTGATGGGCAAGTAGCAGGTTCTACCGAATACCAAGATAGAATTCTTTCTCCCGTTAGTGAGCGGGTTATAGGTCCTATACGGTTATTGGCAGATAAGATCATAAGTCTTTGGCCAAAGCATTGGATCTAGCTGTATTAGATACACGAGAGCTCGATGATCTCGATTTGCATTAACACATGCATAGCGTCAAGTACAGATGGGGTTTGACTGACCCTGACCCTATAACTTGATCGGGACATTTGAAAGAAGGGTTTATACGTATACTGGTATTCACGACAGAATGGTTCTTGGATGATACCATCATTCGTTCTCAGTTGGGGTACAGTGTAGGCCGCCAGGCTGGCTAGGTGGTGCTACTACTCTTTGGTTCCTCCCATTGCTGAATGACACGGACCTACCGAGTCGCGCAATAGGATTGACGACGGAATGAATCAAGCTAATTCTCTCATTATGAATATTAGATATTGGATATTTAAATTTGGGACATTAGATGTCTAAATCGATTTATTGGATAAGTTGATTTACGGCCTAATGAATTAAATATATCACTAGGTGATTAATTTAATTCATGAATATAATTACTTCTTGGAGAAATTAATTATGTTATTTTGTATTTGTAATGTTTAATTAATTGGATTAATTAAATGATATAAATACATCGGAACGGAATCGGAGTTTATCTGTTTGGACTCGTGGGAGTCCGAAATGGACCGAACTCCTCCTACCCTTCTACATGCCCCCCCCCCCCCCCGCCCGCCCTTTGTCTTCCACCTAATGTGGTGGAAGACTTCATGACTTAATATCATGAAGTGTTTTGTCTTAGGGGACATGAAATCTCATTTTATTATGTAAAGGTCATTTCATGTGATTGATTGAAGAATAAAAGGAAGAGTAACTCTCACTTACCAAAAACCCCTGGCATTCATACGTGAGATTGGTGAAAGAGAGAGAAAAGAGTTCCTTTTCATAGTCTTCTTCTTCTTCATGTGTTCTTGATAATTCTTGGAGAAAAATCAAGAAATCAAAGAGAGAAAATTTGATAAACATACTTGGAGTATATTCATCAAATTCAATAGCTTCATCACTTATCTCTAGCCGTATCCTTGGAGGATAGCAAGGTGATCGTCATCCCATTCATTTCTCCAGCGCGTGGCAAGTAGAGGCATTGTATTTTCGACGTTAGATCATCCAAGGACTTGGAGCACTTTGGATTGGTGGGATTTACAACTAAAGCTTGGGGAATAGCTCAAGAGAAGGAATCCATTTAATCAACAGACTACAAGGGTGAGTTTCGTTCATCTATTGTCTTTTGTATTATATTCATATATACGTAGCTCGATCGATCCTCATAGGGATTCGGATCGAATTAATTTTCATTTTACCGCTTCCGTTGGGCCTACGATTGAGGCTCCAAATCCCAACATTGGTATCGGAGCGAGGTCTTGCGATCGTATATACGATATTTAGCATTTGGAATGCTCGTTTTGTGATTTAGAATTACTTTGATAATCGCAGATATTTTATTGTTCGTCGTAGTATTGTTTTTCCGTAATTTTATGTTATGGTATAAATCAGGTTTTTCTTGGAAATATGATTTATATTAATAATATATAGATCAGGAATAACAGGATTTTAGAAATCTGCCTGAAAACGAGATGTATGTAATCGTTGGACGATATACCATACAGCTGCCTGACTGTTGCCGAGCGCGTAGCTGTATGCGGCCGAGCATGGCCGAGCGCTTCCTGTATGCGCCCGAGCGCTTGCTGTATGATGCCGAGCGCTTGCTGTATGCAGCCGAGCACGTTGTTGTATGTGGTCAAGTGCGGTCGAGCACGTCCTGTATGCGGCTGAGCACTTCCTGTATGCGGCCGATCGCTTGTTGTATGCTGCCGAGTGCTTCCTGTATGTGGCCGAGCGCTTGCTGTATGCTGACGAGCGCGTTGCTGTATGCGGACGAGCGCGGCCGAGTGCTTCCTGTAGGCGGCCGAGCACTTCCTGTAGGAAGCCGAGCACATCCTGTAGGGAGCCGAGTGCTTCCTGTAGGCGGCTGAGAGCTTCCTGTAGGGAGCCAAGCGCTTCCTGTAGGGAACCGAGCGCGTCCTGTAGGCGGCCGAGCGTGTCCTATAGGCTGCCGAGCAGGATGCCTGGTGCTGCTTGGCAGCTTCCAGGCTGTCGGGCACTGGGTTTTGTTTTAAGTATATTTTCGATTGTTGATTTTCCCAGTATTAAAATCATTAATTTGGAATTTTTGATGAGGGAAAATTCAAAGAAAATATTTTAAGAGTTTACTACAGACGAAAATTAGATTGTCGATTATTGTTGAATTGATTGGACCAATTCTATCTATTGTTGATTATATATATTGATTAGATCAATGTAATCTAAATGTAATCTGTTTATTTAGTATTTATTGGAAGAATGCTTTTGAATGGGGATGTGGTTCATGGACTTAGTTTTGAATCGTTCGTTTTATTCGATTGGGTTGTAAAGACCGTTTTGAGCCTATTTATTTTACTAGAAATATTTGTATCTAGGATGCAATTTTTCAATGTAAAATTTGTATGTAATGACGAAGACCGGAGGAAGATACGTTTCGAGAAGACGAAGATTCAAGACGAAGACTTGTAATTAGATTACGGAGTTTTGTTTCTAAGAACGGTCCATGAACTACATGTTGGTAGCAACTAGGTTGTGAATGGTTATTCATATTGTATGAATGCTACAAACGAGATTAAATGAATTAATATGCAAAGTGTAACATTAATCGTGAAAATTCTCCCACGACAAATTATTAAGTTTATGAGGTTCAATGTTTTCCTTCCCTCCATCGAGCTTTCGGGAAATTGAAATCCAAACTGGATGTGCTATGCTTCCGAGTTATTGGGATAGTCATTCGGGGAGGATGGATAAATTACCGGGAGCGCATTGGATGCCTTCGGTTGGAGCAAATTTTATCCCTAGAAACCTGATAGGTTGCCGGATAAGATTCAATTGTGAAACTGATTGGCGTCGATGGTATAAACTTAACTTGTTCATGAACTATACAAACCGTATAGCTTGAGGGGAGTGAACAAGGGGAAAAAGAAGATCGAATCATGCATTAGATGGGTTGGTGATGGACACCACTTTATCAAAATTAATAGACTAGAAACCTATTCGGTTCCACTCTACTAAGATTTATAAAGAACTAGATCGCCACTATGAAGTAGAGCGAATGAAACTTCCGGATTTCACATGGGAGTGTGTTATTCGATAAAAATAGTGGGAGGTGGGTAACAAGAATAGAAAAGACCATAATTCTATACTCAGATCATAATTGAACGGGTCACTAATTAATCTGTTGTACTTAAATGCAGACATAACTCTCAATATGACAATGACTCAACTCGCAATTCTACTCGAAAAGAACACCTTGAACGGACCTAACTTTGTGGATTGGCTCCGCAATCTGATGATAGTCCTCAGTATAGAGGCACTGGGATACGTCTTGGAGACGGACATTCCGGCACCTCCAGTGCGGACAAGAGACAATCAGGAAGAGATAGAAAACCACGAAAAGTGGGTTAAGGATGACGTAAAAGTCCGTGCTTACATGATGGCTTCTATATCTAATGAGCTTCAGAGAGCTCATGACAAAATAACTTATGCTAGGTAGATTCTATCTCACTTAACCGAGCTTTATGGTGAGCACAGCAGAACTGCTAGATATGAGATATCCAAGCAACTGTTCGGTGCAAGGATGAAGGAGGGTGAGAAGGTTGGGGAACACGTCCTCAAAATGATACCCATGATAGAGAGATGGGAGGTTCTTGATTTTAAAATGGATGCTTCTCTTCAAACCGACCTTATCCTAGAGTCTCTCCCTGATTCCATCTCACAGTTTGTTATGAACTTCAACTGCAATGAGATTGTATGCAACTTAGGTGGGCTAATGAACAAACTAGTGACCGCTCAGTCTCGGATGAAGTCTCCGCGGATGAAGGAGTCTGATCTTGTGATTTCTTCTGGACCTCGGAGGTCCAAGAACAAGAAGAAAAAGACCAAGAAGCAGACGGGACCACAGGTCAAGGACCTTAAGGGTAAGGGGAAGGCCCTGATGGTTCCGAAGAGCAAGAAGAAGGACGCTTGTCTCAAGTGCGGTGAGCTGGGCCACTGGGCAAGAGACTGTACAATTCTTCATGGCGCTTCAGGTACAGAACTTTTAGTTTTGGAAAAAAATTATTCTGCTACTGTATTTTCTAATTCCTAGATACTGGATTCTGGTGCTAGTTCTCATATTTGTACCATGAATCAGGATCTGGAAAAAAGTAGGAAGCTTGGAGCTGGAGAAGTTATGATCACAGTCGGAAGCGGGCATAGTGTCGAGGCAACCGACATAGGATCACTTCTTTTGGGTTTAGAATCCAACTTTGTTTTGACTTTAGAAGATGTACTTGTTTTGCCTAATGGGCATAAAAATATTGTATCCATTCCGCTCATGGATCGGAAGGGCTTTTCATTTTTCATTGATGATGGTTCTTGAAAAATTTATTTTAGAAATAAACTCATGGGCACTGCTACATTGTTAAATGGACTGTATCATCTAAACCTTAGTAACAAAGTCGTTGTGAATACTATGACTAGGAAGCGTGGTATGGATGAAACTAATCAAGTTTTGAAATGGCATCTTAGACTTGGTCATGTTGGTCAGACAAAGGTTTACACAATGGAAAAGGATAGACTTATGGGTCCATTGGGATCGGATCCATTCCTACTTATGAATCTTGCCTTAAAGGCAAAATGACTAAGTCCCCCTTCACATAGACTTTTGAAAGAGCTGCTGATAAGCTAGGATTAATCCATACTGATGTATGTGGTGCTTTGGAAGAAGCACGTGATGGATATCAATATTTCATTACATTTTCAGATGATCATACTAGGTATGGTTATATATACTTAATGAAACAAAAATCCGAGGCTATTGTGAAATTCCAGGAATTTATGGCCCAAGTCGAAAAACAAACTGGAAATCATATCAAAGCACTTCGGTCAGACTGAGGTGGCGAGTGTATGAGTACGGAGTTTGACGAGTTCCTTAAGGAACATGGAATAGTATCACAACTAACACCTCCAGGCACTCCTCAGTTAAATGGTGTGCCAGAAAGAAGGAACCAGACCTTGTTGGACATGGTTCATTCCATGCTAGGCTATTCTGAATTACCGATTTACCTGTGGGGCTATGTATTCCTGACTGCTGCATATATCTGGAACAGATGTCCTTCCAAATCCATTGCTAAAACTCCACATGAGATGTGGGAGGGTAGGGCATGATGTATTGATTGTTGTTGTTGATATTGATGTCGATCTAAGAAATCGTTGTAATCATTGTTATTGATGTTGGTGTGTTGTCATTGATGTTGTATGGGCCGATTGAAGGCATTGGCGTATTCGTTCTCATCTTCATCGTCGGTAACCGATTAAAGGTGCCGAGGCATTCGTTGTATCATGGTAATCGATCGGTCGTTCTAAGGCAATCGAGGTATTGAGTCATTCGTTGTTCATTGTTATCGATTGGTCGTTCTAAGGCAATCGAGGTGTTGAATCATTCGTTGTATCATTGTTATCGGTTGGTTGTTCTAAGGCAATCGAGGTATTGAATCATCCGTTGCATCATTGTTATCGGTTGGCCATTCTAAGGCAATCGAGGTATTGAATTGGGACTGTCGAGGATAGTTCCCATATGTTGTTCGTTATTATCGATTGGCTATTCTAAGGTAATCGAGGTATTAAATTGGGACTGTCAAGGACGGTGCCCATCCCTGAGTTACTGTCGTCGTGTTGGCCGACTCAAGGCAGCACACTATCTTCCTTGTGAATTTGGTAACATTGGGATCGTTGCCGTTTGTGATTAATTGTGTTTTAAAGTCTAGTCTCGACTAGTGCTCATTATGGGTAAGCTTGGGGCTTGAACCTTCACGGTTGGTTTCCCAACACCTACAACTCAGTAGGTCACGGTCATGTTGATGATCTCATTATGGGTAAGTTTTGGGCTTGAACCTTCGCGGTTGGTTTCCCAACACCTACAACTCAGTAGGCCACGATCACTGAGTGATCTCATTATGGGTAAGTTTGGGGCTTGAACCTCCGTGGTTGGTTTCCCAACACCTACAGTTCAGTAGGTCACGGCCATTGGATGGTCTCATTGTGATACGGCTTCGTGCCATCGCTTCGGCCCTCATTATGATACGGCTTCGTGCCGTGGCTTCGACCCTCATTGATACAGCTTTGGGCTGTTTTGGTTTCAGGTGATTGTGATGACTGACAGCTTCGGCTGAGTGACTTTCAAGCCTTTGTCATGTCTTGGTATTTTCATTTGAAGCCTTTGGGTATTGTGATTCATATTTAATTAAGTTCTGGATTGGATCATGTTCGTGTAATTCATTGTGGTGTTCTATATTTATGATTCTCCATTGGGAATTTATGTTCTAACCTGTCGAACATGTATTAATAGTATGCCGTGGGCATAGTGTTTCATGAATGATCAGTTTTTACCTTGGGTTGTGAGCATCTCGTATTATTATTACTATTGTACCATTTCATTCTGCCTTTGGATGCATATCATGTTATACATGTATTTGATGCTCATTATCTGGATGACTGACCCCGTGGGGGCGGAACATGTTTTCATGTTTTAGGTACTTGGGAGGAGAGAGTTGAGACACAGGGGCATGACGATGGCGACGAGGCATTAAAGCGATACTAGTTCGAGTTGTTCATGTTGGTCACACACTTTGGAGTACTCCAGTTTTGACAGTTGTTGTCATTTTGTATTACCCGAGCAAGGCTCGTGGATGTTGTTGTATTTTCGTTTTTGGCCATGTAGGCCCATCATTGTCGTTGAAATTCCTTAACGGAATATTATGTCGGTTATCATAGTAAGAACTGTCATTTCCCTTGTCGGTTAATTTGATGTGTTTTAGTCGTGTTCGCCTGGTGGATCTCCGGATGTGGGGTCCATGGCACTATAATAATTCAATGGGATTTGTGGGTGTTATAGAAGATGGTATCAGAGCGTTGGGTTGTGAGATACCCTGATATGTGAGTTATGTGGAACTACCGATGCGGGTTTTGTGAGTCGTAATAGTTGAACGACTGTACGAGTCATTCATTCATCGCGTCGTCATCAGTGAAGACTAGTATCTCAAGACCTCGAAACTTCGTATGACCTGTGTAAGGACTCGATTCTCTTTATGTTCATACATTCATTATGTCAATGATTATACATGTTTTGTTGAAACCTATATGTGATATTAGTGTTACGATTGTTTCATGACTAATTGTTTTGGAGCACGTATGACCTGTGCAAGCGATAAGAATCAACTCATTTATCAGTCAACAATCCTCAATCATCATTTTTGATCATGCCGATCATGTTAATTCATTAATCATTCAGTCAATCTCATTGCTCAGTTGTTGATCTTGTGGATCGAATTATCAATCTTGTTAACTTGTTCAAGAGAATCATTTCAGAAATTTCATCAGATAATCATGTTACCTCACTTGATCTTTCATGCGATCTTATCATATTCTAGCGTCATGTTGACGATCATTTTACTGCATTATTAATGCATTCATTGTGATAAATCGTGTATGCTCATTATTATCATTCCGTAACGTAATAATAATGCGATCTTCATGTGGGATCTATAATTATCATGTGACCTTCCTGCTTCAGAATGAATAGAGCTATCAGAGGACGCAGGGGAAGAGGCCGCGGTGCGAGCCGAAACCCGGGATGTCGTGTGAATACCCACGCGAACGCAAGGGATAACATTAGTTCAACAGGTGGCGATGCTACTCATTCACCGATAGATAATCATTCACTATCAAGGAGTCGTACCCGAGATGCAGCTCAATCGGAAGGTGTTCGGGTGGACCCATTCATATGTATGCAGGGCATGATGGCCCAGATAACTCAGATGGCCCGTCTGATGGAGACCATGCAGACTTCGATGGTTTGTGGTCCACCGCAGCAGGGATTCCAGGTGTCATTTCATGGACAAACTGGAGTAGTGAGTCAGATTATCGGCGATATCTCTCGTCAGAGGCCGCCTACTTTTGAGGGTTCATCGGAACCAGCTGATATTGTTCATTAGCTTGAGAATTTTGATAAACTCTTTGACATGGTTCAGTGTTCGGAAGAGAGTAAGGCGGCAGTAGTGGCTTACTACTTGAGTAAGGGCGCTTATACTTGGTGGCTTTCTGTGAAACCCACCGACGGTGGTTATGCTTGGATCGAGTTCAAGACTCTCATGTTAGAGAGCTATTATCCGGCTCCACTTCGTGAAGCCAAGTTGTCGGAGGTTTTGAACCCCGAATCCGTCGAGGACGAGGGTGTTATTGTCATTGCTGAGAAGTTTCAGGGACTACTTCAGTTTGCTTCGTCTATTATCCGTATTGAGGTGGATAAGATCAAGTATTTTAGCAAGAGGCTACATCCGTAGTTGAGGATGCAGTTGTTTAATCACAATCGTAATTCGCTTAGTGAGTTCATCGAGAAGGCTCTTGGAGCATAGCTTTTTATTAGGGAGCTTGCTCGGAAGCACCCTTCAGTTTTTTCTGGTGAGAGGACTGGGATGCCGGTTCGTTCTGAGGGATATCGGGCTCCGACGTCCAATAGGTCGTTTTCTAGTCGTCTTCGTGCTCAGCAAGCATCTTCCTCTTCGGCGATGAGTTCAACCGTTGTTTGTTTTGACTGTGACACAATAGGACATCACAGTACCCGGTGCTCAATGCAGACTATTTCTTGTTTTCTGTGTGGGAGGCTGGGACACCTACGGAAATACTGCAGGAATTCTAGTGCTAGTAGATCTCGAGAGAGTTCACGAGCCTCGAGATATTTTGTTACTCCAGCCCGTACTTCATCCTAGGGGTCCTATCAGGCTTTGAGAGCCAGAGGTAAGGACATTCATCACCGGTGTTAAAGGATAATCATTCCGTTCGTTATTATTCATTCATGCTTATAATTCATTCATAATATATCAACCGTATTGAGACTTGTAAATATCAAACTAATCATTCAATTCACGAGGGATGACGGTTCCAATCATTTCATTTAGCTTTCATTCATTGCGTCATTATTTCACCTCGGTGAGTCATTCTTGACCCTTGTCGGATTTCTATTCATTATTATTCATCATGACCATTCTTGTTCTTGTGACCTTCCGGGATCATATTGAGCAGTGAGTTCAGATTTGGGTCTTCCTTAAATCGATGAGATCGAGGAGATCGATTATCTGGAAGATATCGATGTTGGGTACATTTGAGATGTAGCCTTAATTTTTGTATTTTCCTTCCTCTATTTTTCGGATTAATGGGTAATTTAATCCGTAATAATGTATCGTGGTTGTGGATCATTTATTGTCGATCTATCTTATAATGATCATATTTGAGAATCTTGAGATTTGAGTCATTTGATGTGATTTTCTTTCTTTCTATGCTGTACCTGAGATTTCGCGATAATTTGGGTAATCGTTCATTGTGATTCGAGACGTCAAGTCAGGAGAACTTTGGCGTACGATTGATATGGTCCCGAGGACTATATGTGCGTTGTTTATTTTCTTTTGAGGTGTGAGTCAGTGCTTGCATGGACGTCCGACGCCGATGAGGATGGGGAAGTGTACACCAATGGATTGTAGACTTGTACAATGAGCGGCTCCCTCAGGATGTGTACGTCGGTGTTTTGAGTCATACGGTTGGTACGACTTGTTGGCTGGTCTCTAGCGGAGGAATCATGATTTGACTGATCTCACACTTGGCTGAGTGTTTTATCACTTCAGTTTTTCTTTCACCTTGTACAGGCAGAAGAGACGCGGGGACCCATGGTGCTGGCCCAGTTGTGCAAGTGAAGTGGTTCACATTGAGGAGTATTCCTGGAGATGTTGTTTTCAAATCGTGATGGATAGATCATATTCCGAGTTGTTTACCTTAGTTTCGGGGATGAAACTCTTTTTAAGAGGGGGTATGTAATACCCAGTTGTGAATTCATTATTATTATTCAGAAATTGTCACTCAGAAATTTTTCACTCTTTAATAATCATTCATCATTCATGTTCATTCATTTGTGTTCATCGTTTGGCATATCTTTGAGCCGTGTATCAGTCATCATTCGTCGTTTAACCCTGTTTGGGAATCAAGATGAGAATATTATCATGATCATTGTAATTGTTCAGTAAGTTGATGTTGATGTTGGAGTTCATATCATTTCGAAATTTCTATTTCTTGTTCGGTTCGTGCTATTTTAGACCAACTCTCGTAATCACTACTCGAAACCGCCGTTTTGGGGTTCCTGCATGTAACACCCCAAACTAGGCGGATATTACAGTGCCGCGAATCCCCGACTGGGACCCACCCGGCGAATGAAAATGATGAATTAAATAATATAATTGTAGTACCGAACCACATTATATTACCCAAATACTCCGATGAGGAGTTTAAGTACAACACACCAGGACAATACCGAATACTAGTATATTTTATATGAAGATAAAATACACAACACTGAATGAAACGGAGTATCCAAATGAAAGTCTGCAGCGGAAATTAAAGGACAACAACATGAATAACTGAAAGATCGGGGGCCCCTACTAGTATCACTGGGACTCCTCGACGTCGAGATGCTATTCCGTGCTTTTGCCTTGCCATGACACGAAAAACAAAATCCCAAATCGGGCCATACGTAACAACAATCCTCTAGAGTTGAATAAACACAATCATATATATGTAGTATAAACCACAAGTTCGATCAAAATGTATCGGTTAGATTATAACCCAATCTTGTTGAAAACATACGCAATCAAACATGCTGTATGAATCAACTAACAGTACGGCTCAAAGGGTGGCGCCACACTACGCCCGGGATGGAAATGTGTCCGTGCACAAGCCACCAACGAGTATCGATCGAATACACGTGTGGTCTTGTACCTAATCAGTCTCACGAGGCATATGACTCATGTGCACAGTCCAATGTGAGGCCAACAACCAACACACGACTTAAATGTGCCTGACATGAAAATCCTACACATACCAACCGGCACGCCAGTATGACCCGGAATGCCACGATATAACAAAAGTGACATAGGAAACGAATAATGACTCACCGAGACGAAATGATAGTGAAATGAATGATAGCTCAATGAAATGATTGGAACCGTCGTACCTTGTGACTGAAGTGATTAATTGACAATGACAAGTTTTGATACGGTTAATACAATGATGAATGAGTTATGATTATGAATGAACAACAACAAAACGAATGAATATCCTTTTAACCGAGTAAGAATTAACTTACTCAATACCGATGAAGAATGTCCTTCCACGAACAAACGTCCTAAATGAAGTGTCGGTCGCTCGAAAAACCTTGAATAACACAATTACCAACAATCCGCTCAATAAACGAATCAAACACGATTATAACGAACTCAAGGCGTCAAAACGACTAAACCAAGTTCATTGGGGCATTATATCGAACACTTTGTGGCCAACTTCGATTGTTCATAACCAAACTTCAAAAATACCAACATCAAATCCCCAAGAAGTGTTTCAAACCAACAAAACATCTTCAATACGATCAATAATCCGTTATGAATATCCAAAATCGTGATTACAACGACAATTAATCGAAAACGCCCAAATCCAACTTAATATTCAAAGTGTTCTTGAATAATCCTTCAATAATCCAATGAATAATCATACATATTCATAATCATGCGTACATCACTTCATACAACATGATTTTAACGGCTAAAACATCATATCTCAATACAAAATCGAAATCCAAGATGTTGAAGAATATTACCTTTGAAGATCCAAACACTTCGATCCGATGAAAACGTGTTAAATCGACTATCCAAGCTTCCCAACGAATCAAGATGATGAAATCCGAACACACAAGTGATTGATGATGACAAAATATCTCCCTCAAGCTCTCACTCTCGGACAAGATGAAGGAAATGAGAAAAATGAGGAAAAGTCCCGTCCAAGACATATATAAACCGGGAAGTTATGGCGTAACTCGGCCTTCTTACGGCCGTAACATTCTGTGTCAATACCTTATGGCCGTAATCGCCAACTCAGACGGCCGTAACTCGCTTCGGCCCAAAACTCGCCGACACCTTACGGCCGTATCCGCTCGACTTACGGGCGTAATCGCCTCGTCTAAAACATGTGCCGACATCCTTACGGCCGTACCCGCACACCTTACGGGCGTAACTTCGAATGATACGGCCATATCCGCCAAACTTATGGGCGTAAGCCCCTTCGTCGAAAATGGCGGGCACTCGCGCAGAACGCACGGCCGTATCCGGCCAAGCCTTACGGCCGTACCTTCCTCGTCTTACGGCCGTATGCCGCAACCATTACGGGCGTAAGACCCTCTCGTAAGACTCATCATGAAAAAATCGAACAATCATATCGGCCGAATCCTGCGCCTCTTACGGCCGTAAATCGCCCTTCGCCAAAAACACCCGGACACCTGCTGACTCAGACGGCCAGAATCGCCAAGCCTTACGGCCGTACCTGCTCAACTTACGGCCGTATGCCTCAACCTTACGGCTGTAAGTCCCGTTCGTCCATAATGGCCTGAAACAATGAACACCTGTTACGGCCGTAACTTACCATTCTTATGGCCGTAACTCGTTGCTGGATAAGATGAAAATCCGACAACTCCGATTCTTCGCTACGATTGATGAATGATCCGACATACCATACGTATGTGAAAGTGAACAAGTCCAAAGATGAAACTTCCAGCACAAGACTACCCATCACAATGATAATGATAATGCTCCCGTCTCGATCCATAAACAGAGATGAAATGATGATCGGTAACTGATACATGGTTACAACACGCCCACAATGAACGCAAATGAATGAATCATGAATGATGAATGATTATTAATGAGTGAAAAAATTACTGAGTGACAATTACTGACTGATAATTACTGAATGATAATGAATGCATTACGACCGGGTATTACACCGCACTTCCATTTCGTGTTTTTGTTCCCAAATTTTGAGTTCTATTACATTTATTCTCTTTCCGGGTCATTTTTCATCACTTTTTGGGGGCGAACAGTGTGCGCCACGGCACCGGGGAGTGTGTGCCGCGGCACACACATCTTGCAGGACAAGCCAGTCGCGGCTGTACTGCGCGCCGCGGCCCACTACTGGCCGGCCCACGGCACCAATCTGGAGCTGGGAGCTATTTTTAGGCCGCGGGTTACGGCACACTCAGTCCGGGCCATGGCACACGAATCAGATCACCCTTTTTTAGCAGATTTTTGAGGAGAGAAACTAATTTCATCCTATTCCTCATTCCTCCTCTCTTTGGGCCACTTTTGGGCGAATTTTTGGGCGATTTATCATTATCAATCTCAGAGATTTCATCCTCCTTGAGTTCTTGGTGTGTATTAACATCTTCTTGGATTCTTCATCCTAAATCTAAGATAACTTCTTCAAACCTAGATTTGATTTTGAGTTGGAGTATGATGTTTTGGGTGTTATAATCATGATATGTGAAGGGATATACATATGATTATGAGTTTTTATGAATTATCATTGGATTGGTGGAGGATTATTCAAGATCACTTTGAATGTTGATGTGGAATTAGGGTTATCGATTGGATGTTGTGTTAATCTCGAGTTGTGTATTCCTAGTGGATTATTGATGTCATTGATGATGTTTTGTTAGATTGAATCACTCGTTGGGAGGTCGGTATTCGATATAATTGAGATTGGTCGTAAACATTTGGGGGTTGCTTACGACGTGTTTGTTAAATTACCCCAATGAGTTGGGTAGTGTTGTATCAACCTTTCAATTTAGTTACGACTATACGTGGGTATGTATATTAAGCAAATTGTTGGTAATTATGTTATTCAAGGTTGTTCGAGCGACCGATAATTCCATAAAGGACGTTGATCGTGGGAGAACTCTCTCCGCCGGTTTGAGGCAAGTTTTATACTTGTACTAGTCAATGAGATTAATGTTATCATAGATGTGTATGAATGTGCTGTATCATTCCGAGACTTAGTCTCTTCATGAGTTCATTGATATTAAGGTATCATTTGATACGATACTCTTCGGCAATTATGCCAAATGTTATTATTGTTCGTTAATGGCTAGTTCAAGGCATTGGGATACTCGTTGTTAATGTTATTGTCGATAGCCGGTTCGTGGTATCGATGTATCGATTGTTGTTGTTGATATTGATGTCGATCTAAGACATCGTTGTAATCATTGTTATTGATGTTGGTGTGTTGCCATTGATGTTGTATTGGCCGATTGAAGGCATTGGCGTATTCATTCTCATCTTCATCATCGGTAACCGATTAAAGGTGCCGAGGCAATCGTTGTATCATGGTTATCGATTGGCCGTTCTAAGGCAATCGAGGTATTGAGTCATTCGTTGTTCATTATTATCGATTGGCTGTTCTAAGTTAATTGAGGTGTTGAATCATTCGTTATATCATTGTTATCGGTTGGTCGTTCTAAGGCAATTGAGGTATTGAATCATCCACTGCATCATTATTATCGTTTGGCCATTCTAAGGCAATCGAGGTATTGAATTGGGACTGTTGAGGATAGTTCCCATCCATTGTTCGTTGTTATCGATTGGCCATTCTAAGGTGATCGAGGTATTGAATTGGGACTGTCAAGGACGGTGCCCATCCGTGAGTTACTGTCATCGTGTTGGCTGACTCAAGGCAGCACACTATCATCCTTGTGAATTCGGTAACCTTGGGATCGTTGCCGTTTGTGATTAATTGTGTTTTAGAGGCTAGTCTCGGCTAGTGCTCATTATGGTTAAGCTTGGGGCTTGAACCTTCGCGGTTGGTTTCCCAACACCTACAACCCAGTAGGTCACGGTCATGTTGATGATCTCATTATGGGTAAGTTTGGGGCTTGAACCTTCGCGGTTGGTTTCCCAACATCTACAACTAAGTAGGCCACGGTCAGTGGGTGATCTCAATATGGGTAAGTTTGGGGCTTGAACCTTCGCTGTTGGTTTCCCAACACCTATAGTTTAGTAGGTCATGGCCATTGGATGGTCTCATTGTGATACGGCTTCGTGCCGTGGCTTCGGCCCTCATTGTGATACGGCTTCGTGCCGTGGCTTTGGCCCTCATTGATACAGCTTCGGGCTATTTTGGTTTCAGGTGATTGTGATGATTGAAAGCTTCGACCGAGTGACTTTCAAGCCTTTGTGATGTCTTGGTATTTTCATTTGAAGCCTTCGGGCATTGTGATTCATATTTAGTTGAGTTCTGGATTGGTTCATGTTCGTGTAATTCATTGTGGTGTTCTATATTTATGATTCGCCGTTGAGCATTTATGTTCTAACCTGTCGAACAAGTATTAATAGTATGCCATGGGCATAGTGTTTCACGACTGCTCGGCTCTTACCTTGGGTTGTAAGTATCTCGTATTATTATTATTATTATTGTACCGTTTCATTCTGCCTTTGGATGCATATCATGTCATACATGTATTTGATGTTCATTATCTGGATGACTGACCCCGTGGGAGCGGAACATGTTTTCATGTTTTAGGTACTTGCGAGAAGAGAGTTGAGACATAGTGGCATGACGATGGCGACGAGGCATTCAAGCAATACTAGTCCGAGTTGTTCATGTCGGTCAAATAGTTTGGAGTACTCCAGTTTTGTCAGTTGTTGTCATTTTGTATTACCCGAGCAAGGCTCGTGGATGTTGTTGTATGTTCATTTTTGGCCATGTAGGCCCATCATTTTCATTAAAATTCCTTAATGGAATATTATGTCGGTTATCATAGTAAGGACCGTGGTTTCCCTTGTCGGTTAATTTGATGTGTTTTAGTCGTGTTCGCCTGGTGGATCTCCTGGTGTGGGGTCCACTGCACTGTAATAACCCAATGAGATTTGGGGGTGTTACACGAGAACACCAACAATATCGTAAACTCCAACAAGATCGATAAGAGTCAACGACGAACGAGAATACCAACGATATGGTAAACTCCAACAAGATCAATAAAGAACCACAGGGCCAGATATACGAGAGGGAATAAAATCGCCAACCCCATACAAATCACATATATGGGATCTCGAAGACAAACCTGACTATCGAACATATCCGAACACACATAGACTATGAAAGAACAATCAATACGACTCAAGATGGACGTCACGATATGCCCGATCCGTAAATGTGTCCGTGCACAAGCCACCCACGGGTATCGATCGAATACACGTCTGGTCTCGTACCTAACCAGTCTCATGAAATACGTCTCGTGTGCACAGCTCAATCTGAGGTTGAAACCAACACATGACAACACGTGCCCGCCCTGAAAATCCTACATATGACCGATCAGTACGTATCTGGCTCCAGATATGTCACGATACAACATGACAACGAAACTCGAAGAAACGCATATCCAACAAGGATCAGAAAACTTTCCAAATGAGCAACGATGACTCGATCATGAAAGACCGACACGACCACAATGTAGTATTCCAATCAGACAACGGTTCACAGCATGATCAACAATTCATACAATATTAGCACATAAACTCCCAAGGGTGCAACCAAGGGTCACAAAAGAATCTACTCGGGAATACTCCAGACATTATCACATAAACTCCCAAGGCCACAGCCAAGGGTCACGGAAGCATCTGCACAGGAATACTCCGGACATTATCATATAAACTCCCAAGGTCACAACCAAGGGTCACGAAAGTATCTACATGGGAATACTCCGGACAATGATGCACACTCATTACATGAAACATCAACACACAACATATGCAACAATGCAACAGGATAATTATCATAATTCAGCAATACTAAATTACCTCAAAACCGGATACGCTAACCCTTCCATGACCAACGTCCCTGAACGAATACACAGTTATTCGAATAGTCCAAATGAAGTACCGTCCATCACTAATACAAAACCACCATCTCGAGTTTAATGTCGTCACGATAAACTATCCTCGATATCCACCATTTCATACAATAGACCAAACATAATTCACATCTCCGTTTCCACTAGACATCTTTAAAATCATATACATCATGATTTATCCCAGTCCAAGCATAATATACATACCATCATCCCGACAATTCATATTCATAATATCTTTGCTATATGAATCATAAATGAAATGAAATCAAAACCATTTATTAAACATTATGAAGTGAGCAAGCATAACTTGCCTCGATACCGATACGATGAAGCCGTTACCAATCTCGTTGTCTTCATCTACAATATCCTCAGCCCCGACCAAGGTAATACATGCATTCTCTAATCTCAACCGCAACACGCCGATCGTAATCCACGATCAAAACATCATAACCTATTGCAATAATCGATTAACACACATTCGATAATACACAACAACCGATATGACCAACCAATCGAACTCAACGGTTCAACGATATCTCGATCATACGATGCCAAACCATTTCAACTCATACAATTACGAATGCAAGTCACAGTTCGATAATCAATCAATTCTAACAAGTTTCTCAACATTCTCGATTCCGACTTCAACCTTAATTACGGTTTTAACAAGGTTCTTTCTTGTTTATATTCGTAAATTCATAGAAAACCAATTACCGGTTATTATCATGAATAATCACATACCGAAATTAACCGTAATCTTTCCAAATTCCATTCATAAATCATGATATA